>CM054063.1:219449743-220049743 GCA_028641055.1 Alopecurus myosuroides | reverse complement strand
TCTTTTATGTAATACCTTTATGTATTCGTGTAATGGATGATGTATTTCTGTGTGCCAACTGTGTATGTTGTTCACGACTGATCTTTCTGGGATCGTGAATGTATGCATACGTAGGGTTTCAGACTGCCGGTCTGGGGTCCTTACAGGTGTTCTCACCATGGTATTATAGGAGTCAAGCTACGATGATTATCAAACTCGCATCCTCTTCATCACCAATGTCGTCTCGGTAACAAGTATCTATCTCATGCATACATTTCTAGCTTTCAACCTTGTGTAGGTTGCATCTTCGCATGATTTCCCTTTGTTGCATTTCATTTGGTTCTTGCAAATGTCTTATCAAAATCATCTTTATTGCAACTATGAGTTAGCCGGGATGATTACATACTAAGGGGATATTTATAATCATTTTCATGATTCACCAATCCCAAGTATATTAATCTAGCAACTTCTACTCGAAGTCTCTCATATGAAATATTGATGAATTCTCAAAAACCATTTGAATCTTGTTGATATGCGTTACCTTTCTCGAAGCATTCCTACTATCACTTTTCCCTTGTGATATTTGTGATGCTTTGATGAGTTTTGTGTGTTCATCTATATCCCCTTAAGATTAAACTAAGCTTAGTGCTTTGCTTTCAAGCAAAAATATTATTGGTATATTAATGAACCTCTCTTGGGTATCATGTTCTTCACATTTGTACCTATTTTGTGTGTGCATGTTTCTTTGTGGATATATATGTTTGTGATTGTTGTCCACTTAGAAACTTATACACACGATAATAGTTACATCTTTTTTGATATTCTATTTCGTTAGTGACCACTTTTTAGTGCTTTATATTCCTTGGTGGTTCCTAAAAGTCACAAGCTTTGCTTTTGTTTTGGTATTCCTTTTGCATCTTAATAAGCTTGTGGACCTATGTGTTTTATCATTTGATGGTTTGTGTGTATGGGAAAGACATGATATGCACTATGTGCCTCCTATATTGAAAGACTATGTTGATGATTCTATCATCCTATTAGTCTCCTAAAAATGTTTTTCCTTGTCACACGCATCTATTTCGGTTGAGTAAGTCTTTATTTGTCACTTCTTGATCTTCATTGCTCAACTTTTGTTTGTTTACAAGTTGCTTTGCTTCATCTCCAATCTATTCTCTTGCTCTTGTTTGTGTTCAAAATTATCTAGAAGGGAGTGATGATTCCATGTTGTGCACATTATATAGTAATTCAAATCTAACATTGTGCATGTACCTTGGGGAGTTCCCTCTTGATTTTCTAGAACACTTGGTTGATCCTATCAAAATATTGATGTTGGTCAATCGGTTTTTCGGATCCTTGTGGTTGGTTGCTTCTTTGTGAAAGTATCCTTCAATTTTACTTTGCTTTTAAATCTTTGGATCCTAAATATAGTTTGATCTCCCTCCATCTATTCATAGTTGGAGATATGAACTTGTTTTCACTCATATCATGAGGAATGCATATACTATGGGGGAGCTCTTACTATATTGGCCTTCTAATCTTTTTGCCCATTTCGGCAATGGATGCCAATGGGGGAGAAGTTTAGAGGGTTTAAGGGAATTTGGTTTATGCTTTAGTTTCGTTCTTAAGCATTTTCCTTTCCATGCTATTGCATCCTTGCTCTTGTTTAGCATGTTTGCTTTATTCATCATATAAACCCTTGTAAAAAGGGATTGTCATCAATTACCAAAATGGGGGAGATTGAAAGCGCATGGTTCCCCCATATGTGGTTTTGGTAATTAATGACAATCCTTATGGACTAATGTTTGCATTGAGTTATCCTTGTAGATTTTGTCCATAGGAAATAATGGAGTTCATGTGTTGAACTCTATTAGCTTCCTTGATGGCCATTGTTACATTCAAGGATTTATATGAAGAATGGTCATGGTTTGAGTTGAGCTTATTGCTAGTGTGTCTTGAAGAAAAGGATTAGGTGATCTTTCATTATCATCTTCAAGACATCATCTTTAGAAGTGAGAAGCAAAGATACAAGGTTGATCAAGCAAGCGATCAACACACAAAGCTACAAGTTGTACCAAGTGGGATTGTGTATATCATGGTATGTTTCCATGGGCATGAACCAAAAGGAAGATTTCATATAGCCATGGTCTATGTCGTCGTCAAGCGGTGTTTGTCATCTAGCTTGACGTGGAAGCTCAACTGAAGCATCTAGAAGATATCCTATGCTTGATGCTTGACACCCGTTTGGAGATTGTGGTCTTGTGAATATTTGCCGAAGGGTCTCTCCCATAATGGTGTATGGGGGAGCTAGTCTCTCCCAAAATGGTGTATGGGGGAGCAACTTGCAAGTCTTCATCAAGCTGAGTTTGTGCTAGCAAGCGCAATCAAGAAAGAAGATCCAACTTGAGAGAGTCAAGATCGTCATCATCTAGCTCAAGTGGAATGCTCAAGGCAAAGGTATTATCTTGATAGGTTTTCTATTTTACCGGTCTCGTGTCTTTGGGAGACCGGGTTATAGGATAGATAGTCGTACTATCAAGAGGGGCTCTCAAGTGAGTAACTTGATTGAATCGTTATGGAGAGCTCAAACCTTTGCATACTTTGCATATCATCTTTCTTGGTTCTTATTTGGCTTTTGTCTCCTTTGGGTTTTAGTGCTTGTCATGATATTCATGACAAGCCTTGGTTTCTCGAAAACGGATTTCGTAAGAAAAACTTGTTGCGTTTTCGGTGGTGAAAATATTCCGTTCATCTTTGAGAATGTTCCCACACCTTTCATGTGTGGTAACTTCTCCATACTTTGAGGTATCAATATTTTCACCTTTTATTTGGATACTCCTTGCTGTTATCTTTCCCATGCATTTGGACTCACCTAATTCGGAGTTCATTCGCAAAAGTTATGTGAGTTTTTGTGTTGGAAGTTTTACCGGGTGTTCCTATTTGAGAGGTCTAAAACTTTACCCATTTGGTTTTATCTTCCATTGGTGGACAATGATGTTTCTCTGCATATTATTGTAGATATCGTTGTGGTGATTTCAACGAGCCCAAGATCATCAAAAACGGAGTCCGGATGAAAAAGTTATTGCAGTTTTCGTGTTGTTGTTTTTGTTAGTCTTGCGAGGGGCGAAAATTCCGGTTCAAGTTTGAACCGGAATATCCGGTTGGCATCTGTCCCTCCACTCCGGAGTTTTTGCTCGAAAACGGCTAAGGACCGGAGTCAAAACTTTCTGGAGTGAACCGGATTATTCGGGGCATACCGGATATTCCGGTTTGGGCAGTTTTCGGACCATATTTCTGACTGGAGTGAACCGGATTATTTGAACCGTATTATTCACTTCGGACCGGATATTCCTGTCGGACCGGATTATTTGGTCCAGTTTTGAACCGGATATTTCGAAATATCCTGCTCAGACTGCACACAAAACGGCTAGTTTTTGTGGGGACCTATTTAAGGGGGCTTTCTTCCCCATTGGTCCCCAAGTCTTCCAAGCACGTTTTTCTCCCTCTCCCCCACCATTGTTGACCTTGGAAAGCTTGCCCCTCTCCCAATCCCTCCTATGATTCTTGCATATCTTTGAGGGAGAAGGTAGAGGAGATCTAGATCTACATTTCCACCAATCCATCTTCCTTCTTAGTGAGGGAAACTTAGTAGATCTTGATCTTGGAGTTCTTGGTGTTTCTCCTCCATTGTTCTTCCTCTCTTATTCCCCCATAAGCATTTGTTGCTTTGTTGGAATTTGAGAGTGAAGGATTTGAGCACTTGTGCTCTTGCCATTTGCATTGGTTGCATCGGTTTGCTCTCTCCACGAGGATTCGTGGAAGTTGAAAGTTTGTGAGCTTGTTACTCTTGGGTCTTTGACCCTAGACGATTTGTGGTGTTCTTGGGAGCCTCCAATTGAGTTGTGGATGCGTGCCCCAAGATTGTGGTGACACCGAGAGCCTCCAATTGAGTTGTGGGTGCGTGCCTCGAGTTTGAAGGTTGCCAATAGTGGAAGGTGAACTAGGCCTTTGTGGTGGGGTTCATCGGAGAATAGGGTGAGGCCTTTGTGGCGTTGAGTAGGCCTTCGTGGTGAGCTCACACCCCTCCAACGAGACGTACTCCCCTTTGTGGTAGGAACTCGGGAATACATCATCGTCTCAGTGTGCCTCGGTTATTTCTATACCCGAGCTTTTTACTTATGCAATTTACATTGTGATAGCCTTCGAGCTTGAAGTTATATATCTTGCTATCACCTTGTTACTTGTCTTGCTTAGCATAAGTTGTTGGTTCATCTAGTTGTCCCTAGAATATTTAGGTTGTATGCTTGTTAATTTAAACACCTAGTTTATTTCCGCATTTACCAAGCATTAACCGGAAAAGTTTTAATCGCCTATTCACCCCCCCTCTAGGCGACGTCGTTGTCCGTTCAATTGGTATCAGAGCCTCGTCTCTCTTTATTAGGCTTTACATCCTAGAGAGTACGATGTCGTTTAGAGAAATAGAACATGATCCCGCTTTTATATTCTATGGTAGAAACTATGATGTTTGGAAAATTCGCATTCTTAATTTTCTTACCGACATGGGTCCAAAGTATGTTAAGAGAATTGTAGATATGGATTTTACTCCTCCAAAGGATTCTCAAGATTTATCTTTAGAGGATGAGGAAAACTCTTATCTCGATACTCTTGTATCTAATGGTCTCTTGTGCATTTTGAGCGATGTAGTTATTGAATCAATCATGCCTTTTCGGAACGCTCATGAGCTATGAACAAAACTTCAAGATATATATGATGTGTCCAATATTATTGAGGATGATTTTTCTCCATCCACTTCCGGCCGTGATGAGTTCACATCTTTCTCCACTCCACCAACATGTGATTTGTCACAAGGTAATGATATGGTGAGTGGTGATAGAAATTGCATTGTGGATAGTGAATTTGCTATTGACTATACTTCATCTCTATCCCATTTCAATGATCTATCTTTGGACTTAATATCTTCTAGCACTCAAAATTCCATACATGCTAGTGTTGATAGTCCTTGCATATCATGTAATAGTTTTTAACTAAATCTCAAGATGATATGCTTCCTATGTCTTGTTTTCATAAAAACAATGCTTCCATTTCCTCTAGTACTTGTGTGACTAACAATGTAGAGGAATCCCAACTTTTGTTGGAACAAGACATGGACCTCAATGGAGCTTCATGCATTCTCTCTTCATCACCTTCCTATCCTCACTTGTGCCTTATGGCTAGGGATTCAAAGGTATCCCCACCTTTGGAACCCACTACATCTTGTGATGATTAGGATGAGGATTTATCTTGTGGAGAGTATGAGGATGAGGTCTCCTTAATGGAGAAGGGTGAGTTGGTTCTTCTTGATCTCCCAAAAGGTAGTAAAGCTATCACTCCTTTTAGTGAAATATTGGATTTTGCAATTTATAGCGCTAAAATCATTGAAAATAAAGGGGAGATTGAAAGAAGTGATGCCGATGAAAAGGCATCCCTCACTACGTCTCTTGAGGAAGAGTATGAGCTCCGAGTTACTCTTGAGGAGAAACTTGAATCTATCGAGGAGCTCTATAATGAACAAATAACCTATCTCACTAAAGCACGTGACCATACCAATGCTAAATATAAAGTGCTTAAAAATGAAAATGTTGAATTTGTTGTTGGCAATGCTAATCTAATTGAGGAAAACTCTAGGTTGAATAATGAGCTTGCCAAGTTGTCTTCTTCTATTTCTAATGATGCTTGTGCTACTAACTCCACATCTTGTGAAGCATCTATTTTGAAGGAGAATGTTGAGCTAAGGGCTCAACTTGATTTAATGACTAGCAAGTGTGGGAAATTGGAAGAGAGTCATGAAAAGCTATCTAGCTCTCATG
This sequence comes from Alopecurus myosuroides, assembly GCA_028641055.1. Classification (NCBI taxonomy): domain Eukaryota; kingdom Viridiplantae; phylum Streptophyta; class Magnoliopsida; order Poales; family Poaceae; genus Alopecurus; species Alopecurus myosuroides. The sequence goes on along the minus strand of CM054063.1, from coordinate 220,043,900 downwards.
AGGATCTTCTAGCATCCCATACCAAGCTAAAATTAGCTCTTGAGGCTATCACTACAAAGGTAACATCTTGTGAGCCTCATGTGGTAACTAGAACAATCTCTTCTATTAATGCTATATTGCCTTGTTCTAGTATTAGTAACTCATCCTCTCATAATGTTTCTACATCTTGTGATGAGTTGCTTTCCTTGCCTTGTTTCTCTAACAATGAAGCATCTACTTCCTCTAGCTCTTGTGTTGTTTCTAACCATGTAGAGGAAAATAAAGATCTCAAGGCCCAAGTCACTTCTTTGAAGAAAGACTTGGAAAAGTGTCATGAAGGGAGTTCCACACTTGACAAGATGTTGAGAGTGCGAAGACTTCCCAATGACAAGAGTGGACTTGGATTCAACTCCAATCTCAAAAACAAGTCCATTATTTACAAGAAGAAGGGCCAAGAACAAGTCAAAGATCCGGCCAAGATTATTTGCTTCAAGTGCAAAATTGAAGGGCACCATGTTAGATCTTGCCCTTTGAAGAAGAAGCCTCTTAGTGATAAGCAACTAGGGAAGAGGCCTCTTGTTCAATCTCATGCTCAAACACGAGTTGAACAACGGCCACCTCCTAAGAAGACTCAAGCCAATGCTCCTCTTGTTGAGAAGCCTATTGAGAAGAAAGAAAAGAGTCGATGTTGCTACCTTTGTCGCAAGAAGGGACACTTTGCTTCTTCATGCACTAATGGTACATTATCCAACCCTATACTTGTTGATGATGTTTATTCCATTAGGAAGGATAATGTGGGCAATGTGTTTGCCAAGTATTGGGTTGCCAAACCTATTGTGACTAACCTCTTAGGACCCAACTTGGTTGGGGACGAACAAGCTCAAACTTGATCAATAGGTGGTGTTGGAGGGCTTTGGATACTTGGCTATTTCATGAAGAATTAAGGGATCTTCATCAATTATATTTCCTCATGCCAAGTCACTTGGATTATATATATCTCTTACCCAATGTTCCTCCAAGCGGTAACTTGTATTTAATTCTATATACATTGAAAGTTGCTTGCTCCCTTGCATATGTTAGTTTTGTTTCTAGCATGTGTTTGTACATGTTGTGCTTCCTACTTACCTATCTTGAGTAATCTAGTTATGTTTGTTGGTTTGTACTCCATGTACTTGTGTTCTTTGTGTTGAGCCTTCATTGCTATTGTTGCTTATCTTAGTTGGCTCTTTGGGAGATTAATGGACTATCCCATTTTGGGGGAGTAATATTCTTTGCACTTTACTATCCTAAAATGTGTGTACATGAGGAATACCACTTAGTGTTGATATATCAATATTATCTAGTCTTTATGTGGTATGTCTTTTCCATGATAAATTCAATTTCAAATTGTCCATTAACTTTCTCTAGTTGGATTTATTTTTGCCTCTTGTTGTTTTCAATGGATTATCACATTATAGGGGAGTAATAAGCTATGTGCATATTACAAGCCTATAAAAAGTGAACATGTGAGGTATTGCCACCTAGAGTTGATATTCTAGTTATCTTGTTCCTAAGTGGCATGTTGCTCAAACAAGTTCCATATTTACTTAAAATATCTTGTGTCTCTCTTCGTTGGTATCTTGTTTGTTAGAGAGTTTCTTGTTGCCTTGCTTTTCGGTTTTTAATTGAAGCCTTCAAGAATCTCTATCTAAGCATGTTTTTTATTCCTATCTTTTACCACATGCTTATGTTTTGTGAATATGATTGTGAACAAATCTACCGCCAAGAAATATCTCCATACATCTCTTGTCTTTGACAAGTTATAATAATTTGTGGTAAGTTTATTGATCATATTTACTTTGGCCATTGCTCTATTATTGCCTTGTTTCTTGCCAAGGATTTTGTTTGGTTCAAACTCCTTTGTGTCTTCCTTGCTCTACTCAAAATTTGTTTTATGCTTTCTTGAGTTAGGAAAAGGAATGATCCCATACTTGTGCACTTGTGTTCAAAGTCATACTTCTTTGGGTTGCACTATTTTTGGGGAAGCTATCCTACTTTGAGTAGATCACCATTCCTTAAATTGGTATTGCATCTAATTGATTTTATTTAAACATGACTAGTGTTTGAATAATATTTATGGAGAGTAATGATTCCATTGTGTGCATTTTGTATTCAAATGCAAGATCATAAATAGTGCACAATTATTGGAAGAACTATCCTATATGCGTTTGAACACTTGTTGTCTTTAAATTTGTTTGTTATCCCAATGACTTGTCTCTTTGGAAGACAAACACTTTTCGTCTTGGTACTTTGTGTGCTATCATGAAAAGTGTAGAGGGTTTGTTCACTCTTTTTTTTTGGTATCCTCTCTATGTTGGTTTCCTCAATCATGTGTTGATTTGGGTCTTGATATATTTTGGACAATTCTCCTTCTTTTCACTCTTGTGAGTGGCTTCTTGGTTTAATTAGTTCTTTATCCAATTTGTATCTTGTTTTGGTTCTTGAAAGTTTTGTGCATGCATATTTACTATGTATATCTTTTGTCATGCTTACTTTCGTTGATCCAATATATAGGATAAACTCCATCAAATCCTAAATGGCTAAGATGTGCATGAAATTCAAATTCATATTAATATGCACATATTTATTTGCAGTTTGTCCTATGTATTGTAGTTTTTCTAACTACTTCGGACCCAATGATTTTGGGTACCATTTTGTACTTGAATTTTGTTTTTAGGTACAATGGAGATACATTGGTTGCTTTCTCCATTCATAAGGAAGGTGTTCTCACCATGGTATTATAGTAGTCAAGCTACGATGATTATCAAACTCGCATCCTCTTCATCACCAATGTCGTCTCGGTAACAAGTATCTATCTCATGCATACATTTCTAGCTTTCAACCTTGTGTAGGTTGCATCTTCGCATGATTTCCCTTTGTTGCATTTCATTTGGTTCTTGCAAATGTCTTATCAAAATCATCTTTATTGCAACTATGAGTTAGCCGGGATGATTACATACTAAGGGGATATTTATAATCATTTTCATGATTCACCAATCCCAAGTATATTAATCTAGCAACTTCTACTCGAAGTCTCTCATATGAAATATTGATGAATTCTCAAAAACCATTTGAATCTTGTTGATATGCGTTACCTTTCTCGAAGCATTCCTACTATCACTTTTCCCTTGTGATATTTGTGATGCTTTGATGAGTTTTGTGTGTTCATCTATATCCCCTTAAGATTAAACTAAGCTTAGTGCTTTGCTTTCAAGCAAAAATATTATTGGTATATTAATGAACCTCTCTTGGATATCATGTTCTTCACATTTGTACCTATTTTGTGTGTGCATGTTTCTTTGTGGATATATATGTTTGTGATTGTTGTCCACTTAGAAACTTATACACACGATAATAGTTACATCTTTTTTGATATTCTATTTCGTTAGTGACCACTTTTTAGTGCTTTATATTCCTTGGTGGTTCCTAAAAGTCACAAGCTTTGCTTTTGTTTTGTTATTCCTTTTGCATCTTAATAAGCTTGTGGACCTATGTGTTTTATCATTTGATGGTTTGTGTGTATGGGAAAGACATGATATGCACTATGTGCCTCCTATATTGAAAGACTATGTTGATGATTCTATCATCCTATTAGTCTCCTAAAAATGTTTTTCCTTGTCACATGCATCTATTTCGGTTGAGTAAGTCTTTATTTGTCACTTCTTGATCTTCATTGCTCAACTTTTGTTTGTTTACAAGTTGCTTTGCTTCATCTCCAATCTATTCTCTTGCTCTTGTTTGTGTTCAAAATTATCTAGAAGGGAGTGATGATTCCATGTTGTGCACATTATATAGTAATTCAAATCTAACATTGTGCATGTACCTTGGGGAGTTCCCTCTTTATTTTCTAGAACACTTGGTTGATCCTATCAAAATATTGATGTTGGTCAATCGGTTTTTCGGATCCTTGTGGTTGGTTGCTTCTTTGTGAAAGTATCCTTCAATTTTACTTTGCTTTTAAATCTTTGGATCCTAAATATAGTTTGATCTCCCTCCATCTATTCGTAGTTGGAGATATGCACTTGTTTTCACTCATATCATGAGGAATGCATATACTATGGGGGAGCTCTTACTATATTGTCCTTCTAATCTTTTTGCCCATTTCGGCAATGGATGCCAATGGGGGAGAAGTTTAGAGGGTTTAAGGGAATTTGGTTTATGCTTTAGTTTCGTTCTTAAGCATTTGCCTTTCCATGCTATTGCATCCTTGCTCTTGTTTAGCATGTTTGCTTTATTCATCAAATAAACCCTCGTAAAAAGGGATTGTCATCAATTACCAAAATGGGGGAGATTGAAAGCGCATGGTTCCCCCATATGTGGTTTTGGTAATTAATGACAATCCTTATGGACTAATGTTTGCATTGAGTTATCCTTGTAGATTTTGTCCATAGGAAATAATGGAGTTCATGTGTTGAACTCTATTAGCTTCCTTGATGGCCATTGTTACATTCAAGGATTTATATGAAGAATGGTCATGGTTTGAGTTGAGCTTATTGCTAGTGTGTCTTGAAGAAAAGGATTAGGTGATCTTTCATTATCATCTTCAAGACATCATCTTTAGAAGTGAGAAGCAAAGATACAAGGTTGATCAAGCAAGCGATCAACACACAAAGCTACAAGTTGTACCAAGTGGGATTGTGTATATCATGGTATCTTTCCATGGGCATGAACCAAAAGGAAGATTTCATATAGCCATGGTCTATGTCGTCGTCAAGCGGTGTTTGTCATCTAGCTTGACGTGGAAGCTCAAGTGAAGCATCTAGAAGATATCCTATGCTTGATGCTTGACACCCGTTTGGAGATTGTGGTCTTGTGAAGATTTGCCGAAGGGTCTCTCCCATAATGGTGTATGGGGGAGCTAGTCTCTCCCAAAATGGTGTATGGGGGAGCAACTTGCAAGTCTTCATCAAGCGGAGTTTGTGTTAGCAAGCGCAATCAAGACAGAAGATCCAACTTGAGAGATTCAAGATCGTCATCATCTAGCTCAAGTGGAATGCTCAAGGCAAAGGTATTATCTTGATAGGTTTTCTATTTTACCGGTCTCGTGTCTTTGGGAGACCGGGTTATAGGATAGATAGTCGTACTATCAAGAGGGGCTCTCAAGTGAGTAACTTGATTGAATCGTTATGGATGTCGCACCCTGATTTCTAGGGGATACTCACCGTACGAACTGGATAGCAGATGCTTGGATTATGGGGCATTACTGCTCCCACGTCCCAGCTTCCTGGTAGGCCTGCGCTTATGCGCGACAACACAAGCCCTGCTATTCCACCGTCGATGTAAACTATCCACTAGAGATCAAAGGCACTTCCGTCGACGTACTTCAAACCATACACACATGGTACGTCAACGGCGTTGAACAATTGATATCACAACAAATCTCTACGACACAAAAGATTGAAATAAGGTTGCAAATAGCTCTCATTAGAGCAGAGATAGCAAATACAATCATTCAGAGGACACATGTCCCAACAATACATCAGTACATTACAGCGGAAGCATTCAACATGTCTGAGTACAGACAAGAACCAAATAGGCCTAAGAGGCCGGAAACGAACAGACGGAGCCCATCCACGAAGTCTCGGATCCTGCCCGGGTCCGCTATCTACTCGTCAGCAGTATCGTCATACTCCCCGTAGTTGCCACCAGGTAGATCCTCGGAAACGTAGGTCTGCAGAAACCACAGCCCCAAAGGGGTCAGTACATAAACGTACTGGCAAGCAAGACTCACAGTTCACCAAAGTGTAACCCGTCAACACCAAGCACAGATGCCTTGGGTTCAACGGAAGAGAGGGGATATAAAAGATGCTGCAACTGGCTGCACTAACCAACTACAGAGATTCTACCACTTCCGGCTAACAGAAAGGAGATAAGATCGAGGATTGTAACCAACTGAAAGATAACTTCAAACAAACCCATCCTGGATCTCGCCCCTTATCCAAAGAAGCAATCCGAGGATAACTCACACAGTTGTAATAAAGGTGAATCAAGTTATTATGTCATCAGCCTATTACTAGTCAAGTTGTTAATCATTGGGTGTAACATGTTTGATCATTATGTTTAAGTTGTCCTGAGTACTTGTTAGCCAGTACTTTCACCAAGTAATCCATAACCGCGGAAAACACGGCTTCTCGAGAAGATTATCCCTGCAGGGTTGCACCAATTTAGCCGTACACGCATGAATAACCCGCCAAATGGGAAATCACCCCACCAAGCGAGGTACTCAACACAACCAACCCTTCTTCGCATCAAGCCCAAAGCACCGCGTGCTGTGCGTGCGCGGCTAATCGAGCCCCCCAAAGAAAAGGAGGACCCTCATAGCACTGGAAGACCACGCCGCCCTAAATGCCGGCTACGAAAGTTCCACCCGGGCGCCAAGGGCTCGCAAGATCATGAATGCAGCAAATGGAAAGCCCGAACTAGTACGGAGATTTGGACGAGATGCGAATCGGGTCAAGTTGAGGGGGGCGCCCATACTCGCTTCCCACATGCGGGTAGTGCGCTCATCATGGATCAGTAGACAAGACCCTTTTCCTAATTAGGGGGGGTCGACACTAGCAGGCCTCAAAACCACCCTGGGCCTCCTGTCGGTGCCTTATCATCAAAGTTATTATTAATAGTAACATTAGCATGATTGATTGATTAAACATCGAGCCCCCAGAACGTAATAAAAATGGTAACAGAAAGTAACGGGTAACAGACTCGAGCAAAACAACCTAAGCATGCTAGTAAGACACAGGCAACAAGCAATGGTTATAGGTATGGAGGTGAGGCAATATCAGGGTTAAAAGGATTCATGTGATAGGTTCGTAACAGAAGCAACTACTACTAAGGCTAGCAGAAAAGAACAACGGAAAGTATCGGTAATCAATGTTGAAAGGAACACGATGGTTCATGTGAGTGATAACTTGCCTGCAAAACCCAGTAGCCTGGTACTGAGCTCACTCCTTAGAAGGGGTGTCGTAAGTATCGTCGGTCTCAACGTCGTCGTGTTTCCGAGAAGAAGCAAACAAACAATGCAGAAAGATAAACAATCAATATCATGGCATAGGTGCACAAACATGGGATGATGCATGTCATGTTAATAGATGCATCAAAATAAACTACTTGACAAGATAACAACATGATTAAATGGACCCACATGCAATTGGATTGCATATGAAAAGCCCATGAATTATGGTTGAATTAATTGTTTTACAACTAATCAACTTGTGTAGGTGAATTAGCATGATGCATGGATGAAGAAAACAACAAAATAACAACAATAGAATGTAGCATCCCAACTTTTAATAAAGATGGAATACCTGTGTTATTGTGCTAGTCCCTGGATCAATTGCTAGCACCACAGTACAAAATGAAATATCATGCAAATGCATCAAATTCTATTACATCGTATGATCCAGTCTTTACAAAATAGGATTACAACTTGCATAGTCTTAGAAGACTAGCAGAAAACAAGGAAATACAGCGGAAAACATAGTACAACATTGAGCCCATCTTCTTCATGTGCCACAGGCAAAACATGTTGGCGATAGTCTCGAGAACTTAAACGAAATCCTCACTCGTCTTCAGAAACATCTGCAATATGGAATATGCAGCCACAAGGGAGTCAATACAATTTAATGTATTGGCAAGTAACACTATGGTGGATATAAATGGCAAGACTAATACTACATGCTTATTTGGCTGAGTGGAGTTTTGGCTAAGTTTGCATAAAGCCAGTTTTCTCCTATCACTTTTGTAAATCCAACTTTTCTTTTCAAAGGGTGGCATCATTGGACTGGAATCCAAGCACCACAACTACTGTTCACTTGGTCAAATTTTACTTTTTGAAAATGGTGATGTGATTCTTCCGTCCTTCCTTGTCCAGCTGCTCATAGTTGTCCATAACCGGGGACACGGCTAAGATCTTAGTTTGTTGACTCTGCAGAGGTTGTGCACTTTCACCTTCAGACCCAACTCAACCCAAACATCCTATACACCCTGAGTGCATTAAGGAAAGGAGAAGAATCGAGACGAGATCTTTCAGAAGCAAGAATCCAACCCAATGGCAAGACCCGTTCCACCTATAATTATGCTACATCTGCTTGTCAAGCCCGGGCTGAACCCTCACAACTTAGTTGATCAAGACAGAGCCCATATGACTAAAGGCTGCACTGGAAGCAATCTAAACTTGGGGAACATCATAATCACTTTGTTCCTGGGTGGCATTCCTCAAGTGAACAACCCCTCGGGGAGACACTCAACTCTCATCAGCCAAACAACCAAATCCACCCAGGTGGTTCATTCATTAGTTATACTTAGAATTTTTCCTCAACATCTAATAAAACAATTTGTGACATTGCATAGCATCTACTAAGTTCAAAGAATATAAAAAAAAACAAGGTATAAGGGATGGCTACACACTACTAGGGTAATAGCATAGCATAATATAACTTATTAAAATTTCCTATCATGCATACTACTCAAAATCAACTAATGCATATAGAAAATAATGGGTAGTTTATGATGTGTTACTTGCCTTGTTGAAGTTGGTGAAGATATTCACACTCTCTTCACAAAAGATCGTTTCTCTCCGTACAATCTATTCATTGAAAACACAATAACAAAAATAAACAAACATGCTAGCGAGCAAACATACAAGTGTAGAAAACATACATAGCAACTAACATATCAAAAGGGGCTTAACCAAAATGGTTAGGACAAAGTCTAGGTTTGAGTTGAAATATTCATTCTCTAATGGTCTCATACTTGTTAAGGAAATTCCAATGGTTTACTTGGGAAGGACTAGGTTGAGTTTGATGTGATCTAACTTTATTATAATCATACTTGTCGAGGAAGTTCCAAGAGTTCACTAAGAATAAACATATTACTTCTTCAACTAAATTAATACATTGCAAACACTTGGTCATATTCACCTTCAAAAATATTAAAGTGACTATGTTAGTATTTTCCATTGTGGTTAGGGTAGGTCTACTAACTTCATCATTCAAGGGAAAATATTACTAAGTCTTGGGTTTTCCATTTGGGTCAATGGTTGGACAAAAATAACTTGTTATTCTTCAACTTGTATGGATTTGCTTCTAGTCCTCATGTGATTGCCTTCTTGAAGATCATCATCATGCCATCTAAGTTGTTTCCTTCCTTGGTGTGGTGCTTCTCTTGGTCTTGGTAGTCTTCATGGTTTTACTTCACTAATTGGTTTGGGTATGGGATGGGCACAAATACTACTAAGTCAAATTGGAAAGAAAAAAGAAGAAGAAAGATAGAAAGAGAGAGGGAGATGTTTTCTTCTGGATTTCTTCACACTTGTACTTCCTTGAGTTTCCTCTAGTGGTGGAGTCTTTTCTTCAAAATTTCTTCATTGATCCTCCTTGTATTCTCTTCATGTTGCCACCAAGTTGAAAGGAGAAGAATAGAAAAGGGAAGGAAAAAGACTTAGAGAGAAAGGGTGTTAGTCCTCTAGAAGTTTCTCTGGTTTTCTTCTAGTGCTTCCACTTCTTGGAGATGCTTATGAAGTTTGTTTTATTTTCCAAGTCCTTCAATGGTCTTCTATCTTCATGTTGAAAAATCTCTGATGGGTTAAGTCCTTCATTGCACTTCATGGTTCTCACAAATCCCATCTTGATGAAATCTTGAAGCATGAAAGGGGAGTGGAGAAGTAGATAGCAAACTAAATTTCACTATTTGGTACTATATGTGATTGACACATTCTAAGGACTTGGCTTGGCTCCACTTAGACATAACATCAAGGAAAAACAGTTGAAAACAATTCCTAAGACATGGTAAAGATGGATGAATCACTAGGTTGGGTTTTTGGTCAAAAACACATAGCCATGGTCCAAGGGTGTTCAAAATGGTTAGGCACTAATGCCTCTGGTTCAAGGTTATCAAATGGAGCAATTTTGCCAAAGGAACTATATTGAAATTATTTACAGAATTTAATCTATGTCAAAATTACTCAAATAGTCAACTTAATTCTAAATTCAATTTTAATTTGTTCAAATATTATTTTGGGACAGAGGATATGAAATTACACATTCTAAGGTTTCCAAATATATTTTATTTGCAATTTTTGGATTTGTAGAATTTGAATTATGCCAAATTTCATCAAACAAGCATATTTGAATTTGAACCAATTTAAGTTTGTCAAATTTGAATTTGGCCAGTGCCAAAAGTTTCTAATTGTCAAGAGCTTTTCAAAAAGTCCAAGATCATTAAATTTGGCCATGTGGTTTAAAAGTTATGAGGTATTGAAATTTGCAGGGACTAATCTGTAAAATTTACTATTTAATTTCTATTCCGGAAGAAAAACAGAAAATGGGCCGCTATTTGCTGCGCTGGGCGACAGATAAGTGGTGGGCCTGGGCCGGTTACGCGCTGCGTGGGCGACAAATAACCAATTCGGCGCTGCTCACTGCTGCACACGTGGCGCTACGCTATTCGCCGATACCCCTTCGGTAAGTGATCTATTTTGGATCGTTCGATCAAGATCTAACGGGCAGGGAGCTAGGGTTACCTCTGTCACCGGAATTCCTCGCCGGAAATGGAGGGACGGCGGCGCGCTGCTCGGAAAAAGATGGGGATGATGCTCCGGTGGTCCTTGAGCTCAACGAAAAGCACTACGGCCCTCAGCTCGTCACGGCGAACACGATGGTGCCCACGGAGGTGCTTCTCTCTTCCCGGGGTGACGGCGCAAAGAGGCAGGGGCGGTGAACGCTCCGGTGAGCCTCGGGTAAGCGCAACGACGGTGATCCCGCTGCGAAAAAAAATCGGAAACGAGGTCAGGGGTTGCGCACGGTTAGAAGAAAAAGGTTAGGGGTGGTCTCGGGCTCTCGTTTGGGCTCACCTCGACGGAATTTGCGAAGCACGGCGGCGGCAAGGAATAACTCCGGCGAGGGATTTCTTTGTCCTCGGGGCGAAAATCGGGGAGAGGGCAGAGGGGAAATGGAGAGGAGGGGCATGGCTTTAAGGGGTTGGGCTCAGATCTGCCATTGCTGCTCTTAAACGCGCGAATTTAATTGAATTGATTTCTTCAGTTTCGGTAAGAAATAGAAACGCAGGAGCTTGATGACGATGACGTCATCATGACGTCATCACCCCTTTTTTTCTTTTTCTTTTTATTTCTGTTTTCTTATTTAATTCATATCTTCTGTTTAATTAATCCAAATAACATGAAACCAATTTCTAAAATCTTAAAATTTCAAATGCTTTCCAATAGTACCAATTTTGAAAACAATTCAACATATTTTATTTTTGAAATTTTGGAAATTTAAATAATTCCTTAATAGTTACTTAATGTGATTTTTAATTTAAAAATTTATAAAACATAGTTATTGGTCACTTAAAAATTCAAATACATCCTAAATGTTGAAAACATATTTTTGAAAGTCCTTTCATCTTGTTTTCACAATTTATATGTTGAAAATATAAATAAAACACTAATAGTTCTTTAAGGTCATTTTAAAGTTTAGAAAATAATAAATTGATGTTATTGTCTAAATAAAATTTCAGAGACATTTTACATGTCAAATACTATTTTTTTGAAAATCATTTACACTTGTTTTGCTATTTTATATTTTGAAATAGAAATGATTTCACTAATAGCATATTAATGCCATTTTTTTAAATATCAATTATATAACTGAAAAATATTGGTGGAATAAAATATCATAGACATTAATGTGATCAAATGACATTTTCCAAAATCATTTCTAATGGTTTTCATATTTTATGATTTTAAAATATGAAGAATCAATGATAGTCACTTAATAGAAAACATTAAATTTTATATGATTAAAACAATTTTTTGAAATATTTTCTATGGTTCAACTATTGTTTTCTAAGACCCTTTTAGGAACTTTTATATTGTATATTTTCAACATATTAGTGAAACCACAATTAGTATCCTTTTGTTATATATCAAACATAGAGAATTATTTAATAAATTTGGAAATGGGGTTTAGTAAAAGCAGAAAGGTTTTCCCAAATGAAAACATTGTTTTCTCAAAGTATCTTACTTGTTTTCATAAACAATTTATTTCCATAGCACTATATTATTTTGTTGATTGACATAACACTTGGAAAACAAGGATCCAACTTATATCTATTTTGGGGTTATCAATAATAGTGAAACCCTTTTTAGAGATAAGAAGAAAAATATTAGAGATAACAATTCTCTAGTTTTTATATATCAAAAAAAAATATTTTCAAGATCATAATTGGGTTGAAAACATGTTTGGTGTAAGGGTTTGCTTAAGAAGAATTATTTTATTTATGTAGACATATTTATTTTGAAATGACTTTAGGGTTTATGGAATAAAGGTATATTGGATTTTCATTTCCAAAACATTAGAACATGTATTGTTTTCTTTTGTTTCTTGCATCTCATTTGGTTTTTGGTGACTTACTAAACATGAAAACAAAAAGTTTCAAATTTTTGTGATTTTTGAGTTTTCCAAAAATCAGGGATGTTACAGACTACCACCCTTAAAAGAAATCTCGTCCCGAGATTTGGCAAGGTTAGAAAGAAAGATTGGGTAACTGGGTTCCAGAACAAACTTGGTGGCTACCACCCTTAAAAGAAGCTTTGGTGGATAGTATATTTTCATTAGATTGGAGTGTAGATTGATTCTAGATTAGCTTGAGTAGATCTTTCCTTTGTGGTAGAGGTGTAGACCAACATAGGTCTGTTGAACTACCTTTGACACCGAGGGGTCACTCTTTGGGTCAAACAAAAGTCCTTGGGTCACTCTCAACTTGGTCTTTTGATATCCTTGACAATCTTCCATCTTGTTGTTGTCATCCTTGAAGGCAAACACCATGCTATTTCTAAGGAAACTCTCATGGTAGGAAAAACTTCCATTGCTTGATAGCTCCAAGGTTAGCTTGATCCGTATTAGGCAGTTGGCATTGATCATGGATGTGATTGTTCCTTCACACAGAAGAAAGCAATTTTGATACTAGCATTACTCAAATGGGGTGGCTTGTGTATCAATATAGTTAAGGTTGTATGATTCCAAATGGTTCTCACTATGGTTGGTGAATGAGTATCGTGTTGGGTTTGGTCTAGTAGGGATGAGTAGAGATTTAGAAAGATGACTAAGGAAGGTTCTTATCCAAAATAGCAGATCAAGGAAACTTATCTTACAAACAACACATAACAAACAATCTTCACACCAAACAACAAGGTTTTATAAAACAACTAATATTGTCATACCACACTTATTGGTATGATCAATACACTAACACGTTAACGTTGTTCTAATCAAGTAACTAGATTGGTGGTCTCATCTATATCTTCTTGAGTTCTTCAAATTCTTCTCTCCATGTCTTGAGGTGTTCTTGATTGTTGTGAAGTCTATGTTTCTCTTCGAGTTCTTCAATAATCTTGAGTGTAGGTCTTCATGTGGTGAAAATACTTCTTGTACTTCTTTGTATGATCATCAACATTCTTGTCTTGATGGTATTATAGAGGGAGGTCATCTAGAAAATTTTGAAGGTGAATAATAGATGAGAAGAATTAAGATAATTGTTTTGTTTATAGAAAGTTTGAACATAGAAATTTTCAATCCTAGGGTCTTTTCCAAACTTAGGGTCTCGAATACTACAGACAACACAATGCTCTGATACCATTTTGTAGCATCCCAACTTTTAATAAAGATGGAATACCTGTGTTATTGTGCTAGTCCCTGGATCAATTGCTAGCACCACAGTACAAAATGAAATATCATGCAAATGCATCAAATTCTATTACATCGTATGATCCAGTCTTTACAAAATAGGATTACAACTTGCATAGTCTTAGAAGACTAGCAGAAAACAAGGAAATACAGCGGAAAACATAGTACAACATTGAGCCCATCTTCTTCATGTGCCACAGGCAAAACATGTTGGCGATAGTCTCGAGAACTTAAACGAAATCCTCACTCGTCTTCAGAAACATCTGCAATATGGAATATGCAGCCACAAGGGAGTCAATACAATTTAATGTATTGGCAAGTAACACTATGGTGGATATAAATGGCAAGACTAATACTACATGCTTATTTGGCTGAGTGGAGTTTTGGCTAAGTTTGCATAAAGCCAGTTTTCTCCTATCACTTTTGTAAATCCAACTTTTCTTTTCAAAGGGTGGCATCATTGGACTGGAATCCAAGCACCACAACTACTGTTCACTTGGTCAAATTTTACTTTTTGAAAATGGTGATGTGATTCTTCCGTCCTTCCTTGTCCAGCTGCTCATAGTTGTCCATAACCGGGGACACGGCTAAGATCTTAGTTTGTTGACTCTGCAGAGGTTGTGCACTTTCACCTTCAGACCCAACTCAACCCAAACATCCTATACACCCTGAGTGCATTAAGGAAAGGAGAAGAATCGAGACGAGATCTTTCAGAAGCAAGAATCCAACCCAATGGCAAGACCCGTTCCACCTATAATTATGCTACATCTGCTTGTCAAGCCCGGGCTGAACCCTCACAACTTAGTTGATCAAGACAGAGCCCATATGACTAAAGGCTGCACTGGAAGCAATCTAAACTTGGGGAACATCATAATCACTTTGTTCCTGGGTGGCATTCCTCAAGTGAACAACCCCTCGGGGAGACACTCAACTCTCATCAGCCAAACAACCAAATCCACCCAGGTGGTTCATTCATTAGTTATACTTAGAATTTTTCCTCAACATCTAATAAAACAATTTGTGACATTGCATAGCATCTACTAAGTTCAAAGAATATAAAAAAAAAACAAGGTATAAGGGATGGCTACACACTACTAGGGTAATAGCATAGCATAATATAACTTATTAAAATTTCCTATCATGCATACTACTCAAAATCAACTAATGCATATAGAAAATAATGGGTAGTTTATGATGTGTTACTTGCCTTGTTGAAGTTGGTGAAGATATTCACACTCTCTTCACAAAAGATTGTTTCTCTCCGTACAATCTATTCATTGAAAACACAATAACAAAAATAAACAAACATGCTAGCAAGCAAACATACAAGTGTAGAAAACATACATAGCAACTAACATATCAAAAGGGGCTTAACCAAAATGGTTAGGACAAAGTCTAGGTTTGAGTTGAAATATTCATTCTCTAATGGTCTCATACTTGTTAAGGAAATTCCAATGGTTTACTTGGGAAGGACTAGGTTGAGTTTGATGTGATCTAACTTTATTATAATCATACTTGTCGAGGAAGTTCCAAGAGTTCACTAAGAATAAACATATTACTTCTTCAACTAAATTAATACATTGCGAACACTTGGTCATATTCACCTTCAAAAATATTAAAGTGACTATGTTAGTATTTTCCATTGTGGTTAGGGTAGGTCTACTAACTTCATCATTCAAGGGAAAATATTACTAAGTCTTGGGTTTTCCATTTGGGTCAATGGTTGGACAAAAATAACTTGTTATTCTTCAACTTGTATGGATTTGCTTCTAGTCCTCATGTGATTGCCTTCTTGAAGATCATCATCATGCCATCTAAGTTGTTTCCTTCCTTGGTGTGGTGCTTCTCTTGGTCTTGGTAGTCTTCATGGTTTTACTTCACTAATTGGTTTGGGTATGGGATGGGCACAAATACTACTAAGTCAAATTGGAAAAAAAAAAGAAGAAGAAAGATAGAAAGAGAGAGGGAGATGTTTTCTTCTGGATTTCTTCACACTTGTACTTCCTTGAGTTTCCTCTAGTGGTGGAGTCTTTTCTTCAAAATTTCTTCATTGATCCTCCTTGTATTCTCTTCATGTTGCCACCAAGTTGAAAGGAGAAGAATAGAAAAGGGAAGGAAAAAGACTTAGAGAGAAAGGGTGTTAGTCCTCTAGAAGTTTCTCTGGTTTTCTTCTAGTGCTTCCACTTCTTGGAGATGCTTATGAAGTTTGTTTTATTTTCCAAGTCCTTCAATGGTCTTCTATCTTCATGTTGAAAAATCTCTGATGGGTTAAGTCCTTCATTGCACTTCATGGTTCTCACAAATCCCATCTTGATGAAATCTTGAAGCATGAAAGGGGAGTGGAGAAGTAGATAGCAAACTAAATTTCACTATTTGGTACTATATGTGATTGACACATTCTAAGGACTTGGCTTGGCTCCACTTAGACATAACATCAAGGAAAAACAGTTGAAAACAATTCCTAAGACATGGTAAAGATGGATGAATCACTAGGTTGGGTTTTTGGTCAAAAACGCATAGCCATGGTCCAAGGGTGTTCAAAATGGTTAGGCACTAATGCCTCTGGTTCAAGGTTATCAAATGGAGCAATTTTGCCAAAGGAACTATATTGAAATTATTTACAGAATTTAATCTATGTCAAAATTACTCAAATAGTCAACTTAATTCTAAATTCAATTTTAATTTGTTCAAATATTATTTTGGGACAGAGGATATGAAATTACACATTCTAAGGTTTCCAAATATATTTTATTTGCAATTTTTGGATTTGTAGAATTTGAATTATGCCAAATTTCATCAAACAAGCATATTTGAATTTGAACCAATTTAAGTTTGTCAAATTTGAATTTGGCCAGTGCCAAAAGTTTCTAATTGTCAAGAGCTTTTCAAAAAGTCCAAGATCATTAAATTTGGCCATGTGGTTTAAAAGTTATGAGGTATTGAAATTTGCAGGGACTAATCTGTAAAATTTACTATTTAATTTCTATTCCGGAAGAAAAACAGAAAATGGGCCGCTATTTGCTGCGCTGGGCGACAGATAAGTGGTGGGCCTGGGTCGGTTACGCGCTGCGTGGGCGACAAATAACCAATTCGGCGCTGCTCACTGCTGCACACGTGGCGCTACGCTATTCGCCGATACCCCTTCGGTAAGTGATCTATTTTGGATCGTTCGATCAAGATCTAACGGGCAGGGAGCTAGGGTTACCTCTGTCACCGGAATTCCTCGCCGGAAATGGAGGGACGGCGGCGCGCTGCTCGGAAAAAGATGGGGATGATGCTCCGGTGGTCCTTGAGCTCAACGAAAAGCACTACGGCCCTCAGCTCGTCACGGCGAACACGATGGTGCCCACGGAGGTGCTTCTCTCTTCCCGGGGTGACGGCGCAAAGAGGCAGGGGCGGTGAACGCTCCGGTGAGCCTCGGGTAAGCGCAACGACGGTGATCCCGCTGCGAAAAAAAATCGGAAACGAGGTCAGGGGTTGCGCACGGTTAAAAGAAAAAGGTTAGGGGTGGTCTCGGGCTCTCGTTTGGGCTCACCTCGACGGAATTTGCGAAGCACGGCGGCGGCAAGGAAGAACTCCGGCGAGGGATTTCTTTGTCCTCGGGGCGAAAATCGGGGAGAGAGCAGAGGGGAAATGGAGAGGAGGGGCATGGCTTTAAGGGGTTGGGCTCGATTCTGCCATTGCTGCTCTTAAACGCGCGAATTTAATTGAATTGATTTCTTCAGTTTCGGTAAGAAATAGAAACGCAGGAGCTTGATGACGATGATGTCATCATGACGTCATCACCCCTTTTTTCTTTTTCTTTTTATTTCTGTTTTCTTATTTAATTCATATCTTCTGTTTAATTAATCCAAATAACATGAAACCAATTTCTAAAATCTTAAAATTTCAAATGCTTTCCAATAGTACCAATTTTGAAAACAATTCAACATATTTTATTTTTGAAATTTTGGAAATTTAAATAATTCCTTAATAGTTACTTAATGTGATTTTTAATTTAAAAATTTATAAAACATAGTTATTGGTCACTTAAAAATTCAAATACATCCTAAATGTTGAAAACATATTTTTGAAAGTCCTTTCATCTTGTTTTCACAATTTATATGTTGAAAATTTAAATAAAACACTAATAGTTCTTTAAGGTCATTTTAAAGTTTAGAAAATAATAAATTGATGTTATTGTCTAAATAAAATTTCAGAGACATTTTACATGTCAAATACTATTTTTTTAAAAATCATTTACACTTGTTTTGCTATTTTATATTTTGAAATAGAAATGATTTCACTAATAGCATATTAATGCCATTTTTTTAAATATCAATTATATAAATGAAAAATATTGGTGGAATAAAATATCATAGACATTAATGTGATCAAATGACATTTTCCAAAATCATTTCTAATGGTTTTCATATTTTATGATTTTAAAATATGAAGAATCAATGATAGTCACTTAATAGAAAACATTAAATTTTATATGATTAAAACAATTTTTTTGAAATATTTTCTATGGTTCAACTATTGTTTTCTAAGACCCTTTTAGGAACTTTTATATTGTATATTTTCAACATATTAGTGAAACCACAATTAGTATCCTTTTGTTATATATCAAACATAGAGAATTATTTAATAAATTTGGAAATGGGGTTTAGTAAAAGCAGAAAGGTTTTCCCAAATGAAAACATTGTTTTCTCAAAGTATCTTACTTGTTTTCATAAACAATTTATTTCCATAGCACTATATTATTTTGTTGATTGACATAACACTTGGAAAACAAGGATCCAACTTATATCTATTTTGGGGTTATCAATAATAGTGAAACCCTTTTTAGAGATAAGAAGAAAAATATTAGAGATAACAATTCTCTAGTTTTTATATATCAAAAAAAAATATTTTCAAGATCATAATTGGGTTGAAAACATGTTTGGTGTAAGGGTTTGCTTAAGAAGAATTATTTTATTTATGTAGACATATTTATTTTGAAATGACTTTAGGGTTTATGGAATAAAGGTATATTGGATTTTCATTTCCAAAACATTAGAACATGTATTGTTTTCTTTTGTTTCTTGCATCTCATTTGGTTTTTGGTGACTTACTAAACATGAAAACAAAAAGTTTCAAATTTTTGTGATTTTTGAGTTTTCCAAAAATCAGGGATGTTACATAGAATCAAATAGAAATAAGGTTTAACAAGTTTGAAAATTTGTTTATTAAGTTAAGAAATTCTGGTTACTTAAAGGTGTCACACAAGCATTTGTTGTTTTCATCAAGTTTAATTGTTCAAAATAGATAACAAAGTTTATATTTGAAAGGAACACCAAATTTTAGGTGGATTACATGTTTCACTTGTTGAAAAAGGATTTCAAATAAATTATTTATGAATTAAACAAGGTTAAACAAGAATTAAATGAATTTAATTCAAACATGAACTTATTTGAGTTTTTATTTGTGCAAAACATTAAGTGAAGTTCATATTTGAAAAGGTTATGCTTTGATGGTTTGAAAACATATTTTATATGCCCCAAAAGAATTTGTTTTGATCAAGTTGTAAATTTAGCAATATTAAATGATTTAAACAAGGTTTAAATCATTTAACCAATTTTAATTATTCAAAACATGGTACAAATTTTATATTTGAAAAGGTGGTTTAATTTTGCATGGAAAACATATTTCATTTGTGGAAATTGGATTTAAAATGAGCAAGTTATTATTTTGGCAATTTTAAATGCATTAAACAAGAAACAGTTGTTTTCAGCAATTTAAATTATTCAAAACAGCAAACAAAATTTATATTTGGAAAGTACATGAAAAGTTGATTGGAAAACATATTTAGTTTGTTGAAATTGGAATTTTTATGCCCAAGTTATGAATTTTGCAAGTTTAAGTGAATTTGACAAGTTTTCAAATATTGCACCAATTTAAAATATTCAAAACAGTAAACAAATTTTATATTTGGAAAGAACATTTAATTTGGGACAGAAAACATATTTAGAAAGTCAAAATTGGAGTTACAATGATTTTCTTATGCCATTTACAAGATATAGTGCAAATCTGCCATTTTTAGTGAAACAGGGACTTGGAAAAAAATGCCAGGGGTCTAAATTTATTTAACAGGGGCCTAATGGTGATTTGCAGAAGGTTCTGTACCAAAACTTTGCAAAACAAAAAGTTGGTTTTATTTGGTGGGAGGTGGGATTCGATCCCCCCACCTCCTGATGCGCGCTGTGGGTCTCTGCCAGTGTGGTGGGTTTCGGTTGGTGATGGAAAGGGTGGCTCGGTGGGGTTATGGTGTGGCTTGCGGATGTTTTTATTTTCTGAAACTGAACCGAACAGGTACGCACCTGTACCACGACAGATGCACGAGCAGGCATCGAGCGGAGAACGGCAGCGGCCAGCGGCTGCTCGCGAGTGGTGCCGGAGGGGCGCCGGGCCGTGCGGCTGCTGCGGGGCCAAGGGAGAGAGGAGGAGGCGAGCGAGGGGGGATGGGGTCGAGGGGCGGCCTCACCGTGAGCGGTTGGAGGCACAGGTCGCAGGGCGAGGCAGGAGGTGGCCGGCGATTGACTTGGACGGCGGCGGCGACTCGGAGCTCCTCGAGGGCGGCCGAGAGGTCGAGGAGGGAGAGGGCGGTGCGGGGATTCCATTCCCGCACCCGCCCTGGCCGGAAGGAGAAGCTACCGGCGGCGATCGCCGGTGAAAGGAGGGCCTTTTCGGTGTGGTGCAGGTTTTCAGAGAGAAGCAGAGGGTGGAAGAGAGGGAGAAGCAGGGTGGCGGCGTTGTGGAGGAGGCTAGGGTTAGGGGGGAGAGCTAGGGCATCTAGCTTGAGCTAGGGGTTATAAGGGAGGGGGAGGATCCGCTCACCCGTTCCTCCTCTGAACCAGGCGACGTGGATGAAGGGGATGGGCGCCGTACGAGGAAGAAGAAGACAGGGGAAGGGTATGGGCCTGAGGGAATAGGTTGGGCTGGGCTAGGAGAAAAATTGGGCCTGCTGCTCTCTCTTGTGCTGTTTTTTATTATTTCTTTTGTTCTACTGTTTTTTTTTGTAGCAAAGAGCAAATGGAAGGATTAGATAGTTTTCGGAGTTGATAAAATCTTGGAAAAATTCATGGGAGTGGGTTAGGTCAACTACAACCAGCTACCAAGTTTGGACTTCAAAATTATTTAAGTTTTTGTGCTGTTTGGAAAATAAACCAAATTTAGAGGCATTTTGAATAGTTAAAATGATTATTAAAACCAACACTTTAATAGATTGATCCCAATGTTTTAATTGGAAACAAAGAGTAGATTGTTTTGGTGAGTTTTATAATTTCAAAAGAGGTGCTGCTTAGTGATTTGGTTTGAATTTGAAAGCAATTTGGGAAGTAATTGATTGATATTGAAAACAAAGATCTTAATAGGGTGAACCCTATTTTAAATTTGATTAAAGTAGTTGATTTGATTAGATGATGTTCACAAGTTCAAAGTTGTTCTGTTTGATGCATTTGATTTGAAATTGAAGGTGATTTGGGATTTAATTGATTGAATAAAACCAACAATTTAATAGATGAACATTATGGAAGAAAAGAAAACAATTTGGTTGTTTTTATTTGAAATAACATTTTGGAAATTGTAACATCACAAGGATGAAACAAAGGGTTTGAAATTTGAGTTGAAATTCAAATAGAAAACAAAGGAAAACAAAGGAAAACAGTTGGAAAACAAATGAAAACAGAGGAAAACAAATGGAAACCAAACAAAACAAATGCACTCAACATGATGCCATGATGCAAAACATAAAATAACAGAGAGCAAACATTCTAAAGGCTATTTTTCAGACTTGGGATGTTACAAAACGCCCCCCCTTGAAGGAATCGCGCCCCGAGATTCCTACTGAGAAAAGAGAAGGTCCGGAAACTTCTTGGGAAGATCCTCTTGAGCTGTTACACGTGAAACACATCGTGCACCTTGGATAGTTTAACTGGAAGTTGAAAACAATAGGAATTCCTGGCAACTCTTCTGTAAAGATATCAGGGAATTTGGAAACCACCGGAACAATATTAGTAGAGGTATAGGTTTTGTATGGATGGTGTATAGCTGGATAGAATTTGATTCATTTGGAGAATAGACTATCTGTAATAAGGGTGGAACAGAGTTATTGACATCAATGCAACACCAAGAATGACATCAATGTCAGAATCAGCAACATGAGAGAAGCGAGGAATATGTGGCCTTTAATTAGAATTGGATTGTTCTTACTTATGTTGGAAGTCAACATTTGAGATTCCGGAGAGTGAACGGTGATCTGATTGCTTAGTGGAACCACATCTAGGTTGTATGTTGCGGAAAAGATCTTTGACACAAAGGAATGTGATGCTCCGGTATCAAACAACACTTTAGCTGAAACAGAGTTTAGCAGATGAACGGGGAAACTTTGATTAGACGCCGGTAGAAGAATTGAAGTGGAAACAACAACAAGATTTCAACGGACGAAATGTTCTTTAGAAGAACAGGATAACGAAGCAACACCGGGGAAAACGAGCACAAAACTCCTGAGGTACTACGGAGAACCCAAAACACGTGAAATCCTAACTTGAAAGTTTAGATGAGAAGGGAGAAATCAACGTTGCACTTCCTTACCAGAAAAAGGGAGGGTGGGTGGGGAAAGAAGAAAAAGAACATAATTCCTACTCTCACGTTTCATTTTTCCTATATAGCTACAAAATAGTTTCTAGACTCAACTGCGACCAGTAAAAGGGGATCCTACAGGCAGACAGGCTCTGATACCATTTGTCGCACCCTGATTTCTAGGGGATACTCACCGTACGAACTGGATAGCAGATGCTTGGATTATGGGGCATAACTGCTCCCACGTCCCAGCTTCCTGGTAGGCCTGCGCTTATGCGCGACAACACAAGCCCTGCTATTCCACCGTCGATGTAAACTATCCACTAGAGATCAAAGGCACTTCCGTCGACGTACTTCAAACCATACACACATGGTACGTCAACGGCGTTGAACAACTGATATCACAACAAATCTCTACGACACAAAAGATTGAAATAAGGTTGCAAATAGCTCTCATTAGAGCAGAGATAGCAAATACAATCATTCAGAGGACACATGTCCCAACAATACATCAGTACATTACAGCGGAAGCATTCAACATGTCTGAGTACAGACAAGAACCAAATAGGCCTAAGAGGCCGGAAACGAACAGACGGAGCCCATCCACGAAGTCTCGGATCCTGCCCGGGTCCGCTATCTACTCGTCAGCAGTATCGTCATACTCCCCGTAGTTGCCACCAGGTAGATCCTCGGAAACGTAGGTCTGCGGAAACCACAGCCCCAAAGGGGTCAGTACATAAACGTACTGGCAAGCAAGACTCACAGTTCACCAAAGTGTAACCCGTCAACACCAAGCACAGATGCCTTGGGTTCAACGGAAGAGAGGGGATATAAAAGATGCTGCAACTGGCTGCACTAACCAACTACAGAGATTCTACCACTTCCGGCTAACAGAAAGGAGATAAGATCGAGGATTGTAACCAACTGAAAGATAACTTCAAACAAACCCATCCTGGATCTCGCCCCTTATCCAAAGAAGCAATCCGAGGATAACTCACACAGTTGTAATAAAGGTGAATCAAGTTATTATGTCATCAGCCTATTACTAGTCAAGTTGTTAATCATTGGGTGTAACATGTTTGATCATTATGTTTAAGTTGTCCTGAGTACTTGTTAGCCAGTACTTTCACCAAGTAATCCATAACCGCGGAAAACACGGCTTCTCGAGAAGATTATCCCTGCAGGGTTGCACCAATTTAGCCGTACACGCATGAATAACCCGCCAAATGGGAAATCACCCCACCAAGCGAGGTACTCAACACAACCAACCCTTCTTCGCATCAAGCCCAAAGCACCGCGTGCTGTGCGTGCGCGGCTAATCGAGCCCCCCGAAGAAAAGGAGGACCCTCATAGCACTGGAAGACCACGCCGCCCTAAATGCCGACTACGAAAGTTCCACCCGAGCGCCAAGGGCTCGCAAGATCATGCATGCAGCAAATGGAAAGCCCGAACTAGTACGGCGATTTGGACGAGATGCGAATCGGGTCAAGTTGAGGGGGGCGCCCATACTCGCTTCCCACATGCGGGTAGTGCGCTCATCATGGATCAGTAGACAAGACCCTTTTCCTAATTAGGGGGGGTCGACACTAGCAGGCCTCAAAACCACCCTGGGCCTCCTGCCGGTGCCTTATCATCAAAGTTATTATTAATAGTAACATTAGCATGATTGATTGATTAAACATCGAGCCCCCAGAACGTAATAAAAATGGTAACAGAAAGTAACGGGTAACAGACTCGAGCAAAACAACCTAAGCATGCTAGTAAGACACAGGCAACAAGCAATGGTTATAGGTATGGAGGTGAGGCAATATCAGGGTTAAAAGGATTCATGTGATAGGTTCGTAACAGAAGCAACTACTACTAAGGCTAGCAGAAAAGAACAACGGAAAGTATCGGTAATCAATGTTGAAAGGAACACGATGGTTCATGTGAGTGATAACTTGCCTGCAAAACCCAGTAGCCTGGTACTGAGCTAACTCCTTAGAAGGGGTGTCGTAAGTATCGTCGGTCTCAACGTCGTCGTGTTTCCGAGAAGAAGCAAACAAACAATGCAGAAAGATAAACAATCAATATCATGGCATAGGTGCACAAACATGGGATGATGCATGTCATGTTAATAGATGCATCAAAATAAACTACTTGACAAGATAACAACATGATTAAATGGACCCACATGCAATTGGATTGCATATGAAAAGCCCATGAATTATGGTTGAATTAATTGTTTTACAACTAATCAACTTGTGTAGGTGAATTAGCATGATGCATGGATGAAGAAAACAACAAAATAACAACAATAGAATCAAATAGAAATAAGGTTTAACAAGTTTGAAAATTTGTTTATTAAGTTAAGAAATTCTGGTTACTTAAAGGTGTCACACAAGCATTTGTTGTTTTCATCAAGTTTAATTGTTCAAAATAGATAACAAAGTTTATATTTGAAAGGAACACCAAATTTTAGGTGGATTACATGTTTCACTTGTTGAAAAAGGATTTCAAATAAATTATTTATGAATTAAACAAGGTTAAACAAGAATTAAATGCATTTAATTCAAACATGAACTTATTTGAGTTTTTATTTGTGCAAAACATTAAGTGAAGTTCATATTTGAAAAGGTTATGCTTTGATGGTTTGAAAACATATTTTATATGTCCCAAAAGAATTTGTTTTGATCAAGTTGTAAATTTAGCAATATTAAATGATTTAAACAAGGTTTAAATCATTTAACCAATTTTAATTATTCAAAACATGGTACAAATTTTATATTTGAAAAGGTGGTTTAATTTTGCATGGAAAACATATTTCATTTGTGGAAATTGGATTTAAAATGAGCAAGTTATTATTTTGGCAATTTTAAATGCATTAAACAAGAAACAGTTGTTTTCAGCAATTTAAATTATTCAAAACAGAAAACAAAATTTATATTTGGAAAGTACATGAAAAGTTGATTGGAAAACATATTTAGTTTGTTGAAATTGGAATTTTTATGCCCAAGTTATGAATTTTGCAAGTTTAAGTGAATTTGACAAGTTTTCAAATATTGCACCAATTTAAAATATTCAAAACAGTAAACAAATTTTATATTTGGAAAGAACATTTAATTTGGGACAGAAAACATATTTAGAAAGTCAAAATTGGAGTTACAATGATTTTCTTATGCCATTTACAAGATATAGTGCAAATCTGCCATTTTTAGTGAAACAGGGACTTGGAAAAAAAATGCCAGGGGTCTAAATTTATTTAACAGGGGCCTAATGGTGATTTGCAGAAGGTTCTGTACCAAAACTTTGCAAAACAAAAAGTTGGTTTTATTTGGTGGGAGGTGGGATTCGATCCCCCCACCTCCTGATGCGCGCTGTGGGTCTCTGCCAGTGTGGTGGGTTTCGGTTGGTGATGGAAAGGGTGGCTCGGTGGGGTTATGGTGTGGCTTGCGGATGTTTTTATTTTCTGAAACTGAACCGAACAGGTACGCACCTGTACCACGACAGATGCACGAGCAGGCAGCGAGCGGAGAACGGCAGCGGCCAGCGGCTGCTCGCGAGTGGTGCCGGAGGGGCGCCGGGCCGTGCGGCTGCTGCGGGGCCAAGGGAGAGAGGAGGAGGCGAGCGAGGGGGGATGTGGTCGAGGGGCGGCCTCACCGTGAGCGGTTGGAGGCGCAGGTCGCAGGGCGAGGCAGGAGGTGGCCGGCGATTGACTTGGACGGCGGCGGCGACTCGGAGCTCCTCGAGGGCGGCCGAGAGGTCGAGGAGGGAGAGGGCGGTGCGGGGATTCCATTCCCGCACCCGCCCTGGCCGGAAGGAGAAGCTACCGGCGGCGATCGCCGGTGAAAGGAGGGCATTTTCGGTGTGGTGCAGGTTTTCAGAGAGAAGCAGAGGGTGGAAGAGAGGGAGAAGCAGGGTGGCGGCGTTGTGGAGGAGGCTAGGGTTAGGGGGAGAGCTAGGGCATCTAGCTTGAGCTAGGGGTTATAAGGGAGGGGGAGGATCCGCTCAGCCGTTCCTCCTCTGAACCAGGCGACGTGGATGAAGGGGATGGGCGCCGTACGAGGAAGAAGAAGACAGGGGAAGGGTATGGGCCTGAGGGAATAGGTTGGGCTGGGCTAGGAGAAAAATTGGGCCTGCTGCTCTCTCTTGTGCTGTTTTTTATTATTTCTTTTGTTTTACTGTTTTTTTTTGTAGCAAAGAGCAAATGGAAGGATTAGATAGTTTTCGGAGTTGATAAAATCTTGGAAAAATTCATGGGAGTGGGTTAGGTCAACTACAACCAACTACCAAGTTTGGACTTCAAAATTATTTAAGTTTTTGTGCTGTTTGGAAAATAAACCAAATTTAGAGGCATTTTGAATAGTTAAAATGATTATTAAAACCAACACTTTAATAGATTGATCCCAATGTTTTAATTGGAAACAAAGAGTAGATTGTTTTGGTGAGTTTTATAATTTCAAAAGAGGTGCTGCTTAGTGATTTGGTTTGAATTTGAAAGCAATTTGGGAAGTAATTGATTGATATTGAAAACAAAGATCTTAATAGGGTGAACCCTATTTTAAATTTGATTAAAGTAGTTGATTTGATTAGATGATGTTCACAAGTTCAAAGTTGTTCTGTTTGATGCATTTGATTTGAAATTGAAGGTGATTTGGGATTTAATTGATTGAATAAAACCAACAATTTAATAGATGAACATTATGGAAGAAAAGAAAACAATTTGGTTGTTTTTATTTGAAATAACATTTTGGAAATTCTAACATCACAAGGATGAAACAAAGGGTTTGAAATTTGAGTTGAAATTCAAATAGAAAACAAAGGAAAACAAAGGAAAACAGTTGGAAAACAAATGAAAACAGAGGAAAACAAATGGAAACCAAACAAAACAAATGCACTCAACATGATGCCATGATGCAAAACATAAAATAACAGAGAGCAAACATTCTAAAGGCTATTTTTCAGACTTGGGATGTTACATTGGAGAGCTCAAACCTTTGCATACTTTGCATATCATCTTTCTTGGTTCTTATTTGGCTTTTGTCTCCTTTGGGTTTTAGTGCTTGTCGTGATCTTCATGACAAGCCTTGGTTTCTCGAAAACGGATTTCGTAAGAAAAACTTGTTGCGTTTTCGGTGGTGAAAATATTCCGTTCATCTTTGAGAATGTTCCCACACCTTCCATGTGTGGTAACTTCTCACCTAATTCGGAGTTCATTCGCAAAAGTTATGTGAGTTTTCGTGTTGGAAGTTTTACCGGGTGTTCCTATTTGAGAGGTCTAAAACTTTACTCATTTGGTTTTATCTACCATTGGTGGACAATGATGTTTATCTGCATATTATTGTAGATCTCGTTGTGGTGATTTCAACGAGCCCAAGATCATCAAAAACGGAGTCCGGATGAAAAAGTTATTGCAGTTTTCGTGTTGTTGTTTTTGTTAGTCTTGCGAGGGGCGGAAATTCCGGTTCAAGTTTGAACCGGAATATCCGGTTGGCATCTGTCCCTCCACTCCGGAGTTTTTGCTCGAAAACGGCTAAGGACCAGAGTCAAAACTTTCTGGAGTGAACCGGATTATTTGAACCGGATTATTCGGGGCATACCGGATATTCCGGTTTGGGCAGTTTTCGGACCATATTTCTGACTGGGGTGAACCGGATTATTTGAACCGTATTATTCACTTCGGACCGGATATTCCTGTCGGACCGGATTATTTGGTCCAGTTTTGAACCGGATATTTCGAAATATCCTGCTCAGACTGCACACAAAACGGCTAGTTTTTGTGGGGACCTATTTAAGGGGGCTTTCTTCCCCATTGGTCCCCAAGTCTTCCAAGCACGTTTTTCTCCCTCTCCCCCACCATTGTTGACCTTGGAAAGCTTGCCCCTCTCCCAATCCCTCCTATGATTCTTAAATATCTTTGAGGGAGAAGGTAGAGGAGATCTAGATCTACATTTCCACCAATCCATCTTCCTTCTTAGTGAGGGAAACTTAGTAGATCTTGATCTTGGAGTTCTTGGTGTTTCTCCTCCATTGTTCTTCCTCTCTTATTCCCCCATAAGTATTTGTTGCTTTGTTGGAATTTGAGAGTGAAGGATTTGAGCACTTGTGCTCTTGCCATTTGCATCGGTTGCATCGGTTTGCTCTCTCCACGAGGATTCGTGGAAGTTGAAAGTTTGTGAGCTTGTTACTCTTGGGTCTTTGACCCTAGACGATTTGTGGTGTTCTTGGGAGCCTCCAATTGAGTTGTGGATGCGTTCCCCAAGATTGTGGTGACACCGAGAGCCTCCAATTGAGTTGTGGATGCGTGCCTCGGGTTTGAAGGTTGCCAATAGTGGAAGGTGAACTAGGCCTTTGTGGTGGGGTTCATCGGAGAATAGGGTGAGGCCTTTGTGGCGTTGAGTATGCCTTCGTGGTGAGCTCACACCCCTCCAACGAGACGTACTCCCCTTTGTGGGAGGAACTCGGGAATACATCATCGTCTCCGTGTGCCTCGGTTATTTCTATACCCGAGCTTTTTACTTATGCAATTTACATTGTGATAGCCTTCGAGCTTGAAGTTATATATCTTGCTATCACCTTGTTACTTGTCTTGCTTAGCATAAGTTGTTGGTTCATCTAGTTGTCCCTAGAATATTTAGGTTGTATGCTTGTTAATTTAAACACCTAGTTTATTTCCGCATTTACCAAGCATTAACCGGAAAAGTTTTAATCGCCTATTCACCCCCCCCCCTCTAGGCGACGTTGTTGTCCGTTCACCAGTCTTTCTCCAGCGCGGGTGATGGGGGGATAATAACCCGGTGGGCCAACTCCGAGGCGTAACCCGGCCCAAGGAACACGGTGCGCAATCTGGTTAAGAATAATGAAGCTTCTAGAAGGCCCAAAGTTTGTAGGCTTCGTGACCCGGATTGTGGGTTACGGTAAGGAAAGTTAGGGTTTGTAAGCGGTGTCCGGATAGGATTCAAGCGGCGCCTTGGAGAATAGGGCCAAGGGGGTACAGGTGCTTTATAAACCGACCCCTAGGTCTAGTTTAGACAGAGATCTAAGAACCCTAGCAATATCGCTTGATATCGAGCATCTAGTGTAATCCCAGAGTTGAGTTATTATATCAAGATCGGAGACTCGGCGACTTTGATTGCCGGCTACCAGATCGAGTTGCATCATGTTTTCCTCTGAGCTAAACCCTCTCCCAAACGCATGTGTCGTCTTGCCCCAAGATCAGTTACCCCCGGTAACGTCTGCCGTGATTATCCCACGACAGTTGGCGCCCACCGTGGGGCCTGCGTCCAAAGGTGTTTACATCACGGGAGAAGCTCGGAAGAACATGGAGAATCTTGTCGTCGGCGAGATCTACATCGATCACAAAGGAGAAAAGATGGTGGACGATTCCGGCTGGGGGCCAGAGTCGGATCACCTCGAGTCCGGATCTATGGTGACTATCGGCCGGATCAACATCTTCATCGGTATGGTACGTACGCCTGATTTAAAGGGACAATATCATGTGCATACTACAGGAACTTCTAGCAGGAACAAGGAGACATTAAAGCGAGCGGCAAACTCGGTTTCCTCGGCTACGCCGGGATACCTTAGATGGGCGGAACAAGAGGTAACGTGGAGTAGAAGAGATCATCCGGAAAGAGTAGAGCGTCCAGGAGTCTTGGCATTGGTGGTTGCTCCACAGGTTAATGGTTACGAACTGAGAAGGGTCCTGATGGACGGTGGAAGTAGCATCAACATCCTTTATTGGGAAACCTTCTTACGGATGAGTCTCAAAGAGTCCCAGTTACAGAAAAGTTCGACAGTCTTTCATGGGATCGTGCCGGGTCACTCAGCGAGCCCCGAGGGAAAGATCACCTTGGAGGTTGCTTTCGGAGAATCGACGGATAATTATCGAGTTGAGTGGCTCACGTTCGAGGTGGTCAAATTGCGCAGTCCTTATCACGCGCTGTTTGGAAGACCGGCTTATGCTAAATTCATGGCTAGGCCGTGTTATGTGTATTTACAGCTCAAGATCCCGGGTCCTAAACGGACTATCACCATACATGGGAACCGGGATATAGCGGCTGAGTGTGATGAAGGAGATTCAGTAATGGCCGAGCAAGCATGCAGAAAGGAAGAACTCAAATATTACCGGTCTCAAGTAAATCCGGATGATAGAACCGCCTTGAAAAAGCCGAATACTGAGGACGAGAGAGCAAAATTCAAGGCAGCGCAAGACACCAAGAAGGTAGATTTTGTCGAAGGTGATTCCACTAAGCAATTTACCATAGGGTCCAATTTGGGAAAAGAGCAGGAGAAGGCACTTGTGGAGTTTATTCGTTCAAATGCAGACGTGTTCGCCTGGACACCTAGCGACATGCCGGGTATCCCTACAGAGCTGTCCGAGCACAGTTTACATGTGGATCCCAAGTCCAGGCCCGTGAAGCAGGGTTTGAGGAAAATGAATGAGGAAAGAAGGAAGGCTATAGGCGAAGAGATCGCTCAGCTATTGGCAGCCGGCTTTATCATGGAAGTATTTCACCCGGATTGGTTGGCAAACCCGGTTCTAGTGATGAAAAAGACCAATGAGTGGAGGATGTGCATTGATTTTACGAGTCTCAACAAACATTGCCCAAAGGATCCGTTCGCGCTGCCAAGGATAGATCAGATTATAGACGCAGTAGCTGGACGCGATCTATTATGCTTCCTGGACGCATATTCCGGGTATCATCAGATTAAGCTCAAGAGGGAGGATTGGGAGAAAACATCATTCATAACCCCTTTTGGGGCCTTCTGTTATAAAACTATGACGTTTGGATTGAAGAACGCCGGCGCAACTTACCAACGGTGTATTCAAAAGTGCTTCGAGGACCAAATTGGACGCAACGTCCATGCCTATGTGGATGATGTGGTCATCAAGACCAGGAAGGCGGAGACATTTATCGATGATCTAAAGGAGACGTTCAAAAACTTGAGGAGGTACCAGATGAAGCTTAACCCGACAAAGTGCGTGTTCGGAGTTCCAGCCGGGAAATTACTCGGCTTTATCGTTTCCGAGAGAGGAATCGAGGCAAACCCGGATAAAATCAAGGCCATCCAGAATCTGAAAAAACCGGAAAATTTGAAGCATGTTCAAAAACTCACGGGCTGCGTAGCAGCCTTGAGCCGATTCATATCCAGACTCGGAGAAAAGGCAATACCCTTGTACCGGCTCTTGAGGAAATCAGATAAATTCGTATGGGATCAAGAGGCGGATGAGGCGTTTGAGGCACTAAAGAAGCAGTTATCTGAAGCACCAGTACTAGCGGCCCCGGGTCCTAAAGAACCTATGTTGCTGTACGTGGCAGCCGGCCCCCGAGCCGTCAGCGCAGTAGTTGTGGTGGAGCGCAAAGAGGATGGGAAGGGTTACCCGGTCCAGAGGCCGGTTTATTACGTCAGCGAGGTATTATCAGAAGCAAAGCAGCGCTATCCGCATTGGCAAAAGTTGGTGTTCGGGGTCTTTATGGCTAGCCGGAAATTGAAGCCGTATTTCCAAGAACACCCCATAACAGTGGTTAGTTCAATACCAATGTCGGATATCATCAGAAACTCGGACGCGACGGGAAGAATAGCCAAGTGGGCGATAGAGATGGGGGATTATCACATCAACTACGAACCCAGGTCAGCAATCAAATCTCAAGCTTTAATTGATTTCGTTAACGACTGGACACATACAGGCATGACTACAACGGTTCCAAATTCCGAGTCATGGGTCATGCACTTCGATGGATCTAAGCAATACGAGGGATCAGGAGCTGGGGTGGTGCTAACGTCACCCAAAGGAGATAAACTAAGTTACGTACTACAAATTCACTTTGACTGTTCCAACAACGTGGCCGAGTATGAGGCCATATTGCACGGCTTAAGGGCAGCCAAGGAGACGAACGTCAAGAGGATACGGTGTTTCGGAGATTCGGACCTTGTGGTACAGCAGGTGTCAGGAACTTGGGATAGAAAGGACGCAACTATGGCAGCATACCGCAGGGAAGTTGATAGGGTTGCAGGATGTTTTTCCGGGTATGAGGTGGAGCATATAGACAGAAGAAAGAATGAGGCAGCCGACGCACTCGCTAGACTCGGCTCGCGTAGAGAGCCGGTTCCACCTAACGTTTTCCTGGATGAATTATGGCGACCATCAGTTAAAACCGAGTCAGAGGAGGAATTGGCAAATCAAGACCCGGATTCAGGACTTGTGGCCACTTTACGTACTATTCCCGAATGGACAGAACCGTTTTTGGCCTACCTATCGCGAGGCGAGTTACCACAGCAGGAGGTATTAGCAAGGCAAATTTTGAGGCGAGCAAAGGGATATTCTATCATCAATGGGGAATTATATAAGAGAAGCGCAGCAGGGGTCTTTTTGCGCTGCGTAGCGCCAGAAGAAGGCCGACAGATTCTCAAGGAAATCCACGAAGGCGACTGTGGACATCATGCGTCCACAAGATCTCTCGTGGCTAAAGCTTATCGACACGGGTTTTTCTGGCTCACGGCTCTAGCAGACGCGGAACGATTGGTAGCAAGGTGCGACGGATGTCAAAGGTACGCTCGCCAAACCCATGTGCCGGCTATGGAGTTACGGACCATCCCGTTAACTTGGCCGTTCGCCGTCTGGGGTATTGACATGGTTGGCCCATTTCATATGTCACCATGCAAGAAGACACATCTTTTGGTGGCTATTGATAAGTTTACCAAATGGGTTGAGGTTATGCCAGTTACTAATTGCGAATCAGCCACAGCAGTCAAGTTCCTGAAAAGGATTATCTACCGGTTCGGGTATCCCCACAACATAATTACCGACAATGGAACCAACATGTCCCTTGGTGAGATGGAGAGGTTCTGTGGCAACAATGGAATCCGGCTTGATGTCGCATCAGTGGCTCATCCGCAGGCCAATGGACAAGTGGAGAGGGCAAACCAAGAATTGCTTCGCGGATTAAAACCACGATTACGAGTCCCCTGTATCAGGGCAGCTGGCGCATGGGTCGAAGAACTTCCTTCTGTGGTTTGGGGTATCAATACCACGCCTAATAGATCTACTCAGATGACACCCTTCTTCATGGTCTATGGCGCGGAGGCAGTACTACCGAGCGATATTATTCATGATTCACCACGAGTATCAGCATACGTCGAAGTGGAGAATGAAAAAACCCGGCAAGATGCTATGGATATGTTAGAAGAGCAAAGGGAACAAGCCCTGGAAAGATCAGCCATATATCAGCAGGATTTACGAAGGTATCATAGCCGGCACGTGAAAACCCGGGTCTTCCAGGAAGGAGACCTGGTTCTGCGCCTGGTACAGTCGAACGAAGGAAAGCACAAGTTATCACCACCCTGGGAAGGACCGTTTATCATAAGCCGGAATTTGCATAATGGGTCATATTACTTGATAGATGCAAGGGAAGAGTCGACCACAGTTAATGACACCGCTCACACCACTTCGTCTATGCAAGAAAGAGACAGACCGTGGAACGTGGCTCAGCTACGTCCATATTATACTTAGCAAAAATTGTGTTGGCATATGGAATTGAACGATGTAACAGGCAGCAGGTTTTCAGACGTACTCTTTTCCTATCCAGGGTACCCTTGGGGACTGGACGGGTTTTTAATGAGGCGGCTTGCTGACCTAGATTTTTCATATCAAGTAAAGAGGTGATTATCGAGAAAAGAGATGGTTATTATCAGGTTCTGTACTCTCAGTATGATGCGTATATCTAGGTCCTGGGGGCTGGTCGCTTGAATAGCACAGTTACGAACTCAAAGACCCGGCCATGATGCCTATGAGTTATAAGGGCCGATTACTTGCAAACGAGTACGGCTACAATCTTATAACCGGACAAAGAAGTCCAAATTTCTTGGCTATTCTTACTTAAGCTCGATGTGACTCGCACTAAAGTGGCATGATTTGTTCGCTTACGATTACAGTCAGCCATGCAACCCGACGGGGCTTGGCTGGCCACGTTTTCGTATAGATGTAACAACATGGTATCCACGCGAAAGCCGGCTTACAGTACAAGATAGTCAAAAGGGTCATCTAAACCACAATTTATGCAGAGTACAAGGCTAAACAACTGGAAACTCAACGATTATTAAGCATAACTTCAACTCCTATGTGAAACGACTCAGGGATCTTTGTGAACTTAGCAGTAGGAAATTCGTTCCCCTTTCAAGATCAAGTGTCCTAGACTTGGAAATCCGGGTCCGGGTGACTTGAAATCTTGAAAAGAGAAAAAATTGCTTACTTGTTAGAATTCCAAAAACCCAAATATCCGAGTCTTGGGGACTTGGGGACTTAGAAGCAAATCCGCTTGTCAACACCCATGAGACCTGGAAATCGAGTTTCACAAAAGGAACAATAAAGAAAGCCGGATATCGAGAACAGACGAGCTCAATAATGGTTAATTTAAAAAGTCCAGAGTATATCAAGACCTTAGCGTACATTACAAAATCCCGGTGAAAAGATATCAAAGGTGCACAGGCGCACCACCCAAATATAATTGTTTAAACGGCATATTGGCCAACCGGCGCATAAGAAGAGGCATTAGATATCAGATATCACTCGGCGTTCATCTTGGCCTTGCCCTCATTGGTGGTAGCAGCAGCACCCGGATCGGGAGTACCAGCCCGCGCAGGAGGTGGAACGACTGGTGTTGAGGTAGCGGGGGCAGAGCCGGCTTCAGCTTGCTTCTTGGCAGCCTCCGCCCTCAACGCAGCAGCTTCCTCCTTCCACCGAGCCAGCATATCATACGGCTCGGGAAGATTCGACTTAATCGCTTCACCAGCAGCGTCATATGCTGGAACAAGGATATCAACATCTAGGTCGTCAGCGATCACGCTGGCCGGGTAACGGACCTCCTTCTGGACAGCCTGAAAATCCTTCACCGAGAACTTGGACCCATCAAGCTTGAACTCTGGGAAGCCGCCCATAAGCTTCACTAGCTCGAGCTTGGGGAAATAAGCCTTGGCAAGTGCAAGCCCCCGGGTCACTCCAACCCGGCAAGACGAGCGTTTCCAGTGCCAAATCCACTCAGGAATAGTGGAGAAGGCATCCAGCATCCTCTTCAGATCAACACGTCCTTTACCCGGCCACCGTAATTCCTGAAGGATCCATTTGGTTCCGGCACATAGCTGCCGGATAACGCTCTTCATAGTTTTCAGCTTGGCAATGTCATCCTCATCCGGCATGGCTTCGTCCGGGCCTGAAAAAAAAAATGGAAACATAAGTCGGGAAAACTCCTGTTATCTATCAAAAGGATAAACCCGGAGGAGGAAACGTACCAAGTAAAGCACGATATGTGTCAGATATTTGGACAGAAAGGCTTGTTAGATCATCTTCTGCTTTGTGAGCCCTTTTCCTATATTTCCTCATTATCAGCCTATTCCTCCTGGCCTCAGCCTCGGCTGCTTCACGCAAAGCTACCTCCTTTTCAATGAGCTTGGTGGCGTCTGCCAGTTTCTCCTCAGATTGAGTCACGAAAGACTGCATGGATGCAAACAAGGATTAGTCGGGTAGAGGGGCAATTTATCAGTCGCTTGTATAATAAAGTCCCAAGCAAATTATGAATCAATTCACTCGGAACTTGGGGACTGGATAAGGGAACAAGCAACATCAGTCGGATTTACCTCGTGTTTGGCTATTAAAGCCCCCAAGATGTTTTCGTCATTAGCCCTTAAAGTGCGCAGGGTTTCCAGCATCTGGGCAAACGTCAGTTCCTCGGGTCGAGTACCGGAAGAGCCGGCAGC
Source organism: Alopecurus myosuroides (assembly GCA_028641055.1). Taxonomy (NCBI): domain Eukaryota; kingdom Viridiplantae; phylum Streptophyta; class Magnoliopsida; order Poales; family Poaceae; genus Alopecurus; species Alopecurus myosuroides. The sequence continues at coordinate 220,007,865 of CM054063.1, read as the reverse complement.
CTGGTCGCCTGGTGGGGGAGCTCTCCCCGCCCTTGGAGTCGAGACCCGGACAGTTTGAGTACCCGGGTTGGGAGAACCCATCCTTGTATCCAGAACCTCGATTTCCTCGTCCACTGGTTCCGATGAGGAAGGAGATCCGGCGGCTCGGGGAAGCGGATTGTTCAGAGGGCCTTGTTCCTGGTTATTCTCCGTATCACCGCCAGTCGCGGCGTCTACGTTCTCAGTCGGCTTCTCTGCCCGACGGTTATCCGTCTCTACATTTTCCGGGTCACTGACGGTGACCTGAGTGCTGAAAGAAAGATGAGAAAAGGCAGTTATTAGTGGTGACGGTGGCTTGAGTGGAAACTTGTCAGACGTCAAAGGAAATCATGTAGCAAAAACTTACCCGGCATTCACGGTGTAGTCCGGCAGGAGCTCGCCGCTGGAAGCAGATGAGGTCGTCACAGGGACCACTAACGGAACCCGGAATTGCCCGGCACGTGGATGGTTAGGAGAAGGGTGGCGTTGAGGAGAGTCGGAAGGACGGGACGGAGGAGCACTGGCATGATGGACCGAGGGGGTAGAGATGCCCGGGTTAAGGGGATCTTCACCCGGGGAGCTCCGAGTTACTCTGCGCTTGGCTGGGAGAGAATCCTTCAAGCACGACGAATTTGATAATTGATGGTTAAGTCGTCGCATGGCGTCAAAGGAGTACGGTTCAGAGGATAACGAGGAAAAAGGAACCTTGGACACTGCCCCTCTGGCCTTCCTCTTGGCTCCAACTGTTGCTTCTTGATCAGACTCGGTTGCCTCCGGGTAATCCTCGTTGGTCTCACCTTTGTCCTCCAGCCCTGCGAACCGGGTGTGTGTTCGTGGGAAAAAAGGTAAACGGGAGGAAAATGATACAAGTAAAGATTATACAAGTTCTGTGCAAATACCTTCACTATCATCAGCCGGCTCGTCCTCTTCTTCCGGGTCTCTGGAAGGGGGGGAGGGTTCAACTCTCCAGAAAGGGTCATCAGCCTAAGACAAAAGAATGAGACTAAGGGTTAGAAGCTGTATCAAGTCGAAATGTGGAAATAAGTTATGAGTATCGGATATTACCGCTGGAGCCGGGTTTTCCCGAGTAAATGGGGGTAACCCGGTGATGCCCTTTATCACCTCTAGCTTCTCTGTCAAGAAGCCCTTGATGGTCTTGTTGGTATTGCCGGTCGCAAAGCTCTTGGTGGAGTATCGGAGTGCATCTGTGGTGTGCCCCGAATACTCGCACATCAATTTGGTGCGGATGGAGTTGGGTTGAATCCGAAAATCAACCCATGTTTTTACTAAATTTATCCCGAGGAGGCCTTGGGCTGAGAGGATGGCTATTTTGGCTAATGAGGGAAGGATCGCCTCCCTGTCTGAGTCTGGTGCAAAGGCGTTGAAAGACTCGGAAGGTTCGAGCAGGCTTTCCGAGTAACCCGGCAGTTTCTTTTCGCCGTCTGGGGAGGTATCGTGGCAATAAAAGAAAGACAGCTGCCAATGTTTGACGTGGGAGTTTAAATTGAGGGTTGGCATCGGTGAATTCTTGCGGCGTTGGATGGATACCCCGCCGCAAGTAAGAAGTGCTCCGTCGCCACTTTCGCGGCACGGCTTACACTGGAACAGTTCGATGAAGAGAGTCAAACTTGGCGGTATGCAAAAGTACGACTCGGATAGAACGATGAAGTGGGTAATATTCAACATAGAGTTAGGCCCTATGTCGAATACCCGGAGGCCATAATGGCTTAAGACCTCCCTGAAGAAAGGGTGACCCGGAGGACGGAATCCCCGGGTTACGTGCTCTACGAAGCAGATTACCTCGTTATCGGCGGGTGTGGGCCGGGTCTCGTTGCCCGGCGCCCTCCAGTGAATGTCCTTCTGAGAAGGGAGAATTCCTAATTCGGCTAGCTCGTCCAACTTGGCCTTCGTAGCTGTGGAACGCCCCCAGTTGGCGGATATGGTTTGGGTAGTCCTGGCCTGAGTCGGCTGTTTTCCTTGCCGTTTGGGAGCCATGGGATCAACCTGCAAAACACAAGAAAGAGGCATAGGAAATAAGACCCGGAGGTGTCGGATTATCCGAGTATAAGGTATCAAGAAAGTATGAAGCTAAGAATTATCCGGGTATCACGCTATGAAGTGGAGATTACAAGGTATCCGGGTGTTAAGTACAATTGTGGAAATTATTGGTCACTTACGTATGGAAAAGCATTTGGGGAAGATGGATGGTTGCCCATGTGTCTACTGCAAGCAAAATAGCTGGAAAAGGAGGATTTTCCGGGTGTTAATGCAATGAGCGGAAAATCGAGGAGGAATGGATCTAGATGGGAGAGTTTGCGAGCGATTTTACGGGAGATTTGGTGATTAGTAATGGTAGGAGGATGAGTTGTAACTATCTAGCAGGTGGTTAAAGGAGTTGGCGAGCATCGAATCGATCTAATTTGATGCAATCGGAAGAACGACTCACGGGTTGACCTAGATCCAATCATGGATGGATTGAAAAATTGCGGGGCTAAATTAAACGAGTGCAAGGGGGCTTACTGGAGATATTGGAGTCTGGCACGACGGCGGCGAACGGCGTGGCTCGAATGCCCCTTTGCGACTCTTGGCGAGTGAAGCCTGGCGGCGGCGCGAGGTGGCTCGAGGGCGAGCGCGGCCGGCGGCGGCGTTGTTTCGATGGCGAGCACGAACTTCTTGCGGTGGTGCTACAAGGGCTCAAGGAGCAAGGAAGGAAAGGGGGGAATTGAAGTGGAGCGATGGGTTTAGGGTTACCCTCGGAGCACTATTTATAAGGTGAGGGTGAGTCTATCCCAACGGCCGGAAGCCGGAAATTGTGGGGTAATGGCTATCCACGCGGATTCTGCGGGATATGCGCCTGGAGTTGAGCAAAGTATCTGGACAAAAAAGAGAAGGAGATCTACCCCATGTATCAGGGTCAGTTATCGAGTATGGAACCTTGACATTTTTAGGGTTTAGAACTGGAAAGTCAAACCAAAGTATTTGGGGAAAAGCCGGGTTACTATATGGCCACCATGGAGTAAGGCCTAGCCGTCTATCAAAGCATCTTAACCCGGCCTCCATATGCCTGTGTGTTTGATGTCTTTGCAGGGAATAGCGAGCGCTTCAGGGAAGATCCGTGAAGCCCAAGCTATTCTGGGGACTACTGATGGGGGGATAATAACCCGGTGGGCCAACTCCGAGGCGTAACCCGGCCCAAGGAACACGGTGCGCAATCTGGTTAAGAATAATGAAGCTTCTAGAAGGCCCAAAGTTTGTAGGCTTCGTGACCCGGATTGTGGGTTACGGTAAGGAAAGTTAGGGTTTGTAAGCGGTGTCCGGATAGGATTCAAGCGGCGCCTTGGAGAATAGGGCCAAGGGGGTACAGGTGCTTTATAAACCGACCCCTAGGTCTAGTTTAGACAGAGATCTAAGAACCCTAGCAATATCGCTTGATATCAAGCATCTAGTGTAATCCCAGAGTTGAGTTATTATATCAAGATCGGAGACTCGGCGACTTTGATTGCCGGCTACCAGATCGAGTTGCATCATGTTTTCCTCTGAGCTAAACCCTCTCCCAAACGCCTGTGTCGTCTTGCCCCAAGATCAGTTACCCCCGGTAACGTCTGCCGTGATTATCCCACGACAGCGGGCCTCCGGTGCGGGGCCGGTGTGGGGTCCGCCCAAACTGCGCTCTGGTGCATATGAGCGGAGGCCAGAGTGGAGCCTCCGGTGGACCTCCGCTGGGCGGAGCCTGCGGTGAAACCACCGGAGCGTCCGCCCTCTCCACTGGCTCACTAGGGGGTTGGCCTCCGGTGGAGGGTCCGCTAAAATGGTGCTCTGTTGGATAAGAGCGGATCCTCCAGCGGAACCTCCGGTGGACGGAGGTTCCGGTGAAACCACCGGAGGCTCCGCCCTCTCAACTGGCGCGCTGGGGGTTGGTCTCCGGTGCGTTTCCGGTGGTGGCTCCGCTAAAATAGGGTTCTGTTGGATAAGAGCGGAGGCCCCACCGGAACCTCCGGTGCAGCTCCGGTGGGTGGAGCCTCCGCCAAAGCCACCGGACCCTCCGCCCCTCTGGCCCTAGCGAAAAAAGGATCTCGGCTACTGGCCTGCGCGCATACGAAGACCACCGGAGCCTCCGGTGAAACCACCGGAGCCTCCGGTGCTGCTGGGATTGCTCAAACGGCCAGTTGTGGGAAGGGCTATAAATGCTAAACTTTTTCTAACTCTCTCTCCTAGCCATTAATGAAAGCTTCGCCCACCTAGATCTCCCTCTCCATCCACCCACTCACTCCCATACTTTGTGGAGAGCTAGAGGAGACCTAGATCCACACTTCCACCAAAGGAATTTCCAATCCATCCACCACAACCTAGTAGATATAGAATCCTACTTGAGGCCTAGAAACCTTAGTAGATCTTGTGCTTGTAGCTTCCACCTTGTTGCAAGAAGCTTCGGATTGCTTGAGAGCCTCCATCCATCTTGTGGAGTGACCTCGAGCTCGTGTAAAGTTTTGGTCAACGGCTTCAAGTCGACCTCATAGTGAAAACGAGAATCTCCTTCACCGGAGAAGCTCAAGGAGAATAAGGTGTGCACAAATGTGCTATTGAGGAGTGCCTAGGTGGCTCCCCACATCTCCAACGTAGACGTACTTCTCATTGAGAAGGAACTACGGGAATCATATCCTTGTCTCCTTGTTTACACTTGTGGTTTATCTTGCTACCTTTCGTTTTACTTCCGTTGCGTATATTATCTTGTCCACATAGGTTTCTCACCTAGATGCACATCTAGAGAACCTTATCTTATCTTATCTTCCTTAGCCCCACTAAAAGGAAAAGAAAATAAAAATTGGTAGTAAACCTATTCACCCCCCTCTAGTTGACCATAGTGCACTTTCAACTACCTCACTCTTGTCAAAATTTATTTTGAGGCCCGACATAGCCTCAAAACAAAGGAGGAACTTAAGTTTGCGAACATCCAGATCCAAGCCCTCTACCATTAGCATCGTGTCATCTGCATATTGGAGGTAGGTTACCCCACCTCCCGGAATGAGGTGGCTGACCACACCGGAGATGTGGCCGGCCTCCTTAGCCAAATCTAGAATAGTCGCGAGGGAGTCAACCGCAAGGTTGAAGAGAAGGGACACATAGGATCCCCCTGCCTCACCCTGTATGAAGATAAAAAAATATGAGCCAATAGCCCCGGTTATATTAATCACCGCACTACCACTCCTAAGGATTTGCATAATCCAACAGATGACCCGGTTATCAAACCCACGCTGTTCAAGGACCTCGCGGAGGAATGCCCAGTCGAGACGATCATACGCTTTCTGGAAATCTAATTTTAGGAACACACCTTTAAGGTGACGAACCTTCACTTCATGAACAATATCATGAAGCGTCATAATGCCATCATGAATATATCATCCCTTAATGAAGGCAAACTGATGGGGATGGGTTAACCGTTGCACCACTGGAGCTAGCCGAATCACACAAATTTGGCGAAGATATGCTGGATCACATTAATCACCATGATCGTTCTAAACTGGCGGATATATGTGCCCCCACTAACTTGGGGATCAGAGTGATCACACCAAAATTAAGACGTGACATGACCAGTGTTCCAATATAGAACTCTTGGAACATAGGGACAATCACCGCCTGAAGGCAGCCCCAAAATCTTTGGAAGAACGAGATTGGGAGGCCATCAGGGCAGGGTGCAGAATTAGCCTTCATGGACACAATGGCCTGCCTAACCTCCTCCGGCAGGAATGGGAGAGTGAGATCCGTACTCTCATTTATCCGAGACCAATGCACCGAAGAGCCAACGTCCTCTAGATAAGGAGTATGCATGGGCGGATAACTCTGGCGCCTCGGTTAGGAGGCGACATCCGCCCATCGGAATGGGATCGAGCATTTCCAGCGCCTCCCGTTAGCAATTGCATAAAAGTACCCCGTGTTGGCGTCTCCCAACAGCAGCCATTTCTGCCGGCTCCGCATATCTATGAAGCCAATGTAACACCCCAATTTTTGATACATTAGGGTGTGTGGTGTGTGTTCATCTCATACATGCATGAAACAAAAATTTGAAACCAATTTAAACCAATTTAAATTGTGAATTTAAATGGTTTGAGAAAATCTCACAAAAAGTACTTAATTTGGGTCCCAAAGTTTTGCATTGAAAAATATTTCAACTTCACAAAACAAAAGTATGGCAAGATTGAAAATTTCATAAGCTTTCCAAAATGTATTTTTGCCAAATTTTTCTCTTTGCAAAAAGACCCTTAAAACATGTGTTTAGGTCCTGTCTTAAAAGATGCAGGGGCTTCTTTGCAATTTCTGAGAAAACTGGGGGGTTATCGAAAATTCCCTTTGTCTTCAACCTCCTGCCAGTAGGAGGAGCTGCGTGTCCCTGTCGCCGTCCTCGTGTGGCCACGTCCTGCTTGCCTCCCTCCTCGCGTGGATAGGGCCTGGAGGCTGCCATCGGTCCCCTCTCTCTCTCCCTATCCCCTCTGCTCTCTCTCTCTCTCGCGCGCGTTCTGCATCCGGGTCGAAACCCTAGCTCGCCGACGGGCCGCCGGTCGCCGCCGTCGTTCCCGGCCGTCCCCAATTCCCCCGTGCACACCACCGCCCTCCTCTCGATCTCCTCCACCTCCTCGAGTCCGCGGAGAGGCAGGGAAGCCCGGGGAAGCGCGGATTCGACCGTCGAAGTCATCTCCGGCCGCCGGCCATTTTAGCTTGCCGCCGTCGATTCCGGCTCCCTCTCGCAAGTCCGTCCACACCAACACGCTCGTGGTGAGCTGCTCTTCCTTCCGGTGCCCTCCGATTAGTTTTTGGTGCATGTTTTCGTGGTCGCCGTCGAGCACCACCGCGGGCCGCCGCCGCGCAAGCTCGCCGGCGAGCTTCCGGCCATAATTAGCAAGCGGCGCCGCCACCCCTAGGTTCCACTCGTTCTCCTCTACGTGGTGGTGTAGTTGGATTTCCAAAACGCGCGCGAATTTGATCGATTTCATGTTCATCTGAGGAGATCACCTCCGTGTGATATCACAGTGGCGTCACTATGACGTCATAAGTCATGTTTTCTTAAATTCCAGAAAATGTTTAATAATTGTAAAATTAATAACTTCTGTTTTATTAATCAGAAAAATATAAGAAAAATATGGAAATGATCAGAACAATATTCTCTACCCAAAAATGTCATCTTCACACATGTTTGACAAAGTTGAGTTTTGAGTATTATTTGAATTTGTTTAATCATTTAAAAATAGAAAAAATAAGTTTTATTCAATAAAATTAGAAAATTAAAAGTTATATACCAAATTGCTCAAAATGAAAAATGTAACCTAGTTATGATGTTTTCAACCTCATTTGAGCACTTTAACTTGCACTCACTTTTAGAATCGTCCGAATTGCCCCTCCGGGGTCTATTTCGGGCAAATTTCAGAAAATCTACATAACTGACATATGAACCCTAGCAACCCAACGATCATGCCTAGGGCTTGATTTTAGTGCATTAACCTGCGCATGCATACATGTTGCGCATTGCATCGATGCCATCTGTTGATTGTTATTTCTCTTTCGGTGTTTGTTTCCCCCTCGGTAGAACGTGATTCCGAAGAGAAGGCCAGCAATCCAATGGTGAATACTTGATCTTAACCGACAAGTCAAGCACTTATTCCTGAAGACTTTATCTGGTTTTCTTATAACCAAGGCAAGCATAACCTCTTATCTGCTCATATATGTTTTCCAACAGCATTTGATTCGCGTACTTTGCATTCGATTCTAAAGTATTTGATGCTACTAGATATAGTTCACCTATATACTGCATTGCCACAATGACCTGATCCACTGCTCCTAGCCGCCATAGATTTGCTTGTGCGCATCGCTAGAGCCTCATATCTGCTACCGCTTAGTTTCATATGTTTGTTACCTCTGCTCCATCCGGTTGATGAATCAGAGATGCGATAACCTAGTATGATATGATGACATGGTAAGATGAGCACTGTGTGGTTAACTTGACTAAGGCTTGAACGGGAGGCCACTTGGGAAGTGGTTATTTGTCCTGTACTTGCCAACCCTAGGAGTAAGGTCTCGCCGTGGAAACCAAGACTGAGCGTGCAACCACACGCGGGGCCTAACAGACCGCGCTCGACTAACTAACTTGTTTGGTTCTATCCGTGAGTCACGTAGTTTGGGATTTCCATCTGCGTGTGAGTCAAAAACCTTTTGGAGGTGTTTAGGGCGTGACCGGGACAAGTGATGGACGTACACGGATCTTGTTCCCGACTCACAGAACAGGTGCCGTCAGGAGGTGGCCAACTCCCTGTTGACGGGGTGGCCCTGTTTGGGTTGACTCATGGATAGGGCTCGACAAGGTAAAGGTCGTGGCCAACCACCCTCTGCCGCGCTCCATGGACGAGCGTACATGTGGCGTTAAGAGTCGGATGGTACGTGTGGGTAAAGTGTACCACCCTGCAGGGATAAATCTTTCGGAAAGCCGTGTCCACGGTTAAGGACGACTTGGTGAATGCCATGAGGTCATAGATAACTTGAACGTGATGTAAAAGATGTTGACAAGGCATGGAGGCAATAGATGAAGGGTGCCTCCCCGGAGATGCCGGGAGGGGTGATCCTTGTAGCATGTGAGGTGCTGTGAATTAATGATGTTGGTGGATAAAAAGAATGATGATTACAGTAGTTGAGTTTCTCATCTGTTTTGAAAACATTCCTTGAGACGTGCTATTCTTCCTCGATTTGGAAAACAAATATTGCTTTACGCAAAACAACCTTCATAAAACCCTTTCTGAAGTTAGCAGATATATAATAGGTTAACTAAGTCTTGTTGAGTACCTCCCGTACTCAGGTTTGCTTAATTTGGTTCAGGTGGAGTTCGTCACTTCAGTGGTGGTTCAACGTGGACATCGACGAGTAGTTTGGGGTTTCCAGGTAGCAGCCTGGAATCTATGGGCTGGGACGTCGCCTTATGTTGCGGCCTCTTAGGCCTTTTTGGTTCTTGTTGATTAGCAACATAATTTGCCTTCCGTTGTCTGATGTAATGTTGGGTCGTGTGACCTCTGTTTGTAAGCTATACTCTAGTAACACCTGTTTAATAAAGCTTCATGTTTAGAGTACTGCTTCGATCGGTTGTTGGTTTTGAGCTCATTGTTATACAGTTTTGTCTATGCCTGCATAGTTGTCGCAGTCGAGGGGTTGTGGAGCCGATGATCCATGTCCGAGCCCGCCTGTCGATGTGATCGGCCTGGGGCGAGGTAACCCCAGTAACCCTCGATTGTTGTTGCACTTTCTGGACACATAGCATCTCTGTATAGCCTTGGTCCCGTTTCCTTCAGTTTCATTCGATTCGTGGACGCTTTGATATGCATAGTTGGTTATGACTAGCATGGATACAAGGAGTAGTAGACTGGGGATCCGGACTACGTGCCGATGAATCCAGTCTGCCTGCCGTTGTTTGTTGCGGCCGGGGCTGGTAACCCTGAAGCCCTTGTGGGTCCATGTCTAGGAGCACATAACAGTATGTATATCTCTGTGTCCGGGGTCGCGACAAGTCATGGTATCAGAGCAGGACTGCCTGTAGGAAAACCTTACTGCTTGGTCGATGTTGAGTCTAGTGTTTGTGAAAACTACTTTAAAACTTCAAATGAGTTGTGAAAGACTTCTTAGGATTCCTTTTACTCCTTACCTGGTATCGCTCTAACTCTGGGTCATCTTACCTGTTTTTATTTGAAAAGGTTCTGATTATTCAAAACTTAGGTGCCTTTTATGGCAAGACGTTCTTTTACCCAAGTTGACCTAGTGTTTAGTTTCTAGAGTCGTGTGCGTTCCGTGTTTCGTTATCTCTTAATCTGGGAGATTTCCTTTCCATCCCAATAATCTCTAAGAGTTGTCCGGATTCCACATTCCTACATGTTTCCAATGTCCCAAAATTCTGAACCTCGAGATCTGCTTTCCATCTCGAATGTATCTGTTATCTTTTGCCCAAAGTTCTTCCGGAGTTATGTGTGTCTTTTTAAAGACATTCCGTGATTGCTATTCGTGGTGTCCTTCAAGGCACTCAGATAGTAGTTACTCCTTTCTTTATGTTTTAACCTTGGACTTGAACCGAAGGTCCCGGAATGTGCTGAAATGCGGTGGGTTGAATTATGTGGTTTGATAACCATGTGATGCTCACGCTATCAGTATAGGATGCTGACCTTTAACCCAAGTTCCGTTTCTTTGGATCCTGAGGAATCTGATCCACCTCAGGGTGGCTAGGTAATCTCAGCTTCAATAGCCATAGGTTTTCTCTCGGAACCAAAAGTATCCCAATAAGAGTGTTCTTCAGGTTTCTCACATCTTTGTTCTTGACTCTGCTTTACCTCTCGTCTTAGCATGGGTTCTACAAATGAGTATTACTCTGTGCAATCAATGTGATCTTAGGAATTCTCCTAAGCATGTTCCTACCTTCAAGTTGCTCTCAAGTATCCATCCGTTGTTTTGGAAACCAAGTTGTGAAGGATCGAGAGGTTAACTAGAGGGGGGATGAATAGGTTAACTACAAATTTTAACTTCTTTTTCAAGTTAACAAGGCAAAGCTCAAATATAGATTATCTAGAGTATGCAACTAGATGGACAATCCTATATGTTGAGCAATTACAACTAGCACGTGAGTGATATGACTAAGCTAGTAGTAACAAGTAAAGGTAAGTTGAGGAATAAACGAACATAATGACGCAGAGATTTATCCCGAAGTTCACTTCCCAATGGAAGCTAATCTCTGTTGGAGCGGTGCGGTGCCACCAAAGTGGGACACCGAGTAGGCCTCAAATGCCACACCGTATCTCCTTCGAGACCTTCCACCGATGTGGATAGGCTCGAATCACTATGTTGCCGTTGAGGTTGACAACTAGAACCTTTACAAGGATGAGGCACACTCCACAAGATTGGAGGGTCCTCACCAAATCCCGAGAGCCGCCAAGACTCCGAGAAGCAAGATCCACGGGCACAAAAGCACCGGGGATATCAACAAGGCTCCGAGCTCCGATGAACTAAGAGCAACAAGATTCCTAGCTCCAATGAACTAAGAATGACAAGATCCCTATGGGATGAGTGGGTGGATTTCTAATCGACTCGGTGGAGTTGTAGATCGGGGGTGTCTCCTTCAAATCCCAAAGTATCACGAGCTTTGGTTGGGGATTTGTGGAGATCTTGTTCTTGAGCTTGAGCTTGGTCAATCAATGGTGGTGAGAGAAAGTGTGGGTGAGATTGACAAAGCAAGGAGGTAGGTGGAGGCGTCGTATTTATACACATGTCGAAAATACGGCCGTTAGGGGGCATTTCCCTTTTCCTGCGCCCCACCCCGGCCTGGGGGCTGCCAGGGCCGGGCCAAACCCACCCCGGCCTGGGGGCCGGCCTGGGGCCGGTGTGGGCACCAGTGGAGGCCGGCGTGGAGCAGCCAGCCCGGCCTGGGGCCGGCGTGGGGCTGGGGGGAGGTCGGACCCCCACCCGGGCACCCCGGCCTGGAGGCCGGCCTGGGCCCGGCGGGGGCAGAGGGGCGAGGCCGGGCCTCCACCCGAACAGCCCGGCCTGGGGGCCGGCCTGGGGCCGGCGTGGGGCCAGCCAGGGGCTGCGCCAGCCCGGCCTGGAGCCCGGCCAGGCCGGCCAGGAGGCCGGCCACCCCTTATTCTTCGTCCCCTTTTCCCTTTTCTTCGCCGTTTCTTTTCTCCTCTTCCTCATATTTTCCCGTAACTTTTTCTCACTTATTGCTGCAGCTTGTATGATATTTACGGGTCGATATTTTCTGAGTACACTTAGCAAAACACATTAGTCCATCTATATGTTGTAATCAAACACTCAAAACAGGATTTAGAAACTATGTTCTTTCAATCTCCCCCTTTTTGATGTTTGATGACAACATACGGATTTGCATAAGCGATAATTTTGCATGGCTATTTGTGAGAGAATTAACATATATTCGTACTCCCCCTATTTGTGTGCCCATAACAATTGACATGTATATTTGATAATCATGATGATGATGAGACTACAACATATTTATGTGAAGTGCAAGAAATTAGTTCAAGCATGATTTTACCATTGAAGATACACATGTATGAACACAAGTGAGCAATAATGTTTACCACTAGGAAGATCTTACCATAGCATTCTTCTTATGAATAACAACTACCCTCATTATGGCTTCAACACATCGAAATAGTGAGTAGATGAAATAACTTGATAGGCTTGCTATGATCTTCAATAACAATTGTCACACGCATAATAGAGAGTATGATAGATAAATAAAGACATAGTCTTACAATAACACCAAGGTTCAACAAACCACACAAATAGTTTCAACTAAAAATGATGAAAGCAAATCACGAAGATAAGACGCAAATGAATGCATGAAATGCAATGCTATGCGTGAGTGTTTCTCCCCCTTGGCATCATACACCAAAAAGGGAGAAAAATGCAACCCGATCACTCGTCGCCCATCTCATCCTCATCCTCATGGAAGTCCTCTGGAGGAGCCTGACTGGAGCTAGCCTCAGCGGTGGTGTATGGCCCCGCAAAAGAGCCGAGAGAGCTAGCATCATCTCCACACCAATAAGTATGCTTAGACTTCCACTTCTCCTCGGAAATCTCTTCGGAGCTGGGAGGACTAAGAGGAATCTTGAGAGCAGTCTGGATGGCGTGCTGACGGCGACTAGAGGCCTTCCCTTTGCGATAAGCCTCATAATCCTGATGTTGCTTATCAATGAAAAAGCAGTTCATCTTCTGAAGAATCTTCTTAAGATTGAAGGTCTCAGGAGGAGGAGAAGGTGAAGGAGAGCGGCGAGTAACTGACTCGGTGCGGGTGCGCTTAGGCCTTGGCTCATGAGCAGACTCAATGGGAGCATCATACATAAGAATGTTCTTCTTGGGAGTCACTTTGGCATAGTTGTTGAGGAGACCTTGTGGGATGCGGGTCTCAATAAGACGCTGAATATATGAGCCATAGATGGGTACTCGCTTTTCCTTAACCACATTCTGCATCTCCTGCCACATGTAGTCCAGTACATCCAATTGCTTCTTTGCCTGCATCCGAGACTCAATGTGGAAGAGAAGGTTGATCATCCACTTGCGTACCTCGCCCTTCTCACCAAATTTGGCGTTGATGGTGTTGCGAAGAATGGCGTGAATCATGTACCAATGCTCAGAGAAGAACTTGATCTTAGGAATATGCATGGAGCCGGTACCTTCGGGATAGCAATGACGAAGCCCCTCCTTGGCCTTCATAATCTTGTTGGACTCCCCATGAATGTGGGAATAGAATGTATAGTCAAACCGATACTCGGGAATACCCAGAATAGTACCAAACTCATCCATGGTAGCCTCACACTTGGAGCCACCGCTCATCCATATCAATGTACGCGGGAGACGCGTGGGACCTCCAGATGTGAAGTGAACGGTGGAGTAGAACTCCCTGAGCAACTCTGGAGAGTACGGATGAGCAAGGGTGTCACCCATGAGAGGAGTGAGGTTGTGGAAGTCCATGATGGTCATAACTTCAGGCCACTTGTTGCGAGCATACTCAATGTCAAAGTAATGTTGATCCACGTGACTGTGCTGAAGCTTGCCAAGAATAAATTCATGCATGACTTGATGCATCTTGCAATAGAACCGAGGATCCGAGCACGTGCTTTGACCAAACTCATAAGGATTAAATTTCAGCCTAGCTTCCTCAAAATCGGCGGTACTGAGGCCACCCCAGTTTTTGATCACGGGCTCCTTCGGATTGATTGGAAGGGGGGAGCCTGTCTCCGTGAGGGAGTAGAACCAGCAACCTCCAAGGCACTCTTCTTGCGAGAGGTGCGAGGGCGGAGAGAGCGGGAGGCATCGGACTCATTGTGAGGAGGAGAATCACCTGAAACATATGATGCATGGATATGGAGCATGATAATGAGTGCACATGGTCGTTGTTTAGGAGAGAAAAAAAAAATTAAGCCATGAATCAATTGGAAAACGACATGGTAAACGAAATACTAGCCCAATAGTTAGTGAACATAATATTATGGGTGTTTGCACATTATATTGAGCATGTGTATGGTAAACGAAATACTAACCCAATAGTTAGTGAACACAATATTATAGGTGTTTGCATATTATCATATCATGTGTATAGAATTGTGTGATGTGAAACAAAATATTTGGCATGTAAACATACGAGAGGCCATTAGGATGTAAAAATACTTAGGTTATATCATACACATTATGTCACAATGAGAGACCAATCGTATCAATAATGGGAAAATTTTAGTATTGAGCCATGGCCAAACATGAAAATGTAATGTGTAAAGAGAGGTGAAGCATAGTATCATGGCACTAGGGCTAGAATACGAGGAGCATGGAACATTAACATGGCATAGCATATGAATCCTAGTACAAGCACACCCATGGATAGGATTTAATCGAGGGACATACGAGTGGCATGAACCCTAACATGAATAGATGGGAAAAAAAATTTAGCACATGAACACTAGTACTAGCACACCTATAGAGAGCACTCACATACACCTAAACCATAGAAAAGCCCAAAGAAAATTACCCGAGTTCGAAGCCATCTTCAAACAAAAAGCACGAAGCAATCAAGTGTCCCGATCTCCTCCAATAAGGGGTTAATGAGAAATCCATGTGGAGGAGAGGGAGGAGAGGGCCGAGGGCTTGCGGATCCGTGAATTTGGGCGGTGGGGATGGGCTAGGGAGGTGGGGGGAGGTGGGGGAGGCAAGAGCACCAAGGTGCTCTAATGGAGGGTGGAGAGGAGGAAGAAGGGGGTGTGGGGAATTGGGTGCGGTTGGGGGTGGGGTGCGTGTGGTTGTGTGGGCAGCACCCCACGCCGGCCTGGGGCCGGTTGGCATGCCGACCTGGCCGGCTTGGCTGTGCGGGGCGGATTGGTGGGCGGGGCGGCCGGCCTGGGGCCGGCGCGCGGGGGAGGAGGCCGGGCGGGAGGCCGGCCGTGCGCCCGAATGGCCCGGCCTAAGGGCCGGCCTGGGGCCGGATCGCGTCGGAGGCGAGGCCGGGGCACTGGCCGAACGCCCCGGCCTGAGGGCCGGCCTGGGGCCGGCTCGGCAGTAGCAAGGCCGGGGTGGGAGGCTGGCATGCTCGTTTTTTTCTTTGGAATTTTTTTTTCGGCAGTTGGGTTGGATTGAGTTTGTGTGTGTTGTTTTTGATGGTTTTTTTTGTAAAAAAATAAACCTACACAACTACCAAGCCATAACGCGCAACAAACAAATAAAAAAAATCATTTCAACAGATTTTCATGAATATATTCTAATACTAACACATTTTCAGGAATTTGTTTCTTAGAGCAATTTTTATTTGACCATGTGCACGAATGAGATGAGAATGATGACATTCATATGATGTTTTCATTTGTATCCAATGGAGAAAAAAAATGAGAAAACGAAATGAGCAACATTGGATACCCATGAAATATGAAACCAAGTGAAAAAGCAAATGAGTGACCACTCGAACACAAATATCGTATTGAAAAATTGGCGGTGGCCGTAGCCACCATGTATGAGTATGTTCGATATGACACCGCGAAGATGTATCTTGGGTGCATTGTCGAGACTCATCATTGAAGCACATGATGTCATTAAAAATGATCATTTAGGCATGATTTGTTTATTTATGCATTATAAAGGTAGTGTTGGCTCATTGATTGAGCTACACTCCCCCTATGTATATGTGTGCATCTAAATCCAAATAAGAGTCTAGTAGGGGTGTGTATGCAAGATTTTCAATCAACTAAAATTGCTTGCACATATGATGTTGAGCTCACTCCTCAATTCCTTGAATCTCTTCACATCTAGAGGCTTGGTAAGGATGTCAGCAAGTTGATCTTTAGTGTTGACATAAGAGAGTGAGATATCACCATTGGCCACATGATCCCGAATAAAATGATACCGAATCTCAATATGCTTGGTCTTGCCATGAAGTACCGGATTGTGACCAATCTTAATGGCACTCTCATTATCACATAAAAGAGGCATTGTCTTAATCTTAATTCCAAAATCCTTAAGACATTGCCTCATCCATAAGAGTTGAGAACAACAACTTGCGGCGGAAATATACTCCGCTTCCGTGGAGGAGATGGCAATACAATTTTGCTTCTTGGAAGACCAACACACGAGAGACCTACCAAGAAATTGGCAAGCCCCCGAGGTTGATTTTCTATCCACCTTGTCACCTCCCCAATCCGCATCCGAGTATCCCACAAGATCAAAAGTTGTGTTTGATGGATACCAAAGACCATGAGTGGGAGTGTCAACCAAGTACCTAAGAATCCTCTTGACCGTAATCATATGGCTTTCCTTGGGGTTAGATTGAAATCTTGCACACAAACCCACACTAAACATAATGTCCGGTCTAGATGCACAAAGGTAAAGCAAAGATCCAATGATGGATCGATAAAGTTTGGGGTCTACCGGTATACCTTCATGATCCAAAGAGATATTTGTGGTTGTTGGCATTGGATAAGGTAATGGTTTGGCATTGATCATATCGAATTTCTTGAGTATGTCTTGAATATATTTGGCTTGACAAATAAAAGTCCCTTCATGATATTTCTTGATCTCAAAACCTAGAAAGAATTTTAATTCTCCCATCATATACATCTCAAATTCACTTGTCATTAGTTTGGCAAATTGATCGTAGTCAAGTCCTTCGACTTGAGAGTAGCCTTGAGCAACCAATCGTGCTTTGTTGTGAATCACTTGCCCATGAGAATCTTGCTTATTCTTGAATACCCATTTAGTTCCAATGATATTGTGATCCTTGGGTCTTTCCACTAGTGACCATACTTTGTTTCTCTCAAAATTATGGAGCTCTTCATGCATAGCTTGAACCCAATCTTCATCTTCAAGAGCATCATACACTTTGATGGGTTCAACATGAGAGACATATGAGTGAATACCACAAAACTTGAGTACTTGTCCACGAGTGGAGACACTTCTTCCCAAGCCACCAATGATATTCTTTTGATATAGTGACTTTTGTTGCAATCTTGATGCTTGACGAGACATGATACGAACTAGAGCATCATCGGGATGTTCATTAGGTGGAATATCCTCATCATTTCCTTCATCAAGACCATTGTCCACCCTTATTGGAGTTCTTGGTGATGTATCACCGAGACTATTTCCACCATTATCATTGGGTGGATCTTGATCACTTTCTTGATGGGAGGTATCCACATGAAGATCTTCTTCTTGTTCTTGGTTTACCATTTGATTGGTGGTTGATGTAGAGGGCTCCACTTGCGTAGAGCTAGTTCCATCCTCATTCGCCACAAGGTGTCCCTCAATGGGTATAAGTGGACCTACACCCATTCTTCCTATGGCTATGGAGGATGGTTCATCACCTACATCATCACAATCAATTTGCTCCACTTGGGAGCCATTATCCTCATGAAATTCCACATTCATAGATTCTTCAACACACCCGGTGGATATGTTGTAGACTCTATAAGTGTGGGAGTTCGTGGCGTAACCAACAAAAATGCCTTCAAAAGTTCTAGCATCAAACTTAGACAATCTAGTTCCCTTTATGTATACTTGGCACTTGCACCCAAAAACTCGAAGATATTTGAGGTTGGGTTTGTTACCGGTTAGAAGCTCATATGGAGTCATGCCAATCATCGGACGAAGGAAGAGTCGGTTAGATAGATGACAAGCGGTGTTGCTGGCTTCGGCCCAAAAGTTATATGGGGATTTGAACTCGGCCATCATAGTTCTTGCCATATCAATAAGTGTGCGATTCTTCCTCTCCGCAACACCATTTTGTTGAGGGGTGTACGCGGCGGAATATTGATGTCTTATCCCCTCATTACCCAAGAATTCATCCATGGTGTAGTTCTTGAACTCGGAACCATTGTCACTCCTAATGGACAAGATCTTGGTGTCATATTGGCGTTGCACTTCGGTAGCCCAAGTAATGAATCTTTCTTGAGTTTCACTCTTCTTCTTTATATAGAAAACCCAAGTGTATCTTGTATAATCATCAACAATGACCAAACAATATTTCTTGCCACCAAGACTATCATATGTGGGAGGCCCAAATGAATCCAAGTGAATGCGCTCAAAGGGTCTTGTTGTGGCGATGATTGATGTCTTGGGATGATTCTTCTCATGCATCTTTCCGGCAATACAAGAGCTACAAGGACGATCTTTGGAAAAATCCACACTTGTTAGTCCTATCACATGCTCACCCTTCACAAGAGTTTGTAAATTTCTCATACCGACGTGGCCTAGGCGGCGATGCCAAAGCCACCCCACGTCGGATTTAGCCATTAGACATGTGGCGATATGTGTAGTTTCTTTCGAGAAATCCACTACATACATACCGTTTTCCACAAATCCAACAAAGGCTACTTTAAGATAAATAGTGTGAAGGACAAGCACATGGTGACGCCCAAATACACATGTAAAATTGCACTCACAAAGTTGCAAGACGGAAAGAAGATTATAGCCAAGGGACTCAACAAGGAGGACTTTCTCAATGGATGAATCCGGAGAAATGACCACCTTGCCATGTCCCAATACCTTAAGTTGTGAGCGATCACCAATAGTTACATGAGCAAACTTGATAAGTTGGAGTTTCAAGTCTTCTAATACTTCTTTGCTTCCGGTCATGTGTGCGGAACAACCGCTATCAATCATCCATGATGTTCCACCGGAAATGCAACCCTACAATGAATCAACTTCTTGTCTTAGGTACCCATTTTTGGATGGGTCCTTTTTTGTTAGTCACAAGGGTCTTGGGAACCCAAATAGCATGCTTGTAATCATCACCATATGAGGTGCCTACATACTTTGCATAAACATGACCATCAATAGATTTAAGAAGCACATAGGATGGGTTATATTTTCCCGCAAAGTTGTTGTGAGTAGTAGTGTCCCTAGGAACAATACTTTTAGCAATAATATCAAACTCATCTTCCTCATTAGCCAACTCCCCCTCCTTCACAAAAACAATAGAGTTAGTGGAGGGAGTTGACTTCTTCTTGTAGGCCACCTTCGATGTGGAACCAAAACCAAGGCCTTCTTTACCAACAACTCTCTTATGATTACTCAAAAGATCATTGAGGTTCTTTTGACCTTGGATGCATGTGGCAAGGCCTTTGTTGAGTTGTGCCTTCAACCTATTGTTATCCTCAATGAGAGTTGCCTTGACACACAAAGGGTTAGTAGCACAAGAGTTTTCATTCACAACTCTAACTCCTTTTAAGGTTTTGAGCTCATTTGAGATAGTACGATGATCAATTTTAAGCTTATCAAAATCCTTAATGAGTTCATTATACCCTTGGTTAGTTGCATCATTTAAACTCATGAATTCCGTTACCTTAGCAAAAGCATGTTGACAATCAAGTTTAACTTTAGCTATGTCAATTGCAAAGGTTTCTTCAATGCTCTCTTTAAGGCAATGTGATTCATCTAGAGCTTTCTCAAGCTCCTCAATTTTACTAGCATCATCACGAGCAAACTTTTCAAGTAACATTATTCTCTCCTCATGTTCATCAATGAGGCCATGTGCCTCACTTAATTGATCCATGAGAGAGACAAAGATGGATTTAGTTTCTCCTTCTAGTTTTTCAACAAAGTTTGTCAAGGGGTCTTCCTCGACACAATTTAGTAGTGAAGGAATAGAGGAGTTAGCAAGTTTAAGTGTAGGGGTCACCTTTGGGGGTATACCCTTGGCCATGAAGCACTTGTGAATCGAGGGGCCCTTGTTGTCATTTGGGTTGGAGAAGAGAGAGCTTAAGTTAGGAGGTATGACGCCCCTAGCCATGGCCGCCATACCTACTTGTTCGCCTTCACCATCACTCTCTTCACCACCGGAGGTGTACTCGACTTCTTTAGCAATCATTGCCCTAGGAGGGCCTCTATTGATGAAGTTCTTGGACTTGGGAATGAAGGTGGATTTCTTGATAAGTCTTCCTCCATTCTCAATTCTACTCTTGAAGGGACACTCGGCAACGAAGTGCTCGGAATCTCCACAATTGAAGCAAGTTCTTGCTTTCTTCGTGCTTGAGGATTCCTTCCCTTTGTTCTTGGTGGCATTGGATCTAAAGTCTCCTTTCTTCCACCACTTGTGTTGAGCAAGAGCCAAGCATTCTTCATGCGAAGTCTTCATCTCTCTCTCGGAGACCTCATGAGTGGATCCACCATCATCACTTGAATCATTATCTTCATGGGAGATGACATTGGCCTTCAAGGCAAGAGATGCTTTCTTTGCTCCGTTTACACGAGCCATGACATCATCGGAAGTTTGCTTCATGACCTTTAGAGTGATAAAGAGACCCAAAACATCATTGGGGGATAGGTCCAAGTAGTCGGCCCTTGCTTGTACATTCATCACCATATTTTCATTGTATGGCATCAAGGTGAGTAGAAATTTCTCCTTGGCCCAATTCTCCGTGCAATCCATGAATCCACTATCTCTCATATCATTTACAAGAGCCTTGAGTCTTCTAAACATGTCTTCTATGTTCTCTCCATCACCCAAGTGAAAGTGTTCAACTTTTCTTTGAATGATTGACTTCTTGGATCTTTGGAGGTTGACATTACCGTCAAACATATCAACAAGACCATCATAAGCTTTCTTTGCACTTGTGAAGGACCGGATGTGCTCAACTCCTTCCTTTTCCATTGCCCTTTCCAACATGTGCAAAGCATGAGCGTTGAGTTGCTCATCAATGATGTCACTTGAGCTTAGATTTGCGGGATCCTTTGGCTCATATCCTTTTTCAACAATTCTCCATATTTGCATTGACGAGCTGCACATGTAAGACTTCATAGAAGCTTTCCAATTAGTAAAATGATGCCGATCCACCAAAGGAGGTGGACCTAGATGAGTAACATGTGGATGTTGTACATTAGGAGCATTGTTATATGCATAGCCAAAAGAATTGCCACCACTAACATTTGATGGTGCACCATTATTTAAAGGTGAAGTTGTATCACTTCCTTCTTTAGTTGGCAAGGGGTTTCCATGTTCATCTAAGATAATCTTTTCACTAGGTTGCTTAGATGGAGATGTCAATTCTTTTATTAGTCCCTCCATATTCTTCTCGGAAGATTCAATCATAGCTTGGATTAGCTTTTGAATCCCATCCATGGTGACGGGATCATCGGCCATCCTTACCTCCTATTTAGGCGGTAAAGCCTTTTATAAAGAGACGAGGCTCTGATACCAATTGAAGGATCGAGAGGTTAACTAGAGGGGGGGTGAATAGGTTAACTACAAATTTTAACTTCTTTTTCAAGTTAACAAGGCAAAGCTCAAATATAGATTATCTAGAGTATGCAACTAGATGGACAATCCTATATGTTGAGCAATTACAACTAGCACAAGGTGAGTGATATGACTAAGCTAGTAGTAACAAGTAAAGGTAAGTTGAGGAATAACAGAACATAATGACGCGGAGATTTATCCCGAAGTTCACTTCCCAATGGAAGCTAATCTCCGTTGGAGCGGTGCGGTGCCACCAAAGTGGAACACCGAGTAGGCCTCAAATGCCACACCGTATCTCCTTCAAGACCTTCCACCGATGTGGATAGGCTCGAATCACTATGTTGCCGTTGAGGTTGACAACTAGAACCTTTACAAGGATGAGGCACACTCCACAAGATTGGGGCTGAAGGTTTCATCGAAGTCGACGCCCGGCTGCTGGGTGAAGCCCCGAACCACCCAACGAGCCTTGTGACGAGCGAGAGTGCCATCTGCATTGTGTTTATGACGGAAAATGCATTTGCCAGAGACAATATTGGCACCGGGAGGAGGAGGTACTAAGGACCAGGTGTTGTTATGCATGAGAGCATCGTACTCCTCCTGCATAGCCTGACGCCAGGCAGGGTCGCGGAGAGCAACAAGATAGTTATGTGGAAGAGGAGAGGAGATGACCGCTGAAAGATTGATTTTATCAATGAGTCTATCAATGGGAGGTGGAAGACGGCCAGTAGTACTACGTGTGCGATGAGGAGGAGATGGTGGCAGTGGGGAAGGAGTCGGTGTAGGTGGTCTGTTAGGTGCTGAACGTCGGGAGTATACTAGTAAGGGCTTTGCTGCCGCGGAAGGAAAAGATGGCACGGCAGGAGGCGGGGCTGTAGAGGGAGATGCGGGCGCAGCAGGGTGTCGAGGCGCCGAGACGCTGGCCGCGGCAGGGGCTGGTTGGGCAACGTCGGGTGAGTGGGGAGGTTTGTATAGGTGGTGCTGTAGGATGTCGTCGTTTGGTAGATCAGGGGGCTGGTTGGATGCAGATGAAGAATAGGGAAAGATTTGTTCATCGAATGTAACATGACGAGAGATTATAATTTTGCGTGGTTGGATCCAAGAAATACACATTTGGTGGCACGGGGAGAGAGTTTGTTTTGGGAGGTGGAAAATGTGTTGACGTAGCAGAGGCACCCAAAGACTCGCAGGTCTTGGTAGCGCGGTGTTTGGCCGAAGAGGGAGAAATATGGTGTGGTGTTTGGATTGGAAGATGTAGGACGAATGTTTATGAGGTAGGTAGCAGTATGAAGTGCCTCGGCCCAGAGTGTTGGTGGCATGGATGCTTGGAAGAGAAGTGTTCGGATGACATCGTTTGTTGTGCGGATGGCACGTTCGGCCTTACCATTTTGTTGAGAAGTGTAGGGGCAGGAGAAGCGATATAAGATGCCATGGCTAGTGCAGAAATTATTAAGATTAGAGTTATTAAATTCTTTTCCGTTGTCACATTGGAGGGAGAGAATAGAAAGGTGAAATTGGGTTGTGATTAGAGCATGAAAGGCGACGAAGGTGGCATATACTTCAGATTTTTTGCGTAGAGGAAAGCTCCAGAAATAGTGAGTAAAATCATCGACTATGATAAGGTAATAACAATAACCAGATTTGCTGGATAGAGGTGATGTCCACAAATCACAATGCAAACGTTCAAACGGACGAAAAGTTCTAGAACTCGAAGGATAAAACGGTTTCCTAACATTTTTCCCTAGCTGACAAGCATGACACAGGGACGGCCCTGTTTTATTGTGGCAGGTGTGTGGAGCGAGGCGAGACATGGTGGTGTTGCCGGGGTGGCCGAGGCGGCGGTGCCAAAGATCAGGGTGGTGTTGGAGGACGAAGGCGGCATGGTGGAGAGCTTGGCACGTGGAGTACAGCGGACCGGTACTATTGCATCGAAGAATCACGGTCCCGGTGAGAAGATCCTCACGAAGAAACCATAGGGATCAAATTGGATTGAACAAGAATTATCGATAGTGAATTGACGAACAGAAATAAGATTTTTGATAATGTTAGGAACGACAAGAACATTGTTTAGATAGAGAGGTTTAGAGGGAGAGTAGAGTGTTTTGGAACCGGTGTGAGTGATTGGAATAGAGGAGCCGTTTCCGACGGTGACGAATTGAGATGTAGAGGGTTTTAGAGAGGATAGGTTACCGGGATCGGATGCCATGTGAGAGGATGCGCCAGAGTCCATGACCCAATCTCCTCCCGAGAGTTGCATGTTGTTCAGGGCGTTGACGAGGGTCGGGTCCAGCGCCGGCTGGTTGTATGTCGGTGGCGGTGGGTAGCTGTTGGAGGGCTGCCCGTATGCAGTATATGCCTGAGGAGGTGCGTAGCCGGGGCGCGGGCCGAGGATGCCAGGAGTCGGCGCAGTCCAGGGCCGAGGCGCCCAAGACGCCGGCTGCCAGGAGGCCGGTTGCTGCTGCTGAAGGTGAGCGCGGGTGGGGGCGCCCGTCCACGGGTTGAACTGCCATGGGGAGTCGCTGCGGCTGCGCCCACGGCCGCCACGGCCGCCACCTCGACCGCGACCGCCACGGTAGAAGGTGTTGGCGGAGAGCTGGCCGTTGCCGCGACCAGCGCCCCCGGAGTTCATGGCGCTTCCGGACGATGGAGGTGGTGGCGGTGGAGGACGGGGGCCTCCATGTGGAGGCTGCACACTCTGTCCGCAGGCCTAGAGCGCCGTGCCCGCGGCGTTCTTCACATCAACTGTCTTCTGCTTCTCTTCGAGGATGAGGGCAGAGCGAGTCTGTAGGAATGTTGGGAAGGGCACCTGAAACGGAAGAAACGAGCGGAGGTGCGCATAGCTCTCGTTAAGGCCACGGAGAAGGGTGAGGACGAGGGTCTCATCTGAGACAGGTTGGTCGACGTCGCCGAGAGAGTCGGCAAGGGCCTTCAGCTTGGCACAGTAGTCGCTGATGGAGAGGTCACCCTGCGGCGTGTTGCGGAAGTCGGCCTCCAGCTGGATCGCGCGGTGTTTCTTGTTGTCGCGGAAGAGGTTCTCGATGGCTTCCCAGATGGTGCGCGCCGTGGCGCCCGGGCGCATGACGATGCCGAGGAGGTCGACAGAGATGGAGCCGTATATCCAGGAGAGGACGGTGTAGTCGTCGCGGCCCCAGTAGGAGTTTGGGCCGATGTCGGAGGGAGTGGATTCGCCGATGACGTGGGTGGTGAGGCCATAGAGGCCTAGGGCGACGAGGAAGAGTTCGCGCCAGCTGGTGTAATTGGCGTCGTTGAGGCTCAGAGTAATTGGGACGTGGAGCTTGATGGATGTGGCATAAGTGTTGGGGTTTGGGCTGGTGGTGGCTGAAGAGGGGATGAGATCGGTGGTGGTGGTGGTGGTGGGTGCAGCGGCGGTAGCTGCGGCTGTGGTGGCAGCGAGGAGCTGCTGGGAGAGTTGTTCTTCACGGGCGTCAAGGGCGAGGGCGCGCGCCTCGAGCTCTCGCTCCTTGGCCTCGATCTCTTCGGGTGTCATGGTGGAGGGGAGGGGAGGGGAGGGTTTTAGGGTTCTGGGAGAGAGGGAAGGGGTGCGGCTAGGTCAAGATGACCTGCTCTGATACCATGAAATAATATGGTCACGGGTGACTCAATGGCCCTCCTCGTGCCTGATCATACATATATATAGGAGAGAGTACATCTTGCGTTGCAAGTTTACAGATTGACTTGGGGGCTAAGCCTAAACCCTAACCGCCAGCACCTGGGCTAATGGGCCAGGCTGGTCGGTTGCCTAACACTTTTCAATACAATTTATCCACCTAAATAATAAATATGGAATGTGCTGGGCATTTAATTAAATTGGTGCCCTATTCCATTTAATTTTGTGTCACTCACCTATGAACTGTTTTCCTAATTAAAAGTGGTGCAATAATTCAATGCTTTAATTAAACCTTTTAAATTGCAAAAAATCATAATTAAATATTTAAAATTCCAAATTTGGCAAATGTGGTATCAAATTGAAGCTAATGTTGTTTACCTTCTGTTTTCATCAATTATGTTGCATTTAATCCACTTTAACTCAATGTTTATTTGTAGTTCAATTAATCAACTATTAATGCATATGGGATTTTCCAAATGCAATTCAAATTGCATATGGGCCCATTTAAATTGTTCCTTGTGTCCTTTAGTTTATTTTGATGCACCCTTTAACTTGTCATGCATATAAAATAGGATCATGCTGGATCTTTTGCCGTTGTAGTAATTGTTGCATCCGGTGTTTGTTCTAGTTCGTTGCTTCTTCGCGGATAGGACGTGAGATGATGTGAGCAACGACAAGTTCTGCTACCTCTACTTGCTGGATCTCAGGCAAGTATACTCACTTGCTACCCGTTTTGCCTTTCCTCACTTGTTACCGATTCTTTCCGTTGTCTTTATGCTAGCCTAGTATTTTCGATGCTTGTGTCTCGATCCTATCATATGTTTACCTTGCAGCCATGATATAGCCTTCCTTCCACTTCCTATTAACTGTTGCTTGTTTACCTTGTTGGCCCTCGTGTCGTAGGTTCATGCTTAGTGTTGTTTGCGCTCAAGTCTTGTTGTCCCTTGTCGTATCACCTGTTTAGTTTGATAGTTGGGTTTCAATTTAATCAACAACATGTTAATGTTTGGGGTAATAATAATTTGATGATAAGGCACCGGCAGGAGGCCCGGCGTGGTTTTGGAGCCTGCTGGTTTCGAAAGTAGGAAAAGAGTCTTGTCCATTGATCCATGATGAGCGTGCTCACCGCATCCGGGAGGTAGTATGGGACCCCCCTCGACTTAGACCTGATTTGCAGCTTGTCCGAAGAGCCACACTTAGTTCGGGCGTTCCATTTGCGCATATGCATAATGGGAGGCGCCCCCATGGTTGATGAGGATTATGATGGTGATGATGATGATGATGATGATGCATATAGGGCGAGGCCTGTAGTGCCGGGGTGTTGCGTCCTGCGGGAGTTTTGCACACTTGCCTGAGTATTCGGCTGCGTGGCTGGGACCTTATAGCTCCGTGGCTCCTAGGATGGGTTGTAGAGACGGTTTGGGTCATGTCGAGCCAACCTGAGTTTTAGTTGGTGGCTTGAGTGTGTACGGGTACTGGAGCACACCCTGCAGGGATAAATCTTCTCGAGAAGCCGTGTTGTCCGCGGTTATGTGACGACTTGGTGAAAGTGCTAGCTAACAAGTACTCAGACAACTTACACCTAATTAACAATAATTTGACTAGTAATAGGAATATTGTCACAATAACCTGAACTTCACCTTAATAAATAGTGTGAGTTTCCTTGGGTTGCTTCCTTAGTAGGGGGTAACATTGGATGGGTATTGTTTGGTGAGTAGTTATAGTTGGTTTTGTCGCGCTCTCTTATCTCTTTCTATTAGCCGGAAGTTGTAGCGCGTCTCTTTAGTTGTTGGTGCAGCCCGCTACCGCTTCTTTGCACTACCCCTTTCTTTCCGTTGTACCCAAAGTATTTGTATCTTGTGATGATTGGTTACGCTGGTATCTTGTGAGTATGTCTTGCCAGTACTTAACAGTACTGACCCACGAATTCATTTTCGTGGCTGCATATTCCACATTGCAGTCAACAGGTTTGAAGTCTGACGACGTTAGCTTGGGAATCCCTCCGGCTTGGCCTGGGCAGGGATTGGACGCCATCGGTTATCTTCAGGACTCTTAGTCCAATTTGTATCTTGTCCGTAGTCAGACACTATGTTGTTTCTTCCGCTGTTATTTGGATCTTTGTATTGTATCAGTTGTATCCTTGACTCGTTTGAGTCGTCTTGTATATACCTCCTCTGTTGTTGCTGTGGATTATTCGTGAACTGTTGTAATGTTATCACAAGTGGCAACCTGGAATCGGTTATTATGTGGATTTTGGCGGAAATGCTGAAACCTGCATAGTGCCCGATCCCGGGGCGTCACAGAGGCGAAAGTAGAGGATCCCTCGGAAACCAGCAGCACGACGGCGTGGTGTGGTGGAGAAAACTTCGTTCAGGGCTTCGCCAAGCGCATGAACATGAGGTGAATCAGCGGGAGGATGGAGATGGAGATGACACCAAGTGTGTGAGGGAGAGGGATCTCATGCCCTATATTTATAGGAGGGGAGGCAGCCACGAAATTTTGGTGCCTCCACCTCTCCCCTCATCATGTGGGTGGAGTCTCCACTCAACCCACTCATTCTCTCATCAATTCACACTCAAAATTCCAAGGGGTTTCTTTAATTAATAAATAAAACAATTTTATTTATTTATTTTAATATTTGTCAATCCTATTAAAAAACATTAACACTTACCCCCTTGAACTATTTGTTAATCAAACATTAACATATACCACCTTAAACTATTTCAATATTCCCCGAAACAATTCCGGCGACTATTTCAATATTCCCCGAAACAATTCCGGTGTTGTCCAAACTTTTCTCCGATATTCCGTATCCTTTCAAACGCTTCATCGAACCTTAAGTGTGTCACCCTACGGTTCGCGAATAAGATAGACATGATCGATACTCCTCTCCAATCAATAATCAACAACGGAATCTGGAGATCCGTGATGACTCATATATATTCAACGATGACTCTCGTGATCGTGTGAACCATCAACGTCATGACTATTCCCTTTGTCTCGCGATATTTTACTTGTCCAAGATCCGATCATCGGTATCACCCGTACCTTGTTTTGATCTCGTTACCGACAAGTACTCTTTTCTCGTTTCCGTGATATGACATCCTTGTGATCATATCACGTGCTTGCAAGCGGTGTCGATGTGATATCACCGAGGGCCCAAAGTATATCTCTCCGTCATTTTGGATGGACAAATCCACTCTTGATCCACGATCCTCAACTAATACTTTCCGAATATCTAACGGCACCTTTATAGTCACCCTGTTACGGTGTGACGTTTGATGACACCAAAGCACCCTTCCGGTATCAGGGATTGACATGATCTCATGGTCTAAGGAATAAGTTACTTCGTATGTTTTATATAACAATGTAAACTTAATGACTTGATCGCATTGCTATATTCATTTTGGGTATATGTTCATCACATCATTCTTCTAATGACATGACCCCGTTATTAACAACATCCAATGTTCATGATCAGGAAACCTTGATCATCTATTAATCAACGAGCTAGTTAAAAGAGAGGCTTTACTAGGAACCATTGTTTGTTTATTAAACACACATGTATCAACGTTTCCGGTTAATACAATTCTAGCATGAGAAATAAACATTTATCATAAACAAGGAATAACATAATAACCATTTTATTATTGCCTCTCGGGCATATTCCCTTCAATTTGATGGATTTGGCCAAGCCACAAATTTGTGGCTGAGAGGGGCCCCTAGGAAGGTTCTAGAGGTGCCTAAGAGCCTTTGGATCAAGGGACCATCCATAGGAGGGCTGGGGAGCATTGTCCCATCACATATAAGGAGAGGAAAACTCTAATTCTTGGGCAGCCACCAAAAGCCATGAATTTTGCCTCCCCCATGGTCTCATCTCCATGGGGGAGGGATCATCTACATCACCAAGAATCCATTGAGGAAGGGGGCTAAGGGGCGGCACTTCCCCATGATGGCAGGCCGACGCAGGAGGAGCCCCATGTGCCGCCGACGGCTGCCGATGCCGCCCTGCACCTCACGTGCTGCCCCTTCTCCATCCTCTCCGCCATGATGCCGCCTTGACCAAAACCTCCATCATCATCTCAGCCTTGTATTCAGTGGTTTATCCTCCCACAAACCTCTGTACCGTCCTATGTAAACATGGTGTTTGATGCTATAATATTTATCCTATGATCTATGTCATGTTTGTGTAGTTTATTTGTCTTTGGATTGCTTGGTTGAATGTCTTTGGTTGAGTAGAGTTATATGTTGATATGGTACTGTCCTTTGGTGTCCATTATATTTGTGCGCGCTTGGATCAACACCATAGGGTTCGTAGTATGTGCAAAGGAAGGGGCGTAGTTCTGCCGGAGTGGTACAAACCTAAGGACTCAAACCGGTTAGTTGCACGCATGGGAGTAAGAGGACCATTAACTTAAGGCTATGGTTGGGTATTTTTAAATTAATGTATCTTCTAGTAGTTATGGATGTTTTCCACAGTTCTAATCATAAGTACTTGCAATCATTGTATAGTGAGAGCTTGTTAGCTTTGCCTCTCCCACATAGAAAAGTGCATCGAAGACAATGAACCCGATATCTTCACTAATTAGTCTTGGACAGAGCCACCACAATTACGACCACTTTTGCACACTCATGGTAATGTTAGTTTATGGTTACTTAGTATATTTTATTGTTGTAGCACTAACATTTACTTTCTTGGATTTATTATCTTACAAAGCTATCTCTGATACCCGTATTATTGCTCTAGTTTTATTTCCTAGATAATGCAAATGTTTAGTGTGTGTAGAGTTGTATCAGTGGTTGATTGAGCTTGAGAGAATATTTATCGTACCTTTAGCTCCTCGTTGGGTTTGACACTCTTACTTATCGAAAAAGCTGCACACGATCCCCCATACTTGTGGGATATCATGTACATAGACCCAAAGTGAACATAGCAATGCGATCAAGTCATTAAGTTTAAATTGTTATATCAAACATACGAAGTAACTCTAATCCTTGGACCATGTGATCATGTCAATCACTAATACCGGAAGGGTGCTTTGATGTCATCAAACGTCACATCGTTACAGGGTGACTATAAATGTGTCGTTGGGTATTTCGAAAGTATTAGTTGAGGCTCATGGATCAAGAGTGGGATTTGTCCATCCAAATGAAGGAGATATATACTCTTGTCCCTCTCGGTGATATCACATGGACACCTCTTGCAAGCACGTGACTAGGTCACAAGGATGTCATATGACAGAACGAGTAAAAGAGTACTTGTCGGTAACGATATTGAACTAGGTATGGTTGATACCAATGATCGGATCTCGGACAAGTAAAATATCGTGATGCAAAGGGAATTGGTTACGACGTTTTTATAGTTCACATGATCACTAGATTCATCGTTGAATGTGTAGGAGTCATTACGGATCTCCAGATCCCGCTGCTGGCTATTGATTAGAGAGGTGTCTCGATAATGTCTACATTACTCACGCACCATAGGGTGACACAATTAAGGTTCGATGACGTGTTTGAGTGGATACGAAATATCGTAGAGAAGTTTGGACAAAACCTAAATGAAAGTATAGTATGGGCACCTAGAGGGGGGGGTGAATAGGTGCTACGGCAAATTTTAATTTTTCTCAAATTTAGGCTTGACAAGAAAGGTAAATTCTCTAGATAGTGCAACTAGTGAAGAATTTACCTATATGACAAGACAAGTAATCAATGCAACAAGTACAAGTAAGTAAAGAGAGGGAGGAACGAGGTAACCGATGGAAGCACACGGAGACACGATGTATTTCCGAGTTCCTCCTTTTTAGGGGAGTACGTCTCGTTGGAGGGGTGTGAGCTCGCCACGAAGGCCTACTCAATGCCACTAAGGCTTCACCCTATTCTCCGATGAACTTCGCCACAAAGGCCTAGTTCACCTTCCACTATAGAACCCCTTTGAGGCGGGGATCAAATCCTTTACAAACACCTTGGGGCACACACCCACAACTTAATTGGGGGCTCCCAACAACTCTTGAATCACCAACTAGAAACAAGATGCCTAGGTTCTCCACAAGAGGAAACCCTAGGCAAGATCCCTCGAGCTAGAGAGGGGGAAATGAAGAACGGGTTGGTGAAGATGTAGATCGGGGCCTTCTCCTTCAATCCTCCAAAGATCTTCAAGATTGGGTCGAGGGATTGGGAGTTATGAGGAATTTGGTGAGTTCTTAAATGCTCATCAATGCTAAGAGGAAGAACTAGATCTTGAGGAAGAAGAGGAGGGCTATTTATAGTCCCTTCTCACAACTAGTCGTTGTGCAGGAAAAAAGGTACCGGAATATCCGGTTCAAGTTTGGACCGGAATATCCGGTTAGCTTGCTCCACGCTGAACTGCAGTGCTGGACCGGATTATCCGGTTGATTTGAAATAATCCGGTACAAATAATCCGGTAGATGCCAGTACGCAAATCTTCTAGTCCTTAGCCATTTTTCCACTTCCTCAACTGCAACCGGAATATCCGGTATATATGAAATATCCGGTACAAATAATCCGGTTGACTCCAGTAGCTCAAAACTTCCAGTCCTTAGCAGTTTTTCGCAGCAACCGGAATATCCGGTCCGGGATGAATAATCCGGTCCAAATAATCCGGTTGACTCCAGTAGCTCAAAACTTCAGTCCTTAGCAATTTTTCGCAGTAACCGGAATATCCGGTCCAGGATGAAATATCCGGTCCGAATAATCCGGTTGATTCCAGTATGCAAGATCCTCAGTCCTTAGCCATTTTTGAGAACCTTTCTCAGCAACCGGAATATCCGGTCCAGGATGAATAATCCGGTCCGAATAATCCGGTTGAGTTCTGTCCCAAAAACCTCAGGCCAAACTTCACCGACTTTTCAGTGCTCGATGCCGATGTTAAGTATAACACCTGCACACTAAACACCTCGATAAATAATGTACTTAGTATTGTTAACTAACACACAAAACACTGGGAAAACGAAATGCACTTTCAATCTCCCCCTTTTTGGTGTTAGATGACAATACTAAGATTTGCAATAAACCTTGACGGTAAGCATGCTTGAAACAAGATGAAAATCTCTCCCCCTATCTCTATGCGTATCTTTTGTTTGCCTCAAACACAAATGGGTGCAATGATGTATAGGAAGAGATTTTCAACAAGTAGCAAACATGACAATGAGACAACATCACCGATATGTTGAGTGTAAAGAAGTATATACCTTGTGCGAGAACGATATATCCAAGAATAACCAAGCACAATCATAGATAATCTCCTCAACATATCCGATAGATAACCAACACACCATAAATAGATAACCATGATAGTATCCAGATAACCAATAGTCACACACATAAGCACACATAGTTTTAAACGACAATAAACGACAAGTTCACAAGCACGACAAATGAAGATAAAATGGACACAAGCGCTCAAAGGAAGGATAAAAGCAAATGCTTGTGCCCGAACCCATGCAAATCCCGTAGTCTATAATAGCTACTTCTCCCCCTTTGGCATCGAGACACCAAAAAGGAGGGAAATAGCTAACTAACGCCCCAGACACGGTCTAAGCATCCGACTCGTCTCCAGATCCCTGCTCATCATCAGACTCCTCCTCATCAGCAGCAGCATCATGAGCTCGTGAAGCAGTCTCCCGAGTAGACCTGAGGGCCGCCTCAATGCTCTCCCAAGGGGTGGAATCCTCAGCAGACCAAGCAGAGTAGGACTGAGCATCAAGAGGAGCAGGAACATCACCAGTGCCACCACTCACGTGATGGAGAATCTGACGCTGCGAGCTGGCCAGATCAGTGTCCCTGCGATATGCCCTGTACTGTTCCTTGTGAATGTCCAGCTTCATGCAGAGCACGTTGCGCTGAAACCAGGATAGCTTCCTGACGTTGCGCAAAGTGGTGAGATCAGACACAGGCACCCTGGGAGCAGACTGAGAGCTAGAAGGGCCACCCATAGAGGAACCACCCTCAAACGGAGCACTCCGAGAAGCAGCCGCAGTCTTCACCTTCCTCTTGACATACAGCTTCCTCACCTTGTGCTCAACCATGGGAAGCTCGGTGTACTCCTTCCGCATCTCATACTTGATAAGCATCATGATGTAGGGGGCATAGGGTATGGTGTAGCCACCAATCATCGCAGCATAGAGCTCGTGAAAGATGATGTCCATCACATCCACAGTATATGAGACAGCCGGGTCCTCTTCCTCCATACACTCCTTAGCCAGAATCAGAAGGTTGCACAGAGGAGTGGTGAGAGCATCGTTGTTACCTCCACTTGGCACCAGGAAAGCTCTGAAGATACGCACCAGCTGATCATAAAGAGGAAGCAGTCCCTCAAGCCCCCCAACAGTGAAACCAGGGGCGTAGAGCTCATCCATGGACACCTCCCTCCTCGGCCTATCAACCTCATGGACGCGGTGACCAAGAGGAGGGTGCTCGCTGTAAGAGTAGCCAAGACGCCGAGCAAACCTCTCAAAGGATGCCTCACAGGGTGTATCTCCAGACATCCACTTAAGACGGGTCACAATATCACCAGTGGAGTACACGAGGGTGGACATAAACTGCATCACCAGCTGCGTGTTGTAGTTGCACTGGGTCTCCATCAGCTTCACCAAACCGAAGCGCTCAACAATACTGGCAGCATCAGCAAACTCATCCTTGGCCTTGAGAGCGGCATGGTCATAAGGATGCATAGGGCGGCACGGATAGCGGAAGTCACAATAGATGTCAGTGTAAATGTAAGACTGCTCCAGATTCCAGAAACGAGCATCAATGTTGCCAACCCTCGGAGACAGATAAGCATCCTTCTTTCTGAGCTCATTGAACTCCTGAATCGGAATATCGGTCTTATAGTTGAGCCGAGGTTTCCTCTTGTTACGGGTAGAGACAAGCTTCTTGCGCTTTGGAACGCTTCGATCGTGGTCACCATCTGTGAAACAAGATATAGTAGGAAAAGCACAAGATGAGTACACTAGTGTCATACAACGGATACAAACATACATAGAAAAGATAGAGAAGATGACAGGAAACAATCGAGATGGAAATCTGGGAAAGATTCAATTGGGGCTGCCCTTAAAACCGTTCTGGACTCAGCCGGATATTCCGGTTCAAAACTGAACCGGATATTCCGGTTACCCGGATATTCCGGTTCAGTCGTGGACCGGATATTCCGGTAAATTTCGGAACATCACAAAATTAACCTAGATCTCAGATTTCCACAAGGATTGCAAACAAGTGATCTACTCTATGATTTCTAGCATGTATGGGGAGTCCTCTTCGGAACGAAATCTACCAAGCAAGCTAGCAAAAACACACATCCATGGAAGGTGAGGTTATAGCACCAAGATTCAAGAGATTTGAACTATACCGGGATCCATGGAGAGAAAAGCTTGGGTAGAATCGATCCAAAACGCGAGGAGATCAAGATCCGGGTCAAATCTCCAAGATCTTGCGGAGGAAACGGCCCGGGAGGCCAAGAACCACGGCGGCGGCGATTTGGTGGGGAGGAGCGGACGGGAAATAGGGCAAGAACTGCCCATCCCCGTCGGGCTCCAGGTTATATGGATTTCGCCGAACCGGATATTCCGGTTCAAGTTTGAACCGGATATTCCGGTACAGCCGGATATTCCGGTTCAAAACTGAACCGGAAATTCCGACTGCCTCCAGATTCGAAATTTCCTTGTTTTCAACGGACGACACTAGTGCTTAGAAAGAAAGGCTTTTTGAAAGAAAGGCTTAGGATAGAAATACCAAACTGAGACTAGTACTTATCCCTCTCAAGAGCAAGAAGCAACGAACCAAAAAGTGAAACAATTGAGTGGGATTTTCCTAGGAAGAACCACTTAGCCGGGGAAAAACACACGAATTGTAATAAAATGACAAGTAGACAAACCCAACTAAGATCCAACTCTTCGCAATGAAGAGGTTGGTGGCCGAAGCCACCATGTAAGAGTTCTTGGTATGCAACCGCGAAGATATATCTTGGGGGCATTGCCAAAACTCAACATTGAAGCTCACAATTCAACATTAGAAAAAGAGATTACAATGAATTTTTGCTATGGGCATAATGGGGGGAGGAAGAACCCAATGCGTTAGGATAGCACTCCCCCTATGTCCATGCCTACATCTAAGTTCGAACACGTTTCATCTATAGGGGTGTGCGCAAGATAGTCAAGCCAAGCTCCTTGAATCAATCACATTTAGCTCATTCCTCAAGAACATGAATCTTGCATCATCAAGTGGCTTCGTGAAAATATCCGCAAGATTGTCCTTGGTGGGCACATAACCAAGTGCAATGTCTCCTCTCGCCACGTGATCACGGATGAAGTGGTGGC
The DNA here is from genome assembly GCA_028641055.1 of Alopecurus myosuroides. Taxonomy (NCBI): domain Eukaryota; kingdom Viridiplantae; phylum Streptophyta; class Magnoliopsida; order Poales; family Poaceae; genus Alopecurus; species Alopecurus myosuroides. Next base: position 219,972,644 of record CM054063.1, on the reverse strand, counting down.
GAATCTCAATGTGCTTCGTCCTTGTGTGTTGCACCGGATTGTATGCAATCTTGATAGCACTTTCATTGTCACATAGAAGAGGTACCTTGTCCAAATGAACTCCATATTCCTTGAGAGTTTGCCTCATCCATAGCAATTGGGTGCATGCACTCGCGGCGGCAACATATTCCGCTTCGGCGGTGGAGAGAGAGATGCAATTTTGTTTCTTCGAGGACCAACTTACAAGGGACCTACCAAGGAATTGGCAAGCCCCCGAAGTTGACTTCCTATCATCTTGATCACCCGCCCAATCGGAATCCGTATATCCATTGAGAGTAAATTGTGCCCCCTTTGGGTACCACAAACCAAATCTTGAGGTATGAACCAAATAACGAAAGATTCTATGAACCGCCATTAGATGGCAATCCTTAGGAGCCGCTTGATACCTTGCACACACACCTACACTCAAAACGATATCGGGCCTAGATGCACAAAGATAGAGCAAAGAACCAATCATAGAACGATAGAGCTTTTTGTCCACATCCTTACTCCCTTTTGGATTGCGTGATAGATGACACTTGACTTGCATAGGAGTGGTTTTGATCTTTGCCTCTTGGAAGTTAAACCTCTTGAGCATGTCTTGAGTATACTTGGCTTGAGAAATGAAGGTACCACGGGCCAATTGCTTGATCTCAAAGCCAAGGAAGAATTTAAGCTCACCCATCATAGACATCTCGAACCTGTCAGTCATAAGCTTAGAGAACTCATTATTGAAAGCTTGGTTAGTTGAGCCAAAGATGATATCGTCCACATAGAGTTGGCATATGAAAAGCTCTCCCTTTACTCTCTTGGTGAAGAGAGTGGGGTCAATCTTCCCAACTTCGAAACCACGATCATCTAACAACTCCCTAAGGTGCTCATACCAAGCACGGGGTGCTTGTTTGAGACCATAGAGAGCCTTGTCAAGTTTGTAAACGTGGTTGGGAAAGTTGAGATTCTCGAACCCCGGAGGTTGCTTAACATATACCTCCTCTTTTAGTGGACCATTCAAGAAAGCACTTTTCACATCCATTTGTTGCAACTTGAAATTATGTGAGGAAGCATAAGCAAGGAGGATACGGATGGACTCAAGGCGAGCCACGGGCGCATAGGTTTCATCAAAGTCAATGCCTTCAACTTGGGTGTAACCTTGAGCGACCAATCTTGCCTTGTTCCTAATGACAATGCCATTCTCATCTTGCTTGTTCTTGAATATCCACTTGGTGCCAATAACATTGTGGCAATCCTTGGGTTTCTCAACCAATCTCCAAACCTTGTTGCGCTCAAAGTTATTGAGCTCATCATGCATAGCTTCAACCCAATCGGAGTCCTCAAGAGCTTCATACACTTTCTTAGGCTCCACCATAGAGATATGAGCTTGATGCTCACAAAAATGAGCCAATTGCCTTCTAGTGGATCTTCTAGCTTGAACATCCTCCAAGACCTTGTTGTCTTGGGCATCAATTTGCTTCAAAGCTCTTCTTATCCTTTTGATGCGACGGGCTTCGATCTCCTCATTATTGCGAGGAGGGATCACTTGATCATCTTGATCATTTGGGTCCCCATCTTGACCAACATGGCCTTGATCATCAACATTGTCATCAACAATATCTTCAACACTAGCTTCAACTTGAGAAGAGGATGACGAGGAAGAATGATCTTGGCCTTGATCTTGACTCGCATTAGTGAGAGGAGTGGGTACGACTTGCGGAGTCACTTGATCAATGAGAGGAGGGTCTTGAATATGTTCTCGGTTAGGTGTAGAAGGTGGCTCCTTGGCTTGATCTTCAAATGTAGAGGAGGGCTCCACTTGGGTAGAGCATAGTCCTTCTCGAGTCGCCATAAGGTGTCCCTCGATGGGGCGGAAGAATCCCACGCCCATCCTTCCTATGGCTTCTTGAGGCATTTCAACATCTACATTTGAAACATGAAATTGCGCCACTTGGGAGCCGTCATTTTCCTCGAAAACCACACTACAAGATTCTATGACAATCCGTGAGGCTTTGTCATAGACTCTATAAGTGTGGGATTCGGCACCGTAACCAACAAAGATACCCTCAATAGTTTTGGATTGAAATTTCGACAACCTAATACCCTTGATCAAATAGAAGCACTTACAACCGAATACACGGAAGTAGGATACGTTGGGCTTGTTGCCGGTGAGGATCTCATATGGGGTCTTGCACAAGCCTTTGCGGATGTAGAGGCGGTTGGAGGAGTGGCATGCGGTGGATACGGCCTCGGCCCATAAATATTGGGGAGAAGAGTACTCCGCCAACATGGTCCTTGCCATATCCAAGAGAGTGCGATTCTTCCTTTCGGCAACACCATTTTGTTGAGGAGTGTAAGTGGCGGAGTATTGGTGACGAATGCCTTCTTCACTAAGAAATTCATTCAATGTATAGTTCTTGAACTCCGACCCATTATCACTCCTAATAGCCATGATTTGCACATTGTGTTGACGTTGCACTTCGTTGGAGAAGTCGATGATGGTTTGTTGAGTCTCACTCTTGCACTTGAAGAAATAAACCCAAGTGTATCTTGAATAATCATCGACAATCACCAAGCAATACTTCTTGCCGCCAAGACTTGCCTCGGGCACGGCACCAAAGAGATCAACATGGAGAAGCTCCAAGATCCTCTTTGATGAGATAATAGTCTTGGCCTTGTGCACAATATCATGCATCTTCCCTTCAACACACGACCTACAAACGCGATCCTTTGCAAAGGAAACATTTTCTTTTAGTCCGACAATAAGGCCACTTTTGTGAAGACTTTGCAAAGTTCTCATGTTGACATGGGATAGGCGGCGGTGCCACAACCATCCCAAGTCCGCCTTCCCGAAAAGACACATTGCTTGAGTGTTGGTTGACTTCGAAAAGTCCACCACATACAACTCATTTTCAACATGTCCCACGTGAACGACGTCAAGAGTCTTGCTCCTCAAAAGGACCACAATATCACCATCAAAGAAGACGGAAAGACCCATCTTACTAAGAGAACGGACGGAAAGTAAATTGTAACCAAGGGATTCGACAAGCATGACGTTCACGATAGTGATATCGGGAGCTACCACAACCTTGCCAAATCCGGATACCTTAGACTTGGACGAGTCCCCATAGGTGACGGTTGCTTGGATATCATTTGGTTGCAACTCCGTCACAAGTTCTTTGCTTCCGGTCATATGATTAGTGCATCCACTATCAAGAATCCATTTAGCCCCACCGGAAGCATAGTCCTGCAAGAGATCATTGACTAGAGTTAGGACCCGAGTTGGGTCCCTTCATGTTAGCAACAAGGGTCTTTGGAACCCATATAGTGTAGTCAATAAAACCCTCAATAGGACCAACATATTTAGCTTGCACAACACCATAATAATCAACATATAAGAAATGGTGTGGGTTGTTAGTTCCCGCGGAGGAGCTACGAGTAGTGTTGTCCCTCATGACAATACCACCCGAAGCGCCATGTTTGTTCTTCTTCTTGTTCTTCTTCTTCTTGTTCCTTTTCTTGGCCACATAGCCAAGACCTTGCTTGCCCACTTGTTGCCTTGGAGCACTCACTTGTGGTCTAGAAATGACCGCATTAGTGCTTGAGGCAACCACTTGTGGGGTGGCAAGCACCACCTTTTCAACTTGAGTGCTTTTACCCTTGAGCCTTGCAAGTTCATCCTTCAACCTAGCATTTTCTTCAATAACATTTGCATGATCACAAGAAGAAGTAGAAGTGCTAGGATGGTTAGCTTGAGTAAGTTGAGTTTGAAGTTGTTCATGCAACTCTTTGAGGGATGAGTGTTGGCTTTCCAAAGCTTTGTGAGCAATGGTTAGCTTTTCAAACTCCTCGGTTAGTTTACCATGACCAACCCCAAACTCTACTTTATCCTTTTTAGCCTTTTTATATTTAGCAATAGCAAGATCACGTTCCTTAATGATTTTAGAGACAAGTTCATTGTGAGTGGTTTCAATAGTTTCAAGTTCATCCTCTAGAGAAACTCTACCATCATGCTCTTCTTCAAGAGTCATTGAGAGAGATGCAATTTCATCCGCATCCCTTCTCTCAATCTCACCTTTCTTCTCAAGGGCCTCTTGGGCCTCTCCCAATTGCCTCATGAGATGCTCAAAGTACTTCTTGGTCTCCCCTTGCATGTTAGACATAAAACGATCCAAGGAGGCTCTTTCCTCTTCCTCTCTAAGACAAGCAATATGTTCTAGTTCACTAGGGGTCTTAGAGTTGGGAGAAGATGATACCTCCGTGGCCTTAGCCATGAAGCACTTGGCATCGCGTTGAGGAAGATTTTCATTGGGAGATTCAAAGAGGGATGACGAAGATGGAGTGGAAGCAATAGCTAGAGCGGCTACTTCACTTGTTGTTTCTTCTTCTTCATCACTCCCGGAATCATACTCCTCTTGAGTCAAGAGCACAAACTTGGTAGGAGTCTTCTTGTTGAAAGGTTTCTTCTTGAAATGAGGTTTCTTGTATTCAACCTTGGACTTGTCCTTGCGGATGAGCTTGCCACTATGGTTTTCTCTATTCTCATATGGGCATTCCGCGATGAAGTGGTACTTGTCTTGGCAATTGAAGCAAGATCTCACTCTTTGAGCCCCATCATTACCATAACGAGACTTGGTCTTCTCCTCAACAAACTTCTTTCCTTTAGGGGGATTGTTCCAAAACTTTTGCACGGTGAGAGCTATTAGATCCTTTAGAACGGGATCATATTCTTGTTCCTTCAATGGAGGCAATGCTTCTTCACCATCTTCATCATTCTCAACTTCTCTTGTCAACACCTTGGCCTTCAAAGCAACGGAAGCTCCTTGATGCATTCCAATGGCCCTAGCCCGGTTGTCAAGAGCATTCTTGGTTTGCACTTTGTAGGAGCTCAACTCTTGCATGACTTGGGTAGAGGTCATGGTGGAGAAATCATGTCTCCCTTGAATGCTCTTCATATCCGTGCCCTCGAAAGGCATCACGGCAATTATGAACTTCCTCTTGATCCAAGCATCATCAATATGTGTTGCACCCGCATTAGAGAAGGCGGTGGCAAGAGACTTGAGCCTCCGATACATGTCAACGTGATCTTCTCCATCACGCATGAAGAATCCTTCGGCCTCATTGGTCAAGGTGTCATAGCGATTTCTTTGCATGCTTTCATTCCCAACAAACATGACGACAAGGGCATCCCATGTCTCTTTGGCGGTGGAGAAGTGTTGAAGATGCGGCATGTGATTGGGGCCCACGGCTTGATGAAGGATGGACAAAGCGGTGTAATTGAGTTGGCAATCTACAACCTCTCTTCTTGTGAGATTCTTGGGATCATATGGCTTGTATCCATCACGAGTGATTCTCCAAAGATCTATACAAGAAGAGTTCAAGTGAGTCTCCATGTAGTATTGCCATTCACGAAAAGAATATGCATCAATTTTAGGTGGATCTCCCCTAGGAATTATATGAGGAAAAGGGATGGGAGGATCGGGAGAATATGAGCCTTCTACGGCATTATACCCTTCCTTTCCACTCGCACCCTTCTTAGAGGATTGTTCGGCGGAAGCAGTTTTAGGTAGTTCACCATCAACCCCAATCTTGGCACCCTCCGTTTCCGGAGGGGATGAGTCGACCACCTCCGGTTCCTTGGTTTTGAGGAGTGTTGTCATGAGTAGACGCAACTCCTCAAATTTAGTGTCTATGGATGAGGTCAATGATTCTCTCAAAGCATTGAGATCATTCATGGACACATTTACTTCGGACGGAGCGTCATCCTCATCACCCATACTTAAACTCTTAGGCGGTTAAGCCCGATAGAAGAGCCGAGGCTCTGATACCAATTGAAAGTATAGTATGGGCACCTAGAGGGGGGGGTGAATAGGTGCTACGGCAAATTTTAATTTTTCTCAAATTTAGGCTTGACAAGAAAGGTAAATTCTCTAGATAGTGCAACTAGTGAAGAATTTACCTATATGACAAGACAAGTAATCAATGCAACAAGTACAAGTAAGTAAAGAGAGGGAGGAACGAGGTAACCGATGGAAGCACACGGAGACACGATGTATTTCCGAGTTCCTCCTTTTTAGGGGAGTACGTCTCGTTGGAGGGGTGTGAGCTCGCCACGAAGGCCTACTCAATGCCACTAAGGCTTCACCCTATTCTCCGATGAACTTCGCCACAAAGGCCTAGTTCACCTTCCACTATAGAACCCCTTTGAGGCGGGGATCAAATCCTTTACAAACACCTTGGGGCACACACCCACAACTTAATTGGGGGCTCCCAACAACTCTTGAATCACCAACTAGAAACAAGATGCCTAGGTTCTCCACAAGAGGAAACCCTAGGCAAGATCCCTCGAGCTAGAGAGGGGGAAATGAAGAACGGGTTGGTGAAGATGTAGATCGGGGCCTTCTCCTTCAATCCTCCAAAGATCTTCAAGATTGGGTGGAGGGATTGGGAGTTATGAGGAATTTGGTGAGTTCTTAAATGCTCATCAATGCTAAGAGGAAGAACTAGATCTTGAGGAAGAAGAGGAGGGCTATTTATAGTCCCTTCTCACAACTAGTCGTTGTGCAGGAAAAAAGGTACCGGAATATCCGGTTCAAGTTTGGACCGGAATATCCGGTTAGCTTGCTCCACGCTGAACTGCAGTGCTGGACCGGATTATCCGGTTGATTTGAAATAATCCGGTACAAATAATCCGGTAGATGCCAGTACGCAAATCTTCTAGTCCTTAGCCATTTTTCCACTTCCTCAACTGCAACCGGAATATCCGGTATATATGAAATATCCGGTACAAATAATCCGGTTGACTCCAGTAGCTCAAAACTTCCAGTCCTTAGCAGTTTTTCGCAGCAACCGGAATATCCGGTCCGGGATGAATAATCCGGTCCAAATAATCCGGTTGACTCCAGTAGCTCAAAACTTCAGTCCTTAGCAATTTTTCGCAGTAACCGGAATATCCGGTCCAGGATGAAATATCCGGTCCGAATAATCCGGTTGATTCCAGTATGCAAGATCCTCAGTCCTTAGCCATTTTTGAGAACCTTTCTCAGCAACCGGAATATCCGGTCCAGGATGAATAATCCGGTCCGAATAATCCGGTTGAGTTCTGTCCCAAAAACCTCAGGCCAAACTTCACCGACTTTTCAGTGCTCGATGCCGATGTTAAGTATAACACCTGCACACTAAACACCTCGATAAATAATGTACTTAGTATTGTTAACTAACACACAAAACACTGGGAAAACGAAATGCACTTTCACTAAATTGTTTCGGGTAATTTTGAAATAGTTCAAGGGAATTTTGGTCAAATGGTTATTAATAGATTTAACAACTAACTCAAGGAGTTATGTGTTAATGTTTGTTAATGGACTTAACAAATATTTAAGAAAGAAATATTATTTATTTATTTATTAAAGAAAACCCTTGGAATTTTGAGTGGGAATTAATCGAAGAATGAGTGGGTTGAGTGGAAACTCCACTCATATGATGAGGGAGAGGTGGTGACACCCATAAATTCATGGCTGCCTTCCCCTCCGATATAAGGGGGTGAGTATATTAGTGGAATTTCATTGCATTGGGTTCTTTCTTAGATCTAGAGCTCCCTCTCCCCCCCCCCACACACACAAACACACACACACACACACACACACACACACACACACACGTGTGTGTGTGTGTGTCATCTCTTCCTTCCTCCTCCCGCTGCTCCACCACTTGTTCGTGCGCTTGGCGAATTCCTGAGCAAGTTTTCTTCACCACATCACATCGTCGTGTTGTTGGAGATTTCGGTGGATCCTCTACTTCCGCTACCCCGCTGGATCAAGGGAACATAGGTCGTCATCGAGCTATAAGTGTGATCGAGTGCAGAAGCGCTGCCCGATTGTAGCGCTCTTCTTCGTGATCTTGAGATCGATGTGAGTTCCACTAAATCATCAACGAGATTCGATCTCGTAACGCTTTGTGTTATCGAGGGTATGTTCTCCTTAAGGCTCTCTTTCTCCCCGTTGCTTACATCTCCTAGATTAGAACTTGGCCCTTCAGGCGTCTATCGCGTAGTAATTTTTTTGTTTTCTATGCAACGAACCCTTCAACTCCGTCACAAGCTATTTGCTTCCGGTCATATGATTCATACATCCATTTTCAATTATCCATTTAGACCCCTAGAAGCATAGTCCTATAAGAGATCATTGACTAGAGTTAGGACCCAAGGAGGGTCCCCTCATGTTAGCAACAAGGGTATTTGGAACCTAAATAGTATAGCCAATGTAACCTTCAATTGGAAGAACATATTTATCTTGCACAACACCATAAAAATCAACATATAAATTTTGAGGATTGTTAGATCCCGCGGGGTTGCTACGAGTAGTGTCGTCCCTAATGACAACACCACTCGCAACAACATTCTTCTTTGCTTGTGCGGGCTTGGCCTTGTTCTTATTCTTATTCTTCTTCTTATTGGTCTTGCTCTTGGCAACATATCCAATACCTTTCTTGTCAACTTGTGGCGTATGAGCAACCACTTGAGGCTTTGGGGCCACAACTTGTGGTTTCACAACCACTTTCTCAACACTAGGGCCCTTGCCCATTAGCCTTTCAAGCTCAACCTTCAACCTAGAATTTTCCTCAATAATATTTGCATGATCGCAAGAATAAGTAGAGGTACTAGACACATTTAATTGATTAAGTTAATTTTGAAGTTGTTCATGAGACATGTTGAGGGTAGAATGTTCACTCTCCAAGGCCTTATGAGCCTTGGTGAGATTCTCTAGCTCCTCGGTTAGTTTTTAATAACCAACCTCAAACTCACCATTCTTCTTTTTATCCATTTTATATTTTGCAATAGCATGGTCACGTACTTTATTGAGTTGAGAAATTAATTCATTATGTGACTCTTCAATAGTTTCAAGTTCCTCCTCAAGGGAGACTCGAACCTCATGCTCTTCCTCAAGAGACATAGTGAGAGATACTTTTTCAATATAATCACTTCTTTTGGTCTCACCTTTCTTTTCAAGAGCCTCATGGGCCTCTCCCAATTTGCTCATGATAAGATCAAAATATCTATTGGTCTCATCTTGCACTTCAGTCATAAAACGACCCAAAGATGTAATTTCATCTTCTCCACTAAGACTAACAATGTTATTTATTTCATTTGGATTCTTAGAGGTGGTAGAAGATGATACGTCCATGTCCTTAGCCATGAAGAATTTGGCGGAGGATTGAGGAAGATTCTCACTGGGGGATCCAAAGAGAGATGGATATGATGATGTTGATGCAATACCAATCGCAGCCACTTCACTTGTGGTTTTTTCTTCTTCATCATGACTGGAATCATATCACTATCATAGACTTTGTAGGGGGCTTCTTGTTGAAATATTTCTTCTTTAAGAGAGGTTTCTTGTGAGGGGTCGTTGACCTATCCTCGGGGACAAGGGAGATTTGACGATTTGCCACGTTTTAGTTTGCAATTTGATTATTTGCCACATCATGTCTCACTGACATGTGGTGGTCACAGGGCAAATAATCAAATTTCACACGTAAAGCGTGGCAAATCATCAAATATCCCGGGGACAAGTCTCCCTCCTTGACTTTTTCTATTCTCATACAGGCACTCGGCAATCAAATGATGCTTCACCTTGGTTGAGGTCATTAGGTGATAGTTGTGTCTTCCTTGAAGCTCTTCAAGTCCACGGGCTCAAACAACACGAGGGCACTCATGTACTTTCTCTTGATCCAAGCATCATCAATATGATTGGCACCAACACCATTAAAAGCGGTGTCAAGAGTCTTGAGTCTCCGGTACATGTCTTCATTGTCCTCGCCATCATGTATATAGAAACCTTCGACCTCATTTCCCAAGGTAACATACATATTCCTCTTCATGCTTTCATTGGCCTCAAACATGGTGATAAGAGCATCCCATGTTTCTTTGGAGGTGGAGTATCGTTGGGAGTGAGGCATGTGGTTTGGACCCACGGTTTGTTGAATCATCGACAAAAAGCTCTGTAGTTGAGCTGGCAATCTACTACTTCTCTTATTTTCAAGTTGCAGGGGGTCATGAGGCTTGTATCCATCTTGAACAACCCTCCAAATCTTAATACAAGAAGAGTTCAAGTGAGTTTTCATATAATATTGCCATTGACCAAAAGCATGTGAATCAATTTTAGGAGGATCGCCTCTAGTGTTAATATCAGGATGTGGGATAGCAGGATCGGGAGAGTACCGTCCTTCGACATTATGGTACTCGACTTTCTCATCCGTTCCCTTAGAAGTTTTGTTCTGAGGGGATTCACTTTTAGCTTCTCCACCCTTTGTTTCCCCCGATATTTCTACCGAAGGAGATGAAGTGGAAGTTTCCGAGTCCTTGGCTTTCAAGAGTTGCAACATAAGATCTGGCAACTCCGTTATTTTGACATCCAAGGATGAGGTCAAGGATTGTATCAAATCCTTGAGATCATCCATAGTGACTTGTTCCGCGGACTCGGCGGCTCCCCTTTCATCGGTCATACTAAAACTCTTAGGCGGTTAACCCCAAAATAAGAGTCGAGGCTCTAATACCAATTGAACAAATAGTATGGGCACCTAGAGGAGGGGGTGTGAATGGGTGCTATGACCAATTTCAATTTCTTTTCGATTTAGGCTTGACACAAAGTTAAATTCTCTTGATTATGAAATTAAGGTGAATTTACCTATATGTCATGAACAACAATAAACACAATACAAGCACAAAGTAAAGGAGAGGGAACGAAGTAACCGAAATCAGAAGCACGCAGATACAAGGATGTATTCTCAAGTTCTTCCTTGTTAGGGGAGTACATCTCGTATGGAGGGGTGTGAGTTTCGCCATAAAGGCCCACTCAACGCCACAAAGGAATCACCCTATTTTCCGATAAACCTCGCCACAAAGGCCTAGTTCACCTTCCACTATTGATTCCCTTCGAGGCGGAAATCAGTGCTTTTACAATGAGATTGAGGCACACACCCACAACTAAATTCGGGGCTCCCACGAATCACAAACAATCAACAAGTGTAGCAATGGGGTCCATGTTTTCCTCAAGGAAACCCTAGACAAGGTTCCCTCAAGTGAATGAGGGGAAATGAAGAACATGTTGGTGAATATGTAGATCCGGGGCTTCTCCTTCAATCCTCCAAGAATCAATGAGTTTGGGTGGAGGAATTGGCAGATCTAGCTTGGTGGGTGAGCTCAATCAATGGGGTGGTTCAAATATGGACGAGCTAGTTCTTTGGAGAAGACGTGGTCTTCTATTTATAGGTCCACTCCAAATCTAGTTGTTTTCCTCCAGCACAAGAGAGATCCGGAATCAATCCGGCCATCCGGAGTATTCTAGAGCATTCCGGATGTCAAGAGAGGATTTCACGGTCATTCCGGAATGGATCAGGAATGATACCGACAGCGGGAATTTCCCAGAATGAATCCGGATCCTAACAGAGATTTTCGTGGCAAATTTGGAATGTATCCGAAATGAATCCGGCACTCTGAATAGCCCAGAATGAATCCGGATCCTAATAGAGGTTTTCGCGGCAAATCCTGAATAATTCCGGAATGAATCTGAATGCCAACAGAAACCTCTTCATGCAGGAAAAACAGGCTGCGATCTTTTTCTCCTTCACCAATTTTTTCACCGCTTTGTGCTGGAACTAGGTGCACCTTAATACATGCAACACAAGGTAAGATTTCACTTATGTTGTTAACAAACACACAAAACTAAAGGGATTAAGAACTGCTTCTTTCAGGGGCGGGGGGGGGGGGTACTCCAGCCGCGGGTTGTTGCCGTTCTCTGTGTGTGCGCGAACGGTGATGAGGCTGCGACCGGGGACATCCCACCAGCAGCGGAGGCCGTTAGAATTTTCACCTGCCGGTGCCGGAAGTGGGCCGTCGTAGGCGGCCAGTTTCTGGGCGCGCTTCTCCTCAAAGAAGACAACCAGGGCACCGTAGTTGGCTGGGTGGAACCGTGGCTCGACACATTGCTCCTCCGTCATGTGGGCGCACTCGTCTTAGATCGCCGCGACGAGGTCCTCGCCTTCTGGGATGGGGGGCACCGGAAGCCCACACGCGCCCAGCTTTGATGACCCACAAGTATAGAGGATAGCAACAGTCTTCGAGGATAAGTGTAATCCAATTTATTGATTCGACACAAGGGGAGCCAAAGAATATCTATAACCCTTAACAGCTGGGTTGTCAATTCAGCCACAACTGAGAAGCACTTAGCAAAATATATTTGTAATAAAAGGTGCAATAAAAAGCGGATGGAGTGATGTTTCTCTTGCATCCTTAACACTCCTAATACAATGACAATTGTGTAGATGCACTGGTTGAGCAAAAATATAGTTAATAATGTGGAATACAAAGTTAAACAAGTGATATTTGTAATATGTAGTAAACAAACCAACAATGTAAAAAGTAGTAAAAACATGTAAAACCGTAGCAATAGTAGTAAAAGATGGACCAGAGTTCAGAGGTTCACTAGTGGTAACTTTCTAAACAATAGGACAAGTGTTGGGCAAACTAATTACAGCTAGACAATTGACAAATTATGGTGGCATAACAACACTATTATGATGAGACATAGTTCACGGATTCTAACGCGGTAGGCATTACGTCAAGGCATATAGACCGCTATCAAACATGCATGTATATCTAATAGTCCACCTCAAGAAAGCTATCCAACAAATCTCTCTAGTATTAACTTGCAGGATGGAGCATCAAAAAATTATAGATATGTTTGCAACGTACCAAGCCTCTAGTCGCCGGGGAGGCGCATGTCCGGCGGGACCGGTTAGCCCGGCACGTAGAGGATCCTCGCTTCTTCTTCGTGCAGCCAGCGTCTTTAGAATCTGTTCGCACCGGCGCCGTCGCCGGGTAATCGCTCCGCCATCGCCGGGAAGCAGTGGTGGTCTGGGCGTGGATTTGGGTTGTGCATAGCGAGCGGAGAGATATGTGCTCTCTGGACGGTGATGGGGAGGGGGGGTTTAAAGGGGCGACATGATAGGTCACAGGGAAGCTGCGCCGGTGCACCGCCATTAGGCCGTCACGTAGTCGATTGGGTTACTCCACTTGGTGAGTCCACGCAGCAGTGGTATTAACACGCGCGGGAGCCGAGGAGGGCAAAGCTCTCCCTTGCCGACAAACCCGGTCTATGCGGCGGGAAATTTTGCGAGACATTTCTTATCATCCGGCGCCCCCAATTGCCCCCGTCGCCCTGTGTTTAGCCGGGATGCGCTGACTCCAATTTTGGCCCAAACCGACGCTATATGGCCTTGGGAGGGGAGGGGGGCCATGAGGCGATTGGAGATACTCTAAGCAGTTGAAAGCAAACTCAAATAACAGGGCTAAGGACATCTCCAGCCGCCCCCCCAGAGGGCCCCCAGGGGGCTTTTTTCTCGGCGGAAGCGGCGAATAGCGCCGCTTCTTCACCACTCGGCCCCCCAGAGGCCCAAATAGCGCCGTTTCGGCGCTATTTCGCGCCGCGGCGGCTGGGTTCGGCCTGGGGGGGGGGGGCGAAACTGCGCGGCCGCGCGCGCGGGCCAGCTCTGTCAGTGACGCGCCGGGAAATCGCGGGAACAGAATCCCCCGCCCGTGACCTCCTTCTCGGCGCCCGCGCCGTCAAAGACTGCCGGAGTTATGGCGTGGCGGCCGGCCAGTGCATGCGCCCCAGTCAAAGGCTGCCGGATTAATGGCGGGGGCGGCAGCGGAGACACGCGCGGCGTAGCCACTGGCCCGCCAAGCTATAAAAATGGTGCCCGCCCCTCTCCGTCCGCCCATTCTCGCCTCTTCCTCCTCGCCGTTCTTCTCCATTCTCGCCTCCTCATCCTCGCCGCAGCGATGGACCATCTCTGGGACGCGTTGCCCGAGAGCGACGAGGACGAGCTGCAGCCGGAGCAGCTTCCAGCGCAGCAAGTGGCGCCGGAGCAGCAACCGGCGCAGCAAGTGGCGCCGGAGCAGCCACCCGAACAGGACGCGGCGCGAGAGGCCCGGCGGGCTGCCCGTCACTGGAGGAGGGAGCGGAGGAGGCAGCCCGTATGGTTTACTCCTTCGAAACCGCGCAGAACGAGGACGCGTACCGCGAGGTCCGCGGCGTCCTCGAGCAGGCGGCGGAGGCTGCCGCCATTCGGGCCTCTCTGGAGACGCACCAGAGGGAAGAAGCGGCGCGAGAGGTGCGCCGCAGATGGACGAGCGCGCTGCCTCGGCCGAGCAGGAGGGCATCATCGCCCTGTACGAGGCCGACCGGCGACAGTGGCGCTGCAGAGTGAGCGGCGCAACCGTCCGCCCTCCGAGCAGGCGCAGCTGCACCGGCTGCGCGTGCAAGGCCGAGCGGAGCGGGCGGAGCAACGCTGGCTCGCCGCGGCGAGGGAGGGCGAAGCTGGTCCCTCCAACCAGCTGGTGGCGAAGGAGCGCCGCGACGAGGACGCCGCTGAAGACGACGATGCGTAAGGGTAGTCGTCGCATAGATCAATAAAAATATTTTAGTTTAAATTTCCGTCGATGTTTAGTTTAAATTTCCGTCGAATATGTACGCAATTCGCTTAAATCAATAAATTTCGTCTAGTTTTTCAAATTGCGTTTGTTTGGGCCGAAATTTGGGCTCGGGAGCGACTGAGAAGACTGTCCCCCAGGTTCCAGAATAGCGCCGTTTGGCGCGGCGGCGGCCCCAAAACGGCGACGTTTTGGGTCCGCGCAACGGCTGGAGATGCCCTAAGGATGCGAACATCTTGACCACCAACACAAGGTGTCACCGGATGTGCAACCATGGTTTGCAGTGTAATTGGACCAGTAAGGGCAAGTACAATCCTAGACGCTTAGACAGACGCTTGAATGAAGAAAAAAAAAAAAACAAGCGCGTTAGTAAGCACCGAAGCCTCCAATGCAAAAGCTAATTTAGGGCGCTTAGTTAAGTCCTTGGCCCACCATGCATCCACTTAGGAGTCAAAGAAATACCGGCGCTTAGCAATTAGCGCCCGACGCATGTTGAAGCGACGACGCTAAGCCTAGGACTAGAATTCCATCGTACACGGGCGTAACTATCAGGATTTTATTCCCTAGAGCCTCTGTAAGCGTTCGCGTTGTAAACGCCCTAATGCTACATCTAGGGCATCTTGTTACGTAATCTCCCGTAAGTCTAGCATTTTCGCTAATTAGACTAGTGACCCAGTAAACCTCATTTTGGTTTTGACTGACTATGCATGCATGTAAACCGCACTAACAAAATATACCCACGAAATGAAAGCGCGTGTACACTAACGGACCGACCAGGCAGTGGCAAGTCTGATATACTTATTCTACAATTTCGACTGAACATCCCTCCGTGAATCCAACACCTACTTGGCCGGGAATTGAACAACTGATAATCATCTAATCAGGTAAGGACATCTCCTACGTGCTGCTCTATCCGTTTTGTTAATTTGAGCAGCCGTCCGGGACCGTATCCGGCCAGTTTTGGCAACTACCCCCTGCGGAGCTGCTCAAATGGTGATCACAATTCGAAATAAAGTACCAAAATGCACTAAAAATTTAGCAAAAGAATATTGGCACATGCAAAAAAGGCCACGGTTCGGCCATACGGCCACGGTTCAGGAAAGATTCAGGCGGCCAGGTGAGGCCATGCCAGCCCAGGGCCAGAATGTACAAAAGCGACGTCGTCCGTGGGTTCAGGCCGGCGCCGGGCACTGTCGAGGCCATGCGTGATCACTCCTCACCCTGCATGTACCGATGTTGCTTCTTCTCGAAGTATGCCTTCTTCCTCGGGGTCAGACACCTCAGGTCCATGGCCATGATCTGCGCCTCCTAGGCGGCCAGAGCGAGCTCGACCTCCTTCCTCTTGTTCTCGGCCTCCATGGCCCTGGTCGAGGCCTCCATGGCCCTTGTCTTGGCGTTCTCCTCCTCTATCTCAAGATTCTTCGTTTGCACGATGAAGTAGTTCTTCGTGATCTCCTCGCGCTCCCGGCGCTTCTTCTCTTCCCTCTCGCCCTTCTTGTCGCTGGTCTTGTCCTTCTGCGAGATGAACCCTTGGAGGGTCTCTTGCAAAGCGATGGTCGTGGCATCGCGCTTGAGGTCGATCTTGGAGTTGCTTCGGACCCTTGGCCGTTCAGTTGTCGTGCCATCGTCGGTCTGATCCGTGGCCATCGGCGGCACCCCGCCCGGCATGGCCGCGCCTTTCTTGAGGGCGTTGTGGAGCTCCTTCCATTTTTGGTTGTCCTTGATCTTGCGGTAGCAATGGGCGAAGTTGAATGACTTGCCCCATGCTCGGCCTTGTACACCGCCAACGCTTGGAAGGGCTACACAAACAAGAATTGGACACGAGAACATATGGGCAATGCATATGAAGGACACGGACATGTGGCCACTCACCAAGTCGCCGATGACGATACCACTTTGGGCGGCAGCGTCGGGTCACGGCCGAGCAGGTAGCCGTAGGCCGGCGCGGGCAATCCCGTCGTTGGGCGCGCGTCGAGGAGGACGCTCCGCGGCCGGGCCGCAGATGCGTTCGAGCTGCATGCCTGCGCCGGATCCGCGTTCATGGTGGGCGGCGGCTGCATGCCCAACATGATCATGGCGGCCTGCGCCGCCATCTGGGTGATCCTTTTCTGCTCGTCCTCCATCTGCGGCGGCGTCGCCTTCTCTTCCTTCGCCCTCCTCCTCCGGTCCGCTCTCTTCGCCGACTCCTCCTTCGTCCGCGCCTCCGCGACCGCGTCCTTGGGCTTCTTCGGCTTCTGTGGCGGGACGGTGACCACGGCCTTCGCCGGACAGGCCGGGACGAGTAGGTCTGTGGGTACGGAGGCGGCGGCTGCTGCTGCGTCGGCCATGGCTAGGGCAGTGGAGCAACGAGGGGTGGATGAGGCTGGGAGAGGAAATGGCAAATGTTTGGCACGTTTGATGTGGGCCACGACGGGGTTTCGGGACATATATTGTTGTCCCAAGTTGTCCGGACGCTGCTTAAAACTGGACTAAATTTGGTCTGGATTTAAACATTCGGGGACAAAACGGACCGTAGTCCATATGAGCAGCGCCGCAGAGGCCTGGTTTCGGCCGAGGCTCTCAAATCCGGACTGTCCAAAATAGACCCCCTTAAGTACCCCCTCCATTCAATAATAGATGACTTCCACTTATCATATATGGATCTATCTAGACATGTCTTAGTGTCTAGATACATCCATATCTAGACAAATGTAAATCATCTATTGTTGAACGGAGGGAGTAGATGTCCTAACGATTAGCCGGACCAAAATAGACGTTTCACGTGTTGGCTGTTTTCTTCCAGTTCCCATCCGTGGCCAAATTGACTACGGTCTCACGTGCTTGACCTTCGTACGCTCATGCGCGCGGGCCCTCCCGCATGGACACGCCTTCGGCCTTCCCCACAAAATCTCTTTCCACAAAAGCCCAACCACAGCGTGCTGACATGCGGGCCATTGGTATCTCCCCACCCCACATGGCAGCGAATGAGAGAACGTAACGTATCCCCTAGGAGAGTCCGTCCCGACTGTCGCCCACACCCCTACGGCTTGCAGCTGCAGAAAGCCTTTTCCTCGGCGCTGGCAGAGGTGGAACACGACAACAGAATCACCACTTCGAAGCAGAGCTCGGAGAGGCCTATCAATCATAGAGCGGCACGGGGCGGTGTGGATGGTTGCTTTTCCGTTTGCTTCCTACTAAGGTCCTGGCCGCAGCGCCCCGCCCGAACTCCAAACATTTTCGTTGCATTTTTTAATACAAAAGTCTGGTACAGACGTGGGAGGGTAGAGAGTAGAGTAGAGAGAGGTGCTACATCTACCTCCTCCCGCAGCTACAGTACGGCGGCTTTTGCGGGAATCCTCAGGATGGCAGAGGTGAGATTGCTCTGCTCTAGCCTTCCCCCCTTGAGCATTGCTACGTCCGTCCGGGTTTGATTCATGTTTCTTCCGTTTGTGATGTTGGGAGTGGTTTCTGGTTGGGTTTTTTGCCCGGGGTTCGCGACATTTTTGGTGGAATTTCCGACGAGCTCTCCCTCCGAATGCTGCGGCTTTAAGGCTCGTTTGGCCCGGTTAAGCTAGAGGGAGGCGTGTGTGTTCGCGAGACAGAATTTTCAGGCTGGAGATTTGATTTTTAGATAGGGTTTTGGGAGGTTTAATTGGGGTTTTTGGTCGGCAGGTTCGGATTTCTCGCGATTTTTGTCCCTGTAATCTCGACCTAGGAGCATCGGAAGATTTCGGTTTTTGGTGTAGTATTTATTTCTCGAGATTTCTTTATTATTAGTTGCTTTCGCTTGGTTTTCGTGATTTTCGGCGGGGTTGGCTTGGAGTTTTCTTTCTCTGTTAGGGTTTTGGGTGGTTTAAATGTGTGTGTGTGTGTGTGTGGGGGGGGGGGGGGGGGGGGGGGGTTCCTACGGTTTTGGTCGGCATGTTCGGATTCCCTCGAGTTTTTTTTGTTAGGATTTCGCTGTTTCGTCGATTTAATTTAATTGGCTTTGGTGATGGATGGTTGAGAGATTAGAGGGCATCACGTCCCTAAAATCGGGGAAACAACCCATTGGTCACACGTTAATCCCGTAAAACTTTCCGTTCGTCGAATAGCTACTGGATCTAATCCGTGGAAGATTTTATTTCTCTTTGGATGCGTTGTTTCTTCTTGATGATGTTTCCAGGATGTCAAACCATCGCGTCATGCTTTTGCGTTTCGGTCGATTTGAGGAGTCCCTCTGTTCTGGTGGAAGAGATTTCCACGCTTCCGACCCTAAAACGTGTCTCTTCCATCCTGATTCCGTTCTCCTCCCTCTGCCCGTGATGTCCTGACTTACTAGGCAGCAATGATTCGTTTGGACAACTCAATATTTGAGTCAGAGTGCCCTTGCGCCTGACGAACCTTTCGTTGCATCTGCTTGTTCTTACTCGCTTTACCCTTTTTTTCTCCCTTGCGTCCCCATGAAGGGTTTTCAGTTTCGTATCACTGCACTCCGAGGCTGCAGACTGGCTAGAGGTTATGCTACCTTGGCTGAGCCCTTTCCGTATCTCTTTTTTTGGACGTGTTTTCCCATAGATCAAGTTACTCTGGATCGGTTCTTCCCTGCGCCCATTTTGTTGCCAGTACTAGAACTATTCAGCATTACGGCGTTTTGCTCAATTTTGTTACGCTGCCTTGGCTGCATTGTCCAAATATAATGCCCATCGCTGACTTTCCCGGTGGTGTTATCTAGTTATGTTTTCGTTGGGTTCTCCCTGGTGCGTCTGGTTGCCAAAAGAAAGTTCCATGGATTCCTTTAGTATGGCAGCTATCTTCCAGGTTTTTAAGCAATTTTGTGACCGTGAGACATGTTTTGCCAACTGATCTTTTTATGCAATTTTGCTATGTGCAGAGTTCAAGCGAACAAACCGGCGGTACCGACACGATGCGCAAGAGCAAGAGCAATGACGTGTCTCTGCTCCTCTCAGCGCTAAAGAGCATCAGGAAGGCGCGGGGCAGGGGCTGCAAGGGCTCTGAAGGCTCAATAATTCTTGAAGAAAAAATGTCAACCAGGATCCTGCACCTCGCCTGCAGGCATGATGCCGTTGAATGTGCGAGGCTGCTCCTCGATGGAGGCCAGGGGATCACGGCATCCCTTGTCGATGCGAAGGATGAGCTGATGCGGACGCCGTTGCACATTGCGGCCGAGTCACACTCGGCAAGTTGCATCAAGCTTCTCCTCTCCAGGAATGCGTGCACTGACTTGACGCTTCTCGATGGCAGGCCTCTTACTGCGCTTGAAGTTGCCCTAATGAGCAAAAAGTAAGTTAACAGCATCAATTGCTACTATTTGCTAGTGGTAGTGGACTTGATCAAAACCTTTCTCTAGTTGACTGAAATAAAGTTGATCATGCATGCTTTCTCTCCAGGCTTCAAGTTGATTGGTCACCAGACAAATCAGTCGAGGACCTCCTGGCTGATCTGCAACAAAAGGTTTCGCTCGCGTCATTATTAGACTAAGCACAGTTTCATTCCTAACTGAATTAAAGGATCATAACACTATATGTATCTTATGACCGATTTTACTGCTTGTGTAGGATCTTATGTCAGTTGGAATTCTAGCACAAACAAGTTTGGAGGTTGGGGAGCTAGCTTACAGATGCGCCATGGAGGGGCGTGTCACTGAACTCGCGATGCTACTTCTGGTAGCTGAAGACAAGATATTGGGCACCATCAGGACAAAGAGATCAATTTACAACTCTGTAGTCGATGAGGTTCTATCGACTCGAGTTGATTATGCCAAAGACGGCCGTGAAAGGAGGAAAGCATTGCTATGTGAGATTCAGCTACTTAACGAATTTGGGGCTTCCTCATGGAGGGACAAAAACATTGACAGGAGAACCTTGCCCCCTCTACTTAGGGCTGCCAAGGTACCTGTGCTCATTATACTTTACACTTAAATAGCCACAACTATTTTCAAACTCCGTAATCTTGGACACCCATCATTGCTTTGCTTTGCTTCCGCAATTTTACATAAACTGAGTTACTATGACTGCCATGTAAATTAATATTCAGTATCTGTAATTTGAAGTTTATGTCTATATTTTCTTTTTTAATCAATAAGTAAGAGTTATATATTTTCTAACTGCAACATACAGCAAATGGTGGGTGTCCAAGATTAGCGCAAATCGTTAAGCTATTAGGTGATAATTTGGTGTCATGCAACCACATAGTAGTCTTACTTACTACATTTTTCATTCTCTGCCTATAGGCAATCATGTTATTATTGGTTGTTAATGCGGCATCTACACGTGACAGAGGTTTAGGACACATATTAGTTAAAATGTAGTTCCTCAAAATATTTTCGTTACTGAGTATTGCAGTTCCCATGCAGCTAGCAACTTTTACATATCCCGCTCTTATTCTGCATGAATTAACTGTATTCGAGATTTATTTCTAGTACTTAAAACGAAATTCAGTTTCATATTTCTCTGTGACTGAAACTTCCGTAGGTTTTGTAGCAATAGCTCTATCTGGTACAGGGTATACCCTTAGTTGTCACTTTCCTGTAGTGACCATGCATAAAAAACTGCAAGCTATTACCGTAAAATAATTATCATTGGCAGGTACCTTTTTTTTTAATATGGTATTTTTTCAAGAAATGTTTATTAGCAGCATGCATATGTATTCATTTTAAAGAGCACATATTACTTCTAAGTCAAGCAGGCTTCAAATGCCTATTCCGTTTTGTAGAACTTAGAATTTTGAGTTGGCTCCGCAACGAGTTATACTTCAGTCATAGCAATGCCCGCTTAATATTCGTCGAGCACCTCAAATTGAGGTGTAACTGCCTCGAAGTAGAGTAATCGGCTTAGTGTCAGGTGAGAGGGAAGACGATGATCATACCTTGAGTACTCTGTGTAGATTAATATGTACGCCTTTGTTTTGATTATAAAATCAGTTTTGCATTTTCTCATATTTGGTTGATGCAACATTGGTTTAACCATCAAATTTCTTTGTGTAGGCTGGAGATATGAGTGTCACAAAGATGCTTCTTATGGGTGATGTTGACGTTAATGAAACTGACCTGGAAGGAAACACGGCACTTCACTGGACAAGCACACATGAGCCAAGGTGTTATTATAACAAATTCTGCTCCACTACCAAGCTGAAATTGAAGATATTTGTTCTTGCTATTTCGAATGTCCCTCAACAATCTTTTGTCTTCATACAGGATTGTCTATCTTTTGTTGAAGAATGGTGCTAGCATCTTTCAGGAGAACAAACTAGGTCTCACGCCGTTGCACAGCGCTGCTGCGAAAGGCAATTACAAGGCGCTGCAGGTAGTCCTTTTGTTACCTCATTTGCCAGTACTTGATAATACTACTGTGACTAATTGATCTGTGTTTCTTTTCTCTGCAAGTTACTTCTGCCACATGCCCAGGATTGCGTCGATATACCTTCCCACTTACAAGAAACCCCATTATTCCTGGCAGCAAAGAATGGTTCTTTGAGCTGTGTACAACTTCTTCTTCATTCTGGGGCTAACCCCAATGCCCCAAACATAACGTGAGTAGTATTCCTGAAGGATTCTCTACTGTTGACTTGGTCGACATATTGTAATGCAATTTTTTGATCTTGAACAGAAAGCAAAGACCAATAGACGTGGCGACATCCCAAGACATGCGTTTTGTCCTCAACTATGCTAATGTGGCACCATGTAAGATAACTTGCTGAGATTTAAAATATGTCGCTCATTTTGTGTTTGATACTTCAACCAAACCACATGTGTATAAGTCTGGTTTTGTTCTGTTTTTAAACTATTTCAATACACTTGTATAATTTGATTATTAAAATTTACATTAAGACTTGTTAGATTAGATACTCTTGGTTGTACTATAGAATAGTGGATATCCAGCAAAGTGCATTTATAACTGAAATATATGTTCTTTTTAGTGAACAATGGCTCACTGGAGGAGGGACGTGTCATGAAAAGGAACAGGTCCAAAGAGCTACTAGATGAAGATTCAAATAATATTCATACAAGGTATTTTTTGTATATGTTGCGTGATTTAGAGTAAATCAGAAAATTTGCTTCTTATCTGAAGTTAAGATTAAGATAGTTTCTTTGGATTATTGCAGCTATGCTATGCCAAATAGCCATAGTACTCCTAAATTCGGTGCCGCACAACCAGCTATTTGCTCGGTAAGTATCTTCTGTTTAGTTTGTTGAATACTGCAGCATCCTAGTGTGCCCAAAGAAAAGTGTTTTACATATAATTAATTGCTGTGTTCTTATGCAGAAATTGACCACTTTATATGTCAAATCGGATAAAGGACAGTATCCAATCAGAATTTCACTGAATGACCAAACCATTTGTCTAAAAAACGTGGTTGCTGAGAAGATTGGATATCCTGTTCAGGCTTCAATTTTCAGGTTTGATGGTAATAGGCTTGAGGACAAAATGAAACTGAGTTCGTATGGGTTACAGGAAAGTTCCACAGTGGAGGTTACTCTAAAGTTACTTGGCGGGTACGTATTGTACATGCATAACTCCTCATGCCAAAAATTATCTCCATTTTGTCTCACCTTTTCTACTTCAATCATTCTGCAGGCAGCCTCCTGACAACAGAAAGAGGAAGTTTGATGATTTGTCAAAGAAAAACATAATTCCAGATACATCTTCAAGCAAATCAGCTGAAGAGGTGTCAGCTGATGAGGCGTCAAAGCAAATTCTAATTCCAGATACATCTTCAAGCAAATCAGCTGAAGAGGTGTCAGCTGAAGAGGCGCCTAAGAAGTCTAAGAAACTTCTGAATAGACCGATAAAATCAGCGGATGAGTATGCTTATGATGTCACATTAGATGTCTTTGCCAACCTTCCAAATCCAAGCCTGGTATTACCCTCTTTAGTGGAGACAGCGCCAATTTCTGGTATTCATCCAGGAGGCTTAGTAGAAGATTCACATGAACTGACCCCAACCGGTCGTAGATTTGGGAGAAGAATAGTTTCTATATTTAGGAAGGCCAAAAATGATCACAAAACTTGGGGCGGCGAGATTGGGCTTGCAGATTTCAGAGCGCACGATGGGCAACTGTACTTGATTAAGGATCCCAAAAAATACCTTGGTGCAGATTGGAAAGATGAGTGGAAAAAAGATTGTGTGGCTGAAGCTGATATACTGGAGGCTATTTTCATGAAGGATGGGAAGGTTACACCATACATGAAGGATCTTGTTGATGAACTCAAAGCTGCTGACCCAAGATGTGCTTGGTCTGACTGGTTCAGCAATTTTCAAGTCACCAGTTTGGCTTTCAAGCCGAGTCACCGAAGATTGCATGCGCCTCAGGATATATGGAGGTATTACGAGACAGCTCAAACGGAAGAGGCAAGAACAAAATTTACAGATGTGATGGAGACTGTGTCTGTTCCAACAATATGGGAGGAGAAAGGTCTTGGAAACGTTCCAGTCTTCCTTGATACCTTCGCTCGCCATATGAGAAAACATGATAAGGAATATTCTACAGATGCAATGGGGTGCCTTGCTTTTACACGGAACTACGGAACTCATGCTAAAGTGGTAATTTAGCTTTTCATTGTTCTAATTTAAGCAACTAAGGAAGTCAAAATACTAATAGTTTTATTTTTTATTTGTTAGTTTGATTACATTCATTTTTAAGCAACTAAGAAAGTCAAAATACTAATAGTTTTATTTTTCATTTATTAGCTTGATTACCTGCGGACAGAAGTACCAATTCCAATGCTACTTGGGAACTTTTTATCTCAACTGATAAAGAAGTTTCTTGAAAGGGGTTACAACTTTGACAAAGTGTAAGTAATTTTTTCTTTGGCTGTCTGTGTTATGTATTACCCTGTAGCCTTTTCAAAGTCTTAACTCTTGTTTATCATCTTCCAGTTTGGACGACGAGTGAGCTGTCAGATTTCTCCCTCAGGTTTGTATCAGACTACTTATCGATCGAAGTTTTATTCTTGTGCTTTAGTGTTTTGATCGAATGAAATGTGGATGTAAGTTGTGGAAATTCTGAACGGAAGCGAACGATTTGGTTAATTGTCACATTTCATTTTACAAGAATGAGAAATTTTTCGTCTATTTAGTTTTTTCTCTTTGTTTTGGCTCCTTTCCTTTTCTTTATTTTTATTTCAGTTTTGAGCTCTTGTTCTAGCTTGTAAACTGTTCCCACACCAGCACTAGTACAGTAATACAAATGACATGCGTGTTTGGAAAAAAAAATCACTCCCTGGCATAGGTAAAATAAGCACATTGTCTACAATTTAGTATAGAGTTACTGATTTATTTTTTATGTAACCATCTGTTGATTATTAACCACTTGGCTTGCATGGACTATTTTGCCATTTATCTTTTTTCTAGTCTATTCACATACCCTGATTTGATGCTCTGTTTAACAGAGCCATGATCCAATAGTTAATCACATGTTCAAATTACGACAAGTCTATCACAATAATTTCTCACTCTGAAATGTTTCTCCGTTATATGTGCTGATTTTTTTTTGTATCAGGTGTAGCGCTACAAGGAATGGCTACAAGGAATGGCAAGTGAATGGAATGAAGTCCAATGGGTGGTGATAGTATCATGCCACTCTAGTAGTACTGTATTAGGGCCCTCAATATGATATATCAAGATAAATGTTCAGACCTTGAGTAATTCTATATCTTAGTTGAGGTGGCTAGATTGTAAATTACCTTGCCTGTTGAGGTATTTGTTGTCTTAGACCTTGAGGCTGGGAGTAAGTACTGGTATCTTTTCTGAACTTCTGTGAATGACTGAAACGCGATGCAGTCCAA
Source organism: Alopecurus myosuroides (assembly GCA_028641055.1). Lineage (NCBI taxonomy): Eukaryota > Viridiplantae > Streptophyta > Magnoliopsida > Poales > Poaceae > Alopecurus > Alopecurus myosuroides. Next base: position 219,947,381 of record CM054063.1, on the reverse strand, counting down.
TCGGTGGTTATAGTGTCATGCCACTTGCCACTGTCTAATAGTACCGTATTAGGGAGCTTAATATGATATATCAAGAAAATTGTAGGACCTTGAGTAATTCTATCTGAATTGAGGTGGGTAGAATGTACATTACCTTGCCTGTTGCGGTATTTGTCTTCGGAGTAAGTATATAATGCATGTTCTGAAAGAAACAGTTCAGTAGAGGACTCAAAACAATATATACTTACAGTAAATTGTAGTGAATACAATTCCAAATTTATCTGAACCATCGTGTAGTTCTGCCTCCTCAAGCTTAAGATAACCTGTAACATACTTTGAGCTAGAGTGGACCTTTTCCGAAATCATTCTACTATACTTTGTTTGATCATAGGCACGTCAAACATCCTATACAGACATTCTGATCTCTGTAAACATATGCTCAGTGAGAAACGTAGGATTGTGCAGACTAATAAGAATGGATGAAGATTCAGTGTTACTATGTGGACTCTAATCAAACCGAAAACTAAATGCATCCACAACAATGAACAATTTCATATTGTATACTCACATTCCAGTTCATTAATCAGTACCAACACGGGCTAGCCTCTCTCAAATCTCTAGCTATACCAACGACTCTCACCTTCTACTCGCTCTGTACCGAAATATATGACGTTAAAGCTTTTTTCCGACCAGGTGAAAACATGCGAAAAAGTCTGATATACCCCTCCCCTCATCTCGTTACAGATTGTTCCATCCTAGATCGTCTTCCTCGCCCGGCAGCACCTCGCCCCGCCCAGGCGCCCAGGTCGCCTCGTCCAGCTCCAGCACCACGACCTGGGCCATCACCCATCAGCTCCTCCCCCAGATCGCCCCGCCCAAGGGCCAGGTCGCCTCGCCCAGATCTCCTTGCCCAGATCACCTCGACCAGGTCTCCTCGGCTCTCGCCCAGGTCCTGGCCAGCATCTCGCCCAGGTCCTCGCCCAGCACCTTGTCTCGCCCAAGTCGTCGCTGCCTCGCCCAGGTGCTCGCCCATCAGCATCGCCAGAAGATTTCGCCCAGCTGCTCCTCGCCTAGGTGTTTTAGGAGCAACATCTGATCAGGCAGATCTTCATGAACAACAGCACCAGCCCAGCTCGTGGCCAAGCTCCACTCCCAGATCGTGCTTTCCAAGCTCATCGCCCAGATCATGTTTGCCAAGCTCCTCGCGGGCCCAATTGGTCCAGCAGCCATGACAACTCGAAACTAGCAACAATAGCAGCACCTGATTAATTGCAGCAGCAGAAACAACAATAAAAAACAAGTGAAATCATGTGGTAGTTCTATTTACACTAGAAGATCATGAGATAGTTTCCTACTCCCACTAATACAGCAAGGAACATTTAATTCAGCAATATTGCACGCTAGAAATACAAACGAAAACCAGGAAGAGGTGCAGCTTTGGGGAACTTCGTAGTGTTGCAAGAATATTAATGCATTTTACTCAAAGAGCATAACTGCAAGCAATTTGATGTGATCAAGTAGCAAGCAGTAATCAATAACTGACAATAGTTACAATAAATGTTGTTTGATCAGCTCATATAGGCACTACATTCAGTTATTTTTTAATGGAATGGCTCAATAGGAGTACTACATCTTTTTCAGTCGGAGTATTACATTCAGGAGTGCATTAGTTGATTAATTGCACACATTGATGTGAACAAGCAAAATCAAGACAAATACCATAAAGAAGAGTTCATACCAGTTCATATGTACCTTCTGAAAGCACTTCATGGATGAACTGATGAAGCTTGATGCCATCATAACGCTATATCCCTTGATACCAGGTGCTTTCGAGATTCTCTGCCATTAAAAGACCTAAGAAATCACTAGATTGTGCCCGTAAAACTTGAGCAGTAGCAATATTTCATACTGTATCATCCAATATCTCATAGTGAAACTTGAAATTTCCACCATGGATTTTCAAACTAAAACCGAAACTTGAAGGGTTATGATGCAAGTGTACTGATCTTATTTAAACAACTGTGCAAGATTAAAGCACAAGCAAGAAAGTGTCCAATTCATACTCCAGCACAAGCAAACAAGTTTGCTTCATATCTAAAAAAAATATAATCGGTGATGCTACTGCACTACAGCACAAGCACAATTCATACTCCAAATGGTACTACAATATTCCTATTCTGCACTATCCAAATGACACAAGCACAAGCAAACAATTTTAGATTTATATTCTGGAGTAGTCTGTGATGATCAAGATACAGTGAATATAAAATGTGATATCAAGATACAGTGAATATAAAATGTGATATCAAGATACAGTGAATATAATCCATGATGATCAAGATACAGTGAATATAATCATATATCAACATAAGGTTGGCTCAAGCGCAACACCAAGGCATCAATACTCAATCAAATCCATCCGCTATGTACTTCTAGCTGATGACTTTGTAACTTTCATATTCCCACGATCCAAGTCACTGTATAAGAAAACAAAACAAAACTACCACTACCATCAAGAGTTCCCTTGCCGTATTACACAGGGAAATGACGTTGTACTGGTACTGCAACTCAACTGAATCAGAGACAAGATAAACTACTCTGAAACCACTGAACATTAAATTGCAGCACTAAGCAACTTCTAAATTGCAGCAGATGAACTGATTAGTGGAGTAATCACCACTAATCAGGAAAATTACCCTTGGCCATGTAGCCGGTGATATTGGAGTGGCCACCTCCGCTTGATGGACAGGTATGCGCCCGTGTGGGTCACGCCGTGGTGGACGATGTCGGCGCTGCCCTTGCCGATGATGTTTTCCTTCTTGAGGCACTCCTCGCCATCCTCTCCTCACCGTGAGCACTGCGAGGACAACGATGACATTGATGAAAATGTAGGTAAAAAAATATTCCTATGTTATTGAGGTTAACTTGCAATTGAGTTGAAATACTCCTAATGTTCTGATTATGACTTCAAATAGCAGGAAATTAACTACTGCGAGATATTGCAAGTGGTTGCTACTGTGAAGCACTTGTGGTTGATTTCTTTCTAAATCAGGTGTCTAGGAGTACTACTGTGAAGCACTTAATTTAGAGAAAGAAATAAATCAACTCCTGATGCGATTAGGAGTACATTCAACACTTCAACCAAAACAAGTGGAGTAATGGAGCAAGAATGTCATCCATTATTTGTAAACTGAAGTTTAAAATAAACTTGAACACACAATGTTGCTATATTTTGACCAAAAAGTTTCGCCGGAGTAGGACAGACTGAGAATATGCATATTTCGGCACATCTTCAGAGCAGTTGTTAACTGAATATTGGGACAAACAGCTTGACTGTCACATGAGTAGATAAACAGAGACCGAGATGGCTATCCCTGCTGCGACAACTGAAATCTTCAAGGCATTAGCGCGCGAGGATTAGCCGGGCTGAGATGAATCCCTGCTTCAGCGAAGCCGCAGGTACATGAGCAGGACGTTGACCGAGCCCGCGCTGGGCGGCACCACGGTTTCTTTCGCCTGCTCTTCCTCGGCGTCCCCGGCGGTGGGCAGGTTTAGGGCGCGAGCTTCTCTGCCATGGTCGGCTCTTCGAGGTCGTACTCCGGACCGGTGTCGTGCTCGTCAGCAGTGCCTAGACTGGAAGAGATGGGGGCGGTCAAGTACTCAAGTGTTACGGGTCGGCCGCTGGTTGATCATCGGAGAGGTAGGGAGCTGGAGCGTGCTGCTGTTAGGGAAGAGGTGGCGGAGCGCGTCGCCTGCGGCGGCGCGAGCGGCGGGGTCTGTGGTGGCGTCTTCGGTTGGTGTGACGGGCGGCACGGAGACGGCGAAGAGTCGGTCGTCAGCCTCCACGCCCAGCAGCAAATCCAGATTGCGCGGCGCATAGAAATAGAATGCACGCATCGCCTCCACGACCTGCGGCACATCGCCGGAAAAAAAATTGCAGGCTTTGACCTCAAACTCTTGGCGCAAGCGGGATACGAGGAGGATTAGGGGTGCGAGACAAATCCGTGTCGTGGAAATTGGAAAGCAGGGAGGAAGTGAGAAAGACGCCGATTGCGGTGGGAAGTGACGGCCTGACGGGGATCGAGAGGGAGATTGCGGTGATGGGAAGCGAGAGGGAGGTGACGGGGCAATGATCCTAGCAGTTTGGCTTGGTTGAAAAATAAAGAGTTTTCTCCTCTGGTAAAAAAAATTTGGGATAAACCTGTTCTTAGCAGTGATCCTATTGATATCATCAACATCAAATTGAAAAGGTTCAAAAAGTTTTTTAAGGGCTGGGGGGCAAATGTGTTTGGGAACAACAAAAAAAGAAAAAATGAACTCAAAGAGGGAAATCTCCTGTCTCCTGAGATGTTCCTTCGAAAAAAGGTATCCTGAAAGAGTTGAGGGCACTTTATGCGGATGAGGAGTTGATGTGGTTTCAAAAATCCCATCAGAGGTGGCTTCTGGAGGGTGACCAGAATACCAATTATTTCCATCGGGTGGCTAATGGTAGAAAACGGAGAAATAATATGGTTTCGCTTAAAGATGGGGAGATTAATATAGAAGGGACTGATAATTTGTTGACTCATGCCACTTCTTTTTATAAAGATCTATTTGGGCCGGCCCCTGGAAATCTTTGCTCCATTGATAATGATATGTGGGGAAGCAATGAGAGGTTAGACGAGCACGATAACAGTAGGTTATGTCAGCCATTTTCGTTGGAGGAAATTAAGAAAGCTGTGTTTTCTATGGATACTAATAGGGCTCCTGGACCTGATCAAATACCTATAGAGTTTTATCAGGTGTGTTGGGAGACGGTGAATAATGATGTGTTTCGGTTGTTTGATGCCTTTTATAAGGGGGAGCTTGATGTTCAAAGACTTAATTATGGGGTAATCACTTTGCTGCCTAAGGTGACGGCTGCGGATAAAATCACTCAATTTAGACCAATCTGTCTCCTGCGTTGCATCTATAAGCTGATTACTAAAGTGCTTACGATTCGTCTAGAACCCTTGGCTGATAAGCTGTTTAGCTTTCATCAAAGTGCTTTTATAAAAAAAAGGAATATCACTGATGGTATCATGTCCTTGCACGAATTAATGCACTATTGTCATGTTAAGAAACATGTGGGGGTAGTTATTAAAATCGATTTCGAGAAGGCGTATGATAAAGTTGATTGGGAGTTCCTTATTGGGTGTCACAAGGCTAAGGGTTTTGGTGACAAATGGTGTGGGTGGATCAAACAAATTCTTTTTAATGGAACGGTGTCTGTCAAGATTAATAACAAAATTGGCCCATATTTTAAAAGTTTTAAGGGAGTAAGGCAGGGGGACCCCTTATCCCCAACTCTGTTTAATATGGCTGCTGAATGTCTGACAAAAATGATTTGTAATGCTCAAAAAAATGGTTTGATTGTGGGTATGGCCCCTGATCTGATTAACCGTGGTGTAGCGGTGTTACAATATGCGGATGACACAGTTATTTGTCTGGATCATAGTGTTGAGAGTGCCTTGAATATAAAACTACTCCTTTATGTGTTTGAGCTTATGTCCGGACTGAAGATTAATCACTCTAAAAGTGAGACTTTCCTGATTGGTGGGGATAATAACATTGCTGAGTTTTATGCGGAAACGTTTGGCTGTAAAATTGGTAATCTACCAATGCAATATCTTGGCATGCCGGTGAGTTTTAGAACTCTTAAAAATTCTGATTGGGATTTTATCGATTCTCGTTTCATTAAAAAGCTCGATGCCTGGCAAGGTAACTCCTCTTCTTCGGGAGGGAGGCTTATTTTAGTGGACTCTAGCCTTTCTGGTATTCCATCTTATCATATGTCGATGGCTTTGCTTAATAAAACGTTCATTGAGAAAATTGACAAACATAGGAGAAGATTCTTTTGGCATGGTAGTAAAGGGAGAAAAGGATATAAAATGGTTAAATGGGACAGAGTCTGTCGTTCAAAAAATAAAGGTGGTCTGGGGATAAAAAATTTGAGGAGACAAAACATAAGCCTTTTATGTAAATGGCTGTGGAAACTTGAGGTGAAACCTGGCATTTGGCAAACTATTGTGAAAGCTCGGTATTTAAAAGGGAAACCTATCACTGACATCAAAATTAGATGTAATGACTCCCCCTGTTGGAAAGCAATTATGAAAATAAGAGATGTGTATTTACTGGGAAGGAAAGTGGTGTTGCATAATGGCAGTGTTTGTAGGGTCTGGAAGGACAAGATTGGTGGTAATTCGACCCCTTTTTGTGAGAAGTATCCTGAGTTGTTTGATATTGTACAAGATAAAAATTGTACCCTCAAGCAAGTGTGCGACTTGGAGTATCAGGTATCTTTTAGGAGGAGGTTGCAAGGGATTCTTGCAAATCAGTGGAAAGAGATAGTTACTTATATCAAATCTTTGCAGTTGGGAGGAGCTGATGATACCATTGCCTGGTCCTTAAATGCAAATGGAATTTTTTCTACCAAATCGGTGTATAAGTTGTTAGAGAAGGGGATTTCAGGAGCCAATTATGGCTGGATCTGGGAGGCAAAGTTACCTCTAAAAATCAAAATCTTCATGTGGCAGTTGTTTCAGAACGCTGTTGTGACTAGGGATAATATGAAAAAAAGGAAATGGACGGGTTCTCCTATTTGCTCTTTCTGTAATCATGATGAGTCTGCTGGTCATCTTTTTTTCCAGTGTACTGTGGCTCGTGTTGTTTGGGGTGCGGTTGGAAGCATCCTGGAGACTACTAGTTGTCCTAATAGTATTTGGCAAGCTTTTGTTTGGTTTCACTCCTTTCTACCTCATGGTGACATGATGTATATGATTGGGATAGCAGCGATTTGCTGGGCTATTTGGAAAGCTAGAAACAGAGTGACATTTGATGGTCATAAAATGAGGACGCCGTGTGAAATTATTTACCATGCATCTGCTTTGATCTCTTATTGGGCAGGGCTAAGCAAGGAGGGCGACCAAAAGCTTCTGGAGCTGGGAGCTGGCAAGATGCTGGAGGCTGCATCGTCCCTTCTGCAACCTCGGGAGAATTATCAGAACGGCTTCGTTCCCAGGCAGGGCGTGCCCACAGGCAGTTGATCGCGGGAAGTGTGCTCTATGGGTTGCTGTGAAGATTGCTTTTGGTGAATCTGGAGTATTGGTCTGCAGCTTGACCTGCTTCGGTGGCTTTACTAGTTCCTTATGTGTGTTTCTGTGTGAGGGTGATAACTTGTTGTGTGCCCTGGTTTGTGGTCTAGCTTCCTGTGTAGGTTGGATTATCCTGTTTGAACTTCTAGAGTTAGTACGTGGTATCAGGTTTTTGCCCCGTAGGTTTTGCTCGATGGCGAGCATTTCTCAGCGGGTTTCCTGATACTGCGCCAACTCGCTTCCCTTTTCCCTCTATCCCCTTTCTCTGTGTTTGTAAAACTCTGGTATTTCCGTTGAATAAATGGAAAGGGGTGGAAGCCCGGTTGGAAAAGGTGACGGGGCAATGGGGAAAAGAGAGTGTCTGGCGAGAGGAGACAGGAGAGTGACGCGAGCGACATCGAGGACAAAACGTGAAAACCGGAAATATTTTTTAGGAGTACGTGACAAAGTTTGTACGTGAAATGTTTTAACGTTATATATTTCGGTACAGATGGAGTATATATAAGTACCTAAATGATAGAGAGAGGGCGTCCTCTTTTCTACAATTTCTGGCAATCACCGTCGCGCGCCGTCGATGTATTGGCCAACGGCCCAGATTCATTGCTCGCTAAACGGTTCCTTGACCGCACCGCGCGTCGCACGTCGGGCGACCTGGACACGATTTTGTCCGTATATGCCTCGTGGGGCCCAGTTGTCATTGTAACAGAGTGGGGGCGGTTTTGAACCTCGGGTTGTGCGCCAGGCAATTAACCGTTCCTTCCTCTTGCTTCCATTTTCGTCCTCGACGAAGAGAGAGCGAGCTCTAGGGTTTGGCGGCGATTTCCCCGGCAAGGCTGCTTCTCCGACTGATTCCCCCGCCGGAAATCCTCGCTGTCTACTGCGTGTGGTGTATTGACGGTCAACGGTGGACAGGGGGCTCGATGGCGATGCTCCGCCGCTGCGAGCGGTGGTGATTCGGGCGCGCCGCGGTTGCTGGAAGGTTAACGGGGGGGGGGGGGTTGATTCGGGCGCGGCACGACAGCTGCGAGCTTCGACGAGGTACTGATTCGTAGTTTCGCCATAGTTTTCGAAGCATTTGGTCGAGCTCCCCGGAGATTTTGAGGCTAGTAGGGGATTTGCAGGTCCGGTTAGTTGCTGGGAGGGTGACGGGGGTTGTGATTCGGGCGCGGCGCGGTTGCTGCGGGTTTGACGAGGTGCTTACTACGGATTTCCATCATCATCGTATTCACCTAGTTCGTCTGCGCCAAATTGCTAGGGGGATTTTTGCAGGTCCGTGTTCTAGCAGATTCGTAGATCCCTGTAGTTGGGCATGCTCGTACAATTCTTGCTGACGACGTTCTGCTTGCCGAATAGGCGGTTCATTCCTAGGATGATACTCATCCATGTTTTTTGGGGTGAATTGTTGCAGATTGGCGCCTACTTGTTGCAGATTGGCCATTACTAGTTGCAGATGTGAAGTATCCCATTTCTCAATAGCAAACAAGCTTGGCGTTTCTTCAGTTCCTTCTGGTTAGTCTTATCTCCATGTTATGTACTGATTGTTTGCAAGCTTGAACCAATTTTTAGTGGAATTTTTAGTAGTGATGAGTTTATGCTCTGTTTGTCACAAATCGCTGAAGTTGCGACAACATGACATCATTGTTGGTTTATGTGAGCTTGTGTTTTGTGTGATAAATTTGTTACTTCAATTTTAAGCAGTGATGACTTTATGCTCTGTTAACAGCATGTATAGTTACTTTAATTTTTTATGTGAGCATGTGTTTTTGTGTGATACATTTGTTGCAAATTACATTAACAAACTTCCAATTCTACAGGTGCATTTTTGCATCTGATTGGATGTGTATTTTTTACATTTTTCTGCAACTGTAGGGTTTTATCCATAGTTTGGTGATGTTGCAAGCACATATCTCCTTTGTTACATATACAATCATAAATAGTTAATATCACAGTCTGTATAAGTGTAGGTGCAGATACCTTTATGCTTTCTTTCTTGTTAATTGACTGAAACTTTTTGTTATAGGGTTTTCTATAATAAAAACAAAAATACAATGGTTGGTGATCAAGGAGAGCATTCAAATGTTGAAGGCAATCAACAAGAGGTGTCTCCCCTTTTCATTTAGCCATGTACATTTCATGACTATACATTTTTATCATATTTCTCCCAGAGGGTTTAATTTTTGACACATCATTTCAATTTATGTCCTTATTTTTTTTACACTTTTCAGGGTTCTACAAGAAAGATGAATAAAAAAGTTGTGTATGTTAGGAGATCTAAAAAGGCCCGCCACGTTACCCAAAACAATGAGAATGAGGAGGTGAAGATCTGTTTTTCATCGGCTATTTTCTTTTTGTTTTCGAACACGTCTGTCTGATATATCATCTAATGCATATTAGGAGTCAGACAATTTCTTATGTTTATACATGCAATTATCTACTTGTCAGGTTGCAACTTGTACAAAATTAAAAAAGTTGCATGCTAAATAATCATGGTTTTGTGAAACAACAATACCCGCAGGATACGCTAGCGGAACGAGGCAAGGAACCTGAGTCATCAACAATTGCCGGGCACCGTGAAACAGGAGACCCTTCTATGGTATGTTTAAAAATTTAACAATACAACGCATATGTTAATTCGGGCTAACTGCTGCAATTTTTATTGGGGATTATGTTGCAACTTTTTTTTGTTTTAATTTTCCACTACCATTTTTTAGTGATTTTTAGTTTTCAGTTGGGTGCTCATAAAAGGTATATACCACAGGTTGAGGACCATGACCCGGAGCAAAAAAAAACCTGTTCAACGTCGTGCCCAAAGGAAAGCCCCCGAGGTAAGATATCTATGCAACTTAGTAATACTGATTTGGAACTTATTTGTAGCAATTTGGAACTTCCAGCATAATTGGAAGTTGTCACATATCTTGCATTTTTCAAATCCCCAAGTTTCATCAAGGTTTTACATTTTTCTTCTTCTTGTTTTCCTGTTGAAATCATAGCATGGTAAAACAGCTCCTACAAAACAAGCAACCGGGCCATCAAATCTTGCTGGACGCCGTGCTACATCAAATGCTTCTGTGGTATGCCCACATACATTCTTAACTCGTTGGTTATCTTTTTATTCATTTTTGTACATATTTGTGTATAAACTGTTGGTTTCTTCATTTATTGTTCCTTAGATTGGGAGGAATAGGGCGTCCCCTGCTAGGCTTTTCAAGTTGAACGAAGCAATAACATCAGGCCAGAAACGATATTTGTACGGTCACTATGGTGCAGGCTTGCTAGATGTAAATGAATCTATGCCTATGGATCTCAGTATGTGGCTGATTCACTGCTTTGACCCACAAACATGTGAGCTTGTAATTCCAGAAAGAGGTAGGATTCCTGTCAACGCTGCTAGTGTACACCGTAATTTTGGTTTACCAAACTCTGGGCGCAAGGTACCATACGTATTGGACAAGGTCACTATCGAGTGGATAAACAAAGAGTATCAAATTGCCAAGGGTACTGCTCCTGACTTCACTGAATGGTGTGATATTATCAAGAGGATGGGAGGTGCCTGTGATGAGAAGTTTCTTCGTGCTTATTATATTGTTGCTCTTGGAACATTCCTTTGTCCAACAACAAGTGTCAATATCAGCCCAAGGTGCTATCCATGCTTCATGGATATTGATTTACTGGAAATACAAACATTTGTCAATTTATTGTGGATCAAATTGTTGAAGCTTTCTTGAAGATGGGTGATAAGAGGCTCTCCGTTTGCTGTTGTGTATACCACCTGGTGGTAAGTTCCTTTTTTCGGCATTTTTTCTGATTACTGTTCATTTCATTTGTTGCACAGTACGTGTGGCTTGCAATTTTGCAGAAAAACTACTTTTGTTTAACTTCTGCAAATTCTATACCTTGACTCACTAGAACATAATGTGCGGATAAGCAAATGCCCAGTACGAGTCAGTGCATGGGACAATAAACTCATCAATAAGATCATCAAAATGGACATGAAATCGCCGGGTGTTTTTGGTGAACTACAAGTAAGATGAATCATAATCAACAAAACCTACTTGTTTTGTTTTCATTTACATGTTACTCATGATTGTTATTATGTCATATCAATTTTATATGCAACTTCTGAAACATGAAGTTTTGTGCCATTTTTTTGTGTTACATGATGCAAAACCCTTAGGTTTTACGATGCAACTATTGTAACCAATTCTGTAATACATGCAACTTCTAATACTACATGGTGCAGCATCATGTACTAAATGAAAATGCAAAGATAAATATGTAACTTTCTTGCTATGAATTCATGCAACTTTTTTATTATGTACTAAATGCAAATCCAAAGATATGACACACCATCTGATCATGTTTTTTTGTCTGCACGTTTCAAAATAGTTGAAAGAACAGTACAGAATTACAAGTGCTGATAACTCGGTGAAGAATATTTTCGGCAATGTTGATCAGCTTGAAGAGTTTGTTTCCTCAAAACTGCCAGCTACTTACAGTGCTACTGTAAGTTCCGCAATTTTTTCCCCTGCAGACTACTAGTCAATTGTCTTTGTAATACGGAAGTTTTTCCATGCTCACTTGTAACTTTTGTACATTCTTTTTCTGTATAGAAAAAAGGCAGTTGAATGAATTGGTGCAAGTACTATGTGCAAACATCACTTGCGAAGTGGGTAAATTTGTCGAAGGTGTTGGCAAGCTTGATTTTGAAGAACCTGAAACAAGCAAAATAGTTGCACAGCGAAAACAAAAGAGACGCCGTGTTGAAGTTAGTGAAAGTGAGTCCGAAGAGCATGCAGAAAGTGAAGATGAGGAGAATGAAGAAAGCGAGGCTGATGTCAGCGAGGATGATGACACGGAGGGGGATGAGATTGATGGAAGTGACGAGAAGGACGATGATGAAGGCGATGACGAAGAGGATTCCAACGATGGAGATTCTGATGACAACAACAATGTCGGTGGGAATCAAGAGATTGATGCAGATGGTAGTGAATCTGATAGAGAGCCAGATGGAGACGACAATATAGGATTAGAGGAAAAAAACAGTGATGACGGCGAGGACAGTGGATCTGAAAATCATGGCAGTGGTAAAGGGGATGATGACAGAGGAAGCGATGAAACTTGTGCAAGGGGAAACAGCCCTGTTTCCGAGGAAACTCCTACTCTCGACACATGGTTACAAGAAGGCAGCAAGACAATCATAGAGCAAGGTGCACCCTCATTGCTTGATATGGTGCGAATGGAACCAAAGAAGGCGTCCAACACTATCCCTATGCTCGAAGTTTGTGAAATTTTTGAACAAACAGACTCTTCCGTTTTCAAGGACATTGTTAGCAGTGAGCTAGTAAAGGCAAATGATTTGCCGATTCAAGCCCCTCCCATGATTGGTGATGCCCCGCCAACAAGCTTATCGGCTATTTTCAAGAATGATATTGAGGGAAAAGTCATGGCGCGACCATATGTGGCTTCTAAAACCAAAATGTCAGATAAAGGTGCTATTACAAAGAAGATTCAGGGGACTTTGCCTTTCAGGAAAAACCTCAGACTAGCAGACCCTCAGTGTAAACCTGCAACTAGCACGCAGACAGTTGTAACATCTGATTCAGTATCTGCAACATGTGCGGTAACGTTGGATGTTGCTGCAAGTAACCAATGCACAACCATGCCACCTCAAGACTATTCACAGCTACTTCAGCCAGTGCCAACCCAGGGTACATTAGCAGGTAAAACAATAACAACTGACTTGACTAAGGGTGCAACTGTAGTCTGCAAATATGTAACTTCTGCTGATGATCTTGCAACTCTATGTACAAAGTTGGCCGTTAAAATTCCTAGACCGGCACTTAAGCTTGGCACTCAAACAAACATAGTTTTTGAAGGAAAATCTCAAGGGTTCTCATCTGCACCATGTTTACAACCAGGTGCAGTAAGTTCAACAACTTTTCCATCAGTTGCGACAATTTCACCGATGCATTCTGTAACTGCTGATCCAATAACATCTATTACAACAGTCCATGGAGTAACTTTGGATCAAAATGCTGCAACTTTGTCAGGGGTTACAGCAAGTTCATCAGTGCCTTCACATACTGCTACAATAACTGCAACAAAGTCACCAACATCAGCTCACAGTCCAGCAACATCACCAAGGGTTCAAGGATTACCACCAAGGGTTCCAGCTTTTTCACCAAGGGTACCAGCAACTTCTCCGAGGGTTGCATCAACTTCCCCTAGGTTTCCTGCAACTTCCCCAAGGTCTCCAGCAAATTCACCAGTGGCTTCACCATATGCACAACAATCTGCACAGAGTCCAACATCTTATGCTCCAAACTCACCAACAATATCATCAGGCTCAACATTATCTCCAACAAGTTCCCCATGATATTCGACAAATTATGTTGGAACTGCAACTTCACCATCCAGTGTAGCAAGTCATGCTAATATTGTTGCAAATCCTCTATGTCCATCAGCAACTCCACCTACAAACCCACATGTTTTAAGCAATCAACCTCCAAAAGTCACAACTAGTCCAACAGCTGCGACCTTAGCAACATGTCCTCCTCCAAACTATGAGGCACACACAGGCATTGCTCTCACAAGTCCTGATGTTTCAAAAATAATCTCCAAGTGTCTTAAGCCAACTCCAAGATCAACGTTACTTCGAAGCAAATCTGACAGTTTTGTGTGCACTGATGAGAAGGGGAAAGGGGTTACCGACCAAATCCAAAGGACAAGTTCTAATTCACGCACCCTGTACGCTGCGTGTGATCCACCACCTTTTGACTTGGAATTGGAATTAGATGATCTGCCACAAGTGACAAATAAAAATAATTCTGTTTTTGTTGGAAAATTTGATGAGTTTGTAGATGGTTGGAATGCTGAAATGTTGATAGGATCGAAGCAACTAGAAAGTCTCCAATAGCAACTCCAGAAGTGTCCCCGAGCAACTTCAAAACTCCTGTGAGAACAGAGACAGCAACGGCTGGTTCAAGCGGCAATGCAAGTAGCAGTTCAGGTCCTGGCGCTCCACCTCCTCGTGAGAGGCGAATAAGTAAACCAACTGCATATGGAAAATCACCTTATGTGGACTATGAAACTAGGAGGACTTTTGCTTGCACCGCTGAAGTAAACAAGATATATGCAGCTGTAATGAGGCTTGGAAGAAGAACATCAAGGAGCCAAGAAGAGGACACCAGGTTATAATTTTTGCAATGCAACTCAACTGGCTACATTTGAGTTGTTCTTTTCCTTCCTTTTTTTGTGCTGCACTCATTTTGAAGTCAATCATGCTGACTCTTTTTCTTTTTGCTACAAACAGCCCACACATTGTTAACTACAACAATTATTTCATATCGTTGGTTGAACTTGCAAATTCAATGAAACTCGGAGGCTGGCTCAAGAACATAGTTGTTGAAGTTGGCATCGAAGCTTTGAATTTGAGTACGCCAAAGTCTGCAAAGAAAATTATAATGCCTTTGAGAATTGCAGTAAGCATGCAACTTTTTAAACATGTTCCTACCCTTTTCATGTAAAATTTTGATGTTTTTTTGTTCTAAACATGCTTTTTCAATTTTTTCAAGACACGTCTACAAATGATTGTAACAAACTGCGCTGAAATAGCTGCCAAGTTTCACAAGCGTAACAAGCTCGACAAGAAAGATCTGGTAAAACTCTATACATTTTTTGTCTTTATTTTTACCTATAACTTATGCATTTATAAGTTACCAATTCTTCTATATGTGCTAAAATGCTGCAACCTTCATACCCAGTTTACCAGTTCTTTTTTGCAATTTCCACACATCTTTATTGCAACAATTATACATAGGATATGCAAGTAACTTTAATCATAGTGATGTCTTTTCACAATCAGATTATCTTAGTGCTTTAGCAAAAACATGTTTCCTTATTTTAAGTCTCAACACTTTCTCATTTTCAATTCAGATCATGTTTCCAGTTTTAGAAGATCTTAATCCACAAGGAGATGTGCAAGTTAACCATTACTGGCTTTTCACAATGAACATACCGGACAAGAGATTTGAAGTTTTTGATTCGATGAGGTCGATTGCCGACCCAGCTCTTAAGAAAAGTGCACTCACATTGATAACTGCAATCAGACTACTTTGGGATGAGAATTATGCAAGCTCTGATGTTAACCTCGACCGCTTTCGACTCGTTGATGTGGAGCCACCGAAGCAAAACAACTCGTAAGAGACGAATATCATTCTATGTTTTTTGCTCTCTTTTGGTTTTAGTTTTGCAACCCCATATGGTGCTTAAGTGCTTACAAGCATGTCTACAAAATGTACAATTTTTTTGCTTCACTTTAGCTCTGAATCTTTTTACAAAATGATCAGTACTAGCTTACTTCAGCTTTTTATAGTTACTTAGAAGTTGCACCATAATACAAATGAGTTGCTATTTTAGTAGATTAAAGTTGCACTTTTGATTAAAGTTCCTACATCATACTCCTAAAATTACTCAATGGGAGATGTCAAAGTTGCATTTTCTTGTACTTTTTTTATGGTTGATCACATGAGTTACTTGTTTTCTTTTTTTTAAACAGAGATGACTGTGGTATCTTCACTCTAATGAATGCCCAATTGTGGTTTGGAAGCAAAATCCCAAATTATGGACCAGCAAACATACCCAACATGAGGAAAATTCTCACCGCAGGTTGGATTAAATCAACTCACAATGATATCGCTTGGAGAAGCATTCTCAAGATTAGTTAGGTAAATAGTGTGGGGAGTTGCAACATTTCTTTTGTAATGCTATGATTTCAAATTCATGGTTGGGCAAGTTTTATAGACTTGCATTTTTCTTTGTAGTTCTTTTCTCTATGCACTCAATTTTGTTTGCAACAACAATGGTCGTGTTAGTGATTTTTGCTTTATATATTTGCAATTATGATGTATTCTTTTGTTAGTTGTCAATTCCAGTGTATTTTTTTTGTCACCGTGATTCAAACTCTTCATACATCAAGACCAAATTACAATAAGGCACTAATAACTTCCTGGCAACAAATAAATTAAAAGAACTTAATATTCAAAAAAGAGTTTTCTTTTTTTGAAAGACAGAGGGGGAACAGTTCACTGAACACAGTCATTTTAATTTCGTTCACTTCCTAGCAATTAAGGGAATTTTGCAACTTCAAATATTACAGTAGCAACTCTTTAAGGAGTAAACGCAACTATTACAATCCCAGGATTAGTCATTACCAATTTTACAAATTCATTTCAAATTAACAAAACTGGTCTACAACACATAATATTATGAATACAAGCTATAACAACCTGGCGATGCACGTGGCCGCATTATGGTCGGTTGAACCACATAAACCACACTTGACCACTCTCTTGGGTTGTAATTCTAGAGCCGAAACCAGTCTTGATGCCTTCTTCCTACCTCTGGTAATAACCTTGTCTGGATTTTTAGGTCCAGAGCTTTCTGGCATTGCATATTGTGATCTATCAGGTGGTCCCCAACGGTCACTATCATCTCATGCATCACCCCTTGGTTCACCTGGTGGCGCTGTAGTTTCTGCATCGTTTGCCCGTAGCGCATTTGTAGCAGCAGTACGCCTTTGTGGTGGTTGTGTAGCATTGTTCGCCCGTCTTGCAGTTCGAGAAGCGGTAGGCACAGAGCTCCCTGCTGGTGCATTCGTTGGACCTCCTGGAGCACTACCCTGTGGTGGAGATTGTGTTCGGTGCGTCGTATTGTTCCCCCATCTTGTAGTTCGAGCAGCTGTATGCACAGAGCTCACTAGGGGTGCATCAGATGGACCTCCTGATGGTGCACTACCTTGTGGTGGAGCTTCTGGTGGGTCACCTCCCGGTTGTGCAGATGACACATTGTTAGTCCTCCGTCCATTTGGACCAGCAGCAGTGCGAGCTTTTCTCCTTGTCATGTTTAGCTGGTTAACCTCAGTCTCTAGAGCTCGTAGATACTTGTTAGCTACGGCTTCTGCCGCATCAGACACACAACATTTCTTTGCAGCCCTTTGGAACTTAGTAGACAAATTTGCATACCGAATATCTTTCTTCGACTGCTCAGGCATGACTGCATAATCTTGTTCCCCTACTCCACCTTCCCCCTCTACCGCATCTTGTGTCCAACGGTTTAGTATGTATTGCTGGGGTATTTCGTTAACACCTAGATGCGTAAACACTTTCAAAATGTGGCAGCATAGCAGGCCATCTCTCTGCATCTTGCAACACTCGCAACTGTAAGCAGACTGTTCAACATTAGCTGAAACCAAATAAGCCCTGGAACCATACTTAGCGACAAATGTCCTATTTGGCACCAACTGATACAATCCATTTGGTTGTGGACGTACATTGTACCTTCCAATAAGCTCAAATTCAGCGCGGAACTTGGTGAAGATGTCCCTAGTATACACTTTCAAAGCTTGTTCCTCGATTGGGAAAGGAGACCAAGTATCAGCTACTAGCATCTCTGTTCTTGAAATCATTGCCTCCTTGCTTCAGTAGGACCATCTGTTGTATTTTCTCACATTGCTTGACAAAATTGAGAATGGAGTTGTGGGGGTTCACATAACGCTTTAGAAAAGCGTTAAATCCCCCGCTGCGCTGAGTGGACTGAAGGAATGGGAAAAAGCAATGCCTAAAGTAGCATGGAACCCACATTTTCCTCATTCCATAAAGTGTGTCAAGATGCGAATGCCAAGTTGCTTGCCATTTCTCATCAAACAACGCCCATCTTGTCTCAAACTCATCACTTGACATGCTGAAGTCCACTATATCATTGAACTCTGCCTCCAATTCCGGACGTCTTCCCAAAAACGAGCCCATTTTCTGAGTTGATTTTTCCATAATGTGCCATCGGCAATTTCTATGCACCGTCGAGGGGAATATCTTTTCAATAGACACCTTCATTGTTATGTCTTGATCTGTGATTATGCAGCCTGGTTGTTTGCCCTTCATTGCTTCCAAGAACGTTGAGTTTAGCCAATCATAGCTCAATGCTAGCTCTTGCCTTACGAATCCACAACCTAACATGAAAGATTGTCCATGCCGATTTATCCCGATGAAAGGAGAAAACGGCATGTTTTACATATTTTTTAGGTAAGTTTCATCAAAAGAGATGCAATCCCAGTAGGATTCAACATATGCTTTCCGTGCTGCACCATCCACCCAAAACATGTTCTGAACTTTTCCTTCAATATCCAACTTCATTTTGAAATAGAATTCTGGATCTTCCTGTTGACGGGCATGGAAGTACTCGAGTGTCTCGGCCAAATCAAACCCCCTACTTGGTCCAGTTAAAGTTGCACGAAAGTTGGTCAAAGTTCTAGGATTGTAGGACACAGCTGCGGCTTTCCCATAGAATTCTGACATGATGCTGAACATTCGACCTGTTTTTTGAAAACAATCAATGTTTCACACATGAGTAACATTCGACAAATTGTGTTTTATAGTTGCAACAATAACGTACCAAAGTTGTTACTGTAACCATAAAAGTTGCTAATTCCATTTTTTTTTTTGTTCAGATGCATATACAAACTTTCATAAAGTAAGAAAATTTTGCTACCTAAGAAGTTCTCTGTCTTAGTGCAACAATGAAATTAAAATTGAGCAGTTAAATATAGCAAATTTCTACTTTTTTTAGAAACCAAAAGCTGCAGAACCATGCGCCATAGTTGCTACTGGTAGTATATAGGTTACTAGTACAATCATCTTTTTCTGTATATAGTACCAATTTTTTTTGTTTACAGTTTCAAAGTTGCAATAATTACTGACAAAAGTTCCTACTATTAGCACAAAAGTTGCTACTAACACCAACATGTCAGTTGCAGATACAAACTGTCAGAAAAAGTACCTGTAGTTAAATTACAGTTGTGTAGTGTTGTCAGGAATTCCTTTTCATTTTCTGGTATCCCCTGGTGTGATCGCAAGTACTTCCTGAGAGAGGGTTTGGTAACTAAAGGATGATTGTGCTCAGCTATGTAGTAGATAAGATCCCACCTCCCTTCTTTTCCTTCACTATCATCTTGGCATTGCATTTCGTTTGTTTTATTTTCTCCCTCTTGCGCTTCTTTGGTTTCTTCTTCTTTGGATCCTCTATTATGCACACATCTTCTTCTTCATCATAGCTCTCCTCAACAACATCAAGGTTAACTTTTGGCACTGCAGTAACTTTCTCTGAACCATCGTCAACTACTGGCTTCTTGAATTTATTACAAACAAATTGCTGCTTTTCAAGCTTCCCAGTGATAACTGAAGTCCTTGTCGTGTTACTCTTGATGGAGAACTCTTTCTTCTCTGCATATGCATTGTAATGGTTCCTTGCATCAAGTAGACTATCAAACCTCATGCCTAAAAATGGCTCTTGTGGCTGAGACAAAGCTTCTTCCCCATCAATGGTTTGGTAATCTGCAGGACCAACACCAATCACACCTTCATCTGTAGCTGCATTGCTATCACCAGCCATTGGAAGTGTACTAGTTTGCTCCATCGTCCTACTTTGCATGACATTAGCTTCTGGGCCATAAGGAACAAGGGTGTTGTTTTGCAATGGATCAGGAGACTCACCCACATCTTCCAAATACTGATTAGCACTTGCATTCGCCTTCTGGGTCTGCAATAAAGGTTCACCAGGTGCATGAAACCCATCTGCATATGTTGAGCCTGCATCGTTGTCAGGCGGCTCTTCGTTTAGGTCCAATATCCAATCCTAAAAAGGAAACAACTTATAGTTAGAGCATGACAAACATCTCTGTTTTTTACTCTGTTTTCCAACAATTTTGGTACAAGTTCACTAATTCAAGTTTGTTTTATATGAAAAACAGGCGGGGGTATCAAGACATTGTGTTACAATTTTCAAGAACCAGTCCAACAGAAAGTTCAGAGGGGCACATAAGGATTTATTGTAAACATAATCTCATTATCACTATATAGTTGTATAAGAATGTTGAGGACATGTAGTACTGTATTTTGTGTATAAATTTTCAAACTATTATGTTCAAATTTCTCTCTTTATCATGGTATATCTACAAACTTACTACCAAATTCTTCAGGTATGTACAGGGCATCACTGTTTTTCGTGTTCTTGCTTGATACATTTTTCATAATCAATTCCTGTACTTGCAACTTATTTTTTATTTAGTTTGCTTTGCATGAAAACTGCAAGTTCCACCAACCATGTACACAAGTAAGAAAACGATGCAACTTTTCTCCAGGAAAGTTACAATCAATACATTGCATACTTGCAAACTGGTGTTTACATAGTTCCTATTGTTTTTACCATTCTATGCAACTATACCTGTCCAAACTTGCTTTGCTCTACCTATGAAAGTTTCACACTACTTATGAACATGTGCTACTAAATCATGTATTTTCTGCCTAAATAGTTACAATAGATACAGTCCATAGTTGTACACTGATGTTCTAATACTTGTTGGCAGACAGAAGTAGTCCAATTTTTCAGGTTAGACACTGTTTACACTGAATCCACAGAAAGTTGCAACAGATTGCAGCCTAACTGGTTAACTTCAGTATCGAACTTGCACACACAATTATATAAGTTGCCTTTTCCTTGACTTAGAAGTTCACTAATCTACATTCAGGGTAAAAAATTGCTTTCCCAGCAATGTCCTTACATGAATCTGCAACAATGGGGTAAAAAATTGCAACATAATACCAGACACCATGTGTCATGCGAGTTAGAAGTTGCACACACATGGGTTTCGATTACCACACAAACTACCAAAGTTGGTTGTCCAGTCGACAAAGTTGCTTGTCCAATCAACGAAGTTGCAACCATCATTCACAAACTTGCAGTCACAAGGGAAACAAACTCACTGGGCAGACCTAACAGCCTACATATGTACAAAAAGTTGCAAACAGGGGAACCAAACTCACTGTGCAGATCTAGATGCTGAGACAACCAAGCATGAGAGAGGAGAGGATAGGTGACAGAGGTATGTGAAGGTTCTCTTACCATTGGTGTTTTTCCTCTAGATATTCATCAATTTTTGCTAATGATCCCGTCCAATTTCAGGTACCAGATCTGTTTCTTCAAAGGGAGAGGAGGATAGAAGGGGAGAGAAGAGAAGGATGATCAACTGGGGAGCGATGGCGCGGTCCTGTCCTCCTCCGTGTGTTTTACGTGATTTCTTGCGGGAGGGGATGTTGAGGCTGGACCACGTGAGGGAGTTGGTAGCTGGCGGGGACCACATGTGCTGGCGGAGAGCCTGTCCGCATGTGCTGTAGGGGACCACGCGTGCAGTTGCGATTGGGCAACTTGCCTCTTTTGGACAATGCGGGGTGGGGCTTTCCTTTTCTGGGTGATTGCCACGGAAAGGTGTTTGAGCAAACGTTTGCCCGCTAGACGTGTCCTATATAAGTATAAAAGATAGAGAAGAAGAGAAGATACGTGTCTGTGATATTTCTGTGTTGGTACGTGTGGCGTCGCTGGCAGTCACCTTTTCTGAGGGATGCGTGGGTGAGAATAGATGCACGGGTGCTAGAAGGAACCAGGCATTCGTGTTTGAAGCGGGGCAGATTGGGTAGGGATGCTGAACCATAACCGAACAGCATCTTGTATTTCTGGAATTTTGTCCGGAACACTCTAAACTACTCCCTCCATTTCATGCATGTTTTAAAAAATGGAAGTCGTCTATTTTGGAACAAAGAGTACAAGAAAAGGACATTCGCAAAAAAAAAAAACAGATTTATTTAAAATAGCTAGATGTTTATCAATTGGAAACCGGATACATTTTTCTGTAGCAGGATCTTGTCTCACCAATCTCAACGCTTCGTTCGTCATTTCCCTCTCCGCCTGTCTGTGTGTGAGTTGGTCAACTAGTCGTTTCTTTTTTGAGTTACTAGATGACCCGTTGCGCCACTGACGCAAATAACGGATTGATGCCGGATTTTATTTTCATAAGAAAAGCATGATAAGCTATTCCACGGATAACTACCTTACATGGGCAAATATCGAATTTGAAAATGAAGTTATCAAAAAGCACATTAGGTATTTCCCATTCTACTAACTAACAATAAGGGCATCTCCAGCCGTCCCCCCAGAGCCCCCCCAGGGGGCTTTTTTCGCGGCGGAAGCGGCGAATAGCGCCGCTTCTTCACCACTCGGCCCCCCAGAGGCCCAAATAGCGCCGTTTCGGCGCTATTTGGCGCCGCGGCACCCAGGCCGAACCCAGCCCGCTGGGTTCGGCCTGGGGGGCGAAACTGCGCGGCCGCGCGTGCGGGCCAGCTCTGTCAGCGACGCAACGAGAAAGCGCGCGAATAGGATCCACCGCCCGTGACCTTCTTCTCGGCGCCCGCGCCGTCAAAGGCTGCCGGAGTTATGGCGTGGCGGCCGGCCAGTGCATGCGCTCCAGTCAAAGGCTGCCGGATTAATGGCGGGGCGGCAGCGTTGACACGCGCGGCGCGGCGACTGGCCCGCCAGGCTATTAAAATGGTGCCCGCCCCTCTCCGTCCGCACATTCTCGCCTCCTCCTCGCCGTTCTTCTCCATCCTCGCCGCAATGGACCATCTCTGGAACGCGTGGCCCGAGAGCGACGACGACGAGCTGCAGCCAGCGCAGCAAGTGGCGCCGGAGCAGCTTCCGGCGCAGCAAGTGGCGCCGGAACCGCAGCAAGTGGCGCCGGAGCAGCCACCCGAACAGGACGAGGCGCGAGAGGCCCGGCGGGCTGCCCGGAGGAGGGAGCGGAGGAGGCAGCCCGTATGGCCCGAGCAGCACGCCGGGCTGTACTCCTTCGAAACCGCGCAGAACGAGGACGCGTACCGCAAGGTCCGCGACGTCCTCGAGCAGGCGGCGGAGGCGGCCGCCATTCGGGCCTCTCTGGAGACACACCAGAGGGAAGAAGCGGCGCGAGAGGTGCGCCGGCAGATGGCCGAGCGCGCTGCCTCGGCCGGGCAGGAGGGCATCATCGCCCTGTACGAGGCCGACCGGCGACAGGTGGCGCTGCAGAGCGAGCGGCGCAGCCGTCCGCCCACCGAGCAGGCGCAGCTGCACCGGCTGCAGGTGCAAGCCCGAGCGGAGCGGGCAGAGCAACGCTGGCTCGCCGCGGCGAGGCAGGGCGAAGCTGGTCCCTCCAACCAGCTGGTGGCGAAGGAGCGCCGCGACGAGGACGCCGCTGAAGACGACGATGCGTAGGGGTAGTCGTCGCGTAGATCAATAAATAAGTTTTAGTTTAAATTTCCGTCGATGTTTAGTTTGAATTTCCGTCGAATATGTACGCAATTCGCTTAAATCAATGAATTTCGCCTAGTTTTTCAAATTGTGTTTGTTTGGGCCGGAATTTTGGCTCGGAAGCGACTGGGAACGTTGCCCCCCAGGTTCCAGAATAGCGCCGTTTGGCGCCGCGGCGGCCCCAAAACGGCGGCGTTTTGGTCCCTGGGGGCGCAACGGCTGGAGATGCCCTAAGTACATTCTGTATATATGCAGCTGCACGTAACTCAATGCCTGATGAATGAGAACAGAAGCAAGGTTAAGACGTAAACTAAACTACACAGTTCCTTGTTCTCCAGGATTGAACCTTTTCAACAACAAAAAATTACACTTTCATGCACAAACTAAACAGGTGCAAAGCTAAAAACTGCAGGAGGCAAATGCCATATTATTCAACGACGACATATCCTCATCTGATTAGAACACCAAAGAAAAAAAAGACACCCACCACAATGCGTAAAGTAATCTGTAGCTGAGAAGCATAATTGAACTCGCTCATTGACGTCTTCGTCTCTTTCCGATACGCGTTGCAGGGCCTCTCATCCGCCATCATCGCTCGCTCAATTCAATCTTTTTTGCGAAAACGCAAAAAGCTTTTACATTTCATTGTATTGATAGAAAGAGAGTTTTATGTACAAGCCTGCTAGGAGGCACCCCACACATACAACTCAACCCAAAACTAGGAGAGAAGCTGTCCAAGGCCTTTTGCTCCCGCGCTCACCCAATCATGAGCCATCATCGCTCGCTCAATTCAATCTTTCAAAGCCTCCAATCTCTGAACAGACAAAGAAGAAAAGCCCCAAGTGAGCTCACCCAATTCACCGAATATAGGGAAATAAGCAAATGAAAAATCCATAGAATAGACCTGCACTGCAGTGATGGGGGCGCCCGCTCAATTCAATCTTTCAAAGCCTCCAATCTCTGAACAGACAAAGAAGAAAAGCCCCCAAGTGAGCTCACCCAATTCACCGAATATAGGGAAATAAGCAAATGAAAAATCCATAAAATAGACCTGCACTAGAGTGGATGGGGGCGCCGACCACCGCCTCCGTGCTCCTTCTCCGCCCGCAACCCCCGCCGGCCTCCTCGTCGCCAGTCGCTGGTCGTCCGAGCCGCCGTCGGCTGCCGGCGTCTAGGTCGCTGTAAAGCTGTGCGCCCGTGGCTGGCCCCGCCGTCCGGGACGCGGTCCTCCTAGCCGCCCTAGGCCCTGCGTAAGTACTGTGATCATGAAGAACTGGGCATATAAACAAGAAACAAATTATGAAGGTTGTATGCTGCAACACCAAATATATATGTAAACTTTATTTTTCGTTTTACCAACGGTGAGAGCTAAGCCACTGAAATGCAAACTGCACCTGTACTTAATGGAATGTGCAAAATTGCTAAACGAAAATAGCAATTGGACCATGCTATGCTCATGGAAAAAGAAGAAAAAAAAATGGGTCGTATTAGCTGAATTATCATCAAAGTCTTTCTCTGTGGTTACAAATGCAGAATTCTTTGAATTGTCAAAGTCTTGCCTTGTAGTTACACATGCATAAATTAAGCTTTGAATTATCAAAGTCTCGCCCTATAGCTACTAATGCAGAAATCTGCTTTGAATTATCAAAGTCCTGCTCTGTAATAACTAATGCAGAATTTTGCTTCAGTGTTAAAATGTACCTGTTTCCGAGAAGGTACTACAAGAAGGCTCTGACCAACGCCGCTGCACCATGCATGCACCTTTATAAACCTGAATCGAAATTGAAATACACAAATGACATATTAGCATCTCTTTAAAACCCTATCTGAACTTGGAATTATCCACACACACATGTTAAAACCTCGCCTTATACTGTAATATTTACTAGAGTAAAGATCGCGTGCAATGATTAAATGCCGCTGTCTAGCTGTGCGTCCGCCGCCACCGTCTTTCAGGCCGCGTCCCACGCCACCTCGCCGTCCTCCTCGCCGACAGGTCGCCGGTTGTCGAGCCGAGCGCCCACAGCCACCGCCGTCCAGGCCGCTACCGAGTTGTCCGTCCGCCGCTGCTGTCTTCCGGGCCGAGGTCCTCCTCGCCGACCTCGGCTCCGCAGGCCAGGTCGCCGTGTGTGGCGGCGGACATGCGATACTCCGAGAGAAAATAAAAAAGGATCTCCAAACTGAGCTGAGAATTTTTACACTTGCTGACTTGCCACACACCAAACTTGCCACATGTATTTTAAAATTTTCGCCTCCAAGGACCTTACATAAGAAAGATCATGCTCAATGAATTTTATAGTTCTTTGGTACTTACTACCATATGATGATATAAAGTGAAATCAATTCAAAGACGTTAGATACTTTCTTATATCTCAGAGGGTAGTACTTTCATATAAACTTGATTGGGAAGGCCAAACAACTCCCCCAAAAGGTACAAGGAAATAACTTGGTCAAGCATGTAGATGAAAACAAGTATTTTGTAAAATCATATACATATAGAAAGTTACAATGACAATGCCATACCTGTACGTGCACACATACACCACTGTGAAACAAGGAAAATACCAACTAATTCACCCACCGGTTCAAAAAAAAAAGGAGTGTGAGCATTCACCCTACTTTTCAAATAATCAATCAATATAGTGACCATTCTTCATAAAGAGCTAATACGTCCATCCGTCCATCCTATTCATGGTCAGTTTTCTGCAGAAAAGAAGAAAAACACTATACCTATAAGTAGGATTGGTTCAGTTCTGCAAGAAAAACACATTAAACCTATAAGTGGGACTCGACGGACTGTAAATCACATAGGATAAAAGGCATGCTAGAAGCCAAACTGAGCAGCATCAATATTGTAGCATTTCCAAGTCTAGGATGCAAACTGAACTTTACCGTTCTGTGAACAATCTAGCTATCTATGCCAAATTACAACATCAAAATGTGTTTTCTCTGGAGAAAAAGCCACTCCACATTCCTGCAACTATAGGTGCTCCTAGGGCAATCACTGGGTACAACAAAAACTTGAGAATGTGTGTCCATATTAGGATCACCTCCGACAGTACAGTTAACCACAGAGTATCTTCATGAATTCGTAAGAAGGATGTTTTTTATAATAATTACGGATGTGTTCCATGCAGAATGAAAACATTCAAAATTGCTGAAGATTTCAATCTAAGCTCTGAAAATAATTTAGAGATTAACCAAAAAAGGTAGCACTTCTCGCATGTGCAGGTCAAACAGATTCAAAACCACAGGAAAATGCAACTGATGAAAATCATGGTTTAATAAGTCAACAACCAAGTTAAGAGCTGCTCCTTGCATCAGGAGATAATATAAATCAACAACCCTAATATCGAGTCAGCTTTTTATTATTGTCTGTACAACCCTGGAAGTCAATTTTCTAATTCTTAGCCTTGCCGCACTGGACAATAAAAAATAAGTTTGTTACTATACGCCACAACCAAACTAAAAAAATATTTTATTGTCTAAATGGCTTTTTAAATTGCTTCATGAGAAAGGTGTATGGCAGGAGCTGCCATGAGACAAATATTTGTTTGACAAATCTTTGTCTCAGGTGGAACCTAAACCTACAGACTCTCCCTTCTGGAAAGGGATTATGTCAGTAAAAAAGGATTTTTTCAAAAGAGGTTTTTTTACGATAGGTAATGGCCTATCAACTCGTTTTTGGAAAGATACTTGGTTAGGAAATACCACTTTAGCAGTGTAATATCCGGGGCTTTATAATATTGTGAGGAATAAAAATATGTTGGTATCAGATGTGTTATCACATACTCCGCTCAATATTCAATTTCGCAGAAACTTGGTTGGAGAGAGGTGGGAAACGTGGTTAAACTTAGTGCGTGGTGTTATGGGAATTAGTTTGAATGATGACCCTGATGTTTTTGTGTGGGGGCTTTCAGTGTCTGGTTCCTTCACGGTTAAGTCCATGTATTTGGATTATATGCATGGTAATACACCTTATTTACATAAGGATTTGTGGAAATTGAAAGTTCCATTAAAAATCAAGGTATTTATGTGGTTCTTGCAACGCAAAGTTATTCTAACTAAAGATAATTTGATTAAGAGAAATTGGGTCGGGTCTAAAAAATGTGTATTTTGTGATAGTGATGAATCAGTGGATCACTTGTTTATACATTGTGCTTTTGCTAAACATATTTGGAGGTTGCTTCATTTTACTTTTAGCATAGCCCAACCAGTTAGCATTGATCATATGTTTGGAGATTGGCTTAATGGAATTGATAGAAGAACTAAAGCACGAATTCAAATTGGAGCTTGTGCTTTTGTGTGGGCACTTTGGAACTGTAGGAATGATGTTGTTTTTGACAAATCAAGGGGTGCTCATTTTTTGCAGGTTACTCATCAGGCCACATACTGGATCCACATGTGGTCCTCCTTCTCCCGTTGGAGCAACGGGGTCTTATGGATGCTGGATGTATTCGCTTGATGGCGGTCGTTTAGGCTATCTACAGCCAGGGTGGTTGGTTGCTCACTAGAAGGATCCAATGAGCTCTTTTATGATACTGTTACAATTTTTGTGGTTGATTTTGTTGTCGAACTTGGATGATGCGTGAGTTGTAATATCTTGGATGATACTTTTTTATCTTTTAATATAAAAGCATCAGCTGTGTGCATCCACGCGATGCAGAGGCTGGGGCATATTCCCATTTCAAAAAAAAACAAACTAAAAAAAAAGGTATGACAGTCAGAAACAGAAAATGCACACGAGCAGCAACTTGCACATCCTTTATTTTCTGTATCTTCTCCGGATCAGTTGCATGCCTGTTTTTATTGAACAGCTGTGCTCACCATGGAAACAAGAAGCATCACACTGGAAACAAGAAGCCCTATGCTGTGTTGCTGGGTCACAAAATTCACAACAAATCTTCCAGACTAATGTGCGGGTTCATACAATTATACAAATATGCCAAACATCCGGAATGACTTGTTAGTTCTAGTTGTGAAATTGTGATGACCTATTATTCTATATTGCGTAACTAATTCTCATGCATCTTTAAAATTAGGTCAACAGAAAATTCATGATATTTATGTTCAACAATTAATATTAAGTATGCCAAACATCCGGAATGACTTGTTAGTTCTAGTTGTGAAATTGTGATGACCTATTATTCTATATTGTGTAACTAATTCTCATGCATCTTTAAAATTATGTCAACAAAAAATTCATGATATTTATGTTCAACAATTAATATTAAGTGCCTAAGAGCATGAATAGAACAATCAGATTGGGGGAAATTGCTTGTCAAACAATGTGGAGAAACCCTATCCAAATATATTTTACTGACAATGCTGGGGAAGCATGATTCTTTCATAATTCTACCATGTCGATGGTTCCATGACGCAGTAATCTAAATGCACATAAAATAGACTTTTAAACAAAAGCATAGCTTCGTCTATTTTATGGATGCATAGATCTGTATAGCACCGAACCTCCAACAGCAAACCAGTAGTCTGCATATCCAAGGGAAAGAATGGCGTATATGTGGCAGACCCAGCGTCAGGGTAGACTGGGCTTCGACGTGCATGCGCATAGAAAATTTAAGTAGTGGCTTGCTTGGATAAAAAACTGCTAAGACTGGGTCCAAAATCAGTGGAAAGCTGCATATTGAGGAGAAAGGAGGAAGAACAACATCACATATCTAAGTGAACCGTAAGATAGCAACAATACCTGAAAATGGGGGTAGAAGCACCGGCAGATAAAATCAAAGAGCAGGAAGGTACTCTATATGCGTTTCCTGCCTAGCCCTACGTTCCGATGGCCCCGTATTGCTGTGCATCCTGTGGGGCAGCAGCAATGGGCCCTATATAAATGAGACGCTAGAAATCAGGGCTATAGAAAGAGACACGGTAATTTCTATTAAGAAAAGAAACCATGGGCAAATACAGATGCGAGGAATTGATAAAGAAACATGTCCACCATGTAAGAAAGGAGCACAGCTTCCACAGACACCACCAAAGACTGTACTTAAAGAACTGATCGATGCTGAAATGTTCTAACAAACTAAATAGAAACGTTATAACCAGCAAAAGCAAACAACAATCAACGAAGACCTAGCAGTCTGATCGATGCCAAAGACTACTGGCCATCAATGAGCAACCAATAGCAAGCACTGATATTTAAAAGAACTGCACCAGCTTAAAGAACCAGTGTACCTCTAAACATGGACAGTAAGAACGACTACCATGTTAACAGGACGCAGTATCATGCGCCTAGAAATCTAACGATAATCATCCTCCAGCAGAAGATGGGATTCTCAATCAAGAAAGTAAATGTGGTTCTGCTCTTGAAAAGCACTACTGCTCACCTGGCCAAGTCTTAAAATAGGACAGAAATAAATATATCAATTACTAGAAATAAACTGGGACTTTCTACTGCTAAAGAACGGGAAAAAGGCATGCACAGAAACAGACAGATCACAGTAGTGGCACATCATAAGATGCCACAGAGCGGTTGCTTCGAGTTCCATGGAATATATACAGACCCAGGAAATGCAGTAAATACAAAGTTTCTGATTAAGTTCATCCATGAAGGCTAGGCGGTGGAGACATGATTTCAGTGTCTGGAAAGGAAATTCATGAAACCAACAACATGGCCAAAAGGAGATCAATCTACTGTCTAAGATGGACATCGGAGACACGATTTCAGCGCCTAGTAAGGAAATCATGAAACCAAGAACGTGACCAAAATGTAGAGGCAGCCAGTCCACACATGCTTTGTCCAAAATGTGCATCAGGTCCATCTCAATAAATGCATCAAGACATATCAACAAATGCATATCTTCTGGTGTGCAGAAATTGAATTATTCAGAACCAAGTAAATCGATACAAAATCTAAGATCTGACCTACAAGTCAGTCATTGGCAACCGAAGATAAGAATTACCATTGGCAGTGCAAGGATAACATGATGAAACATGAAATTAGATACATCAGTGGGCTGCAATAGCCATCCAGGCAGACCAAATCCACCTTAATTTGAATTTGGATGATCAAGACAGTAATTCAAATGACCACTCAAAGTAAATCAACTTTGGATCTTGAGGTGGATCGTACAGGAAAATAGAACACACGACTTTTTATCAACTGACCACTCAAAGTAAATAAATAGTTTAGAGGGGTAAGAAAAATCTATAATGTAACCTGCACAATTAGAAACAAGAGTGGGAAAGGAATTATATACCTTCGTATTAAGCAAATCAATTCTTTCAAAATGTTCCTTAGCCCCACGAGCTATTGCGGTTGAAGCTCGAAATCGGCGAGTGGGGGCGTATCATCACTTAGTCCAGCGAGTGGAGTAACACAGCACACACCTTACGTTCGCGGCCACCTTGTGCAAGCCGCGCCGCGTCAGGGATGGGGCGCGGGGGGCGGTGTCGAACGGGAGCTCGCGGCGGCCGCGTCGGGGCTTGTGCCCGCGGCCGTGCGGGTGGAGGAGCAGTCGGGGTCGGGGCGGCGGAGGATCGTGGCGGCCTTCTTGTCACCGCGCCCCGTCGAAGATGGGGCTCGTGGGCGGCGTCGGCACTGAACGGGAGCTCGTGGTGGCCGCTTGAGTCCGTGGCCATGGGGGCGGAGGAGGAGGCGGGATCGGGGGAGGAGGAGGAGCTCGTGGCGGCCTTCTTCTTTCCCTTGCCACAACAGCAGCAGGAGGGAGTGCGGGGCAACGAGGGGGAGGACGCGGGGCTGGGGGAGAGATGAGCGAGCCCCTCGATCTAGGTTGGGCGGAGGAGGAGGCGGGATCAGGGGAGGAGTGCGGGGCAACGAGGGGGAGGAAGCGGGGCTGGGGGAGAGACGAGCCCCTCGATCTAGGTTTTCACCCCGTCTCCCGATCTCACATCCAATAGGAGGCAACCACGTGGCAGCTCGGAGGAGCATAAGCGAAACGCCGGAGAAGCCGGCTAGCACCTCCATCCTTTATAGGGCATAGATCTGTATAGCACCGAACCTCCAACAGCAAACCAGTAGTCTGCATATCCAAGGGAAAGAATGGCGTATATGTGGCGGACCCAGCGTCAGGGTAGACTGGGCTTCGACGGTGCATGCACATAGAAAATTTAAGTAGTGGCTTGCTTGGATAAAAAACTGCTAAGACTGGGTCCAAAATCAGTGGAAAGCTGCATATTGAGGAGAAAGGAGGAAGAACAACATCACAGATCTAAGTGAACCGTAAGATAGCAACAGTACCTGAAAATGGGGGTAGAAGCACCGGCAGATAAAATCGAAGAGCAGGAAGGTACTCTATATGCGTTTCCTGCCTAGCCCTACCTTCCGATGGGCCCCGTATTGCTGTGCATCCCGTGGGGCAGCAGCAATGGGCCCTATAAAAATGAGACGCTGGAAATCAGGGCTATAGAGAGAGACACGGTAATTTCTATTAAGAAAAGAAACCATGGACAAATACAGATGCGAGGAATTGATAAAGAAACATGTCCACCATGTAAGAAAGGAGCACAGCTTCCACAGACACCACCAAAGACTGTACTTAAAGAACTGATCGATGCTGAAATGTTCTAACGAACTAAATAGAAACGTTATAACCAGCAAAAGCAAACAACAATCAACGGAGACCTAGCAGTCTGATCGATGCCAAAGACTACTGGCAATCAATGAGCAACCAATAGAAAGCATTGATATTTAAAAGAACTGCACCAGCTTAAAGAACCAGTGTACCTCTAAACATGGACAGTAAGAACGACTACCATGTTAACAGGACGCAGTATCATGCGCCTAGAAATCTAACGATAATCATCCTCCAGCAGAAGATGGGATTCTCAATCAAGAAAGTAAATGTGGTTCTGCTCTTGAAAAGCACTACTGCTCACCTGGCCAAGTCCTAAAATAGGACAGAAATAAATATATCAATTGCTAGAAATAAACTGTGACTTTCTACTGCTAAAGAACGGGAAAAAGGCATGCACAGCAACAGACAGATCACAGTAGTGGCACATCATATGATGCCACAGAGCGGTTGCTTCGAGTTCCATAAAATATATACAGACCCAGGAAATGCAGTAAATACAAAGTTTCTGATTAAGTTCATCCATTAAGGCTAGGCGGTGGAGACATGATTTCAGTGCCTGGAAAGGAAATTCATGAAACCAACAACATGGCCAAAAGGAGATCAATCTACAGTCTAAGATGGACATCGGAGACACGATTTCAGCGCCTAGTAAGGAAATCATGAAACCAAGAACGTGACCAAAATGTAGAGGCAGCCAGTCCACACATGCTTTGTCCAAAATGTGCATCAGGTCCATCTCAATAAATGCATCAAGACATATCAACAAATGCATATCTTCTGGTGCGCAGAAATTGAATTATTCAGAACCAAGTACAAAATCTAAGATCTGACCTACAAGTCAATCATTGGCAACCGAAGATAAGAATTACCATTGGCAGTGCAAAGATAACATGATGAAACATGAAATTAGATACATCAGTGGGCTGCAATAGCCATCCAGGCAGCCACCTTAATTTGAATTTGGTTGATCAAGAAAGTAATTCAATTGACCACTCAAAGTAAATCAACTTTGGATCTTGAGGTGGATCGTACAGGAAAATAGAACACACGACTTTTTATCAATTGACCACTCAAAGTAAATAAATAGTTTAGAGGGGTAAGAAAAATCTATAATGTAACCTGCACAATTAGAAACAAGAGTTGGAAAGGAATTATATACCTTCGTATTAAGCAAATCAATTCTTTCAAAATGTTCCTTAGCCCAACGAGCTATTGCGGTTGAAGCTCGAAATCGGCGAGTGGGGGCGTATCATCACTTAGTCCAGCGAGTGGAGTAACACAGCACACACCTTACGTTCGCGGCCACCTTGTGCAAGCCGCGCCGCGTCAGGGATGGGGCGCGGGGGGCGGTGTCGAACGGGAGCTCGCGGCGGCCGCGTCGGGGCTTGTGCCCGCGGCCGTGGGGGTGGAGGAGCAGTCGGGGTCGGTGCGGCGGAGGATCGTGGCGGCCTTCTTGTCGCCGCGCCCCGTCGAAGATGGGGCTCGTGGGCGGCGCCGGCACTGTACGGGAGCTCGTGGCGGCCGCTTGAGTCCGTGGCCATGGGGGCGGAGGAGGAGGCGGGATCGGGGGAGGAGGAGGAGCTCGTGGCGGCCTTCTTCTTTCCCTTTCCACAACAACAGCAGGAGGGAGTGCGGGGCAACGAGGGGGAGGACGCGGGGCTGGGGGAGAGACGAGCGAGCTCCTCGATCTAGGTTGGGAGGAGGAGGAGGCGGGATCAGCGGAGGAGTGCGGGGCAACGAGGGGGAGGAAGCGGGGCTGGGGGAGAGACGAGCCCCTCGATCTAGGTTTTCACCCCGTCTCTCGATCTCACATCCAATAGGAGGCAACCACGTGGCAGCTCGGAGGAGCATAAGCGAAACGCCGAAGAAGCCGGCTAGCACCTTCATCCTTTATACTCCCTCCGTTCGCTTTTATTCTACATTCTGGGTCATGATTTTGTTCGGAAATAATCTACATTCTGGATGGTCCCCACCCTGATAATTAAGAGGGGAGAGAGACCACACACCATGCATGCGTAGAGATTGGCCAAATTATATGGAATTTGCATGCATTGCATTAATTAAGATTGGTTTAACCAATAGGGTGCTTTGTTTCTTGTGAGACCTACAATTATAATGCATAGGAGCTTGTGCAAAGTAGTACTAATAAATGGTATACTAATTTGTCTGAATTTCTCAAAGATGTAGATTAAATCCGAACGGAGGGAGTAGGGCATAGATCTGTATAGCACCGAACCTCCAACAGCAAAGTAGTGGCTTGCTTGGATAAAAAACTACTAAGACTGGGTCCAAAATCAGTGGAAAGCTGCATATTGAGGAGAAAGGAGGAAGAACAACATCACAGATCTAAGTGAACCGTAAGATAGCAACAGTACCTGAAAATGGGGGTAGAAGCACCGGCAGATAAAATCGAAGAGCAGGAAGGTACTCTATATGCGTTTCCTGCCTAGCCCTACCTTCCGATGGGCCCCGTATTGCTGTGCATCCTGTGGGGCAGCAGCAATGGGCCCTATAAAAATGAGACGCTGGAAATCAGGCTATAGAAAGAGACACGGTAATTTCTATTAAGAAAAGAAACCATGGGCAAATACAGATGCGAGGAATTGATAAAGAAACATGTCCACCATGTCAGAAAGGAGCACAGCTTCCACAGACACCACCAAAGACTGTACTTAAAGAACTGATCGATGCTGAAATGTTCTAACGAACTAAATAGAAACGTTATAACCAGCAAAAGCAAACAACAATCAACGGAGACCTAGCAGTCTGATCGATGCCAAAGACTACTGGCCATCAATGAGCAACCAATAGCAAGCACTGATATTTAAAAGAACTGCGCCAGCTTAAAGAACCAGTGTACCTCTAAACATGGACAGTAAGAACGACTACCATGTTAACAGGACGCAATATCGTGCGCCTAGAAATCTAACGATAATCATCCTCCAGCAGAAGATGGGATTCTCAATCAAGAAAGTAAATGTGGGTCTGCTCTTGAAAAGCACTACTGCTCACCTGGCCAAGTCTTAAAATAGGACAAAAATAAATATATCAATTGCTAGAAATAAACTGGGACTTTCTACTGCTAAAGAACGGGAAAAAGGCATGCACAGCAACAGACAGATCACAGTAGTTGCACATCATAAGATGCCACAGAGCGGTTGCTTTGAGTTCCATGGAATATATACAGACCCAGGAAATGCAGTAAATACAAAGTTTCTGATTAAGTTCATCCATGAAGGCTAGGCGGTGGAGACATGATTTCAGTGCCTGGAAAGGAAATTCATGAAACCAACAACATGGCCAAAAGGAGATCAATCTACAGTCTAAGATGGACATCGGAGACACGATTTCAGCGCCTAGTAAGGAAATCATGAAACCAAGAACGTGACCAAAATGTAGAGGCAGCCAGTCCACACATGCTTTGTCCAAAATGTGCATCAGGTCCATCTCAATAAATGCATCAATACATATCAACAAATGCATATCTTCTGGTGTGCAGAAATTGAATTATTCAGAACCAAGTAAATCGATACAAAATCTAAGATCTGACCTACAAGTCAGTCATTGGCAACCGAAGATAAGAATTACCATTGGCAGTGCAAGGATAACATGATGAAACATGAAATTAGATACATCAGTGGGCTGCAATAGCCATCCAGGCAGACCAAATCCACCTTAATTTGAATTTGGTTGATCAAGACAGTAATTCAATTGACCACTCAAAGTAAATAAACTTTGGATCTTGAGGTGGATCGTACAGGAAAATAGAACACACGACTTTTTATCAATTGACCACTCAAAGTAAATAAATAGTTTAGAGGGGTAAGAAAAATCTATAATGTAACCTGCACAATTAGAAACAAGAGTGGGAAAGGAATTATATACCTTCGTATTAAGCAAATCAATTCTTTCAAAATGTTCCTTAGCCCCACGAGCTATTGCGGTTGAAGCTCGAAATCGGCGAGTGGGGGCGTATCATCACTTAGTCCAGCGAGTGGAGTAACACATGACACACCTTACGTTCGCGGCCACCTTGTGCAAGCCGCGCCGCGTCAGGGATGGGGCGCGGGGGGCGGTGTCGAACGGGAGCTCGCGGCGGCCGCGTCGGGGCTTGTGCCCGCGGCCGTGGGGGTGGAGGAGCATTCGGGGTCGGGGCGGCAGAGGATCGTGGCGGCCTTCTTGTCGCCGCGCCCCGTCGAAGATGGGGCTCGTGGGCGGCGTCGGCACTGAACGGGAGCTCGTGGCGTCCGCTTGAGTGCATGGCCATGGGGGGCGGAGGAGGAGGCGGGATCGGGGGAGGAGGAGGAGCTCGTGGCGGCCTTCTTCTTTCCCTTGCCACAACAGCAGCAGGAGGGAGTGCGGGGCAACGAGGGGGAGGACGCGGGGCTCGGGGAGAGATGAGCGAGCCCCTCGATCTAGGTTGGGCGGAGGAGGAGGCGGGATCAGGGGAGGAGTGTGGGGCAACGAGGGGGAGGATGCGGGGCTGGGGGAGAGAAGAGCCCCTCGATCTAGGTTTTCACCCCGTCTCCCGATCTCACATCCAATAGGAGGCAACCACGTGGCAGCTCGGAGGAGCATAAGCGAAACGCAGGAGAAGCCGTCTAGCACCTCCATCCTTTATAGGAGTAATTTATTTGAACTTTCATTTCGCACCGCTTATTCACCGCTTTCGTCCTGAGGGAGAGAGGGAAGCGACATCGATGGTAGAGACGGTGTCGCCGCAGCCAGCTCGGGCTGAGGCGGTGGTGGAGTTCTCTCACGAGCCCGATATTCAGCCGGCGGAGAGAG
Source organism: Alopecurus myosuroides (assembly GCA_028641055.1). Lineage (NCBI taxonomy): Eukaryota > Viridiplantae > Streptophyta > Magnoliopsida > Poales > Poaceae > Alopecurus > Alopecurus myosuroides. Next base: position 219,910,780 of record CM054063.1, on the reverse strand, counting down.
CGGCGGCGGTGAAGCCAGAGTTACCTTCACCGCAGAGGGTCGCGGCTCGCTTCCATGCCCGTCCAACGGCGAAGAGATCGGCTATTCATGAGCTTGAGAGGCTTCTGGGTCGTCGCCGATATGGGTATTCCTCTTCTACTCCCTCCTCCTTCACGCATCCCACTCTGTAGATGCTCTTTTGATTCCTGGATTCGTAGTAGTTTTTGCTAGCTCGGGTGCCCCCTCTAGGTCTGACGATGATTCATGTTCGAAACTTCGAATGAGTAGGCACTAGGCAGGCTCAGGAAGTAGTTGTCGGATTTAGTTTGGCAGGGAGTTTGTCCTTAATTGCGGCAACCTCATGAACTAGTTGTATTTGATAGGTTATGGTTCAGATTTTTGGTCTCTGTTTTTTGTGGATGTTGTTCTGTCAGAGGGTTCGTCCTTAATTTGTGGGCATTCTGAGTGAGTTTTGTTGGGTTATGTTTCATTTTAGATGAATATACAATCTATGGTGCTTTGATTGGGGCTTTGTCTTTTATCTGTCATATGCAGTCTATGAGTTAGCTTTTGGTGTATGTGCTACTGTTTCAGTGTGCAAAGTTTATGTAGTTCTTCAGTTAGCAGAGTTTTTGAAGCCTTCTTATGTTAATTCACATTTGTAGCGGGTGAAGCCATTTTTGCATACCGGTGGAGAAGCTAGCTCATTCTTATAGACTGGGCAAAGTCTAAGTAAAAATTCATTCCTTAGTGCTTAAGAAGAATTCACTAGATTAGCCTGGGCAGGTGCCCGGGCATACTAGGCCTTTGCTCCGCCACTATTGCAGACTGCTGTCTATGTCTAGGCACTGTAAAACTGTTTTTTGAAGGCTATCATTTATGTAAAGTGAAAATGTTCCTTGTTTTGTGTGATTTGTACTCTAAAATCCACATTATGTAGCTTTTTTGTGTGTGGTATCTTCTTCTGTGCAGCTTATACTCCATTGATTTTTTTATTTTGATTTTTTGTGAGTAGTGGACGTGAGCCTTTGAGATCTTTTGGTGCTTCTTCGGGAATAAGTTGAAGTCCAGTGAAGTTTTAACTGACAAAGAAATCCTAGTGTGCTTAATTGTTGTAGATTTTATGTGTTTTCTATTTCCTTCACTCGATGATTTAACGAGTACTAATTTCTTGCATATACTTGAAGAACCAGAATCAGCTAACGATGTGGACATATGATTTCTTGTGTATGAACATATTACTTCTAAAGTATCAAAATTCAGCAGGTTTTGTAAAATGAATGGAAGAAAGCCGAAACACTTTGAAATCTGCTACTACATTCTGGCAATGAGCTTTCAAACTATATCTCCTTTTTGTTTTCGTTCTTCTTTCAGTTTTTTAGTTTTCATATAATCGAATCCACCTTATTTTGTTTCTTTAGGTGCATTATCTTGATTCCTTAGATTTTGGTGTTAGAACAGTCGATCAGATCGCTCCTAGGTTTTCAGTTGGGAATGTGTATATGATAAAATTCTTCTCTGATTTAGACTACAGGAAGAAAAACAAACTTGGGTAGAGGCAGTTGAAGAAAAACCTTTCTTATTGGTATAGGTACTTCTGAGCAAGGAACCAAGTGGATAAATCAGTGGATTTAGATTTCCCGCTCAAGGTATGCTTTTTTGCTCTGTTCTTGGTTTCAGATCTTTTAGTTTTCTCATATTTTTTGTGCTTGTAAATTATATGAAATATAACATGATTTTTTCTTTTTTGCAGATATGACTTGATTATTTTTGTGTCTGAAAGGTATTTTGAAAGTGATTTTTTGTTTCTACATTGCCAAACTTCAGTGAGTATAAACCCTTTTTGTTTCTTATTTTTTTTCACTGCCTTATGTAGATTTCTGCATTTTTTGTAAGCACTGACAGCTCAATAACGTGTAATTATTTTTTGGGTGATGAGAAGATGTGGTAGCTATTGTTTTTGAAGACATGTAGAAGTTGTTTGCATTATGGATATATCTAGTATTTCCCCCCTACAATATGAATCAATACACCGTGTGATCGTTTTGTATATGTTATGGCACATAGGGACGTTTGAATATGAAGTAGTGGCATGAGGTTAAACTTGAGAAACTTATATTTTTTATTACTTCAAAAGTCTCGTAATATAGTTTTCAGATTGTTAGTAACTTATTGTTTCGTTCACTCTGCCTTTCTCATTTAGTTTTAATTATATCATAGTTTGAGCAAAAAATTCTCTCTTTTTCATTCTCTCATTATTCATATTTAAGTATCTCAATTTTATCACTCTTTATTCTCGTTTTCCTTCAATTTGTTAATTGTTATTTCCTTCTCAGTTCCTCAATTCATTTCTCTCGGTTTTATTTAAGTTAGTCATTCACCGTCGCATTCTTTTATAACTTAGTCCTATTATTTCATTGTCTTCGACTCTTATTTTTTCATTGTTCATTCTTTCTCTCAGTTTCATTATTCATTTTTATCTAATTATCTCATTGTTCATTATTTCTCTTAGTTTTATTTAAGTTACTTATTCATCATCTCATTCTGTTATTGCTTAGTGTCATTCTTTTAGTTTTTTCATTATCTCATTGTTAACTCTTCACTAACTTAATTCTGCAGTCTTTATTTTTTGTGTATTTTAGACTCATTTTTTATTTCCTTAGTGTCCTATTCATTTGTATTGTGGCTATGTTTTATCCCAGTCTCTTTTTTTCTTCCTATTTGCTCATTTGATGGTATTCTTGAGTTCGTTAATCTCATAATTTTAGAGTTTCATTTTCTGCCTCTCATTCTATTATTATAACAATCACGCTTGTCTTTAATAATCTTATTTTTCATTTTAATTTCTTCAGTCTTATTTATTCAATCATTATTTTATACTTTGTTAATTGATAGCTTCATTTTCATTCTCTCAGCTCCCAGATTTTCATTCTCTCATTTTATTTTTATGCCTCTTAAGTATCTCATTCTTTTTTCTCTGTTTTTTGTGTGTTTTTTTGTTCCGCCTACGCAACTTCTTAAGTTGGTAGCCGGTTCCAAGCCCGTGTAAAGGAGGAGGAACCAATCCCAAAATGATGCTTTTTTTCCCTCGGTCCTGTAACCATCTAGTGTCTCAGTGTCTCTTATGCACTTTATTTCATTCTTCTTTTTGTTCTCTCCTTAGTTATTTATGTCTTTGAATTATTTCTTTACCCAACACTATAGCATACAATTTAGTGGCAATTATTTTTTTCAAAGGTGTCAAATGTATCATAACTCTCATCAATATGAATGTTACATATAGGTGTACTTGGTTGTCGTCTAAATTTTTGTGTATTTTTGTCAGTTTTGTAACTGCCTTTTTAGGTACCAGATTCACTTTCGCAACTGTGTATGGAACACGTTGTGCAACACCCATATTCTAGTATGTAGCGCGTGCATTTTCTGCTCTCTTTTTTCTTCCTTCCCTTTTCTAATGATTTTTTGCTAGGTTGTTCCATGACATATCGACATGTCCTTCTGTAAGAACACTGGGAACATGATTTCTGTCCAATCACCCGACAAGCTTGAGTACGAGTTCAACATAAAGAAGAAAAAAAGGGCATCCAACACGTATATATGGCAGTGAATATAAGGCTTTCATTGTTGATTATGGCATGCACATAGGTGACAAATTTCTGATGAACATGCATAACAAGGGTTACGTTTTTACGATATGAGCCAAAGAATCGTCGTGAAAGCATAAATTAGTGTGATTTAAGTCCTTATCTCTTTCATGTTTATTGGGGTGTTCATTTGAGATACAAGCATGGTATTTCGTGTTTTTTTTCATTTCTTGTGCGTAGCCAAAGTCAATGCACCCGCAAATATGAATTCCAGCGGGTTTGCTGTAGAATTAACTGAAAACCATACTAACGGATATGATGCAGTCATGGCTAATGTCGATGTCCGTGTGGATGGTACCTATCTTCACCACTTGTCTTCATCAGATATTGATAGAAACTACTTGGTATTTGTTTTTCTTTCTCACATTCATTTTTGGCTATTTTTTGATATATTTTACTTGATCCAATCAATTTGAGTCAATAATACTTGTTAGTACTTCTTATTTATTTTTGTAGAGGCTCCCTACGGCACTCTATGAAGCCATGAATATGGGAAACTCTGGTGATGCATTCCTATCAATTAATGATGGTGTCATGGTTCAAGCCGAGTTCGAGAAATGCCCTGACGGGAGGACTAGGTCCACGTTTGGTTGGGATTTTTTTCGTGAGGTCGAATTATCTTGATGCAGGAGTGGTTGTTGTGATGTTGTGTACTAGTAGTAGAGCTAATGTACTTAGCATTGTTTTTATGTTCTTTAGGTTGCTGATTGCAAAACAATTGTTAGTCAACGATGATCCATTGCATCCTTTTTTTAAGTTCCTGAATAAGTTGTATGAACATCACCAAAATTTCTTTTGTTGTTAGTTATCTGAAATAAGTTGTATTAACCTTTTGAACGAAGTATGTGATGTTTTGTATTTTGTTTCAGTTTTCAGTTATATATTTTTCATTTGATTTTTGTTTTTCTAACTAATTGTTTGGAGCAGGTAACTCGGCCTACCATTTTTCATGTATGGTAGCCGGTTCCTAGATCGGATAAAGGAGGAGGAAAACTCGTTGTTGTTTTTTATCTCTGGCATTAAGTCCTTCAGTTTTCATCTTTCAAATTTCATTTGTTCTTCTTTAGTATCCTAGTCTTCACCTTTTCTATATATCTAAGCTTATCAATTTTTACTTTTATTTGAATGGTCTATTTGCATGGTTTCAAGTATTTTATTTTGCGGGAGAGAGAAGTTGGAGAATAATGTGGAACATATCAATGGAGAAAAGAGAAGTTGTGATTTTTAGCCGTCTGTCTGATAAAAATGTGTCACTATATTTTGTTTGCCTTGTTTGTTCCAGTCACTTTTTTTTTCATTAGTCAATCTTTTTTTCATTTCTTTTTCCAACAAGGATGGATGTAGTGTAATGTAATACATTAGTTTCATCAGGTGTATCTTGCAAGAAAATAGCCAATTATCTTAATTGTGTCAGTGAATTAGGTTGTCAATATTTTTTTATGCCCTCACAAACACATGTATGTAGACCAAAGAGGTTTGAGCGGACATGAAGGTCTATCTCATGTATTTGCACATTGTCTAGAAGCTATTGATAAAGTCGCTATGAGTTATTCGAATGCACACTGGAGCATGTTGTCTCAGTGGGTAGTCACTAAAGCAAGATTTGTGTACAAAGTTTGAGTGAGACGACAATTCAGTTAAAAATGTAGTTTTCATCTGGCTCAGTACGCAACATTTCTTAGGGTTTGTCTGAGATATTTTCTTTTAGTTTTTATGTGCCTGTTTTGGAAGATAGAGACGATGCAAGTGTTGTGATAATTTGAAAAATAAATACCACACACCATTATTACAAATATGAACGCCACGAGAACATAAATATCACATCTCATTGTTTTACAATTTGGAATATTGCAAATCAAAATCTTTGTTATGGTATTTTTTCTATATTTGTATGTTTAGTCTCGCGTCATCCACTTGTCCATAATTTGATGTATATGTCTCTCCATTTTATTGATTTCGTGGGATTTCCAAATGAATCGCTTGATCCATAACAACTGCATCGTTTGTTTTCCTCCCTTTTTTGCCGATTTTACGGTTAGGGAGTCTGTACACTAGAGCATTAGGGTGATTAGTTTTTTATATATTAAATCATCCTTTCTTTGATGATTTTAATAATGAATATTCACGAATGTCTATTACCTGCTCCATTAGCCTTTGATTTTCTAGTCCTTTTGGTTTTTGGCAAGTTTTACTGCTTGCGAGGACATTTTTTTTGTATGCTTAGTACTTCCAAAGTGGCTGCATTTGTAAACCTTATTTTTCTTTATCTTCTCTTTGATTATTAACATCCTTGGGAGCCCCTTTGTGTTAGCAACATCAGGGTCGAGAAGTTCAATTTTTGAGCTTGTCCCTTCATTCATTGATTTAGCATTAAAATTCAAAACTGTTCTGGTTGTAGCAGGTTGTTCAGTTTGTATTACATATGTCCCTTCAGCTACTCTGTCCATTTATTCAAACTAATCTTATATTTTATGCATTTTTTGCAGTGAGTACTGACCTTTTCTCTGCTCTTTGATGCTGTCTGCACCAACCTCCTTGATAATAAGTTATACCTCAGACACTCGTTTTTTATATGTTGAGGTGGTAATGTGTTGTAGTTAAGTTTATTTTTCTTTTTTTGCCACATGTCAATGCTGCACTTTTCTGGTATCTGTTTCACTTCAAGTTGTAACATCACTTTAAGTATGTGTGGACACAAGATGCCATCCTTCTCGAACTTACAACATATACAATAGTATTCTTATTGCTCGAGGTTAACTTGAACTATGTAGTTTCTTTCCCCATGCTCTTTGATTGGGTAGTTACTTTCCTAGAATAGCACGTAAATCTTTTCTTTTGTTTGCTCTCGAAGATGTAGCCTTGTCACATCAACTAGGAAGTGTTGTAACTTTTGGAAATTTGCCAGGTTGTGGAGCTCATGTGCTTGCCTTTCTATGTAGTACTTAGTCAAGAATTGCTTTGGCGGTACTCTTTTGTTTACTAGATTGTGGACACACTCATATTCTCTTGCACGAATTGTATCAAGGATACGTTGATATTATCTAAGAAAGCCAGTGATGCTGAATTTTGAACCAACACCTTTTTTGAACTAGGCGTTTGTCCCTTCACTCCTAGTTTTTTGTTTGTATGAAAGGAACGAATTTTGTCTTGAAGTACCCTGGAACATATATCTCTCTTGATTTCCACACGTCTTCAAAGAAATTTACACCATCAACTTTATGTTCTTCAATCATAGCCTGCCAAAGTGTTTCAAATTCATTTTCTGTCAACGAGTTATCTATTATATCTTGCATTTCTTCATATAACCCCTCATTTTCAGCTAATGTAGTCCCGTTTTGTCGTCCCACATTTTCTTCACGTGGAACAAACAATTTATGTGAGTTGAATCTCGGAAAACTAACTTGATTGCATTCTTCATTGCTTTATCATTATCAATTATTATTAACACTGAGTGTTTGCCTCACATAAATTTCAATAACTGTTTAAGCACCCACTCGAATGTTTTGTTGTCTCATTGATGGTTAATGCACAACCAAACAAATGCGTCTTACCATGCGGTGAGATTCCTACAATAGGTGCAAAAGGAAAGTTGTATTCCTTTGTCAAAAACATTATATTAAAACTGACGCAGTCACCATAGAGTCCATAATATTCCTCCGACCATGTATCTAACCAGAACACACTTCGAACCTTATTATTCTGATCTAATTCCATACAGTTGTAGAGCCCTGGGTCTTCATCTTCTTTCTTGTTAAAGCAGGCATGAACCTGCATGAACTCTCTATGTTATAGTTCTCTGTTGAAACTGGAACCATAGTTGCAGACTTTCCTTTTGTTGTATGGAAGTTGCTGCATGCCTCCTCTTAGGTGTGCTAGAACTGATATTATATTTCTTGTAGGAATGTTACATTGTCGTGATTATTGCTTCCTCTTCTTTTATCATGTACACATGTGACCTGAAGAACCTGCTCCCAAGGTCAAGGGGTGATTGTGATCAAGCATAAGGTTAGTGATGCACAATACCCCATTTTTCTCACTAATGACAATCTCCACTTTGTAATCTGTCCTGACAAACACTATTCCCCGCCTCTGTCCTACTAGCACCTCATTTTCAGTTTCTGAGTTGTGACCAGGTTTATTACACTTGATTGTTGCCCTTGTGACTTCATTATTTCTTTTCTTACTTGTTGTGCGGTATAATGAAACAACTTCTATTGAAAATACAGCAGCAAATGAGTACATGTTAAGGAATTTTTGAGCCTCGTCTCTAGATTTAAATTACATTCCTTTCTCTGGTTTGAGCTCGGCGCTTACTCCCGATCTTTCTTTTTCAGCTTCTTCTTTCTCTACCTATAAAATTTTCAACATCCTTTTAATTTGTCGCACCACCTTCTTTATTTTCACTACCACCATCTGATTCAACATATACAATACTTGGATCATCATCTTCACTGTTTCCATTTTGATCATCAGACTCCATGTATGATCGAATTGTTGAGCCTCATCTCTAGATTTAAATTGCATTCCTTTCTCTGGTTTGAGCTCAGCTCTTACTCCGATCTTTCTTTTTCAGCTTGTTCTTTCTCATTTTCTATAAAATTTTCAACATCATTTTCATTTATCTCATCACCTTCTTTATTTTCACTACCACCAGCTGATTCAACATATACCTTACTTGGATCATCATCTTCACTAATGTTTCCATTTTGATCATCAGATTCCATGTATGATCAAATGACCGGCGATGAGTATCATCTCTTGTGTTTTCATCATTTTTAACCTTCCACAAAAGCATTTTTTACGCGGTCATCTGGTACTATATCCTACCTCATCGAGTTTTGTGTTTTCAAAAGCATAAGAGAAAAATACATGAGTGCATTCCGCATCAAGTTCTATGTTTTCAAACAGATTCGAGTCCAATGGGTTATCTTCAAGAGTGCGATGAAAATTGTTACTATCCTGCTACAATAAAGTTTCTTGAGGTTAGTTCTCATAAAAACATGTCACTCATTGGTTTTATTTGTAGTTTTATAGGTTCATGTGTTTATACCTGAAAGAAGTCTTGCTCATACGATCCTTATGTTGTAATAAAAGGTTGTTTTTCACTGGTCCTTACTATATCATCCTATACAAGTTACTATTATTAGTATTTGAAGTTTTTGTTTATATACTTTGCTTTGAAGCACAAATTTCTTTCAGTTGTTTTTGAATTTGATGTTTTACACACCTGAACTGAGTTTGCCTGAGGATGGTCTCTTGTACCAACAACTTCTTGTTTTTTACTAGAACCTTCCCACCATGATTTTTCATTATTTGCCGATGAAGAAAAACTCTTGCTATCCACCTACAAGAATCATAATTTTATGGAGTGTTCATTAATTCTAGCAAACATAGTTCAGGGAAACAAGTTGTTAATTCTGAAAGTACATAACTTTTTTATTTTTAGTTGATCCTTACCTCGGGTATATGGTTATTGCTAGAAAAGCATCCTATGTCAACTTCTCCATGAAGCAATGCCATGTATGAGAAGTTACCCTACACATGTGTAGTAAGATGTTTGTCATACGCGTAACTATTTTTTTTATAAATTGTATATTTTCTTGAGTCAAAATAAGCACCTTTAGTACATCATGTTCATTCAGTTCATAATAAGTTGCTCCCATTGAAGTGCCTTCACCAACTACGTGCAAGAAAGTATAGAGGCTAAGAAATATTTTTTCAATATCAGTTTTGTTTTTGTATCAATACTTTCTATTTTTTTCATACCTGTAAGACATCATTTCTTTTGCTCTGACCCTGATATCCAACGGTGCTAATATTTTCTTCCCTTTCTCATAAACACCTCCTTTTATTTTCACAGTAAAACATATTTTAGAGTTCATAAAAGTTATCAAAATAAGTTTCGGTGGCCCTAGTGCATTTCATTCAGACTGCTGATACGTCCATTTTGCATCACTGTTTTATATTATTTTATTTTCTGTTATTCTTCGATATATTTCATGTTATGATGCATTACTTATGTTATTTCATCTTATTTTGCAAATTTGATAATTATTGGAGAATAAACACCGGGACCAGAAATTTGATGGAAAAAGCACCGTCAGAATACCATATTTCAGAAGATCACAAGAAGAAGGGGGATACCGGAGATGTCTTAGAAGTACAAAAGAGGAAGCCAGCCTCAAGAGGGGCCACCAGGGGCCCACACCAAAGGGTAGCGCGCCCCCCTTGGTCGCGCCGCCAGGTGGTGTGGCCATCCTGTCCCACCTATGGTCGCCCCCTTTCACGTACTTGACCCCCAGGGAACCCTAAGCCGTAGAACATTATCGAGGAAATATTCCGCCTCCTCGGGGCGGAAAACAATATAGAGATAAAAGCTCTCCGATAGGGAGAAATATGTCGGGAAAATTCCTCCCCAAAGAGGGGGAATCGTCACTGTCATCACTCTGGGCTTCACCAAGATCATCATCGTCATCGTCCTGACCACCAGCACCATCACCTTCACCGTCCACCGTCATCCCGCTATTAAAATTAGGGGTCTTTATCGTTGTTTTCCACTAGATCTCTCTCCTGGTGTGGATTACTTGTTAGTAGTTGATGCTTGTGAGATTATCGGTGTTTGCACTTTATGACCAGCTTGTTATTCACCATTATATCACCTCTGATTATGACCCATATGATGCCCCGTGATTAGTTCGTTGCAATATCCTAGAATTTTTCAAAAATATTAAACGTGCATGCATACATATCATCATGACATGGTTACACAAAAGTGCATTTAAAAATTTAAACATCACAAAACAAAAACCCTATATGAATTCATCTCCAAAAATAATACCATACTGACCCATACTAAATCTCTCCTATCTAAAAGAAAAGTTTGGTTCCTTCAACCGTCAACCATCGCATCCTGTCGTCAAGCAACCCTCTTGTCCAGCATTCCTCCCACATCCTGCCTTACTACAGAATTTAGGGAATTAATTAGCAAGGCCACGGAAATCTTTACTTGCATAATAAGCGGAGCCAATTAATTATACTCCCTCCGTCCAGGTTTACCAGGCTCCTAATGAAATTCTATTTGTCCAGGAATGAAGTGCAAATAAGGCCCGAAAAAATTAATATCCTCAAAACTCGTGATGTTATTAATTGTGACAGCGCATGTATACGTGAGCTCATTTCCTTTGTATCCTTGCATGCGGTGTGAAACAGAAATTGGTTGGGCCCTTGCATGTGGTGTGAAACCTGCCAAGTTTTGTCCTCCACTCATTTCGCATGCAATCTCCTGCCCGTTCGCTCCTTCTGCATGCTTTCCTATAGCTGGTGGGTTCGCATGCGTGTGTACGCGTTTTGGTTCACATGCTGTACTCGTTTTGGTTAGCTATATATAGAACAAGCTTTGTAGAGCACCACGTACCAGTTCAAGCAAAGCTCACTGTCAGGCATGGACGCGGACCGATCCGTGCAGCCAATTCTTGAGGAAGATGGCAACAAAGCTGTGAAGGTGGAAGATCTTGGCGCCGCGGGAGCAGCGAGCGATGACAAGAAGAAAAGGGGCAGGGAGGAGGTTGAAGATGGCGATGAAGTGGCTAGGAAAAATCTGAAATGGAGAACCGAGAAAATGTCCGCTCATCTTCAGTTCATCCTGAAGATCGGCGCTGATCGCGTGAATCCTTTGTTCAGGTACATGTCTAGCTGCCGTGGATGCGTCACTCCTCCGGTATGTGGTCAGTGTGGTGTCGAAGGTGACATCGTTAAGTTCCTTTGCCCAGGGTGTAGGCTGCCGGTTCCACTTGACCTTTGTCGTTGCTTAGAGTGTGAGATGCCTTTGTTGAACGACAAATTTTGGTGCTCCGATTGTGCCACCACTGACGGTATTACCAAGAAAGGTGTGTGTGTAAGCTGCCATCGCTACCCGTCATCATTTGTCGTTGCCACCGATGAAAACAAGAATGAAGAAGTCCCTGAGACTCAACTCTAGGAAGAAGCCACCGATGAAAGGTGTTATGAGTTTTCATATATTTCAGTTTATTCGGATGTGAGTGCAAGAACTATCATGTTTGATGCTATGTAATGGAAGATTGTTTGGATGTGATTTCAAAAAGTATTTGGAATGCAATTGTTTGTGGCTCAAGAATAACGTTCACATGATATAAATTTTGGTCCAATGTCCGAATACAACTCATAATTTAAATATTGTCTTCTATGACAATAGGATAGTTGGCGTTTAGCCACGCAAATGCATCTTCAAGTAGTTCCTTCTCAACTACTAAACGTATTGGCAACTTCCCTTGTCTCTCAAGCGCTTGCTTCTTCAAGTGAGGTACGTCATAATGTATCGAACCCTTCTTCTTGATAATCTCCCTCATGCATGCTTGGTGGCTCAAGAAAATCCTAGCACATGGTAACAATAAGTCAATTTCCCAATTCTCTAAAATCTTACGAATGATATAATGTGTATTGTCACGTACCTATTGAGTTTTTCATGTGGATATTCCGCTAAAGAGGTATTAACCTTAGAAAGTATTTCCGCTAGAGTTTTTGGCATTTTCTTTTGGAAAAGAGATTGGATAGAAGCAAACCAACCAAGATCTAGAACATTGCAGTCAGGTGAGTTGGGAGGTTGATACACCATCCGAATGTTCCACCCACCCTTTGCAGCTTCACTAATAAATATTGGGTCATCGGGCTGAATATGAGTTCTTGCGTTGTCTTGCTGAATGAAAATAGTTTTGTTCCTGTCACTAGCCGGCCACTTGGCCTTGATTGCAGGGAGAACAAATTTCACAAGGTACTCCCTACTTTTGGCCTTGTCAACTTCGTTGCAAGGTTTGAGCTCCCATTCTCCCTTTTCCCTATTGGAAACAAATGAATTTATACAATTAAACAAAAAATATAAACAACCATAATGTTCTGAATGTAGAATAAGTAAACCAGACATACCTATTAGGACTTTTCTTCTGTGCTTGAACCCACTCAACATAAGCCCAAACGCCTATCTTCCCATCGAACGTACAATTACCTTGGGCATCATATCTAGGTCTTGCCATCACGGAAACAAACATAATTTTCTGAATATGACCTTTGTTCTTTGTCTCCCTTTTGGGGGCTTCCTCCCTGTTGCTCAAATATACATTTTCAGTCCTCCTAATTCTATAGAACCACTTCTCATCGTAATGGCAAACATTGAAACCTGCCTTCATTGTGGGAACATCATCAAAGGTAGAAGGCTCAACTTGATGTATAGCATACACCAAACGTTGCTTTTGGTTCTCTTTTGTCAACATGGGTTTCACATCACTTGTCACCCTTCTGATTTCCCGCTCTTTTAACCTACACAAGCGCATGAAAAATGTTTTGGTTAGTTAGAACTAAAATTCGATATTTACACAAAAGAAAGAACGCAACAACAAATAATAATTCTACCTCTGAAAAACAGTAGATTTCGGCATGTTTATAGCTTCTGCTAGTTGGCGTATAGTGGTGCGTTCGGTAGTGGGGACTGCTTCCATTGCTTCTATGTCCAGCATGATCTTCTTTCTACCAACCTTCCCCATCTTTCTGCACTTCACACTATTGATACCACCTCCGTTAATTCCCTGCCTCCAAATTCTTGTCACCACCCTTCTTGGGCAGTTAGCCAAAGCAGCAACCTCAGCCGTAACTCCACGTTTCATTGTTGAGGACGTTCCATTGCGTTGCATTATCCATTGGTAGATTTGGCGTTTCTCCTCGGTCGTGTAATACTTTCGTACACGTTTGTTAACTAGATCATCTGCACACATGTAACCGAACCAAAAAGCTGGTTAGTGAGGCAATAATTTAAGTACAATTCTCTGCCGTGGCAGAAAAATGAGTACAATTCTCTGCCGTGGCAGAAAAATGAGCACAATTCTCTGCCGTGGCAGAAAAATGAGTACAATTCTCTGCCGTGGAACTTAAAACTTGAGAAATTTCTGCCACGGCACAAAATTACATACAAAAGCTGCAGAAACTTACTCAAATCTATTGTCTTCGAACGATTTGCTGGAACGGGTGTTTGCCTCGGAGGGTACTCATCCGCATTCTCGAACTTAGGGTTATATCCAACTCCACGGTACCCTAGAATCAACGGACTCTCACTAGGTGGTACATCTAAAAACAGAAAAATACAGAGTGTTAGGTGTCTAAAGTGCAAAAGGAGTGAAAAAGTGATCAGATATTACGAATCATACTCAAATCAAACCCTCTATCCCGAGTAGAAGATTGTTCAGTTCGGTGTACTTCTTGTCTCGTACGCAAATCTACATGTCAACAAAATTCAAATCACATGGTGCAAAAGTTCACAATACAAACATAACAATGATCTAAATAAAATAGTGATCTAAAATCAAATCACATAGTGCAAAGTGTACTGTGATCTAAATAAAACAGTGATCTAAAAAATTAAACAATGATCTAAACAGTGCTAACAATGAACTATTTAAACAAGCTAAATTTCTATGAACTAAATAAAACAGTGATCTAAATAAAACAGTGATCTACAAAATTAAACAATGATCTAAACAGTGCTAACAATGAACTATTTAAACAAGCTAAATTTCTATGAACTAAATAAAACAGTGATCTAAATAAAACAGTGATCTAAAAAATTAAACAATGATCTAAACAGTGCTAACAATGAACTATTTAAACAAGCTAAATTTCTATGAACTAAATAAAACAGTGATCTAAATAAAAACAGTGATCTAAACATATTGCAAATTGTAGTGTGATCTAAACGAGCTAACAATGAACTATTTAAACAAGCTAAATTTGCTATGAACTAAATAAAACAGTGATCTAAAAAATTAAACAATGATCTAAACAGTGATCTAAATAAAACAGTGTACTGTGATCTAAACAATTAAAAAGTGTACTGTGATCTAAATGAAAACAGTGATCTAAACATAGTGCAAATTGTAGTGTGATCTAAACGAGCTAACAATGAACTATCTAAACAAGCTAAAATTCTATGAACTAAATAAAACAGTGATCTAAATTTCCATGATCTACAAAAGTTTTGCATACAAAAAAATGACGTAAACAGTGATCTAAGTATCTATGAACTCCACTGTAATCCTATGATAAACTCCACTGTGATCCTATAGATGAATTTATATAACAATGGTCCTATGATGAAATCACATAAACAATTCCACTGTGATCCTATGATGAACAATTACACTGTGATCCTATGATTCTATGATGAACAATCTACAGTGTACATATATGAGAGTTTTCCGAACCTCTAGTGTTGAAGAAGCTCGCGTTGAGGTCGACGCTGAATCCACCACCCATCTTGAGCGCAGGGTCCTTAGGGACAGGACATATTTTCTTTGCCTTTGTCTCTTGACGGCGACGGCGAGATGAACCACTGCCTCCGGCTTGCACAGCACCGCCGCCGCCCGTCGCGGTTGCAGCATCGCCTCCGGCATGCACAGCACGGACCTCGACAGTCGCGGTTGCAGCACCCGACCCAGTCGCGGTTGCAGCAGCGCCTATGGCAGTCAAGATCGCAGCACCGCCTCCGGCGTGGACGACACCGCCGCCGCCAGTCGAGGTTGTAGCAGTGCCTACGGCTTGGACAGCAGGGCCAACGCCACGGTTTCCAGTGCACGTTGCAGCACGGCCGCCGCCAGTCGACGTTGGAGCACCCGATCCAGTCGAGGTTGCAGCACGGCCACCCGCAGTCGCGGTTGCAGCACCGCCTCCGGCGTCGACGAGTGAACGACCGCCTGCTTCCACGACGCCGATCCCGATCCCTGCAGCGTGCACACGTACATCACGTTAGAAAGCTCCTCCGCCGCTAGCGCTCGCGTCCAAGGATGGAAGAACCAACTTACCGCCGCCGCCGCCGATTGAAGATGAAGCTTGCGGCCGCATCAATCCGACGCGCCTCACGGTGCTTGGTTGCGGAAGGACGGTGCGCCGAGAGGGCATGGCCAGGATGGTTCCCTTGAGGAACGGAGCAAGCGCGCGGAGCCCAGTCAATCCGAGACTTCGCGGTGCGCGCCTCGACGAGCTCTCCGGTGGTTCGTCTGCCATGGCGAGAGGGAGAGAGATGAAGACGATGGCGGAATTGGAGGCGATGAGTCGCCGTATATAACCACCCAGATTAGCGCGGTGTTTTTGGAATCAAAAGGAAATTGCCGCCGTTGTCTTTCCATTATTTGGCGCTGATCGAGCGCGAGATTTCGACGGAAAATTTTCATCTGCGCGGGGAAGAAGGGAGAGACGTGGGGGAAAGAAAACTGTCGACTGCATGCAGAGCAAAATTAGCGGGTTTACTATCCGGTTTTTCCTCTCCACCGAGGAGACGCATTGCATGGCGAAAATTACTGCGCTAAGGACGATATTTACCGCGGATTGGTTAGCCTCACAGCCAGTCAAATTGGGCCTTGGTCGCAGAGATTTTTGTTAGGAGCCTGCTAAACCTGGACGGAGGGAGTATATGGAGATCACGAGCCAATTAATTCCCAGCTATTAACTCCCACCAATGTTTTCTTTTCGAGAATTAACTCCCACCGATTCAACGCCCATCAATTAAATCCCAGCAATTAAAGCCTCTAATCAACGAGCAGGAATTAACGCCCAGCAATCAGGCAATAACGGACAGAAATTTGCAGCCACAATCGTTGGTCCACATCAGTCAACTATTTATTACACGATTAAAGGGATATCAATGGGGCAAATCATCGCTCCTAAACAGCAGGCACAATCATCGCTCCAAAATGTCATCGCTTTCCCAATGTCACGCGAGAAACCTTCTTCCTCGCCCAGGCTCGATGCAATGTCACTCGCCCAGAAACGATGAGGGTGGTGGTACCTTCACAAGACCCAGCTCCCGTCTGGCCTCCGATCAACAGGTAATCGCGGTGCTCCGACTTTTGTTTCTTTTAAGCCATTCTAAAACAATATAAGAAACAATACATAACCCCGATTATACTTCATTTTAAGCAGGAATGTCAGATTCTAGGACATTGAATCGGAGCATATACACATCAGATCATGAGAGATCACCGCAAGAGTTGTGGCTGCACGAATGAAACATATTGGAAGTGGAACTACAATCTACTGTGCCATCCTCACATACCAATCCGTAAGAAAATTGTTGCTACCCTTACTACGAACTTCTATTATTATGACATCTTTTGACAAAATAGTGTCCTGAATGTGCAAACACTGATGCAAGTTGCGTCAAAAACTTAACTATTTTTTCAGGGAGACAAAATGGGAGCTACAACATATGGGCATCAGGCATATGTTACAGAGTGGCGAGATTTATGTGTTCAAACATGTCAACTTCGAGCCCACTTTTATGTAACCAGTCAATGGAATGACCATGCCAAACGAGTATCAGGTCTTGTTCCAGTCTCTCACCCAGTTTCATGTTGCTCGATCGAGCGTATTCATTCCTACGCTGCCATCACGGTTCTTGAGTCAGTATATTTGATTCTTGCTTGATTGATAACTGTTATTGCTCAATATATTCAGATGTAATTATTATTACCATGACTGAAAAAGTGTAATTTTACAATTCTAGATGTGATTGTGGTGTTAGTGCATGTTGAGCCCGTGAGATTCCACCCATCAAATGGTCGGAGGATGCTGGGGTAAGGCCCTGCACAGCCTATCGGACACCAGCCCGGGCAGCATGATGTCAACTGCACCAGCCGTAGATCATATTTACTTCTCCCCCAATTTGGTTGTCTCTCGGTTCTTACATGTTCCCCCTTTGAATCCTACGCAATCTGCTACTCTAGCGGAAAACCTTGCCATATTTTGTATTTTGCCATCAAAATTTTGTACTTTGATCAATCTAGACGTGAATGCGAGCATAATGCAGCTTTGCAAACCTGAGGATGAAGGTCGATCCAAACCATTCGGAGGATTACAAGTACCATGCATCGGTGCTTCATCATATATGCATGTAAATTATGTCATCACAATTATACCATATTATTATTTCTTTAAAGGTACCTAACCATACAGAAACATGATAACTAGAATATAGTACATCTTCTGATTCTGTTCCTTTGCACTCACAGAAGTATTGATATATATTTCGAATTTATAGTATTATATCTTCCTCACGTGTCTTATACAAAGAAGCTAAGAGTCATTATAACAAATAAACGGAGCTGAAGCCTGGCACGCCTTCAGTGGAGAACCAACTATCTCAGCTGCTGCAGGCTCAAAATGCATTAGAATCTCCTTATAGCCAGTCTCATGCTGGAGAATTTTTATAAATCCTGAAGTAAATTGTGCTTATCTTTTCTCTGGTGTAGCGTGTTCATCAACTGCTAGGTGGATCCAGTTCAACTGACTACTTGACTGAATCAGGCAGAAAAAATTTCCGTGGCCTTGTCCACAAGCTGGCTAATAACAACCGTTGGGGGTTACCCTTTATGTTCGACTCGCTGGAGTTAGTGGATTACCATATTTCTAGCTTGCTTTATGTTTATTAGTAATTTCCTTCTTTCAATATGATTTCCAGCTTTCTATTAACTGTCACCAGGCTTGTGACATACTAATAAACAATCTAATTTTGGCTACCATAGATAAGTATATCATCATCATACTGGTCAGATAAACTAGGTTAATTTTTGTTCTGAAACCTAATATGTTACCTATCTCAATAAAATCAGGTTAAGTTTTTTGTAAAAATATAAAAGATGTCTTCGACTTGTTGATGTAGATGCTGCTAATATTCATAATTCAAACATATTTTTCATTATGAAAGGGTTCTTTGCAAAATGTGTTTGTGTTGTGACATTATATTTTCTGAAAATTTGGTTCCCCTGCATGCAGGTCCTGTTAGTACAAGATGTGCATCTTGTACTGAGGGCTCTTTGCACAAGCTCGCTGATATGACGACCGCAGACTGGTCTGTTGCCGCCGACTTATAGATGAGGTCTTGCGCTTTTCATTTCCTTTCTACACATCTCAAACAAGCAGATGTGGATTCAAAATTTAGAGCACCATATGGGGCTTAATCAAATGGGGTCTCGTTTTCGATGACTGGCAGCAAGATCCTTGTCATGTGTGGTGAACTTGCAAGGGAAGATGTGTACACTCAGTAGCAGGAAAAAAAGGCAAGGAATTTATTAAAAAAACTTGTTTTTTTAATTTAGCTACGCATGCCTTCAGTTTTGTCCATAGATGATTTTGTAATCGAGCTGAGCAATTGCACGTATAGCTAGGAATTATCATAATCACCCATATTGCAAGGAGTATACTGAACTATTAATGTCCTACTATATTACCAGTAGGCCCTTTAGAACTGGATCTCCATGGTAGTCTCCCTAATTGGATGAGCTTATCTGACTACAACGATCCATGCCAAGGTTATGCACGGCCAGAATATGAAAGGTGATATACCTCCTACTTATTATTGTTTACTCTCGCGGTAATAGGCTTGATTATCACCTACCTTAATAAATCATGCTTAATGTACGCCTGGTTATGCCTAATATAACATATCGCCTTCTCTTAAAAGCGAATAAAATTTCCCATCTCGCATAATCGGAAATGTCGCCGATATCTTTCCTAACAATCACGCCAGTCCTACAATCAGCACGGCGAGCACCCCACAACATCTGTAATCAGCTACATCGGCGTCCTCTACGGATCAATTTGTTCTCGGGTAAGTGATGAATAATCCATCTTTATCATCAAAATTGCAAAATCATTCTGAAAGAGAGCTGAAATCATACCGCGTAGGCTGTAACACTTGAAGTTAACAGACGCTGTTTCCAGTCCACGCCGGGCGCGCTATCGTCGCTGTTGTGCGCGGGATCCAGCCAATCAGCCCGAGGTGGATAGGCGGACGGACGGCGGTACGCGGCTCGACGAGGTGTGATTGGACACAAAGGCTGGTTGGAGGCGAATCGACGCTCGAATGCCGCCACAGGGGAGGACGAGGACCGGGTGGCGGCGCTCTGGCCGGCGAACAGGCGACCGCTCGGGCGGACGCGAAAAGCACGCTACGAACGGGGACAGGATGATTCAGCGCGGGCGTGGGCGGGGACACGCCAGTGTCCGCGATGCCGGCTGCGGGCTTGGATAAACTGCCGGCCGTGGCCCTGGCCTGGCGGAGGCACCCTGGCGGAGCTAGAGAGGAGGGAGCTCGTGAGCCCGCTCGTGAGGGGGATGCACCGCCTGCCGGAGCAGATCGAGAGAGGGGAGTTTGGAGGCAGAGACATGTTGGGTTTGCTGGGGGTGGAGGCTTGGAGCCGATGGGAGCAGGATGGACATGGTCAGATGAGTGGCGGATAGACCGATAGATAGACCTGCTGCTCTCTTTCATATTCTAATACTATATCCACTAGATGAATTGTATGACAGGAAACATGTAGTGTTCCTCTTTCTCCGAATTTGGAAAGTGCATGTACAGTTCTTTTCAAGCTAATTAACCAAATAATAGACAAAATATTGGTACCATTTGGCTCAGTTTTTAGCCTTCCAAGATGTACACGAATGCTTGATTACAAGAGGGGAATCTGTCACAACACTTTTCCATTATACTTATGGTTTCGCCGTAAAAGAAAATTAAACAATATTTTACCAAATGCTATACTCGACTTCTTTTGAGTTTTTTTTACTCTTGTTTTCCTAAAATATTTTTCCTTATCCTAACCAGAGGTATATATTCATTAGATAATTGCAAGTTAATGAGTTCATAGTGTTGGGAACGAAAATTACCTTTATAAAAGAGGAGCAATCCACTTGCAAGAGTAATATTTAAGAGGTCCTTACATCATAAGTGAGATATTTGTCACTTAAGTATAAGTATTTAGTAATCATACTTTTTATCTTTTTAAATTATATACATATTTAAATTCGGAATTATAACTTGTTTTGTGCAGATCAACTCAATTGTGATAATCATGCGTCGTGGAGAGATAAAAATATTATAATATTTTCAGTATGACATGAGCATGGTGCGATGCGATACATATTTTTTGTACGATTTTTTATCATGTTTTAAATATTTATTTAAACAAGCTGCATATATAGTTAATAATGCACTTCAACGTAGAATTTCTATCATTTAAAGAAACCTTTGGTATGTTCATGTGGAGAACAAACATATCGTCTCCATTATTTTTAGATTCAAATTTTTTGGTGCCAAGTTTTGGTTAACCATAACTTATCATTTCAAAACTAATTGTCTCAATGTTATCATGACACAAATGTACACCTTTTACCGTCATGAATTATCCATATCCCGTAGCAACGCACGGGCATTTTACTAGTTCCCTATAATAAAGTTTGTTTTGATTTTTCAAAATTACCAAAACATTTTGAATGTTTTAAACTTTGCAATTTATAAACTTTAGAAACCTTTCTAAATGAGTTTGACTCATTCTATTAATTGTTTGGGGTTCTTTTATTTAACAAAAGAAAACAGAAAAAGGAAAAAAACAAAACATAACAAAAAAAAGGGAAAGCCAGCCGGCCAGCCAAGCCCAACCTTATGTCTTCTCTCTCTCCCCACACAGAAGCCCACTGGGCCTTATCCCTAACTGCCGCTCGCGCGTAGAACAACAACCACCGCACGCGCCCCTCTCTCTTGCTGACGCGCGGGTCCCACTCCGAGTCGTCCCCAACCGTCCCCCTTTTCACTGCCGCGCGCCCCGACTACCTCGGTGTCCGTACCCCCACCTCCCCACTCTTCCCATACCGCAACGGCCACGACGCCAACGCCCTGATAAAGCCCTGTGCCCCTCTCTCTTCTCACCCTCCTCTCTCATCCAGTCGCGCCGCCAGGCCGCCCAATTTCGCCATTCGAGCTCCGCACACCCGACGGTCGTCGACGAGGAATACGACGCCTTCGGTGAGCCTTCCTCGCCACCACCTCCTCCTCTCGGTTCCCCATCTCCTTGCGCATATCCAGGGCCTCATCTCACTCTTTTTTTGTGTGCTGCAGACACTGCGCCACCGTAGCCGAACGGAAGCCGCCCCCGCGCCCAACTCCGGCGAGCTCCACCGAGGCCCCCAGGAAGCGAGCGCCTACTCTCCTTTGACACCGAGAACGCCTCTATGTGCCGCACGTCGTGGTGAGATACCCCTCCCCTCTACCCCTCTGGTTCAGGGACAACATGCGCATTGCCCGAGTGCCGCCGTGCATGCAGTCGCCGGTGGACTCACGGTGACCATCCACGCGGATGGGTTTGATCCCTACCGTTGGATCACAGATCCACGGCTGGATTAGCCTCTGTTGACCGTTCCACAGCGTAGTCAGCGTGCGCGCTCCCGAGCCAGTCACATGACGCCACTTGGCCGCCAGTCAGCACCACCCTCGGTTTAAATCGATTGGAATCCAATTTAAAAACAAAATCTTCTGTCCCATTGTAAATTTGATAGAAAATTTAATATTTATCAAAAAATTGTGAGATTTGAACCTTTAGAAAGCTAATTAAATTCTCTACCCAAGTAAAAAAAATATCATGTGGTCTCTGTAGTGAATTTTGGAGTAGTTTTTAAATTACCAAAACCACTCATAAACACCAATTGATTCATAGTTTGAGTTCTACAATTCCAATTTTTTTAAAGTTGTAGTCCCTGGATTCCTTAGAACTTGTAGAATATCATGGAACAAGAGAAAACCAAAATTGTATCGTGCAAACACTTTCTATTTCAAATTTAGTCAAATCAGTAATCTGTCCATAATTCAAAGTTTAAAATGTATTTTTGAGTGAAACCAATTGGGTTGCCTTTGTATTAGTGTCCTCTGTGCAGAAACAACAAGTAACAATTTTTATAGAAACTTAAAGGTGTGATTAAAATTTAATTAGTCTAAATATCTATCAATGGACTACTAAATTGGAGTAATTAAATTAATGCATTGAAATAAATCTTAACCAGAGCCTTATATCAACTAAATAAACCTCATATAATGCCAAATACACCTCAACACTACGTCTAACATGTGTAAAACAAAATCTTGCATTCATGCATGCATACATGTTTATGATTGTATTGTTTGAGTGGTATGTTTATGTTTGTATTGTTATTGCTTGTTTAGATTTTGTAGAAGACCAATACAACACCTGTGATTGTTGTGCCTGTGTGGGTTGCTGTTATCAAGGCAAGTGATGCTCATGTCCCCCTTTTGTTTTACATTGCATTAGTGTTTTCAGTAGTATGCATTCTTAGGTGTTTTTAGTTATTTTTCAAGTATACGATATGCTCAGAAAACCTAGTAGTGTGTAGCCAACCTGAAAACCCATGCTAGGTACTAGTTTAGAAATACTAGAACGTTATCAAAACTATTGCTATTACTTGTTGGGTTGTGATGATTTGAAAATTGAAAAGTGACAACCCAATGAAACACCTGGGTGGATTGGTATGAATGGTTTATGTTGAGTGGCTACTCAGGGCCATGTTCATGGTGGATTTATCCATGGATGCGGTGGTTATCACCTGAGGGTACATTGTGGATTGCCACCCAGGAATAAAGAGATCTGTAGGTCTTGAATGTATAGTTAGCTACCAGTGAAGCCTTGAGGTAATACGGGCTTTGGCAAGATTTAGTAAGTTGTGGGGGTTCCTCCTGTTGTATTGACAAGGGGTGGTAGAATTTTAGGAGCAACGAGTCAATGCTGGTATGGTTTGAATCCCTCTTCCCAAACATCTTGTCTCATTCTTCTCTCGGGGAGGAC
The DNA here is from genome assembly GCA_028641055.1 of Alopecurus myosuroides. Taxonomy (NCBI): domain Eukaryota; kingdom Viridiplantae; phylum Streptophyta; class Magnoliopsida; order Poales; family Poaceae; genus Alopecurus; species Alopecurus myosuroides. Next base: position 219,887,472 of record CM054063.1, on the reverse strand, counting down.
GAGTCTCAAGGTGAAAGTGCACAACCTCTGCAGAGTTAAAAACTAAGATCTTAGCCGTGTCCTTGGTTATGGGAAATTTTAGCAAACTAGACATAGTTGTTGCTGAAGGATCTCCTCATCTTTTCTGAATAATATAAAACATGGTAGAAAACCCTTTTAGGGCCCATGGTGGATTTAGCCATGATGCCACAATCAAACCACATGGTGGATTTAGCCATGATGCCACAATCAAACCTCATGGTGGATTTAGGCATGATGATTTACTAAACTTCATGGTGGACTTAGTCATGATGGTTTTCAAACTTCATGGTGGATTTATCCATGATGATTTATCAACCTTCATGGTGGATTTAGACATGATGGCTATACCAAAGTTTTCATTTTTATGAAAATGAATTACAAATATAGGACAAAATTGGCTTTATGCAAATAGCCCAGACTCCACCAGCAAAATATCATGTAGCTAGTACTCCTCAAAACTGCCACCATACAAGTGTCACTTGCTAGTACATTGTTTGTACTGACTTCTTTCCCTGTGGGGGCTGCATATTCCAACGTGCAGGTCATTCGGATGATGAGTAACTGGTTAGGATCTCCAGCCTACATTCCAACATGTCTACCTGTGGCACATGGAGATAAGGAGGCTCATTGAAGATTTGCTTTTCGGTGTATTTGCTTTAAACTCTGTTATTTGGGGGCTAGTCCATGTTGACTATGCCATTTGTAAGACTATTTTATTTCATATCCAATGGATCATACGTTGTAGAATGATGCTATTGTTATGAATATTCATTTTGTCATGTGTATTCTATCAGTGATACAGGGAATAGCAGGTAGGTATTCTACCTTTGTGAAAAGGTAGGGTGCTACATTCGTTTAGTTCTTGAGGACATGGGAGAATTCATGATGTTAGAAGTGGAATTATGTTGAAGTAATTTCTATATGGTGTGATATTTAAGTTGTGGTGTTATTCTTCTAGTGGTGTCATGTGAACGTCGACTACATGACACTTCGCCTTTATGGGGTTATGAGGATGCATTCTGTATTAGGCTACTAACTGTGGGGTTGCCAGAGTGACAGTAACCTAAACCCTCGTTAGGAAACCGATGCACGAGGGAGTGTAGGATCCCAGAGTTTAAGGTTATGGTTAGATTTATCTTTATTACTTATTTTATTTGCGGATTCTTATGAGGGGTATAATCACAAGTATGTATTAGTCCTAGTTGGGAGCTGCATTAGCATAAGTTCACGCACACAACACCTATCAAAACAATAAATATTAATCAATTGTATGAAGCAAAAGCACTTGATGAGATTCCCATGTGTCATCGAGAACGTTTAGTCATCATAAGTAAAACAACCGGCTTGTCCTTTGCTCTCAAAATGTTTGGGCCACTCACTGCAATTATTATTACTATTATTTATTTACTCGCACTTTATTTATTTGCTATATCCAAAACTACCAAAAACCTGTTTGCTAGCGTTTACAGTGAATCCTCTATCCAACCTCCTTGTCAACACCTTCTGCTCCTCGTTTGGTTCGACACTGTTATTTATCGAAAGTACTATGATACACCCCCTATACTTGTGGGTCATCAAGACTATTTTCTGGCGCCGTTGCCGAGGAGTGAAGCGCTATTGGTAAGTGGAATTGATAAGAGAAACTTTTACTGTGAGTGATGTTTTTATTTCTGTTTGTTGTTTTACTTTACTATGGATAGTCCATATGGTTCTCTATTTAAGGGCACTATTATTACTACTAGGGTAGTAGATGACCCGTTATGTGCTTAATTAGATCCTTATAAAATACATATAAAAATTGTTGGACGTGTTATGGATAACTACTATTATGGAGATGGAACTGTCCATCCCAGTGATCATTTGCTCTTTATACATGAATTATGCGAGTTATTCAGGTGTGCAGGTATTACAATGGATCAAGTTAAAATGAAACTATTCTCTTTTTCACTGAAGGGCAAAGTTGTGGAATGGTTTAAAATGCTGAAGAATGGTCAATCTATTGGATGGGAGGAAATTGTACCTCTCTTTTATTCCTGGGTGGATTGGTATGAATGGTTTATGTTGAGTGGCTACTCAGGGCCATGTTCATGGTGGATTTATCCATGGATGCGGTGGTTATCACCTGAGGGTACATTGTGGATTGCCACCCAGGAATAAAGAGATCTGTAGGTCTTGAATGTATAGTTAGCTACCAGTGAAGCCTTGAGGTAATACGGGCTTTGGCAAGATTTAGTAAGTTGTGGGGGTTCCTCCTGTTGTATTGACAAGGGGTGGTAGAATTTTAGGAGCAACGAGTCAATGCTGGTATGGTTTGAATCCCTCTTCCCAAACATCTTGTCTCATTCTTCTCTCGGGGAGGACGAGTCTCAAGGTGAAAGTGCACAACCTCTGCAGAGTTAAAAACTAAGATCTTAGCCGTGTCCTCGGTTATGGGAAATTTGAGCAAACTAGACATAGTTGTTGCTGAAGGATCTCCTCATCTTTTCTGAATAATATAAAACATGGTAGAAAACCCTTTTAGGGCCCATGGTGGATTTAGCCATGATGCCACAATCAAACCACATGGTGGATTTAGCCATGATGCCACAATCAAACCTCATGGTGGATTTAGGCATGATGATTTACTAAACTTCATGGTGGACTTAGTCATGATGGTTTTCAAACTTCATGGTGGATTTATCCATGATGATTTATCAACCTTCATGGTGGATTTAGACATGATGGCTACACCAAAGTTTTCATTTTTATGAAAATGAATTACAAATATAGGACAAAATTGGCTTTATGCAAATAGCCCAGACTCCACCAGCAAAATATCATGTAGCTAGTACTCCTCAAAACTGCCACCATACAAGTGTCACTTGCTAGTACATTGTTTGTACTGACTTCTTTCCCTGTGGGGGCTGCATATTCCAACGTGCAGGTCATTCGGATGATGAGTAACTGGTTAGGATCTCCATCCTACATTCCAACATGTCTACCTGTGGCACATGGAGATAAGGAGGCTCATTGAAGATTTGCTTTTCGGTGTATTTGCTTTAAACTCTGTTATTTGGGGGCTAGTCCATGTTGACTATGCCATTTGTAAGACTATTTTATTTCATATCCAATGGATCATACGTTGTAGAATGATGCTATTGTTATGAATATTCATTTTGTCATGTGTATTCTATCAGTGATACAGGGAATAGCAGGTAGGTATTCTACCTTTGTGAAAAGGTAGGGTGCTACATTCGTTTAGTTCTTGAGGACATGGGAGAATTCATGATGTTAGAAGTGGAATTATGTTGAAGTAATTTATATATGGTGTGATATTTAAGTTGTGGTGTTATTCTTCTAGTGGTGTCATGTGAACGTCGACTACATGACACTTCGCCTTTATGGGGTTATGAGGATGCATTCTGTATTAGGTTACTAACTGTGGGGTTGCCAGAGTGACAGTAACCTAAACCCTCGTTAGGAAACCGATGCACGAGGGAGTGTAGGATCCCAGAGTTTAAGGTTATGGTTAGATTTATCTTTATTACTTCTTTTATTTGCGGATTCTTATGAGGGGTATAATCACAAGTATGTATTAGTCCTAGTTGGGAGCTGCATTAGCATAAGTTCACGCACACAACACCTATCAAAACAATAAATATTAATCAATTGTATGAAGCAAAAGCACTTGATGAGATTCCCATGTGTCATCGAGAACGTTTAGTCATCATAAGTAAAACAACCGGCTTGTCCTTTGCTCTCAAAATGTTTGGGCCACTCGCTGCAATTATTATTACTATTATTTATTTACTCGCACTTTATTTATTTGCTATATCCAAAACTACCAAAAACCTGTTTGCTAGCGTTTACAGTGAATCCTCTATCCAACCTCCTTGTCAACACCTTCTGCTCCTCGTTTGGTTCGACACTGTTATTTATCGAAAGTACTATGATACACCCCCTATACTTGTGGGTCATCAAGACTATTTTCTGGCGCCGTTGCCGAGGAGTGAAGCGCTATTGGTAAGTGGAATTGATAAGAGAAACTTTTACTGTGAGTGATGTTTTTATTTCTGTTTGCTGTTTTACTTTACTATGGATAGTCCATATGGTTCTCTATTTAAGGGCACTATTATTACTACTAGGGTAGTAGATGGCCCGTTATGTTCTTAATTAGATCCTTATAAAATACATATGAAAATTGTTGGACGTGTTATGGATAACTACTATTATGGAGATGGAACTGTCCATCCGAGTGATCATTTGCTCTTTATACATGAATTATGCGAGTTATTCAGGTGTGCAGGTATTACAATGGATCAAGTTAAAATGAAACTATTCTCTTTTTCACTGAAGGGCAAAGTTGTGGAATGGTTTAAAATGCTGAAGAATGGTCAATCTATTGGATGGGAGGAAATTGTACCTCTCTTTTATTCTAAATTCTATCCTCCAAGTGAGATTCATAAAGACCGGAATCAAATATATAATTTTTGGCCTTATGATGGAGAGAGTATTTCCCAAGCTTGGGGGAGAATGAAGTTATTGATGCTTAAAGCCCCGTTCATGAGCTCCCGAGTAATATTGTTATCAATAATTTTTACGGGAGGCTTTATCTTCATGATAAGGATTTATTGGACGCTTCGTGTTCTCGATCATTCACACGTATGAAGGAAGAAGCTAAATGGGACTTTCTTGATCGTATTCAAGAAAATACTAAAGGATGGGAGAATGACAAAGGTAGAAAGTCAGGTATAAATTATGATTATGAATGGATTAAATCTTTTATGGGAACCAATGATTTCTAGTGTTGTTTGTGGTCTTGATTCTCAAATCTTTACAAACTGTCTTAAAGATTTTGCTCCCTATTTTGATATAACTAAAAGGGAGGTTAACAAGTACTCCCTCCGTTCAACAATACTTGAATTCCACTTGTCCAATTATGAATGTACCTATACACTAAAACATGTCTAGATACATTCCATATTTGGACAAATGGAAGTCAAGTATTGTTGAACGGAGGGAGTATAATGCACCTTATAAAGATATTGTTAATTGTGTTCCTTCTAGAAACATAGAAGTGCATGTTGTTAATCCTGCTGTGCCTAAACCTTATATTGAGAAAATCCCTTTCCCTGCTAAAGTAAAGGGACATTCTATTGTAGCTAGTGTGGTTAACAAAAGTATACATAAACCTATTGAACCTGATGAACAAATAACTATAGAACCTACAGTACTATGGTTAAAGATCTTGTCTCTGAAAATGTAGAAGATGGTCACATTGTCTTATGTGAGGATGCTTCTAATATTGTTTCACATCCCCATAGACCTAAGAAAACTAGTGTTCCCGTGCTTTCTGTTAAGATTACTGATCATTACTATTATGGTTTATGTGATATTGGTGCTAGTTCTAGTGCTATTCCTTACGAGTTTTTAAATAAATCATGCATGGAATTGGTTCTTGTGAACTTGAATATACAAATATTGCTATTCAACTTGCTAATAGAGAAATAGTTTTTTCGATTGGTATTGTTAGAGATGTAGAAGTTTTATGTGGTAAACTAAATATCCTACTGGTTTTCTAGTATTGGGTAAAGCTGCTAGTAAGACTTGTCCTATTATTTTTGGTAGACCTTTCTTGAACACTTGTGGAGTTGTTATAGATTGTAGGAAGGAGATAATATTGACTAAATTTGGAAAATCTTATGAGTTTAATTTCTCTAAATTTGCTATAGCTCCTTATGAAGCTGAATTGCCTAATGAAAATTTTAGAGTTGAACAACTTGCTTCTATTGCTCTTGCCCCTAACAATGCTTTGCAGCAATACATGGAGGACCATGAAAGTGAGGTATTTATGGAAGAAAGAAATGAATTGACGATATTCTTATTCGTCAACCAGTGATGCTGAGATACAATTTACCTGTGGAGGATTTGAGTACCATATTACCACCCAAGGAGGATCCAATTTTTGATTAAAAACCTTTACCCGATGATCTTAAATATGCTTATATTGACGAGAATAAAATATATCTGTTATTATTAGTCCTAAACTTTCAGGTGAAGAAGAGGAAAGATTATTGGGAATATTGAAGAAACATCGTGGATCTATTGAATATACTCTTGATGAATTGAAAGGGATTTCTCCTACTATATGTCGGCATGTTATTAATATTGAACCAGATGAAAGCCAATAGTGGAACATCAACGCTGTTTAATTCATAAGATGAAGGAAGTGGTAAGAAACGAGGTATTAAAACTCCTTGATGTTGTTATTATTTATCCTATTGCTAATAGTAGATGAGTAAGCCATGTGCATTGTGTCCCCAAGAAAGGTGGAATGACTGTTGCGCCTAATGAAAATAATGAGCTTATTCCACAAAGAGTAGTAGTTGGTTATAGAATGTGCATTGGTTTTAGAAAGGTTAATAAAGTTACTAAGAAAGATCATTGTCCTTTACCTTTTATTGATCAAATGCTAGAGAGGTTGTCTAAGAAAACTCATTTTTGCTTTCTTGATGGTTATTCTGGGTTTTCCGAAATTGTTGTTAGAGCAGAAGATCAATAGAAAACAACCTTTACTTGTCCTTATGGAACTTATGCTTATATACCTGTGACTTTTGGGTTGTGTAATGATCCTGCTACGTTTTAAAGATGTATGTATGCTATTTTTCATGGCTTTTGTGAATAAATTGTGAAAGTATTCATGGACGATTTCTTCGTCTATGGACTTCTTTTGATAACTGTTTGAACAATCTTGATAAAGTTTTGCAGAGATGTGAGGAAACTAATCTTGTTCTTAATTGAGAGAAATGTCACTTTATGGTTAATGAAGGAATTGTTCTTGGACATAAAATTTCTGAAAGAGGTATTGAAGTTGACAGAGCTAAAGTGGAAGCAATAGAGAAAATTCCCTGTCCCAGGGATGTTAAAGGTATTCGTAGTGTTCTTGGTCATGCTAGTTTTTAATAGGAGGTTTATTAAAGATTTCTCTAAAATATCAAAGCCTCTTACTAATCTTCTTCAAAAAGATATACCTTTAGTTTTTGATGATTATTGCTGACACGTTGAAAAGGTATCTCCTTTTCCGAACACTTTTCCTATAGTTTTCCTCTAAACTTGTCTGTTTTGAATGCAACTTTCGAGATATTGCCTAGAAAAGACCCCATTGCTCCAAAAACACCAGAAACCCCGGGTGCCAGAAGGAGGCCAGGAGAAGAGCCACAGGGGGGCCACACCCCCCTGGCGCAACCCCCCTTGTCCACGCTAGCACATGGTGTGGGCCACCCAGAGCCCCCCTCGGTCTCCCCTTTGGACTACAAATAGCCTTCAACCCTAAAACATGAGGGGGGTTCGAAAGTTTTCCAGAAGGAAGTTCGTAGCTCTGCCGCCATCGCGAATCCTTTTTCGGGGTTTAGAAACTCCGTTCTGGCATCCTGCCGGGACGGGGAATTGGAGGAGATCATCGCCACCGTCATCACCAACGCCTCTCCATCGACCATCCATGTGGGAGTAATTCCCCTGCTGTAAGCTTAAGGGAATGGTAGGGATTGGATGAGTTCGTTCATATAATAATGTCGTGATTATTAGGGCATAGTGCCTAGTATCCTCTATTAGTGCTATTGACATTGATGCAACTTGTTATGCTTAATGCTAGCCACTTTGGGCCCGAGTGCCATGATCTCAGATCTGAACATGTTATTGAATCATGATGATAATTAGTGTTTCTTGATCATACCTGCAAGTTGTTTACACATATCGTTGTCCGGAACCCGAGGCCCCGATGTGACAGAAATTGGGACAACCGGAGGGGATGGTTGTGATGTGATGATCACATGTGTTGACGGAGTGTTAATGCTTTGCTCCGGTGTTCTATTAAAAGGAACACCTTAATTACCAGTAGTTCCCTTGAGGCCCTGCTGAAAACGGGTTGGTAGGACAAAAGATGGTGTGCAAGTTCTCATTGCGAGCACGTACGACTATTTACGGAACACATGCCTATGGTTACTTAGTGCTGGGATGCTTTATCTTATTTATTTGCAATGCCCATGACTTGATCATTATATGAACTATCTTATCCATGCAACGCCCGTTCATCTATCCCCATGCCTATAGTATTTAATCCCGCTGTTTACTTCAAACACCACTATTGTTGTTTTCATACCACTGCTGCTATTATTTCACTGCTGCTGCTAATATAAAATTGTTACTACTGATAAACCACTGCGAACAAGTCCACTTTCAGATGCAGGTGAATTGAAACTCACTTGTTAAGTCTCACAAATATTCTTTGTATCCCTTTGTGTCGAATCAATAAATTTGGGTTTTACTTCCCTCGAAGACTGTTGCGATTCCCTATACTTGTGGGTCATCAAGACTATTTTCTGGCGCCGTTGCCAGGGAGCATAGATTTATTTGCAAGCTCACCGGAGAGTATTATTATCTACAGACAATCATTCATCATGGGTAAGACTCGTGATGGAAGAGTTCCTTTATTACCATCCACTACAAGAAGAGGTACAACTCTGAACACCTCTGTTGCTCTTGATTCACCGTCTATTATGAGTAAGCTTCTTACGCCACCACATACACATGCTACACATGCTACTTTAGCTGAATCTAAAAATACCTGATACTTTTGATGATGCTTCTACTGTGCTTGATGAGAGTGGTTCTCTCGGTCCTTTCTTAGATGCTACTATTGCTAAAGCTAAAAATATTGCAAACACTGAAACTCCTGATAAAAATCTTGTTACTCCTTCTTTTTCACCTGAGTTTAGAGAGAATCCTAGTGATGATTTTTATGATTCCTATATTGAACTTAATGATGATCTTATTGATGAAATACAAGCTACGAAGGATAAAGATGTTGTTATACGTCTTATTGAAAGTCGTGCTGTTAAATTCAAATGATCTCGTGATGCTAAGTTTGCCACTTCCTTCCTATTCATATTAGGGATAAGGATTATGATTTCTCTCTTGATTTATATTATATATCTATTGTTGAGGAAGAACATTTTTGTGGTACTGAAAATGAAAGTGCTATGAAACATATGAATGAGCTCTCCTCTTTGAGTAGTTTATTCTCTGATGATCTTAAGAAACGTAGCTACTTTTTTACTAAAATATTCCCTTTCTCATTAAAATATGAAGCTAAAACTTGGTTAAATAATTTGTCTCCTTGATCTATTGATAGTCCTATTGGTTTGGTTAATGCTTTCTTTCAGAAATATTTTCCTGCTAGTGCTCTACATGCTGCTTTACAAAATATATTTAATTTCAAGCAATTGGAAGAAGAGAAATTGCATGTATCTTGGGAAAGGTTCTGCTCTTTAGTTAGGGCTACACTTGGGCATAAGCTAGAAGATAATAAACTTCTTGATATATTCTATAATGGACTGACTGTTGAATCTAGGACATACCTGGATAGTTGTGCTGGTTGTGTTTTCATGCAAAGAACTCCAGAAGAAGATGAGGAATTAATGGCTAAATAAGCCAAAATCATGATGATTGGACTATGGTTGAGCCTGAGCAGACCCCTACTCCAGTATCAACACCAACACCCAAGAAGAGGGGAATGATTGAATTAAATGATGAAGTGATGAGAGAAGCCAAGAAGTCTCTTAAAGAGAGGGGTATTAAATCGGAAGATGTGAAGAATCTTCCACCTATAGAAGAATTATGTAAGCCAATCCCTCACTCATCGCCCATTGAGGTACACTCTCTCCAATATTTTGATAGTAGAGATATTCACTATAGTAAACCTCCTGATTAATGCTTAGCTGAATTTGATACTTATGTTATTAAGCAAGATAATTTTAATATGAGAGTGCAAAATCACCTAATGGAAAAATCTAAAGCTATTAATGTTTTGCATGATATTATAGAAAGAACCTCTAATGATGTTAAAATGCTTGTTAAACATTTTCAAATGGTTCAAACTCAAAATTATCAACTTGCTAAAGTGCAAAAAGATTTGCTAGTTAATGCTTCTAAAGAAAAACATGCTTATGAAATAAGAACTAGAAGTGGTATTGCTACACAAGATCCTTTATATCCTGAGGGACATCCTAAAAGAATTGAACAAGATTCTTAGCAAACTAATAATGATGTTATTCATACTAAGAAGAAAAAGAAGAAGAAACATAAAACTGTTGTAGAATCCTCTGAACTTGCTAAAGATCCTAATAGTATATCTATCTCTGATGCTGAAACTGAAAGTGGTAATGAAAAGAATGATGCCTCTGATAAAGAAGAAATTTAAAAGGAACCTGAAAAGTAATCTAAAAATACAAAGTACACTAAGGAAGATTTTATTGCTAATAAACATGGTAATGAAAGAGAACCTTGGGTGCAAAAACCAATGCCCTATCCTAATAAGAAACACAAATAAAAAGAAGAAGAACACTATAACAAGTTTTGTGAATGGATGAAACCTTTGTTCTTGCAAATTCCTTTAACTCATGCTATTAAATTGCCTCCTTATGCAAAATATATGAAGGATATTGTTTCTAATAAAAGGAAGATTCCTAATGAGGAAATTTCCACTATGCTTGATAATTATTATTTTAATTGCAAGGTTCCTAAGAAACTTGGAGATCATGGTATACCAACTATTCTCTGTTCTATTAAAAATAATTATGTTAGAATTACTTTGTGTGATCCCGGAGCTGGAGTTAGTGTCATGCCTTTTACTCTCTATAAAAGACTCCTCCTAGAAAAATTGATACCAACTGATATATCTTTGCAAATGCCTGGTAAATCTACTGCTATTCCTGTGGGTATATGTGAGGATGTTCCTGTTCAAGTTGCTAATAATTGTCTGATATTAACTGACTTTGTTGTGTTGGAAATGCCTCAAGATGATAATATTTCTATTATTTTTGGAAGACCTTTTCTTAATAATGCAGGGGTTGTTATTGATTGCAATCAAGGAAAAGTCACGTTTAATGTTAATGATAAAGAGCACACTGTTTATTTTCCCAAGAAGATTGATAAGCAATGTGGTCTAAATTCAATTGAAAATATTGAGACCATCAAGATTGGAGAATTTTATTGTCCTATTCCAGTACCACCAGAGGAATATGAAATTATTATCATTGGGACTATGCCTATAAAGGTTTAGGTAACATATTTATTTAGTGATTAGCAAAGTTTTTCTTCATAGGAAAATTATTTTGGGAACAAGACTTGATCACCCTTGTTTACAAAATGATTTTGAATGAAGAGGACAATTTTTCACTATGTTTTCACCTTCTCCATTATGTTTTCACCATGTTTACTTCTGTTATAACATTGCTACTTGAGTATAATCATGTTTTCCACCATCTTTATGCATGTTTTCCTGATATTTTTATTATGATTTCTGAGGATATGCATGTTTTCACCATCCATACTTTTGGTTTCACTACTACCACCTTTATTTTCTTTGGATATTCTTCCATTAGAGTGTCATAGAGCTTATGTAGTGCTAGTTTTGGTTTTGTTTTCCACCTTTCCACTTTTTTTCTCCAACATTATTATTTATTAAAATTCTGAAAAAGTCCAAAAAATAAAGTTTCTCGAAACATTCCAGAAAAATTATAATAATTTTTTACGTTAAAAATGAGGCAGAAAGCCACCAGGGAGGCTCCAGGGGGACCCACCAGTCAGGCACACCATAGGGTGGCGTCAGCACATGGTGCGGGGCCCCTGGCCCTCCACTAACTCTCTCCCCTGCCAAAGTATTCTCTCTCACCTCACAAACTGTAAACATTTCCTGGAACCCGTGTTCTCGGTGTTCTTCCTCTGGATTTTTGATCTCCTTCGTCAGCCCATCATTTGTGCTGATATTTGGTGTGTTTGATCTCCGGTATGAGACTCCTCCGATGATCCAAGTAGATTTTTGTTTAGTGAAGTATTTCTTGAGTATTTAGGTACTGTAGGTGACACCTTATGTGAGTTTGCATGCTTGATTTTAGTAGAAATAATTTATTTGTGATGTATGTTTATCTCTCGTATAAGTCACTATGGTAGTATCCACCTTATAGTTGCTTGAAATTAATTTCTGTGATGATTGTTGAACAATTTTAGAGATGGATAGTTATAATTGTGGAGAAAAATTTAGGAGTGATGCTCCTAGAAGGACAAGTCCCTCACACTCATCCACTTCTACGAGGCCATCATACAATGAGGATGTTATGGCATCAACTATTGACGATGCGGAAGATGATGGTATCTGATGTCTACGCACACTTCTATTCTTGTAGACAGTGTTGGGCCTCCAAGTGCAGAGGTTTGTAGAACAGCAGCAAGTTTCCCTTAAGTGGACCACCCAAGGTTTATCGAACTCAGGGAGGTAGAGGTCAAAGATATCCCTCTCAAGCAACCTGCAATCAAGATGCAAGAAGTCTCTTGTGTCCCCAACATACCCAATATACTTGTCAGGTATATAGGTTCACTAGTTCGGCAAAGAGAGAGTAAAATGCAAGTAATATGGATGATAATATGCAGAACAGGCAGAAAACGGTGTTTCAATGCTTGTAAATAAGGCCTAGGGATCCTACTTTCACTAGAGGACACTCTCAACAATGAAAACATAATTGAATGCATAAATATCATCTCTTCACTATGCTACTTCGAACCACTCTCCGGTCGAATAATGAACACTAATCATTGCGCAGGGCTTTAACAACACTCCTCAAGTCTATATTCCCTCTCCAGGGCACCCCAATGTCACTACGAGTGCCATAAATTAGTACTAAACAAACACCACAATTTCATAGGTTCGTCTTCCAACACAAGATATAAATATCATGCTAAACCACATAGTGCACACACTATCACCTTTACCCCGTGATCAAAGTGTTTACATAACCACTTAAGTAGCATAACAGATAAAGATCAATCTACATATTCAACTAGATTACAAAGCTCATGATCACATAAAGATCACACCATTGGAGAGAGAGATGAACCACATAGCTACCGCTAGAGCCCTCAGCCCCGGGGGAGAACTAATCCCTCCTCATCATAGGAGACAGCAACGGTGATGGATATGGCGATGGAGTCAATGGAGATGGCTTCCGGCGGCACTTCCCCATCCCGGTAGGGTGCCAGAATAGAGATCTGTGCCCAAAACTTGTCGGTGGCGGCGGCGGAGCTACGGATGTATTTTGCGGAAAAGGTCGATTCCCCTAGGGTTTATGCTTCGGGAAGTATATATGGGCGAAAGGGCGATGTCGGGAGGTGGCCAGGGGGCCCACACCCCTAGGTGACGCAGCCAGGGGGACCCGCGCTACCCCATGGTGTTGCCACCTTGTGGCCCCCTCCGGGGCTCTTCGAGACTTCTGGATGCTTCCAGGACTTTTAGGACTTCTCGCTTTCAAATTTTCCAATTCTGAGAATATTTCCATAGCAACTTTTCTGAAACTAAAAATAGCAGAAAACAGTGAACTGGCTCTGTGGCATCTTGTTAATAGGTCAGTCCAGCAAAACGTGTAAAAATGACATAAAGTGTAAGGAAAAACATGTGGGAAACAACATGAAAACAACATGGAACATCAAAAATTAGGGATACGTTTATGACGTATCAAGCATCCCCAAGCTTAGTTCCTACTCGTCCTCGAGTAGGTAAACGGTAAAACAAAATAATTTCTGAGGTGACATGCTACTATTATAAACTTGATCATTATAATGTAAAAACATATGTACGCTGAGATCATAGAACTTCAAACACAAACGTGATAAGTAGAACTTTAATAATAAAGCATAGCAATCACTTTGCATCATGAAGAGTGTCTTAAAGAAAGGATCATGGATAATAATGCAAACAAAGATAAACGTTTGTTTCAGGTATAGAGAAAGCATGGCAAAGTGGTATTTAGCTAGTACTTAAGAGTGGGACAAAACATAAATGCCAGGACACTTTGAAAGTTCATGAGGAAGACTAGAACAAATAATTTAAGAACAAATAATATCACACCATGAAGTAATTATTGATGTTTATGGGACAAATGCACATAGAACTCAGAATGGAAAAAATGCTCTCTCAACTGTGCATAAAGTTAGAATATGGAGACACAACATAAAAGTAAAAGAAAGGCCCTTCACAGAGGGAAGCAGGGATCACTCATGTGCTAGAGCTTTTAATTTTATTCAACAGAGGTATTAAAAGTTTTGACATTATGGAGGGATGTCTATTTTTTTAGGAGAGGTGTATGCTAGTGTCAACGAATGGTAAACAGACAATACAGTATGTCACAAGCCAATTGGATTCACAAGAGCGGCTCCCATGGTGAAGGACGCAACTGGTGTAGAAGGTCATCCCTCTTTCTCTTTTGTTTACACAATTATGCTTTGACTGATAAATCAGGGGCAAAAATAGTGAACCAAATTTGTTTGTATTAATTTGGGGCTGGGCACCCCGCTGCCAGCTCTTCTATCATTTGGATAAGCGGATGAGGACACTAGTCCAGGGTGTGAAATCCAATCAACAAGTGAGATAAAGATTGTCTATTAACGTTCTCATGAGAAAAAACAAGAACACAAAACATGAATAATTTTGAAGGTTTTAAAGGTAACACATGAGCAATTCACTTGGAGTGGCAGTTAAATACCACATGTAGGTAGGTATGGTGTACACAATGGGAAAACTTTGGTTTAAGGAGTTTGGATGCACGAGTAGAGCTCATACTCAGTACAGGTGGAGGCTAGCAAAAGATTGGGAGCGACCAATAAAGAGAGCATCACAGCCATAATCATGCATAGCGACATAAGCATCATTAACTAAAACATATGCGGTATCAAAAGTTCAAAAACTAAGTGGTCATGGAGGCTATTCGTGACTGGTTCATAGTCATAAACATGGTGTGAGCATGCGCCAAGTCAACCAAACAAAACATTCGAAAGAGAATACCATAAATTGATGCTTTACTATGACAAGAACAACTCATGAATCTTTCAAGACATATTAAACACTCTCAGATATTTGAGTCTATTAATGCTACTCAATAACCACAAGGATTTAAAACTAAAATGACATTTAGCATGGCATGAAAAAGTTCTAGCCACAGTCTATACATGCTTCTACTTGCACTATTAAAAATTCTACTTTAAGCAGAAGTTTCTTTCCCCAACAAGCACCATACAAGATATGTTTTAACAAAAATACTCTTTATGATACAGCAAGCAAGCATGAGAGTACTCACATAAATCTAATAAAACTAACAGCTCTGAAAAAGATATGCATGAAAACAAAGGCTAAACCCAGTACTAGCAAAAAGTGAACACTCACGGAACAATAAGATTAAAACTAGAGTGTTTTAAGAAATCAAAACGGAGCGTGTCTCTCTCCCACACAAGTATGATAATATCCAACTACAGCAAAGAAAAATAACAAAATGGAAACAAAAATAAAAGACACTCCAAGTAAAGCACATAAGATGTGACTGGATAAAAATATAGTTTCACTAGAAGTGACCTGATAATTTGTTGATGAAGAAGCGGATGCCTTGGGCATCCTCAAGCTTAGATGCTTGAGTTTTATTGGAATTTTCTGGGATGTACCACCGGGGCATCCCCAAGCTTAGGCTTTTTACTCTTCTTGATCACATCATATCATCCTCTTCTCTTGATCCTTGAAAACTTCCTTCGCACCAAACTTCTCACAATCATCATTAGCAACGTTAGTGCAATCGAAATAATAAATTCACATGGTTCAGTTTCAACACAAGCCTAACACTAATAAACACATTAGCTACTTTCACAACTTATTTTAAAACTCTTTTTCTCAAAATAAAACCAAAAGAAAAAGATTAAGATGCAAATGCAAATATTGGCAGAAATCTGTCAAAACATGACACCAGGTAAAGATGATTTTTTTTTTCGAAAATCCTCTGTTGCTCAAATAAAAAAGTAGTAAAATTAGAAAAGTTAAGGAATTAGATGAGGAATAACCACAAATTTTTTCAGATTATTCTGATCTTCCAGGATTTTATACGATGTTTTAAGGTGGACAGCAGAAATCTGTTTTCTGCGCAAAAATCCGAAAACCAACTCCAACTTTTATCAGAAACTTTACTTGGCACTACTAAAACATGAAAATAAAGATACAAAGGAGTTGATATAGAATTATATAACCCCTTGACTCAAAGAAAACAGAGAAAAAACAATGTAAAAACAAAAACATGGGTTATCTCCCAATAAGTGCTTTTCTTTAAAGCCTTTTAGATAGGCATGATAATTTGAGAAGATGCTCACATGAGAAATATGAATTGAATAAAAAGAGAGCATCAAGAATCAAATCTAAAATAAATTTAAGTCTAACCCACTTCCTATGAAAAATAATCTTGTAGAAAAACAAGTCACGAAAGCACAAAGCAACAAGCATAGGAAAGCAAAATAAGTGCAACTTCAGAATTTTAAAATAAATAGGGGAAACTTGATATTGTTGAGATGCATAAAATTATGTTTCCCTATATCATAATAATTTTCAGTAGCATCATGAATAAAATTAACAACATAACTATCACATGAAATATTCTTATCATGAGCCACATGCATACAAGAATAAATACTCTCCACATAAACAAAGTCGTTCTTATTAATCGTAGTGGGAGCAAATTTTAAAAAATAGGTATCATTATTATTATCATCACCATAATCATAAAATCTAGGAGGCACATTGCAATCATAATTAATATTTTCCTCTATTGTAGGTGGACTGAAAATATCATATTCATCATTGTAAACAGGTGGAACTAGAATACCCCAATCATTATAATCATCATATATCGGAGGCAAAGTATCATCAAAGTAAATTTGTTTCTGCATGCTTGGGGGACTAAAAATATCATATTCATCAAAATTAGCTTCCCCAGGCTTAGAATTTTCAATAGCATTAACAATAATGGTGTTCAAAGAATTCATACTAATAACATTTCTATCACCATTATGCAAACAAACTTCCATAGGTTTTTTAATTTTCTCTTCAAACACTTCATGTCCTAACTCAAGATAAATATTATAAAGCTCTCTCATATTTTTGTTGTTTTCCATTGAGCCTACCTAGTGAAAACAAGAAACAAAAAGATTTAATTGCAGAATCTAAAGGAAATAACTTCGAGCACTCATACCCGAGGATGTGAGTGCCTTTTACCTTACCTCCCCGGCAACGGCGCTAGAAAAGAGCTTGATGTCTATTATTGTAGAAAGTCTTGGGCCTCCAAGTGCAGAGGTTTGTAGAACAACAGCAAGTTTCCCTTAAGTGGATCACCCAAGGTTTATCGAACTCAGGGAGGTAGAGGTCAAAGATATCCCTCTCAAGCAACCCTGCAATCAAGATACAAGAAGTCTCTTGTGTCCCCAACACACCCAATATACTTGTCAGGTATATATGTGCACTAGTTCAGAGAAGAGAGATTAAAATGCAAGTAATATGGATGATAATAAGTGACAATAGCAATCTGGAATAAAAAATGGCAGCAAGCAAACATGTAGCAGAACAGGCGGAAAATGGTGTTTCAATGCTTGGAAATAAGGCCTAGGGCTCCTACTTTCACTAGAGGACACTCTCAACAATGAAAACATAATTGAATGCATAAATATCATCTCTTCACTATGCTATTCTAAACCACTCTCCGGTCTAATAATGAACACTGATCATTGCGAGGGCTTTAACAACACTCCTCAAGTCCATATTCCCTCTCTAGGGCACCCCAATGTCACTATGAGTGCCATAAATTAGTACTAAACAAACGCCACAATTTCATAGGTTCATCTTCCAACACAAGATATAAATATCATGAACACACTATCACCTTTACCCCGTGATCAAAGTGTTTACGGAGATAACAAAACCACTTTAGTAGCATAAGAGATGAAGATCAATCTACATATTCAACTACATTACAAAGCTCATGATCACATAAAGATCACACCATGGGAGAGAGATATGAACCACATAGCTACCGGTAGAGCCCTCAGCCCCGGGGGAGAACTACTCCCTCCTCATCATAGGAGACAGCAACAGTGATGGAGATGGCAGTGGAGATGGCTTCCGGGGGCACTTCCCCGTCCCGGCAGGGTGCGAGAACAGAGATCTATCCCCCGAAACTTGTCGGTGGCGGCGACGGAGCTACGAATGTATATTGCGGAAAAGGCCGATTCCCCTAGGGTTATGCATCAGGGAGTATATATGGGCGAAAGGGCGATGTCGGGAGGTGGCCAGGAGGCCCACACCCCTAGGTGGCGCAGCTAGGGGGACCCGCTCCACCCCATGGTGTGGCCAACCTGTGGCCCCCCTCCGGGCTCTTCCGGACTTCTAGAAGCTTCCGGGACTTGTAGGACTGGCTTTTGAATTTTCCAATTCCGAGAATATTTCCAGAACAACTTTTGTGAAACTAAAAATAGCAGAAAACATGGAACTGGCTCTGTGGCATCTTGTTAATAGGTTAGTCCCGAAAAATGTGTAAAAATGACATAAAGTGTAAGAAAAACATGTGGCAAACAACATGGACCATCAGAAATTAGGGACCATCTAGCTTTCCTTGCCGTACATTTTTAAGAAGTGTAGGTCTTTTAGATGACTTTTGTATGCTTATTGAAAGAGTTGGTATAACCAACTTTATGGAAGATGAAAGCATCCAGTATGCCGCACTCACGAAAACTTTTGTTAAGAGCTTTAAATTTCAGATGACACATTATGGTCCATCAGTTGCCTTCAAGTTATATGGTAGTTTTTTTATTTGTCATTGGGAGAATTGTTTGCTATTATAGGTATCAACGCCACCGGGACAACGACAAGGATTCAAGATAAACCCGCAGACCTCTAGGCGATTTACCGAGAAGTCACCAACGATGACGGTCGCTCATCATAGCGTGGGAAGATAAGGAACGTTCAACTTCCTGCTCTTAGATACTTTACTTACTATATTGGTACTAGTATCCTTGGTAGGGAAAACACTAGCAATGTTTCTAGTTACCACCTTATTTTCATTGATGCTGCGCTGAACCGTAGCACGAAGTATAACATTGGTGCACTTGTTGCACGCCGCCTTGCTGCTTCTGGGCCTATTTTGGTGGCATTATTGTTGCACGTGTAGCTGCTGCTTTACATGTTTCCATTGACCCTAATGATGAAACCGCACCTTGTGTTGTTTATGATTAGCAGGGCACCACGGTCGCTCTCCAAGGAGCAGGTAGACAAGCATCTGAGCACCACGAAGGTTTACAGGCAGCAGGAGAGGCGAGACGCGTCTCCCGAGGACCGCAACACGCAGTACACCGGCGCATCCTCGAGCACATATCAGGGGGAGGGTTCCTCCTCAGCATACTACGGGGGCGACATCTCATGGGCCCCTTGGTGATTGATCTCCACTTAGGCCAAAACCCTAAGCTTGGGGGGAGGTATACCGACATCACACTCATTTATATATCATGTTCTGTCGGTTCTTTCTATATCCATGTTTTCTCTTGTTTCGCTTCTTTTTCTTTCTTTCGCTTCTTTTCGTTTCTTTCATCTCTTTTGTTTTAATTGTTTTGTTTTCGCTTTCCAAAACACAAAAAGACCAAAAATATTTCTGTTATTTCTCTCTATTGGTTTCTTTAGTTGGTTTGCTTTATCCTTTAGTTGCATTTTAATATTCAAAAAACCAAAAACATTTTGTTTTGTTTGTTTGCTTGCTTTCTCTTATTCTTGTGTCATGTCAAAAAACAAACAAAAAGATTTTGCTTTGTTTGCTTGTTCTATTTTGCTCGTGCTTTAATTGAAAATCCCAAAAATATTTGTTGTTCTTCGCTTGTTTTGTAAAGTTTTGTGCAGAGTTCAACAGTCGTCCGTGATTCCATTGGAGCTTGGTTTTCATTATATATTTTATTCAAGACACAAGTGAAGAGCAATAATGACGATCTACGACAATTCCAGTGTGGTGAGAGGTTGGTATGAATTCTATTTGCTTTCATTTTTGTACATATATCCATCTATATGAGCATGCTTAGTTTGTTCGTATAAGATATATGTGACTTAATGGATGCTTAATAGTTTGTGCTCTCTCATGTTTTGTTCCAATTTATTAATGGTAAAGGACTTGTCATATAAATTTTTTTTTGCATTGTTCTATTCATAGAAGGGTATGACATTGTGGTAGCCTCCTCTGACTGTTTCTTTTGAATCGACTTGGCACATGCTCACGCATGCTAGACTAAAAAAAAGTCAATAAGCCTCGATGATTTATTTTGCCTCAGAGTTCTAGTATCAATTTTATGCCTTAGTTAATTTTACTTTGTCGCAAACATGATTATGATAGTTGTTGCTCTCTTCATTGTCGCTCCCTATCTATTGGTAGCCTTTACCTGTACTGAGTATGGAATTCTACTTGTGCACCCAACTCCCCAAAACCAAAGTTTCCCATTGTGTACACCATATCTACCTACATGTGGTATTTAACTGCCACTCCAAGTAAATTGATCATGTGTTACCTTTAAAACCTTCTAAAAATTATTCCTGTATTGTGCTCCTGTTTTAGCTCATGAGGACGTAAATAGAGAATCTTTATCTCACTTGTTGATTGGATTTAACACCCTGGACTAGTGGATTCATCCTCTTATCCAAATGATAGAAGAGCTGGCAACGGGGTGCCCAACCCCAAATTAATACACACAAATTCTATTCACTATTTTTGCCCCTGATTTATTAGTCAAATCATAATTGTGTAAACAAAAGAGAAAGAGGGATGACCTTCCACATCAGTTACGTCCTTCATAATGGGAGCCTCTCTTGTGAATCCAGTTGGCTTGTGACGTACTGTTTTGCCTGTTTACCATTCCTTGACATAAGTATACACCTCTCTTTAAAATGTTTTCAATACCTATGTTTAATAAAATAAAAGCTCTAGCACATGAGTAATCTCTGCTTCCCTCCACGAAGGGCCTTTATTTTACTTTTATGTTGAGTCTCCGCCATATTCTTTGAGCACTTTCTTGAGAGCATAATTATCATTCTTAGTGTGATGTGTTTGTCCCAAAGCACGGTTGATTGTGGTATAATCTTGATACTTGCATCTTTGATATCTTTACTTCTAGTCTTCCCTTGAACTTCAGAGGTGCCCTGGAATTTATGTTTTTCCCCACACATAAGGGCAAGCGAGATACCACGTTATCAGATCTTATTATGAGTATTTCAATGTTGCAAATAGTTATGTTTCATGTTTTTTATTATTAATATGTTGTTATCTCTCCATGGTTTGCACAGCTATTAAGTGACACTATCTTGCATGTATCTTATCATGAGCATAACTAAGTATTTGATCGTATAGTGAGTATATTCACATCATATGAAACAAATGTGTTCGTAAACGTCTTTTATCGCACTCAGTTGTCACTGAATTGCTTGAGGACAAGCAATAAGCTAAGCTTGGGGGAGTTGATACGTAAAAAACGTATCTCCTTTTCGGAACACTTTTCCTATTATTTTCCTCTAAACTTGTGTGTTTTGAATGCAACTAACACGGAATCACGCTGTTTTTAGCAGAATTACCTTGGTGTCTCGTTTTTGTGCAGAAAAATCAACTTTCCGGAAATTGCCAAGAAAAGACCACATTGCTCCTAAAACACCAGAAGACCCCGGGAGCTAGAAGGAAGCCAGGAGAAGAGCCACAGGGGGGCACACCACCCCCTAGCGCCCCCCTTGGCCGCGCCTGCACATGGTGTGGGCCACCCAGAGCCCCCATCGGTCTCCCCTTTCGACTACAAATAGCCGTCAACCCTAAAACACGAGGGGGTTCGAAAGTTTTCAAGAAAGAAGTCCGTAGCTCCGCCGCCATCACGAATCCTTTTTCGGAGTTCAGAAACTCCGTTCGGTCACCCTGCCGGGACGGGGAATTGGAGGATATCATCGCCACCGTCATCACCAACGCCTCTCCATCAACCATCCATGTTTCCCCCATCCATGTGTAAGTAATTCCCCCACTATAGGCTGAAGGGGATGGAAGGGATTGGATGATTTCGTTCATGTAGAAATGCCGTGATTGTTAGGGCATAGTGCCTAGTATCCTTTATTAGTGCTATTGACATTATTGCAACTTGTTATGCTTAATGCTTTCCACTTTGGGCCCGAGTGCCATGATCTCAGATCTAAACATGTTATTGAATCATGATGATAATTATTATTTCTTGATCATGCCTGCAAGTTGTTTACACATATCATTGTACAGAACCCGAGGCCCCGAAGTGACAAAAATTGGGACAACTGGAGGGGATGGCTGTGATGTGAGGATCACATGTGTTCACGGAGTGTTAATTCTTTGCTGCGGTGTTATATTAAAAGGAGCACCTTAATTACCAGTAGTTCCCTTGAGGCCCTGCTGAAAATGGGATGGTAGGACAAAATATGTTGTGCAAGTTCTCATTGCGAGCACTTACGACTATTTACAGAACACATGACTATGGTTACTTAGTGCTTGGATGCTTTATCTTATTTATCTGCAATGCCCATGATTTTATCAGTATATGAACTATCCTATCCATGCAACGCCCGTTTGTCTATCCCCATGCGTACAGTATTAAATCCCGATGTTTACTTCAAACACCACTGCTGCTGTTTTCATACCACTGCTACTATTATTTCACTACTGCTGCTACTATAAAACTGTTACTACCGATAAACCACTTCGAACAAGTCCACTTTGAGGTGCAGGTGAACTGACAACTCACTTTTTAAGGCTCACAAATATTCTTTGGCTCCCCTTGTGTCGAATCAATAAATTTGGGTTTTACTTCCCTCGAAGACTGTTGCGATCCCTTATACTTGTGGGTCATCAATTGCAAGGAAGCTTTTGAAACTTTAAAGAAGGCTTTAACTACCGGTCATATTGTTCAACCACCTGATTGGAGTTTACCTTTTGAAATTATGTGTGATGCTAATGATTTTGGTCTAGGTGTTGTTCTTGAATAGCGAGTAGACACGAAATTGAATGTTATTCATTATGCTAGTAAGACTCTTAATGCTTCTCAAAAGAATTATGCTACTACTAAAAAAGAGTTCTTAGATGTAGTTTTTGCATGTGACAAATTTAGACCTTATATTGGTGATTCAAAAGTCACTACTCATACTGATCATGCTGCTATTAGATACCTTATGGAAAACAAAGATGCTAAGACTAGGCTTATTAGATGGGTTCTGCTTTTACAAGAGTTTGATTTGCATATTGTGGATTCAAAGGGTGCTAAAAATCATGTTGCTGATAATTTGTCTAGATTGTAAAACATTGCTTATGGACCTATTCATGTTAATGATAGTTTTCCAAATGAACAACTAGCTGCAATAAAAGTAAGCTCACAGGATAATCCATGGTATGCAGATTATGCTAACTTTATTGTTTCCAAGTATTTGGCTCCAACATTTACAACTCAGCAAAGAAGGAACTTCTTTTATGATTTGAGGCATTATTTTTGGGATGACTCACACTTATATAAAGAAGGAAAAGATGGTATTATGCGAAGATGTGTTCAAGAATATGCCATGGTAGTGCTTATGGAGGACATCACGCTGGAGATAGAACCACACAAAGGTTCTACAATCAAGTTTCTATTGGCCTACTCTCTTCAAAGATGCACGTAATTTTTTTTATCTCTTGATGAATGTCAAACAATCGGTAATACTTCTAGACGTAATGAAATGCCTATGAATTATTCTCTCGTTATTGAACCTTTTGATTGTTGGGGATTTTACTTTATGGGTCTGTTCCCTCCTTCAAATGGTTATACTCATATTCTTGTTGTTGTTCATTATGCTACTAAAGGGGTAGAAGCTATACCTACAAAGAGTGATGATGGTGAAACCTCATTAAAAATTCTTAAAGATGTTATTTTCCCTAGGTTTGGTGTGCCTAGATATCTTATGACTGATGGATGTTCTCACTTTATTCATGGTGGTTTTATAAAAACCCTTGCTAAATATGATTTTAATCCTAGAATTGCTTTAGATTATCATCCCAAACCAGTGGGCAAGCACAATTATCAAATAGAGAAATTAAATTTATCATGCAAAAGACTGTTAATAAATCTAGAAAAAATTGGGCTAGTAAGTTGAATGACGCTTTATGGGCTTATAGAACTTCTTATAAAAATCCTATGGGTATGTCTCCTTATACAATGGTTTATGGAAAAGCTTGTCACTTGCCTTTAGAATTAGAACACAAAGCTTATTGGGCAGTGAAAGAACTTAATAAAGATTTTAAACTTGCTGGTAAGAAAAGAATACTTGATTTGAGTTCTCTAGATGAATGGAGATGTGAAGCCTATGAAAATGGTAGAATCTTTAAAGAGAAAGTTAAACAATGGAATGATAGGAGAATTATTAAAAGAGAGTTTCATGTTGGTGAGAAAAAGTTTTATTATATTGGTCTCGTTTCAGATTTTTTGCAGGAAAATTACTCTGAAGATGGGAAGGACCTTATGTTATTGAAGAGGTGTATCATTTGGGTGCAATCAAAATTGCTTCCCTCTAAGATAACACTACACAAGTGGTAAATGGGCAAAGACTCAAACATTATATTTCCGGAGATTCTTATGATGAAGATGTTGATACTATTGAAGTGGTAACTCCGAAAGAGTTCATAAGGGAGAAAAATCCAGAATCTGCAGAGTCTGTTTTCGAATAGGTAACAGTTCCGTTAAGAAAAAGTTTGCAGATTACTTTCCAAGTTATATTTTTGAAAATTATGGAAAATATGAAAAATATCGAGCCGAAGAAGGGTAGGAGAAGGTGCTCGAGGGCACCACACCACCTGGCGGCGTGGGCCCACCCTTGGCCGTGCGACCCTATGGTGTGGGCGCCTCGGAGCCCGTCTACGACTCGTCTTCGACTTGCACTTTCCGTTCGATACGTATGTTTCTACTATATAATCCCCCGGGTCCCTTGAGGTCCGTATATCGTTTTTTCGTCGTGTTTCTGTTTTGACCTGTTTCTGCCAGTATCTGTTTTCGGTTTTAGAAGCACCCTGGTCTCCGCCAACAACAACAAGGGGAGGGGACCGATGGAAGATGATCTCCAAGACCGAAAGATGGAGGAGGATATCGATAGCGGAACTGAAGGAGATGTAGAAGAAGACTCGCACATGCATCCACGCGCCACCGTCGCAAGCAATGGAGTAGTAGCAAAACACTTCAAGTTGAAGCAAGGGGCACGAATGATCACTAGAGAGAAGGCCCCACGTCACTGTCTAGCCTCAAGGATACAACTTTCAAGTATCAAAAACCCCTTCCATACCTTGATCCATGAGTATCAATCTAAAAAGGTACCCGAGGCAAAGTTTCCTTCTTGCTGGGATATGGATCGTTCTAACCGTGCATGTGAGGAGAGCTCCCAATCTGACGAAGTGTGGGGGAAAATCTTGAGGGCTGGGACTCACCGTATGACAAGCACGCAAACCGTATTGAGCACAATCCGGAGATGATGCGCATGCTCATCTACGCGATTGAAGATTTGAAGAAATGATAAGCTTATCGAGAAGAATTCACCACCACCACCGAAGAATTAATTCGGCATTGGTATTGGCATCCCCTTGGCTTGTTCCAAGCTTGGGGGAGTGTCGCGGTATCACACCTTTATCTTTCACCTTTTTACCTTTTAGTAGAGTCATATCATGAGTAGAGGAATTATCATATAGGATGCTTTGCAGTATGGAAGTATCACTCTTTAGTTGGTTATCATTGTATCACTTGGTTTGAGTTGCCGTTATGGAATATTAATGAGAAGTTTCATCATCTTCTACACTTTATTTTAGCTTGCAATTTCTGTTATATGGTTGATATTGTTATTAGTAGTGGTATCAATGTTGGAGCATCAAGTTAATCTAGTTGGTTTTGGCAAACTTAGCATTGGTGAGTAGCAACAATACTTTGAGGCTTAAGTAGAAAAGAGGGAGTTGCATGTACATAATTTATTCCATGATCTTTCTTTCTTGTTGGCTCATAAGCTTAGTATTCTCAAGTTAAGATTGTTTGTACTACCAAGGAAGATTGCATGATTGGTTTTATCATATATATGGTTGTTTGTTTTCCCTCAACTCCTATGCTTGCTACCCAACCTTTCTAGCCAAAAAAACCTGTACTAGGAGGGAATACTTCTCGTGCATCCAAACCTTGAGCCCAAAACCATGCCATTTGTGTCCACCATACCTACCTACATGTGGTATTTAACCACCACTCCAAGTAAAATGCTCGTGTGCTGGTTTTAAAACCTTCAAAACTATACCTGCTGTGCCCCAGTTTTAGCTCATGAGGATGCAAATAGAGAATCTTTATCTCACTTGTTGATTGGACTTTACACACCTGGACTAGTGGCTTCATTCGCTTATCTAAATGCTAGAAGAGATGGCAGCGGGGTGCCCCACCCCGAACTTAATTAAAACAAATTCTCTTCACTATTTTTGCCCCTGATTTATCATTCAAAGCATAATTGTGTTAAACAAAAGAGAAGAGGGATGATCTGCTGATTTCAGTTAGCGTCCTTCAATGTGAGCCGCTCTTGTAAGGTCTAGTTGGTTTGTGACGTACTGTATTTTCTGTTTGCCATTCGTTGACATAAACATACACCACTCTCAAAATTGTTTGTCAATGACTCTGTTTATCAAATAAAAATCTCTAGCACATGAGTTGATCCCTGCTTCCCTCTGTGAAGGGCCTATCTTTTAATTATATGTTGAGTCAGTAAACCTACCCCCTTTCGTCTTCAGCAAGCATTTGACTTGTTGTGACCCATCCATCTATATGTTGATTCACTCAATCATGTCTTTATCTTCCTTGGTTAGTACAAATGTTTTTATCTGAATGAATACCACTTTGAAAGTTATCAATGATTGCAGAGAAATTGTTATGATTGAGCATGTTAAACTTTGCAATATAAGCTCTAATATAAAGACTCTTGTTGAAAGATGAGTACATTGTTAATTGTTGTCTGACCAAGAATGAAGTTTTCCTTCACCAATTTTGATTTCCTTTTTGCACCTTTATTGTGACTCCATTTACTTGTTTCAAGTTAAATTATATGAGAGGGGGTTACTTGCTAGAATGACTAGTGTATTGATAGTTGTGATGCTTCTTGTACGCATTTTATTTATCGACACCTCACTCCATAAACCTGTGGTCATGTTTACTAAGTTCAGTTTCGCTTGGGGACAAGCGAGGTCTATGCTTGGGGGGAGTTGATACGTCCATTTTGAATCACTATTTTATATTGTTATTTTCTATTATTTATCGATATATTTCATGTTATGATATATTACTTATGTTATTTCATCTTATTTTGCATCACTATTTTATATCGTTATTTTGCGATGGAAAAAGCACCATCAGGATACCCTATTTTAGAAGATCAGAAGAAGAAGAAGGGGGATACCGGAGAGGTGTTAGAAGTTCATAAGAGGAAGCCAGCCGCAAGGGGAGCCAAAGGGGGCCATTAGGGGCCCACACCATAGGGTGGCGCCCCTTGGCCACGCCGCCAGGCGGTGTGACCACCCTGACCCACCTCTGGTAGCCCCTTTCGCGTACTTGACCCCCAGGGAACCCTAAGCCCAAGAACATCATCGAGGAAATATTTCGCCGCCTCCTCGGGGCGGAAATCAACAGAGAGAAAAAAAGCTCTCCGACAGGGAGAAATCCGCCGGGGAAATTCCTCCCCGGAGAGGGGAAATCGTCGCCGTCGTCACCGTCATCACTCCGGGCTTCATCAAGATTATCATCATCATCGTCCTCACCACAAGAACCATCACCCTCACCGTCCACCTTCATCCCGTTGTAACAATTAGGGTTATTTATCGTTGTTTTCCACTAGATCTCTCTTCCAGTGTGGATTACTTGTTAGTAGTTGATGCTCGTGAGATTTATTGGTGTTTGCACTTTATGACCAGATTGTTATTCACCATTATATCACCTCTGATTATGATCCATATGATGTCTCTTGAGTAGTTCGTTTAGTTCTTGAGTACATGAGAGAAGTCATGATGTTAGTAGTGGAATTATGTTTGAGTATTATCTATATGGTTTGATATTTAAGTTGTGGTGTTATTCCACTAGTGGTGTCATGTGAATGTCGACTACATGACACTTCACCTTTATGGGCCTAAGAGGATGCATTGTATATTTGGCTACTAATTGTGGGGTTGCTAGAGTGATAGAAACCTAAACCCTCGTTAGGAAATCGATGCACGAGTGAGTGTAGGATCCGAGTGTTTAAGGTCGTGGTTCGATTTATCTTAATTACTTCTTGTATTTGCGGGTGCTTATGAGGGGTAGAATCACAAGTATGTATTAGTCTTAGTTGGGTGGTGCATTAGCATAGGTTCACCCACACAACACCTACCAAAACAATAAATATTAATCAACTGTAGGAAGCAAAAGCACATGACGAGATTCCCATGTGTCCCCGAGAACGTTTAGTCACCATAAGTAAAAAAATAACTGGCTTGTCATTTACTCTCAAAATAATTGGGCCACTCGCTGCAATTATTATTACTGTTATTCATTTACCCACACTTTATTTATCTGTTATATCCAAAACTACCAAAAACCTATTTGCTAGTGCTTACAGTATATCCTCTATCCAACCTGCTTGTCAACATCTTCGGCTCCTCGTTTGGTTCGACACTCTTATTTAAGAAGTACTACGATGCACCCCCTTACTTGTGGGCCATCAACTGCCAATTCTAACATTAGCTGGTTTTTGTGTAATTTTTTTCTTTTCTAGTAGGTGCTATACCAGTTTTCACCATGCAGAAGTTGACAATGCCAAGCACTGACAGAGAGTACTTTAATTCTTAACTTGCAATTCATTTTATTTAGTTTTATTTTCTTAGGTAGCCGGTTTTTTCAAATATGATTCGGTAGTTGTAAGATATGTTTGTTAGGTGGATTTTGTATGTTTGTAGTTGCACTCTACTTTTTTGCAGAACTTATTTAAGTTTAAGTGGTTTCTTCATTTTTATTTTATTTTCTAAAAAATTCTATATTTTCTGTTCTATATGGTCTACTTGAGATATCCTCCTCACCAAGTCCAGATTGAGGAACTCCATCAGCGCCCTGCAGATGCACCGCAATCGGCCTCCTGCAGATGATGGATTCCACTGACCCCTACAACATGATGGAATGGCTCGATGTGCCTCACCCGTACAATTTTCTTCATTGGGGTACTACTAATTCGGGTTAAATCCATGTCCTCCTTCCCCTGAACTAAGTGCGCTAGCGAATTGTAGTGTGTACTAGATCACCGCGCCAGTAAACCTCGACTTGTTGCCTATACCATCTTTCCAAGCTGATTGTTACCGCGGGCATTGCTCCGATGCTGGCTCTCTTATACTTCATAAAAGTGTTGCGACCTAGTGCCGTAAATTTCCTCGAGCAAATCAAGCAAACCAATGGGCATATCCAAATCTAGAGAAATATGGAGTCGTCGAGTGGGACTTATTTTGATCATTTGCTAACTGGTTTGTGTAGGAATAAGGGTTGTATTCATCAACATTTGCTTTCCGAATATGTAGCATGAAGGAGATGCTAGTAGTTCAACCATGGTTTACTTACCGTCGAAGAAATTATTGGCAATGAGGGAGTGAAAATTATAAGTCTAGGAATTGCACTAGATAACAATAAAAATAGGCTTTACTTACTTATGTACACTAAGTTCTGACAGTAGCACTTAACATGAGGCATTTTTTATGTAAGGGCAACACTTCACTTCGTAATAAATAGCTACTTATATATACTGATCAACACTGAGTTCTGTAATTTTATGTCATGGCTGTTTTTTCAGGAAGGGATCCACAAGTGTGCAAGCGGATTATGTGCAGTTTGGGATCGTGTAGGAGAAGGTTCAGATTAATGCACAACTTCATGAATTAAAGTCTGTCCATACCTGGGATTCTGGAGGTAGGCCAAGATTTATAGCTTGTGAGTGTTTCTCCCCCTCTGGTTCCTCCATGTGCTAGATGTGATATGTCTCTTTTTGTGTTTTTATGTTGTTTGATCACTGCGATCTATATTCCCTAGATGGTGAAGCATCAAGTAGTCGGGCTGGAAGGAACGGGAAACTAGTGTAGAACAGGGCACTAGCCCCGGTTGGGAAGGGCCTAATGCCCCGGCTGCCCAACCGGGTTCCTCAAACCCGGGATAAAGGCCCCCTTATGCCCCGGTGGGGTTACCAACCGGGGTAAAAGGCGTGCCCCACGTGGGCTCTGCACCGCGAGTAGGCCGGCCCCCTTTTACCCCGGTTGGTAACACCAACCGGGGCAAAACGTTTTTTATAGCTGTTTTCGTCTTCTCTGCGCTAGATTAGAAATTCTATATTTTTTTTCTGTTTTCCTACTCTATGCACTAAACATTTATATTAAGAAAGATGAAAAAATATCGCACAAAAACACAGATATAACATAAATATATAGTTTGCCACGAATACAAATATTGTTCCACATAATGACATAATTAAACATAGTTCGACATAGACATAGTACGACAATATAGAGCGACATAAATATGTAAGCATAGATCGACATAAACATATATACTACACATCAGCGTCGGAGGCAGCCTTGCTCTTGCCCTTGCCCTTGGCGTCGGAGACAGCCTTGCCCGGGTTAGACTCGCCGGAGTCAGACTAGGAAGCAGAGCTGCTCTCAGACGAGCTATCATGGCAGCAAAGGGGGCGGTCTACGGTGTCGTCGAAGATCTTCACCTCCAGCACGTGGGCCTCCCTGATACGCTGTTGTACCACCTCCTCAGGGGCCGGCTCTCTCCGCACTGACCGTGGCCCACACGATGGCCACCAAAGAATATCCGGGTCGACCACGTCACCCGGATTTCTCACCAAGCCGCGTGCCCCGGTACTAAGGATCTCACAGTGCCAGCCCGGCGGGGCCAAGTCCCAGACATCGCCCGACGGTTCCAACAGAGATATCGTCGCCAAGGAAAATAAACTAAAAACACATGCATGATATATAGACTAAGTAAATATTCCTAATTAAGTAAAAATTCACTAAGTAAAAAATCCACTAATTATAAACATTCACTAAGTAAATTTCTAAACTAAATTTCCTATATTATAAAATTCATCTAATGGTACTAAGAAAAACTTAATTCACTTCTAAACTAAACATTCACTAAGAAAAAAATAGCTAAGTCCAAAATCTAAATTTTTTCTAAGTCTCCAATACCTAAATTTTTTCTAAATCTCCAAAACCAAAAAAAATTCTAAGTGTCCAATACCTAAATTTTTTCTAAGTGTTCAAGACCTAAATTTTTTCTAAGTCTCCAATACCTATATTTTTTCTAAGTTTCCAATACCTAATTTTTTTCTAAGTCTCCGATACCTAATACCTAATACTAATCTAACACTAATACCAAATATAATACTAATCTAACACTAATACTAATCTAACACTAATACTAAATCTAACACTAATATAACACTAAATCTAACACTAATATAATACTAAATCTACCACACTAAATCTAATACTAAATCTAACACTAATCTAATACTAAATCTAACACTAATCTAACACACACTAATACTAATACTAATTAATCTAACACTAGCTAACCGTGAGGAGGATGAGGGCGCGGCGAGGAGGCGATCTCACCTACGGAGGAGGGAACGGCGGCGAGGAAGAATGCTAAGGCGCGGGCGAGGCCACCGACGGCGATCTCGGGCGGCGCGAGGACGGGCGGCGCGGGAGGAGGCGCTGTAGAGGAGCGTCGGCGGCATGGATCACCGGCGTCGAAATCGGACAGCCTCACGGCGTCGCTCTGGATTTTGGCGCCGGGGACGTAGCGCAAAACTGCGAACTGCTCTGTGTTGCCCCGGGCGGTTGCTACGCCCTGGGTTATATAGGCGGGGGCCTTTTGCCCCGGTTGGTAACACGAACCAGGGCAAAAGACACCCTTTTGCCCCGGTTCGTGTTACCAACCGGGGCAAAAGGGGGGAGGTGGGCCTTCGCTTGCCCGCCCACCTCCCCTCCTTTTTCCCCGATTGGTAACACGAACCGGGGCAAAAGGCCCAAAATTTAATATATTTTTTTCTGCCGCCAATTTTTTCCTTTCGAACATTTCAAATACTATTTAAAATACGTTTTCAAATACATTTCAAATGGTTTACAATTTAGAGAAACTTTCAATATGAAAAGTGTTTAAAATTGCGTAAACATTTCAAATACATTTTCTGTTTTATAAAATAATTATTCTAACTATTTAAACTAGTAACAATGTTTGAAAATTCAAACATTACAAAAAAAAACTAGTTTATGATTGGTTTAATCTTGAATGTTTGATACATTATTACAAAATAGTCTAGCAATATCACATGAACCATGAAGGTTTAATTCATTATCACCAACTATTTCCACCATTGTTTACTTCTCTGTCGTAGCCATGGAACATCTTCCTTATTTAACGCAATGCTTGGGTCAGTTTTCACTCTAAAGGGCGGAATTTCTTCAAAGTTATTATAATCTTCTGACATGTCTGTCTTGTTCTCCACTCCCACAATGTTTCTTTTCGCTGAAAGAACTATGTGCCGCTTCGGCTCACCGCATGATGTACTAGAATTCTTTTTTTCCTCGGTTGGGTAGACATGTCTTTCACATAGAAAACTTGAGCCACATATTTGGCTAGGACGAATGGTTCCCTTCTGTACCCAAGATTTTTGAGATCCACTGTTGTCATTCCGTACTGCTGGTCTACCTTTACTCCTGTCATCTTGACCCATTGGCACCGAAATAGAGGGACCTTAAAATTAGGTCCATAGTCAAGTTCCCATATATCCTCTATGTAACCATAATATGTGTCATTTGTCCCATTGTATGTTGTTGCATCGAAACGGACGCCACTATTCTGGTTGGTGCTCTTTTTATCTTGTGCGATCGTGTAAAATGTATTCCCATTTATCTCGTACCCTTGGAGAGCTCATCTCCAACAATGTTGTTATTCATGAGTGCTGCCTGCAACCAAGCACCAAAACTATCCATGTGTTCATCATTAATCGAGGATTCAGACAACCCCGGGTTTTTGGACCGTATAATATTCTTGTGTTCTTGGATATAAGGAGCCACCAAGGTGGATATTTGTAGAACTGTGTAGTGTGATTTGGTGAAAGGTTGTCTTTCCATAAATATCTTTGCTTTCCTTCCTAGCGTGCCTTTTCCACTCATCTGCATTATTTGATTATTAATTAAGAACTGTTACATAACCCCATGAATAGAGAAATGACCAATGTTAAATCGACAGATGAAAGGTTAAAGTTGGTACCTTGACCGAGGAAGAAAGAAGGACGAGAAAGCTTATTTAATTAAGTGTGGCTTGGAGAAATTAAATCGTGCTTGTTTTCTGCGAGCTGAGATGGCGTTATTCTCCCGGGCATTTCACCAAACACCTCTTGTGCATAGGAGGGAAAAAAGTGAGCACACACCACACAACTAGAAATATGTCCTCCAAAGTGAGTGGCATGAGGAGAAGAGAGGGATGGCAGGGTTTATATATAGTGGGGGGGGGGGGTCATTTGCCCCGGTTGGTGGCTCCAACCGGGGCAAAAGACCCCCACACCACGCGCCTGAACGGGCTCTGCTCGTCGAGGGCCTTTAGCCCCGGTTGGAGCCGCCAACCGGGGCAAATGACCCCCCCACCACGCACCCTGCTCGCCCAGACCCTTCCTCTGCAGTATTTTGCACCGGGTGGTGGCCGAGCCGGGGCAAAAGGGGTGCTCGCGGGTGAGCAAAAGCCCCGCTTTCCACTAGTGGGAGGATGGGGACGAGGAGTTGGTGAGCTTATCTTGGCTGACAACAAGACGAGTTTTGAGTCATGGCCTTTTTTTCTGCTTTTGGAGTAGTATTTGTGGGATAGCTTGTCCCTTCTAGGCTAATTATGCTCGTTTGTTTTTGGCGCAGGATTAGATAATCAACAAGACAATCAGTGGTCTGAAATGAAGACTTACGAATAACTCAAGGACCAAAAATGTCTCTGTTTCGCGCAGCAATGAAATAGATGTTTTTTCTTTCAGTTTCTCATGTAGCTCTAGGTGTTACAGCGGTCATAATACTATTGGTTAAAAAAACTGTATGTTTCTAAATTACAAAACAACTGTCTATTTGATAGAAACTTCCTAAATATAAGGGCGTGGATAATGCACAATATGCAGATTTTTTTTTAGAAATGGGGACAACCCCGGCCTCTGCATCGAGAGATGCACACAGCCTTTATTACTTATTAAGATCCAGCGTATCCAAACGTTTACAAAAGTTTAACCCTTACAAAACAGGATAATCTCCTTATAACGAAACAGCAAAACCAAAAGGAAACTACGAAAGCCTATTATGATGCTGCCACGTATGCTGGGAGAAAAAAAATCCTGTGCCACCAGAAGGAGACGAGTGCAGCCATCCACCATAAGCTTCCTCTGATCTGAAGAGAGTAAGAAAGCCCATAGCTGGATCCAATACTGCCGAGTAAATAACATGTAAGACATGAAAATAGTTCTTCTTGTTAAAAACAACATTATTTCTGCATAACCAGATGGCCCAACAAATGGCTGAGACACCAATCCTAATCCTTCTTTTCGTTCTAACATCAATCCCATTAAGCCAATTCCCAAACATATTAGTCAAGTTGGAGGGAGGAGGAATATTAAAAGGAAAAAACACCACTCGCCAAATGAGTTTAGCCAAAGGGCAAGAAATGAAAAGATGATCTACTGTCTCCTTGTTCCCACAAAAGGAACAAAGCATGTCACCTTTCCACCATTTTCTAGCTAAATTATCTTTTGTCAGAATCACCTTCTTATCCAAAAACCACATGAAGATTTTGATCTTTAGAGGTATTTTTAATTTCCACAAATAAGTTTTGAGAAAAATAGTATGTCCATTCATCATATCCTCGTACATAGATTTAACAGAAAAGCTCCCACTCTGAGTCAGTTTCCAATGAAACCTATCAGTATCCGAATTAAGGGAAACACTCATCAGATATTGGTTAACTATGGGATGGCTAAATATTTTTAAGTGAATTTAACTATGGGAAGCACAACATGTAGGTGAATTTAACTATCCGAATTAAGGGAAGCACAACATGTAGGTGAATTTAAGGTATCGATCAATTGGTTAACTATGGGATGGCTAAATATTTTTAAGCGAATGTTGCATGCCCATTGAATTTTGGCCCATATGCTAGGGCCTTTTGTTCGTGGGCTAATAGTGCAAATAATACTGCTCTCGATTCGGGCGTACGCATGCATATATGTATTGCTTGCCCTCAAAAGCCAAAGGTACTTAAATGCTGGTTACTGAAAAAATGCATGTAGGTACTGTTCCCTCCGAAACAAAATGCAATGTACCTAAGTATGATGTTTATTGTTTAGCTTACAATGAATAAAGATATAGAATACCTATAAACATGATTTTTTTTTACTTTGACTTATGCAAATCAAACATTTGGCATAGCTATCTAATATTATATAGATATAGAATACCTATAAATTAGGTCGTAAGATCGAATCAAGAATTTCATTATATCCAACAAACATAAAAGATAAAACTATCATCTTTTCTCATAATAGCAACACATATTATCTAGAAAAAATGACAAGGAAAAAGGAAAAAAGCAACCGTTCGTAATATAAGTATAAAAGTAGGATTCTTATAATAAACTACACAAGGAGCATAATCTGGTGGTACACGATCACCGTGAGTTGCTGCTTGAGGTTGCAGGTTCAACTCCTCCAAATGTTAATTTATTTTTCCCGATTCGTCAGTTCGGTATGCTGGCCCAACCCTACTAGTAGCCCATGTGAATTAAGAGAAACAACGCACAATAATCATATGAATCTCCATGTACTCACTAAAAAAACGAAACTCCATGTACAATCACACAGTTATACAATTGATTGACAGCTAGCTAAGAATTAGCAAAACCGTAAATATAAAGGAAGCACTTTTGGTTCCATCTTCCCTTCTGCATAAGGTTAAAAACGTGATTAGTACAAGAAACTTGGAGCTGGTATAGGAAAACTTCTTGAAAAAAAACATGCCACACTTCCGCTAGACTTTTTTCACAAAGTGCAGCACACGATTTTTTCTATAATGAAAGTTGGGCCACACAACAAATATGCAATTTGTTTTTTGAAATGTATGGCTCCAGACAAAATAGTACTATTTAAGATTTTATGAATGTCCCTATCATATTGAACACTTAGTTCTTCAAGTATGCATACCTTGTGAAGCTGAAAGAAATAGAGAACGAGATGGGTTAACAACTCCTTAGATATAAAAACAATTTTAGGAAATATGCATCATTTTGTTTGAAATAAAATAGAATACATGTAACATACAATTTCAACCTGTATTTTCTATTTAAATCATAGTGAATCATACACATTATTATTATTGTTCGTAGTGGAGGCTTGAATGAAATTTGGAGCACACTTGTTAAGAACTTGGATCACCTATGAAAAAGGACACATAATTTTTGGTTGATTCAACGTGGATAGTTTGGCTCGTCTCCTTATATAGAGATATTTAGGCCCTAAAAGCAAGATCTAATCGTAACACACTTATACTTTATTAATAGTAGGAACATACTTATAAAGTAATATAATATTCACAAATGGGACCTTATTCCTTATTTAGTGGTATTGGAATGGGTTATATTCCCCCTCATCTTAATCGCTAAAACAAGTGAGTATCACACTTCCTAATACATTCAGAAGGCAACATCGGGTAGCCTACAACATAAGCCCCAATTCCCTGTTACTTATTAAAAAAGTGAGTATGAAAACACAACCAAAAAGAATTAAGTATAACAAACATCACAATAACATTATTATACATATGGACAGAACCCTAACATGAGTGTGTACCACACTTTCCGTAAAGTTGCCATTCTTGGTTTGATTATACTCAACAATAAACAACTTGGTAGTAGTCCACTTTACTCAATGAGAATTCCAAATTTTCGTTGACAACCCACAAGTCTGAGACCTCCGTACGTGCACTACTAGGAAAACAGCTATAGGAGTGATGATACCCATGCCGCACCAGCAATACGGCGCGTCACGCCTAATAGCCGTGGCGCACCATAGTTTGGTGCGTCGCGCCTATAGCCTTACCCGCGGCGCACCAAACGGAAGGCGCGTCGCGCCTATGTGTGGGGCCGGGGTAGCGAGCCTCCGAGGCATACGTGCGACGCACCGAGCCACTGGTGCGTCACGGATATGTGGGATAGGCGCGGCGCACATGCCCATGGTGCGCCACGGGTTAGATAGGCGTGACGCACCAAGGCGTGGTGCGCCACGACTATGGGGAGTACAGGTAGATAGGCTGTTCCCCTCTCTTCTCCTTCTCTCCACACCAACAGACGCGCTGCTCGATCTCCCTTCCTCTCGTCACCCGCTGCCGCAGACGTTGTGCCTAGCCTCCCGCCGCAGACGCTGCTCGATCTCCCTTCCTCTCCAGCGCCCACCGCCACCTCCCATCGCCCACCTCCCATCGCCCTAGCCGCCCACCGCCCAGCGCCGCCCATCTCGATCTGAGGAGGAGGAGCCGTCCGGTTCGTCCACGACAAGGAGGAGGAGGGGGAGTCACGCTGCTGCCGTCCACGACAAGGAGGAGGAGGGGGAGTCACGCTGCTGCCGTCCACGACAAGGAGGAGGAGGGGGAGTCACGCCGCCGTCCACGACAAGGAGGAGGAGGAGCCGTCCGGTTCGTCCTCGACGCCGTCCACCTGCTTCCCCAACGTGAAAGACTACATCGAGCCAAGGCCGCCATCTTCTTCCCCTACTTCCCCAGGTAAGGCCCTCCTCCACCCCTCATGTCCTTTTCTTGTTCTTGTTTCTGAAATCGATCGAACCCTAGCCAGGCCATCTCTTTGAGATCGAACTCCTAGAAGTGTAGCTAGATCATGTGAGACGATCTACGGATCCCGTATGCTCACTGTCTTGCCAAAAGGTGTCATTGTTGATAAATAAAATTGCTGTTATTTGTGTTGGATTAATTCACCTAGTGGCTGTTAAATAAAAGGTCTTGCTCATTGTCATGCCAAACTCCTAGTGGCTGTTATTTGTGTTGGATTAATTCACCTTATTTTGCTCTTGTTGCACTTTTTGGAAGGTCTCCTAGTGGCCAAACTCCTAGTGGCCAAACTCCTAGTATTTCTATACTGCAAATCTGCATTTTTTTTAATTATTTGGAAGGACGAAACTCTAAACTCAGTTCCAGTATTGGAGTGGTTGACCTCCCTATTTGCAGCTGTAACAGCCCAATTTTTGGAAGACAGGAAAAACTTGTTTTCAATAACCCAAAAATCAGGGCGAGCAAAAACTTTTTAATATGTTTGACTAATGCTTGTGTTTCCTTCTATTTGCTTGTTGATTGTGTTTTTGTTTGAGTTTGTTAACAACTAAGATTAAAACCAATTATCATAACTTTCTTAAACCACAACCCTTGTGATCAAGTCATGACAAAAAAGCTTATCATCTTCATCCATCACACTCTTTTGGGCAAAAACCTTTTTGAAAATGTTTTGATTTAAAAAAAAAACCCAAAGACCAGGTTTTGAGAAAAAAAAAGATAATTTCCAAAACTATATGAAGAGTAATTTGGAGCTAATCATCTCCAACCTATTTTCAACCAATATGTTTTTGCAAGTATTTCAAAAACTCTTTATTACTTCCTTCTTTTGCAAAAACAATAAGAGGGGACTATGTTACCCATGTGTTTTACCTCAATTATATTCTTTTGGAAATAACAACTTTTGAGCTGAACCCCTTTACAAAATCCTCTTGTCATGGTATGTCTTGATCACTACCTAGAATTAACACTTGAGAAGAACACCTGGAAATTAAATGGAAGAACTTAGTTGTTTGAGTGATCATGTGTGTCTTGTTATTTTATCTGCATTGTTGTATGATCTTATCTTGTGTTTGCTTGAAGTATTTATTTCTTTTTGTTGGTTAATGTGTGTTTTTCTAATAAAATAAAACCTATTAATAACATGATCAAGCATCTATATCATATTCCATCACATGTCCATATTATCCTCTGTTTTCCTAAAACCTCCAACTTTGGAGACATGCCTTTATGTCCAGTTTTGTTCTATTCACCAATGCATCATCCTAAATCTCTTTGTCTATATATATTCTATGAATCCAAGTTATTAATTTGGATATTGAAACCCTTTGTTATCATCTATCAAAGTCCTATTGAAGGCACCCCCAAAATAATGATCATATCTCCTTTATTATGAATCACTTTGCCCTTGTTACTCAAAACCACTCCTCTTTGTTTTCAGGACCCATGAACCTACCCTTGTCATCTCAATGACCTATACATCATCTACATATGGTCCATTTATTTTCCAATGCCAGTTAATTATTCTTCTCTCATGGTTTTTAACCTATTAAATAAACTCCTGTTTTCACCCTTTTTCCACTTGTGGTCTCTAATATTTTCAAACGAGTTGTTTATTAAAAATCACTTTTGAGACCTATATCATGTACTATCTCATCCCAACTCAAAAATATTTGTTTTAAAAGCATTTTACTATTTATTATTTTCCATTTCCCAAAAGGCCAGAAATGGACTTTAAAATATTTTGTGAAGAAAAGTATTTCCTAAAACATTTGCAAGTTGTTCTGAAAATTTTGGAGAAAACATTTAAAAACAGTTTCTGCCATTTTTGAATTCCCAAAATTTTGTGAAAGAAATGTTTTTAGAAAACTTTAAGGCCACCATCCCTAGACTCCATTTTTTATTATCTATCCAATGGACATGATTTTGAACACATGTTCTATTCAAATTATGGTGAAAACAATCAAAACTCATATCTGCTATTTCTGGACACTATTGGGTTCATGCATGTTCTGGTCCACACACTCACTCTCTCTGCCTCTCTTCTGTTCTGGGAGATGAAAAACACCCTCCCCAACCTCCTAGACATGGTCTAGCTGATCCACCACCTCTCTCCCTCTCTCTATCTCAGCCACCTACATGAAGACAAGGATGGTGGTCACCACCCATTTTCTACTCCCGCTCCTCAGTCCACTCCAGGCAGAGCCCGTGCACCACAGGGTCCTAGTGCAACCTGTGAACCCTCTGAAAGAACTCCACCCCCTCTCCTTGTCTCCTTCCTCTATTTTTTATTGAGCTGTCCATGGTGTCCAGAGCACCCGCGCCACGTCCCCCGCATTCCAACACCTGGGGCACATGCCCGAGCTCGTGGCTTCATGATTCAGCTCCTCGAGCTCTCCAGTAACCCGCCCGTGCTCCTCTCTTGTCTCCTCTCGTCCTCCCTCCTCCTCTAACCACGGTCGAACACCTACGGGTGCTCCTCGCCCTCTCTCAAATCCACTCTCCTCCGACCCTCTCGACCTCGACACTCTGTCCATTAGGCATCCACACCTCACCTGCATACCGCTAGGCAAGTTTCTTGTGCTCAATCGCCCTCCGACACCCCTACCCGTGTCCGTCATGGCCAAGCTCACCGTGGTCGTCGTTTGCTCGGTGTAGACCCCCTCCATGCCTCTTCTTTCCTCACCTGGAACCTCCTTTCATCCAGTACACTCAATCCTCTTCGAATTTTCCTTTTCGTGCCTTGCAGGTTCAAGATTGATGGTGGCCGAGCTCCACCACCGCCGCACCCGCCGGGGTTCCCTTTTTCCGCTATTTCCAGGAAGCGCAGATGGGGCAATCGATCTGTGGCGCCCAGACGGTCCCTGTGGTCTAACCGGTTCAACTCGGCGAGCCTCGTAGCTCCCGACAGCGAGTTCTCCGGTGAAGCTCCGCCCGGGCCACCGTTTTGCTCTATTTCACCGCCAGGATTTGGTCACCGCCGACCGGTGCCCGCGTGGCTGCATCCCTGCCCTCCATTTCCGAGTCAACGGCATGATGCCGGTTCATCCATTTCAAGTCACTAACCACCGGGCCCCTGCCACGGCCCACCGCCAGGATTGAACCCTCCCCCGCACGGGAGAGCGCCTGGCAGGCTGGCCCAACTCCCAGATCCGGCCCTTAAAGCTCTGCAGGTTGTTTAATCTTTTCCCTCCAGGTCTATTTCTGGTGCTTCACTTTAATTCGAAATAAAAAATGCTAACAAGTGAATCTTGCCAAACTAAAAATAACAGTTATAGATCTACAAAATCTTAACCATCTCCAACTGG
This sequence comes from Alopecurus myosuroides, assembly GCA_028641055.1. Lineage (NCBI taxonomy): Eukaryota > Viridiplantae > Streptophyta > Magnoliopsida > Poales > Poaceae > Alopecurus > Alopecurus myosuroides. Next base: position 219,846,314 of record CM054063.1, on the reverse strand, counting down.
CAGATCTAGTTTTTTTGCTATATTTTAGGAGAAATAAAATAAATGGCAAAGGCACCCATTAACACCATTTCTTTAATAACTTGAGTTTTAAGTATCCAAATAATGCAAACTCAACTGTTATGAGTAGCCCTTGATAATATCTATCTGTTGCAGTTGGCCTTGTATTGACTTGAGTTGTTATGTGAAAATGACATGCATGTTAGTTTTTCGGCCAGAGAGCAATTCTGTGAATTGTTTAATTTTATTGGTGATGATTTTTGAAGTAAATCCAATTGGGTTGGTTTTCTAGTGACTAGGAGCACCTTATTCTAGATTTTCATGATGTTAGGAGGTACAAAATAGAATTGGTGCAATATTTAGTGTTTAGCTCTTTTTCTGCATTTTATTGCCTTGCCTTTATTAAAATGTGTGTTATATTGTTTTGTTATAAAATTGATTCCTAGCATGTGTAGGGTATCAATACATGTTTTATTTGTGTTTTGAGTGTGTCATTATCATGTTAGGAAAATGGGTGTGAAAAGCCATGTTTGTTATGGTTTTATTCTCATAGGGTGTTTTCCTAGTAATAATAGATTAAAATTATGTTATTCTTCATATTGGTATGATGAATTGAATAAATGCTTTAGTATTGTTTTCCATATCATAGATACTGTTATTTTACCATATTATACTTGTTTGCATGCTTGAGTGACCTCTATATAAGTTTGTCATGCTATGATAGTCTTAGATGTTTTTCTGCCATAAAGTTGTTGTTTGCATGCTTAATTTTTGAGGCATTGATTAGATTGCTATTTTGTTATTACTAGCATGTCTAGGTGTTGTTTTCTCTGTTATTTGGATTCCATCTTACATATCCATCATGTTAGAATAAATCATGTTTAATGGTCCCTTATGGTTATGCATGTCTGCTTGTCTAAATAGCCTTTTTCATGTCTAGTTTTAACAGTTGTTTTGCTCCATGATTATTTTCATGCATTGAGTGATGCCATTGTATTTTTGGTATGGTTTTGTCTCTGTTATTAGGTTTCTTAGGTACTGGTTATATTGTTTCTCCATGTTTAGAAAAGCATGTGATACTATGGGCTTGTAGTATTGCTTGATAATATTTTCCTATGCATGTGTATGTGCTCCTAGGCTGTTTTCTTATTTTTTTGTTCATCCTCATGAATGAACAGAGAGTCATTTAAACTTATTTGGGAATGTTATGAGAGTGGCACACCCACTGGACTCATGCCATTTTGGTTGAGGATCCATAACATCAATTCTAGTGCTATTCATGTGCGTTGTCTGTGCATGTTTTGCTTGATGGTGTGCACCCTAGTAATTTTGTTTGTGAGTGTACTTGTTTGATAAAATTCTTGCTGTATGTTTACATTTTATCAAGTGCTTGCCTTTGTTTGGTTCTGATTGTGTGTTTGTCCTTTTTGTATTTACGACGTTAGATAACGAAGACGGTATTATTTCTCGGAGAGGTTTTTATTGCAACTCTTGTTTATTTCAAGAGCAAGACCAAGACCAGTGCCAAGGCAAGCCATTCTAAATTCTTGCTGTTGTTTTACTTATCATTATCTATCATGCATGTTTTACTTCTGAAGTTTTACAAAAGTTTGATTCAAAAACTATTCTTTTAAGTGGACTATACCACTATCTATTTTTATGTATCTATTATGCTATATCCAATATATAATCTTGGTGTTACCAAGCCCTTTAGACATTTTAGTATCATTACTTAATCAACTTAAGTCCCCTAGTGGACATTTTAACTTGATGTTTTGGAAAAGCAAAAACTTGGAAAAACCCCAAGGAAAGGTGGGACCTTGTCCGAGGGAGTTTTGTGAAGAAGGAAATGTTTTCGACTTGTTTTCCAAAAATGAGACATAACCTAGTCTTCGCCGGACAACCAAGCCGTGCTGCCATATTACCTCAATATGGGAACGGGGTCTAGCTAATTGCTTGTTGGTGTTAGTCCGTGTCTACCTCAATGTGCTAGGTGTTAGAGTCCCCCGAACCGAATTATCGCCAGGAGGGAGAATGGGACATTCAGAGTGTGGGGATTAAGTTTGCCACCGGTTGCAGCAATTGGGTCTCCTGCCATGGCGGTGTGTTGTCAGGGGAAACCGGATCGATACGGCTGACTCACTCGGTGCCGGGGAGAACCAACCCAGTTGGAGAGGTAGTCATTTACTAGCGCTGACATAGTGGATGGTTAGGACCAGTTATCCGATGTTTGCATACTGTCTCGGACAGTCCGTGGTTGTTCACGGCGGATGTGCTGGATCTTGTGGATTGTGTACACCTCTGCAGAGTAAAACTATTCAGAATAGCCGCGTCCTCGGATATGGACAGTTGAATGGCCATGTAGCTAGCATTGTGTCAATGTTTTCAAAAAGCTGGAAAGTGTTTTTGAAATTGTACCTGGGAGGTACGTTGAAAGGGAATGATTGTACCTTTGAGGTACCGGATAAATGATGACCTTAAAGAGGTGTTTTTCCAAGAAGTTTTGCAAAAAGAAATGTTTTCTTTATTTAGAATGTTTTATCAAAACCTTGTGGACATGCTATATCTACAAGAGAAAGGAAAGATCTTTTGAAGTATCTTTTTCAACAAAGAAAAATAAAACTTGTGCAACTATGATGGGTCTTAAATTCATCATAGCTAGTTGAAACCTAATTAAAACCTTCCTACCACGTATATTTATACATACTTGCATGTTTAGCTTTCATTTGGGGTGACTTGCTTGAGTACATTCAAACGTACTCATTTTGGTTTCGTCCCTGGCTATTGTCTTAGCCAGACTTTGAGCAGAAAACCGGAGAACCTGAAGAAGATGGTGTCGCTGACGGCTATGCGAACTAGGAACATTTCCGAGTCAGTAGCCTGTAGGTAGTCAAGGCGTGACTTGGATTTACCACGAGTGTGTTTTGTAGTCTTCCGCTGTTCTTAGTGTGTGTTCCTGCCCTACGTGGCAGTTGTTTTCAACTGAGTCAAGTGACCAGTTGTGTAAACCGTGTATTCGTGTAGTGGATGTTGTAATCTGCAATGCCAACTTGAGTATGTTGTTCACGACTAACTGATCATGGGATCGTGAATGTATGCATACTGGAGGTCTCGGACTGCTAGTCTGGGGTCCCCACAGCAACCATCCATTTGATCCTATTTATGTCGTGTTGCAAAGTGTTCTCTCAAGAATTATTCAAGCAAACATTCTACATCAATTGGTGTAGACGGACTGATGTGTGTATTTCTGATAGCTAAAACTGAGCCATCAGGATATGTACTGCATTTTTTCAAAAATATTAAAAGGATATATACTGCATTATTTCCCGTTTAGAGATTTTTCCCCTGGCCTACTTGGTATATGGCACAACTTACTACATGATGAAAGAACCTTAATCTGCCACTAGATAAATTACCCCAACTTGTAGAAAACAAACACCCAAGTTGCAGAAAACTCAATTAGTTGTACACTAAATTCATTTAAGTTGATTATTCACTAATGGCTGTACAAATAAATTTCCCCCACACACCCCCTAGTTGTACAATAATTTACCTATGTTGTACAATATTTTGTTCAGCTAGTTGTCACAAGTAAAATGTTGCTTTCTTCTAACACCTGATGCTTTATACCTGATGCTTTGTACCTGATGCTTTATACCTAATTCTTTATACCTCTATGTCCACTTTCTTAATTTAATAGAACATGGCTTGCAAAGTATGTCGGTCCCTATGTGCCCAAGGACAATTCACCGGGTCTTCTTTTATGATTCAGCTGAACGACGGTCACCTTGATTCTTTGGTAATTAACAAACGATTCTTTTTATGTTAACTTGCAACTTGTGTTCTTTCGTTTTACTATCCAGCTTAGATTGGTATGTTTCTTAACAAAATATTCTTTTATATTTCTTTTTTAGATTGTACCATGCAATATTCGGGAAGAGTTCAAGGAGTTAGTAGGCAATATCGTGGATTTCGATGTTCACGGGACCACTTACAAAATTCGAGTGAAGAAAGAAAGAAAGAAGACCTACTTCTACGGGGAACAATTGGTGTCTATCATCGCCACCTATAATTTAAGCGGAGGTGACATCATTCACTTCTCTATGGCAGGACCGCAACCTCGTATCGTACTTCTGTATATGGGCGAGATTGCGAGCGAGGATAGCGAGAGTATACAGGTGGATGGCGGGAGTGAGTTGGAAAGTAAGGAGGAAAGTGAGGAGGATTATATGGACGAGGAGGACCCATGGAAACATGTGGTGGTTGCTCAAAGAGCCAATCTTAGCGAGCTTGAGAAGGACCGTGTCCTTCAGAAACTAGCCCAGATAGATAGCTACATCGGGGTCCCTTTCGTGCATCGCATCACCAACACTAATATTTCCAATGGACATGTCATGGTATGTTTCTTAACACTTTCTTATTCCTATAGTTGCTTATGTTATAATGTGGCCGGTATGTGACATTGTGCTTTTATTCTTTCTTGGAATTGTGTGTTCTAGAAAATACCTATGGCGGTAGCGGACAGTGCTGGCATGGAGCATAAAGGTACCATTGGAGTACGCCGTGGAGAATCAGGAAATGTCACCGCAGTTCCGTTCACCAGGAATGCTGATGGTCGCGTCATCCTCAACTCTCAAGCATGGAGGCAGTTCCATTCCGCAAGAGTTGGTATGGAGGCTGGCCGAGCTATTCTGATCACCATGAGGAATAGTGATATCCCCAACTTGGACATGATGATGGTCATCAACTACATCAGACCGCTAGATAGATGACGAGTTTGTTGAAATTAGAACAAAAAATCATTTCCATCTGACTAACTCCTGGATTTATTAGTAGTATGGTTGGTTTCGAGACTATGTAATATTTGTTGAACTATGTGGTGATGATCGAGACTATTGTTCGAGAATATTTCTGCTATGAAACTTTATTTTGTCATTTTGCTGTCAATTGCATACTTATTTTTGTCAATTTGCTGTGATTCTTCTGTATTTGAGCTGTATATATCTGTATAAATACGGTACTGCGTATTTTAAAAAAATACAGCACAGTATAGCCGTGGCGCACCAAAAAGGGTACCCGTGACGCACTTGAGAGGTTAGGCGTGACGCGCCTAGCAGTAGCCGCGGCGCACCACGCCCGTGCGTCACGGGTATAAATAGGCGCGGCGCACCAGCTAGGTGCATCACGGCTAAACCCATAGGCGTGGCGTGATAGCCGTGACGCGCCCAGGTGCGTCACGGATAAGAAAATTGGTGCGTCACGGGTAAGCTTTTCCCTAGTAGTGGTGTTAAGATGATAAGTTCACGATAATGACCAGTAAACGATGCAAGGATGGATCAAGTATATATACTGTTTTCAACACGATCTCTCTATTGGAAAAAATGTGAAAGTACTCAAATACAGATGTTGTTTTTAAAAATTACCATTTACAAATACTAGACTAGTCATACTATGAAAGGGGAAACACTAAAAAATATCAATATCATTAAGAAATAAAAAAACTAACTATCATACATCATTAAGAAAACAACCTCATATTATAGGGAAAATAGCAATACAGATAACGTATTTAAGTAATAATCATGATATACCGCTAGAGCACAAAAAAGTGAAGAATTACTAAGGAAGCCACACATTCTAAAGGACGCCACTTTCCATCAAGATGTACTATTGAATGGTATTTTTTTAAAAAAAACTAAGAAGTGGGTGATAGGGTATAACATACAATAATAGAAATATCTAGTTGGTAAAAGCAAACCAACTAATCAATTCTTCTAGAGACAATTTCCATAAGGTTGCCATTCTTTCTTTGATTATACTCAACAATGAACAACTTGGTAGGCCTCCACTGTTTACTAAATGAGAATGGTAATTTTTCGTTGATAACAAGCAAGTTTGAGACCTCCATATGTGTTAAGACGATAATTTTAGCATAATCAAAAACTACTTATAAAAGAGCAAACATGTTAGGTACATTATAACACACGTTCAATAACCTCGAATTAATGGTCTGGATCCTCCAACCGTTGAGTAGAGAAACATTTTGTTTTAACATCATTTTGTTACTTTTTTTAGTTTCCATGATCGGATCTAGATAGATTACACACACATATTCGTGCCGGCCACCAACTCCGATCAACTTCGTTTCGTTTTAACACCGTTCTATCACTTTTTTTTAGTTTGCATGATCCGAACTAGATAGATTCACACACGTAAACGTGTCGGACACCAACTCCTATCATCTTCAAGCACAGCCCAGAGCGGCATGGTATGGAAAAAATACATTTGTTATGGAATACAACACGCCTACGTAAGTCCAGGAATGGATCGAATACAAGATGCGTCCTTGCAAAAGAAAAAACTGTTACTTTTCTCTTTCAGTTTGCATGATCGGATCTAGATAGATTACACACACGTATTCATGCTGGACACCAGAAGAAAAGAGAAGCACTAGGCGTAGGTGGGCCTAGATTGGTCAAATCTATGTCCCCTCCGTCACCGTTCGATCGTGATCTTGCAGTAAAAAATCAGCACAACATACTTTTGCATTTCGCCCCTGACTTTTCCGGGTATAGAGAACCCGTAAAGTAGCCCCACTTAAACGAAGGAGTATATTATTGCTTTGCCCCCCGGTCATCTCGATAATTACAGCAAAATTTCCACTGCGGGGATTTCGCCTGAGTATCGAACAAATTCACACGCATTGCAACAATTTTTGTTCATCCTGTGTACCAAAAAAAAGTATTGCAACAAATTGTTCCAATTTTTATTAAAAAATAAGTAATGCCACAAAAAATAGTTAAACAATATGTTTATTGTGTTGCAGTAAAAAAGTTCAAACAATTCAACAAACATCCCAAACTATTACAACCAAACACTATATCTTTTTTAGCAATTTTAAAAAACGAAAATTCATTTGCAACAAAAGTAGCCATCTATTTCAAAAAATAAAACTATTACAACAAAACATATTAAAAAATTATTGTTAAAGTTTGGAGAGGGACAAAATGATTTGCCGTGATTCAGTTGCAACAAAAATCTTCACCTATTTCAGCAAAGCAAACAATGGTAGAAACAAAAAAAACACATGTTTACAACATGTGAAGGAGCGCATAAAAAAATAAATTCTAAAACAACACATTATTTTCTGGAAAAATTGTACATAAAATATTACAAGATCTCGTTTGTGGTTTCTCAACAAAATACATGCGAACTTGTTACAATTTTTAAAAATGTACGCAACGTTGACTGAAAATGGTGAAAAGACTTAGCATCTATATGTCTGCATGTACTCGCTAAATGGGTTTCTCAAATATATTCTAACGCAAGAAAATTGGGCCAAAAAATAAAATTGCTGCTAATTAGGCCTAGGCCGGCCCAATAATGGGCTTCAACACCCGCGAGCGCGTTGGCGTTTTCCGAAAAAAATATGTTACTTTTTCTTTTTCAGTTTGCATGATTGGATCTAACCTCGATCAGAGGCAAATCTATGTACAAAAGGCTTGTAACGATCGAAGCCCCAACCGAGGCACTAAGCTTCCAGTCTTCCTCCCGTGCGCTTACATTGCCTCAACTCTCCCGTGCGCTGACATTGCATCAACTCTGTTTTGCCATCTCGCCATTCACGCCCTAAGCTTCTAGTCTTTTGCCCGTGCACCGTATTGCCTCAACTCGCATGTGATCTGACATTGCCTCAACTCTGTCTTGCCATCTCGCCGTTCAACGTGCGGTTCCGCCCGGCGCTGAGACTGCTTGAACTCTATCTCGCTCGTCAACCAAATATTTGCAACTCCATCGGACCATACTCCACCAAAGGTAGCAAGCTATTTATGGTTTAAGAGCACACGAAATCGGGACGTAAGGCAAAGAAATACGCAAATATATTTAACTCACAACTCCCATTACCACTGCTCTTGATTTCAGTTAGCCGGACCTAATTTATTTTGATCTTGTTTTTAATTCTTGGACACTCAAGGTGATTCTTATAGCTGTTTAATTTAGTTGGACCTAAGTTCTTTTTGTGTCACAATCAGAAATATTTTTTTAAGAAGCTGAACTTCTTACTACCTAGCAAGCATCCCATGTTGTGATATCTATTCTAAGAACATTGTACTAAGTGAGCATGGATCTACCTCTTAGTTTACCCTTGTACGTTGCCATTAATTTTGCACTAACTGAGCATGGATCTATCTCCTGTTTTACCCATGTATGCTGCCATTTTCTTTTTGTTGACTAGATTTCAAAGTAGCCTTTTAAATAATAACAGAAGCACTTGGACTAGAAAAAAACTGTTATTTTTTTGGTGTTTAACAATTGCAAACGACTATGTGCGTCTCCCTAAAAACATTGTGATTGGTTATACGGAGGATGATGAACCGCTTAAGAAGATCATCGAAGATATTTTTCCCATCCCTGCATGCCAATGCTACGTCGAGAGAGTGCATGAGCACATGTGCAATTCTATCGACCAAGAATGAGCACGTGGATGACCTAAATGAAAAGATTATCTCCAGGTTTACGGGCGAAGACAATTTATATCATAGCTTCGACTCTATCGAGGATGACCTCCATCATAATTACACGATTGACTTACTGAACACAATCACACCAAATGGATTGCCCCACATATCTTGAGAGTAAAAATCAACTGCCTGGTAATTTTACTACGGAATCTAGACCCTGATATTGGCTTATGCAATGGAACACGGCTTATGAGTAGATACTTCCATGATAATGCAATCGATGCAGAGATTGTCAGTGGCGAGCATACCGGAAAGAGAGGACACCTCACTTCCGTTCAAGTTTAAGAGAAATATGTTCCTCCTTCGCCTGAGTTTTGCGATGAACATTAACAAGGCACTCGAGAGTCGTTTATCAGTGTGATTTATTTATGAAGTATTGACATATCAACTGTTTGAATTAAAAAGGTGCAATCTTTCAATGTGTCACAATTTAGTATTGTTTTTCAATTAAAAAATGCTAAAAATTTCGCAGATTAATACAATTATGTTCTTTCAGTCCTTATGTGTATGCTCTTGTTACTGTTGGCCGAAACTTACTTTTGGAAGAATGATGCTCAAATGGATATAATGAATTGCAATAACGTAGTGGGAGAAATGACCATCCAGCTCTGAAATCATCTATGTATGTAGCATCCCAACTTTCAATAAAGATGGAATACCTGGGTTATTGTGCTAGTCCTTGGATCAATTGCCAGCACCATAGTACAAAATGAAATATCATGCAAATGCATTAAATTCTATTACATCGCATGATCCAGTGTTTACAAAAATAGTATTACAACTTGCATAGTATTAGAAGACTAGCAGAAAACAAACAAATACAGCAAAAACACAGTACAACATTCAGGCCATCTTCTTCATGTGCCACATGCAAAACATGTTGGTGGTAGACTCGAGATCCTAAATGAAATCCTCACTCGTCTTCAGAAACATGGGCAGGATGGAATATGCAGCCACAAGGGAGTCAATACAATTTAATGTATTGGCAAATAAACACTATGGTGGATATAAATGGCAGGACTAATACTACATTATTATTTAGCTGAATAGAGTTTTGGCTAAGTTGGCATAAATCTAGTTTTCTCCTATCTCTTTATAAAACAATTTTTATTATGCTAAGTTTGGCATTCACCGGTAAAACCCCAGTGACCTTGTGATAACACATGGTAAAACCACGGCATGTCAAGAGACATTTACGGTAAAACCCCGGAACGTCCCTACCTATGATTACAAGTTTTACATTCGAAAAGGTGATGTGATTCTTCTGTCCATCCTTGTCTAGGTGCTCATAGTTGTCCATAACCGGGGACACGGCTAAGATCTTAGTTTGTTGACTCTGCAGAGTTTGTGCACTTTCACCTTCAGACTCAAATCAATCCAACCATCCTATACACCCTGAGTATATTAAGGAAAGGATAAGATTGAGACGAGATCTTTCAGAAGAAATTCCACCACCGTTTGGCTTACCCGTTCCACCTATAATTATGCTACTTCTTCTTGTAATCCTAGTGAGTTCATTCAACTTAGTTGATCAAGACAGAGCCCATATGACTAAAGGCTGCACTAGAAGCAATCTAAAATTGGGGAACATCATAATGAATTTGTTCCTGGGTGGCATTCCTCAAGTGAACACCTCAGGTATTACCCCTAAAGAGACACTCAAGTCTTATCAACCATACAACCAAATCCACCCAGGTGGTTCATTCAAGTTTATATTTATAATTCTTCCACAATATCAAGTAAAACAAATTTTATACCAAGGCTAAGCATATTCTAAGTACTAAGGCTATAAAGCTAAGGTAAAAGATATGGATACACACTACTAGGATTTTTCATGGCATAATAATAACTTGGTAAAGTTTCCTATCATGTATACAACTCAAAAATCAACTAATGCATCTAAAAAATAATGGGTGGATGGATGGTGTGTTACTTTTCTTATTGAAGTTGGTGAAGAATTCACACTCTCTTCACAAAAGATCGCTTCTATCAGTACAATCTATACATTGGAAACACAAAACAAAATAAACAAGCATCCTAGCAATCAAACAGATAAGTGAAGAAAACAAACAGAGCCAAAATCATGATAAAAGGGGTTTAACCAGGTTGGCTAGGACTAGGTCAATATTTGAGTTCGAAGGATCATTCTCTCTTGGTTCAATACTCGTTAAGGAAGTTCCAAGAGTTTACTTCAGATGGACTAGGTTGATTTTGATGTGATCTAACTTTATTAACCATACTTGTCGAGGGAGTTCCAAGAGTTCACCAAGGTGATCTCACTATTTCAACTAAAGTAGCACATAACATGTGTAACACTTAGTCATTTTATCAAGAAATTTGGGGTGATCTAAGTTAGTCTTTACATTTTTGGTTAAGGTTGGTCTAGGTTCAACTAACTTTATAACAATCGGGAAAACAAGATAAAGTCTTGGTATTTTCCATTTAGGTCAATGGTTGGACAAAAACAACTTGTTATTCTTCAACTTGTATAGATTGCTCCACGTCTTCACATGCTTGTCTTCTTGAAGATCATCTTCATGATTCTATTGTAGTCATGTTCCTTGGTTGTATTCTTCTCTTGATCTTGATAGATTGTTCATGGCTTTCTCACTAGTTGGTCTAGGTATGGTATGGGCGCAACTAAGGGTTGATCTTGATCACATGTGAGTATACCACTAAGTAAAAAATAAAATAGAAGTAGTGAGAGGAAGATGTTTTCTTCTCCATTTCTTCATACACTTGTACTTCATTGAATTGCTTCTAGTTGTTGTGGAGTCTAAGTCCTTCCTTCAATTTCTTCTCATATCTCTTCATGTTGCCACCAAGTTGAAAATGAAGTACCTCCTTGTGATTGGTCTTGATTTCCATTTTCCTAGCTTTATGAATTCTTGAAGCAAGAATAGGAGAGTGGAGAAGTAGATGGAAAACAATAGTACTAGTGTTTGAGGTTCACTACTTGGTCTTATATGTGATTTACACATACCATGGACTTGGTTTTGGCTCCAAAATAGCCATAACAACAAAGGTAACCATGATAGAAACCAAATCTAAGACATAATAATATGGGTGGACAACTATGTTGGGTTTTTGGTCAAAAACATATGCTCATGGTCCAAGGGTGTCCTTAATGGTTTGGCAATGACGTGTCTGGTTCAAGGTTACCAAAAGGAACAAAAAAATGCAAAAGGACCTATATTGAAATTATTTATAGAATTAAATCTATGTAAAAAATACTCAAATATACCACTTAATTCTAAATTCCAATTTAACTTGTTTAAAAATTATTTTGGAACAGAGGATATGAAAGTACACATCCTAAGGTTTCCAAATATATTTTTTGCAACTTTTGGATTTGTAGAATTTGAATTATGCCAAAATTCATAAAACAAGCATATTTGAAATTGAACCAATTTTAGTTTATCAATTTTGAATTTCAATAGTGCTAAAATATTCTAAATATCCAGAGGATTTTTAAAAGTCCAAGTTTGCTAAATTTGGTCTTATGGTTAAATTTTTTGATAGATCTAAGATGCAGAGGCTTTTCTGCAAAAATTACATTCTATTTTTATTCGGAAATAAATCCAGACACGGGCTATGCTCAGATTGGATATTTTCCGTGTTGTGCGATGGAAAGGAAATCGGCCTGCGCCAGCTACGCACTGCTCTGGGCGGCGGATAACAAAACAATGCGCTGCTGACTGGGCTCACACATGGTGCATCCTAATTGGCCTATACCTCTTTGGTAAGTGATTCAACATGGGCCAATAGATCAAGATCTAACGGGCAGAAATAAAAGAAGGGGGAGAGAAAGATGGCTCAGTACCGGAGTCTTGCCGGAAAATGGCGGGGACATCGATGCAGCGCTCGGAAAACGACGGCAATGGCACTCTGCGGTCTTTCGGCTCGATGGAGACCACGACGAGGTTCAACACGCTATGGCGAGCACGATGGCAGCCACTGTGTGTTGTTTCGCTTCAGGGGTGGTGGCGCAACGCGGATTATGGCGCTCGGGTTCCGGCGAGATGCAGGGATTGAAGACGACGACGATTCCCTGTGCAAAATGATAGACCAAATGGTCAGGGTAATGCGCACGATCACAGGGAGTTGGAAGGGACAAAGATAGGCAGCGGGGATGACCTAGGGTGGCCGGAATCGGCAATGGACGACGGCCGCAGAGGCTATTCCGGTGAGCAAATACTTCGCAGAGAGGGAGCGATTGGCTCGGGGTCCAGAGGGGAAAGAGAGAGGGGAGACTAGGATTTTAAGGGGAACAAACGGGAGAGTTAAAGACGGCCTTAATCGCCCGGAATCAAGGCGCAAAAATTCCATCCGAAACGGCCATGGCAGTTTCCTCTAGGTTGAAGATGAGGTGACGTCATCATGACGTCATCCTTTTTTTTCCCGTTTTCTCTTTTCTTTAATAACTTCAAACCAAATCCTATGGTCTTGTGAAATCATTATCTTTCATATAACAACATAATTTTGTTGTTTTCAACATATTTCAAATTTTGAATTTTGAAATATGAATAAGGCCTTAATAGTATAAAAATCTTTTTTAAGTAGAAACTAGTCAATAAATCAAAATATGGTTTTATAAAATTACAGAGACCTTATTATTGTCAAATATAGTTTTTTTTAAACATTTCATCTTATTTTCATATTTTTATAGTTTTAAAATATGAGAAAACATTAATAACGACTTAATAGAGAACACGGATTTTAAAGTAGAAATATGATTTGAACAATTCCATAAATATTTCCATGGTTCAAGTATTGTTTTCTAGGACCTTTTAAAACATTTCATACATTATAATTTTAACATAATTGCAAAATCACTAGTACTAACCTTTTGTTATATTCAAAATAGATAATTATTTAATAAATTTTGAATTGGAGTTTAATAAGAACATATGGGTGTTCTCAAAGTAAAATGTTGTTTTCCCAATTGAAAATATTGTTTTCTGCAAGTTACTTTGCTTATTTTCATACTAAACTAATTTATATGACTCTTTATAGATATAGCTTGATAAAATCTTTGAATTGGCAAAAAGAAACATTTTATTCATATGGAATCATTTTGGAGACATGGAGAAAATATTAGGGATGGTAATTCTCTGGTTTTTAAATATCATAAACATTTTCAAGATGGTAATTGAGTTGAAAACATGTTTGGTAATAGGGGTTTGCTAAGAGGAAATATTTTCTCTTCAAAATGGAAAACTTATTTTGAAATAGGCTTTAGGGTTTATGGAATTAAGGCAATTCGGATTCTTTATTCCAGTTACATATTGTTTTGTTTTCTGTCTTCCTTTTACTTGGTTTTTGGTGACTTTCTTAGTCATGCAAACAAAAGGTTTTTATTTGTTTATTTTTACACTTTACAAAAATACGGGATGTTAGAGACTACCACCCTTAAAAGAAATCTCGTCTGAGATTTGGGAAGGCTAGAAAGAAAGATAGGTTTGGCAAACAGAGTTCCAGAACAACTGGGTGGACTACCATCCTTGAAAGAAACTTTTGTGGGTAGTCTATTCTCATTAGATTTGGGTGTAGCTTGATTTGAGATTTGGCTTGAGTAGAACTTTCCCTCATGGTAGAATTACTAACCATAGAATTCTGTTAAACTACCTTTTACACTGAGGGGTCAATCTTTGGGTCAATAAAAAGACCAAGTTGGGCAGATTTCACAACATCATCCCATTTATTAAAATGGAAACATATTTTCTCAAGCATTCATTGTATTTTATTACATTGTAAGTATCTTTAAGGGACAATTTGTTTCTAAAGTACAACTTTGCATAAGATTCCTTCTTGGACAGATATTTCTTCATGAATTATTACACCTCCTATCAGAAAGTCATGTTTCCTTCCTTCTCATTTTGAGGGAAACTATGTGCATAATGTCCTTTATCTCTGCATTTGAAGCATGTCACTTGGCTGATGTCTCTATAAACATGACTGGGTTTCTTCTGAAGTTTCTTCTTATTCTTTGATGGTATTAAATTGTCCATCATATCTTCATATTGTTGTCCAAAATACTCCACTATATTGGCAGATAGTCTGGGTTGCTTGTTTGGACAATTTCTGGATAAATGTCCATCTTCTTCAAAAGAATAACAATTCTTGGTGGTGTGTTTGGATGAATGGGCATGTGGGGCATTCTTGGCTCCAGTGTTCATCTTGACATGGTCCATCTGAATAGTCTCCATCTTGCGTTTTCTCTTCAATTCTGGTTTTCCTATGTTCTCTTGGATTGCACTAAGCATTCCCTCTTTGGCTTGTTGTCCAACTTTTTGTACCATGGGGTAAAGTGGACATTGTGTTGGAACATGTGTTGTTCCTTCACACAGAAAACAAGTAACTTGAGTGAAGTATCCTTCAGTTGAGTTGTTTGCATCACCATGGGGCCACTCATCAGGACATTCCTTGGAATAGTGTCCTAACTCTCCACAAGCTTTGCAGGCTTTGAGTGTTGACAACATTTCTTCTTCTGTCTCCTGGTTTTCCCTAGCTATCAAAGGCTGATTGTTTTCACTATTGGCCAAGTTTTGGGACATAATCTTCACTATCTATTATTGAGTATCCAACACTTGTTGCATTCCTGATGTTAACTCCATATTAGGGTTGCTTGTTTGGTTCTGGGTCGTCGGTTGTATCAGCTGAGTTTGAGCTCCTAGTAGCATCTGCATTTCTATTGAGTTCTCAGGGTTGTTGGCATTCTGGCTAGGCATTTGTTTTGGGGTTTTAAGAAAAATGAGTAGAAATTATAAAGATAGCTAAAGGAGGTTCCTACCCAAACACAGCAGATCGAGGAAAATCATCTTACAAACAACACATAACAAACATATAGCAACACATTCATCATAACACACCACAAGGTTTTTTGGAAACAACTGGTATTGTCATACAACACTCATTGGTATGATCAATACACTAACACGTTAACGTTGTTCTAGCAAAGTAACTAGATTGGTGGTCTCATCTATATCTTCTTGAGTTTCCTTCAGATTCTTCTCTCAGTGTCTTGGGGTATTCTTGATTGTTGTGAATTCTAAGTTTCCTTTAAGTTCTTCAATAATCTTGAGTGTAGGTCTTCTTGTGGTGAAAATACTTCTTGCACTTCATGGTATGGTCATCAACAATCTTGCCTTGAGGGTATTCAAGAGGTAGGTCATCTAGAATAAGAGAATGAAATTTTGAAGGTGAATAATAGATGAGAGGATATGAGAAAGATTAAGATGATTGTTTTGTTTCTAGAAAGTTTGATCATAGAAAATTTTCAATCCTAGGGTCTTTTCCAAACTTAGGGTCTCGAATTCTACAGGCAACACAATGCTCTAATACCATTTTGTAGCATACCAACTTTTAATAAAGATGGAATACCTGTGTTATTGTGCTAGTCCCTGGATCAATTACTAGCACCACAGTACAAAATGAAATATCATGCAAATGCATCAAATTCTATTACATCGCGTGATCAGTCTTTACAAAAATAGTATTAAAACTTGCATAGTCTTAGAAGACTAGCAGAAAACAAAGAACTATAGTGGAAAACATAGTACAACATTGAGCCCATCTTCTTCATGTGCCACAGGAAAAACATGTTGGCGGTAGACTCGAGATCCTAAACGAAATCCTCACTCGTCTTCAGAAACATATGCAGGATTGAATTTAAAGCCACAAGGGAGTCAATAAAATTTAATGTATTGTCAAGTAAACACTATGGTAGATATAAATGGCGGGACTAATACTACATTCTTATTTGGCTGAGTTGAGTTTTGGCTAAGTTGGCATAAAACTAGTTTTCTCCTATCTCTTTATAAAACAATTTTTATTCTACTAAGTTTGGGATTCACTCGTAAAACCCAGTGACCTTGTGACAACACACGGTAAAACCCCGGCATGTCAAGACACATTTCCGATAAAACCCCAGAATGTCGTTACCTATGATTACAAGATTTACATTAAAAAAGGTGATGTGATTCTTCTGTCCATCCTTGTGTAGCTGCTCATAGTTGTCCATAACCGGGGACACAGCTAAGATCTTAGTTTGTTGACTCTGCAGAGTTTGTGCACTTATACCTTCAGACTCAAATCAACCCAAACATTCTATACGCCCTGAGTGTATTAAGTAAAGGAGAAGATTGAGATGAGATCTTTCAAAAGAAATTCCACCACCGTTTGGCTTACCCGTTCCACCTATAATTTTGCTACATATTCTTGTAAGCCTAGTGAGTTCATTCAACTTAGTTGATCAAGACAGAGCCCATATGACTAAAGGCTACACTGGAAGAAATCTAAACTTGGGGAACATCATAATGACTTTGTTCCTAGGTGGCATTCCTAAAGTGAACACCTCAGGTATTACCCCTGAAGAGACACTCAACTCTTATCAACCATACAACCAAATCCACCCAGGTGGTTCATTGAAGTTTATACTTATAATTCTTCCACAACATCAAGTAAAACATTTTTTGTAGAAAGGCTAAACATCTGCTAAGTACTAAGGCTATAAAGGTAAGGTAAAAGATATGGCTACACACTACTAGGATTTTGCATAGCATAATAACAACTTGGTAAAGTTTCCTATCATATATACTACTCAAAATCAACTAATGTATATAGAAAACAATGGGTGGATGGATGTTGTGTTACTTGCCTTGTTGAATTTGGTGAAGAATTCACACTCTCTTCACAAAAGATCGTTGCTCTCCGTACAATCTATACATTGGAAACACAAAACAAAATAAACAAGCATCCTAGCAATCAAGCACATAAGTGAAGAAAACAAACATAGCAACAATCATGATAAAAGTGGTTTAACCGGGTTGGCGAGGACAAGGTCAAGATTTGAGTTCGAAGGTTAATTCTCTCTTGGTTCAATACTTGTTAAGGAAGGTCCAAGATGTCACCAAGAAAGTAGCACATAACAATGTGTAACACTTAGTCATTTCATCAAGACATTTGGGTGACCTAAGTTAGTCTTTCCATTTTGGGTTAAGGTTGGTCTAGGTTCAACTAACTTTATAAAAATAGGGGAAAAAAGATAAAATCTTGGGATTTTCCATTTGGCTCAATGGTTGGACAAAAACAACTTGTTATTCTTCAACTTGTATGGATTGCTCCAGGTCTTCACATGCTTGTCTTCTTGAAGATCATCTTCTTGATTCTATTGTAGTATTGTTACTTGGATGTATTCTTCTCTTGGTCTTAATAGATTCTTCATGGCTTTCTCACTAGTTAGTCTAGGTATGGTATGGGCACAACTAAGGGTTGATCTAGATCACATATGAGTATACCACTAAGTCAAAAAGAAAATAGAAGTAGAGAGAGGACGATGTTTTCTTCTTCATTTCTTCGTACACTTGTAATTCATTAAGTTGCTTCTAGTTGCTGTGGAGTCTAAGTACTTCCTTCAATTTCTTCTCATAGCTATTCATGTTTCCACCAAGTTGAAAATGAAGTACTTCCTTGTGCTTGAGTCTTGATTTCCATTTTCCTAGCTTGATGAATTCTTGAAGCAAGAATAGGAGAGTGGAGAAATAGATGGAAACCAATAGTACTAGTGTTTGAGGTTCGCTACTTGGTATTATATGTGATTGACACATACTAGGGACTTGATCTTGGCTCCAAAATATCCATAACAACAAAGATAACAAGGATAGAAATAAAATCTAAGACATAATAATATGACTGGACCACGATGTTGGGTTTTTGGTCAAAAACATATTAGAATGGTCCAAGGGTGTACAAAATGGTTTGGGAATGATGTCTCTGGTTCAAAGTTACCAAAAGGAAAAAAAATGCAAAAGGAACTATATTGAAATTATTTATATACTCAAATCTATGTCAAAAATACTCAAATATACCACTTAATTCTAAATTCCAACTTAACTTGTTCAAAAATTATTTTGGAACAGAGGATATGAAATTACAACTTCTAAGGTTTCCAAATATATTTTATTTTCAACTTTTGGATTTCTAGAATTTGAATTATGCCAAAATTCATCAAACAAGCATATTTGAAATTGAACCAATTTCAGTTTGTCAATTTTGAATTTAAACAGTGCTAAAAGATTCTACATATCCAGGGGATTTAAAAAGTCCAAGTTTGCTAAATTTGGACTTATGATTAAAAAGTTATGATAGATCTAAGATGAAGGGGCTTTTCTACAAAAATTACATTCTATTTTTATTCGGAAATAAACCCTGAGACGGGCTGGGCTCAGATTGGCTATTTGCCGCGCTGTGCGATGGATAGGAAGTGGGCCTAGGCCAGCTACTCGCTGCGCGGGGCGACATATAACAAATTAATGCGTTGCTGACTCGACTCACACGTGGCGCATCCAAATTGCCTATACCTCTTCGGAAACTAATTCAACAGGGGCCAACAGATCAAGATCTAACAGGCAGAAATAAAAGAAGGGCAGAGAGAGGGCTCACCACCAGAGTCTTGCCGGAAAATGGTGGGGACGGCGGCACAGCGCTCGGAAAACGACGACGACGGCGCTCTAGCTGTCTTCCGGCTCTATGTAGACCACGACGAGGTTCAGCACGCTATGGCGAGCATGATGGTGGCCACTGTGTGTTGTTTCTCTTTCGGGGCGGTGGACCAACGCGGATTGTGGTGCTCGGGTTCCGGCGAGATGCATAGATTGAAGAGCCGATGATTCCCTATGCAAAATGATAGACCAAATGGTCAGGGTGATGCGCACAGTCACAGGGAGTTGTAAGGGACAAAGATAGGCGGTGTGGATGACCTAGGGTGGCCGGTATCGTCAATGGACGGCGGCGGTAGAGGCTATTCCGGCGAGCAAATACTTTGCATAGAGGAAGCGATTGGCTCGGGGTCCAGAGGGGAAAGAGAGAGGGGAGATTGGAATTTTAAGGGGAAGAAACGGGAGAGTTCAAGACGTCCTTAATCGTCCAGAATCAAGGCGCAAATATTCCACCCGAAACGGCCGTGATAGTTGCCTCTAGGTTGAAGATGAGGTGACGTCATCATGACGTCATCCATTTTTTTTCTTTTTCCTGTTTTCTCTTTTCTTTCATAACTTCTGTTTTAAATATCCAAATAACCTCAAACCAAATCCTATGGTCTTGTAAAATCATTATACTTCATATAGTAACATAAAATTTTGTGTTTTTCAACATATTTAAAATTTTGAATTTTGAAATATGAATAATGACTTAATAGTATAAAAATCATTTTTAAGTAGAAACTAGTAAAAAAATGAAAATATGGTTTTATAAAATCAAGAGACCTTCTTATTGTCAAATATTGTTTTTTTAAAAACATTTCATTTTGTTTTCATTTTTTATAGTTTTAAAATATGAGAAACATCAATAACAACTTAATAGAAAACAAGGATTTTAAAGTAGAAATATGATTTGAATAATTCCATAAATATTTCCATGGTTCAATTATTGTTTTCTAGGAACTTTTAAAATATTTCATACATTATTATTTTAACATAATTGGAAAATCACTAGTAGTAACCTTTTGTTATATTCAAAATAGATAATTATTTAATAAATTTTGAATTGGAGTTTAATAAGAACATATGGGTTTTCTCAAAGTAAAATTGTTGTTTTCCCAATTGAAAATATTGTTTTCTCCAAGGTACTTTGCTTATTTTCATACTCAACTAATTTATATGACTTTTTATAGATATAGCTTGATAAAATCTTTGAATTGGCAAAAAGAAACATTTTATTCATATGGAATCATTTTGGAGACATGGAGAAAATATTGAAGGGGTCGTTGCATGGAAAACAAAAAGTTTTCTACGCGGGAGACACCCGAAAGGCCAAGATTTAATCTAGGAGACGAAGTGCAACGGCCAACGAGAGAGTTAAGGAGAACACATACCCTCGAAGACTCAAAGTGGTACGAGATCAAATCTCGTTGTTGGCATAGTCGTACTCACACCGATCCTGATAGCGAGAAGATGAGCACCGCAATCCGGCGGTGCATCCGTGATGAGTCACACGTACGGTTGATGACGACCTCCGTTCCCTCGATCCAGTGGGGCGCGGAAGTAGAGGATCCCTCGGAAAACCAGCAGCATGACGGCGTGGTGGTGAAGAAGAATCCCACGGTCAGAGCTTCGCCAAGCTGAAGACCATGAAATGGAGCAGCGGGTGGAGGGAAAGGGAAGTGGCCAAGTGTGTGGAGGAGGGAGAGCTCTCACCCTCCTTTTATAGGAGAGGGGGGAGGCAGCCCAAGGGGGGCGCGGCCAGCCCATGGGTGTGCCCCCACCTCTTCCCTCATCATGTGAGTGGACACTCCACTCACACCGACTCATTTTCCCATTATTTCCCACTTGGAAAATCCAAAGGTTTTCTTTTAATAAATAAATAAAACCTTTTATTTATTTATTTACTTCAGCATTTGTTAATTCTATTAACAAACTTTTGCATATAGCACCTCGAATCATTTGTTAATTCTATTAACAACCATTCGACGAAAAACCCCTTGAACTATTTAAATTTTCCCCGAAACAATTTCGGTGCTGCCCAAAATATTCTTCGATATTCCGTACCCTCTCAAACGCGTCATCGAACCTTAAGTGTGTCACCCTACGGTTCGCGAATAAGATAGACATGATCGAGACTCCTCTCTGATCAATAATCAACATCGGGATCTGGAGATCCGTGATGACTCCTATATATTCAACGATGACTCTCGTGATCGTGTGAACCAACAACGCCGTGAACTATTCCGTTTGTCTCGCGATATTTTACTTGTCCGAGATTTGATCATTGGTATCAACCATACCTTGTTCAATCTCGTTACCGACAAGTACTCTTTTCTCGTTCCCGCGATATAACATCCATGTGATCATATCACGTGCTTGCAAGCGGTTTCGATGTGATATCACCGAGAGGGCCCAAAGTATATCTCTCCGTCATTTGGATGGACAAATCCCACTCTTGATCCATGATCCTCAACTAATACTTTCCGAATACTTAACGACACCTTTATAGTCACCCTGTTACGGTGTGATGTTTGATGCCATCAAAGCGCTCTTCCGGTATCAGCGATTGACATGATCTCATGGTCTAAGGAATAAGTTACTTCGTATGTTTGATATAACAATGTAAACTAAATGACTTGATCGCATTGCTATGTTCTCTTTGGGTATATGTTCATCACATCATTCTTCTAATGACATGACCCCGTTATTAATAACATCCAATGTTTCATGATCAGGAAACCTTGATCATCTATTAATCAACGAGCTAGTTAAAAGAGAGGCTTTACTAGGAACCATTGTTTGTTTATTAAGCACACATGTATCAACGTTTCCGGTTAATACAATTCTAGCATGAGAAATAAACATTCATCATAAACAAGGAATAAGATAATAACCATTTTATTATTGCCTCTCGGGCATATTCCCTTCAGTCTCCCACTTGCACTAGAGTCAATAATCTAGTCTGTAAGCACTTTAACACATATGGCGTACCAGTGTTATTACCATGCTTCGCATGCGGTAAACATCATCAAAAAGATATGAACTGTTCAGGTCCTATTGTATTTGCATGTTCTTTGCGTCTACACGCATCACTCATTCTCTAATGAGAGAGCTTTGTATATATATGGTCAATTGGTGAAAGCTTAATTCCTCAGCTTAAACTGATGTCACTAACATTGTGAAAATGTAGCTTCATAGTGTTAGCATTCTTGGAAATTCACCAAGTTCCGGTGATACCTTAATTTTTCAGCTTAAACTGATGTTACTAACATTGTGAAAATGTAGCTTCATAGTTTCACCATTCTTGGAAATTCACAAAGTTCAATAAAGAACTCCTTGACACAAAATACACTTATAATCAGTTGTCAACACAACGATATACTTTAGCCTTTGTTGCAGTATCTGTCACAATATTTTAATTTTGAAACTCTTTCAAATCCAGCATGGAACTTTCTTCCATCCTATTGTGCTACCCTTCATCACATATTTTAATTGAGATAAAATTACTTGAATAAATGACAAGACTATTAGTGTAACATTACAACTAATATTTTGTCATTACTATATAGGAAAACATATCCTTAGCATTTCTAAAATGACACAAGGATCCCTCCCACTGTTGTCTAATCAACATATGAATTATCCTGCTATAACATTTTATAGCATATGACTCATCTGGTTGTGTACATAGCATGGAAACATGACTTAGAAATCTCAATTTCAATGATGCTCATCATGTGTCAAAACACATGAATCTTGCTCAATTATTTCCATGTGACAAGAACTCCTTCTTGTCATTTTGATATTGACTTACTTCAATATTTCATCTATGTAATTTGGCTTCAATCATATCAGGTGCGTCAATCCATCTTTTATAGATATCGATGCCCAATATCTTCTAAGCCTTTCATCAATATGAAATCGAAAATCTTAACCGTGTTAATTTAAAATACATATTTTCCAATCAACCATATGTCATCTACATAAAGTATTGGAAATATGTCATAGCACTGCCACTTAATTTCTTGTAACTCTACAAGCATCTTTATCATTCATGATGGAATCAAACTTTTTTGATAACTTCATTAAGCTAAAGATTTCAACTTCACTATGCTCACTTCAGCCATTGAAGTGTGCATACCTTTCTAGAAACCTTTTGAATTTTACAAAACTATCAGACTGTGTCAAGTACACATCCTTGATCAAACTTCCTCGAGAGGAGAGTTGGTTTTGTTATTCAACTGCCATATCATAATATGTAACTTTTTGCTAGAACTATCCGCAAAGACTGAAGCATCACTACGGAAGATCAAAATCTTGTAGTAGTCAACTCTTTGGACTTCGTCGAAAACAACTTTTCGATAAGTACAACTTTCAAAATATGTAAAATCCATGTCTTTGTTGCTATATAGACCCTTCTGCTATCGTTAGGCATCATGCCTATCGAAAGGACTACCAAGTCACATACTTGATATTCATACAAGGATACTATGGCGAATATAATGACTCATAGTCAATTTTACGAAGTCAGGGCCCATCATTTGCTTCCTTTATAAGGTCCAGGTCCTTTTGTTGTCAAAACAACACTTTACACTTAAACCACAAGTTGTTCTAAGTACAAAGTTTTTGGACTTTCCTGGTACAGTTCGCAAATTCATTTTAAGTATCTACAACATTTGTAGTGTCTTCTACTTAGTCAAAATAGTAAACCCCGGAACAACTTCCAGTGCTGCGCTACTCTTGACATGATAACGAAGATTCTCTAATCTTGTTGAGTTTTTACCATGCTCCCACTCACTTGTTTCGCAAGAACTACTTTCTCGAGAAATCAACCCTTTCTGACAAACAACATTTGTCTTTTGGTTCGGTGATAGGAGAAATACCTAATGTTTTATTTGGGATAACCTTATAAACATATATTTATCCTATGTTGGTTGTAAACATTTTACACATGCTATGCATACCAAAACTTAAGAAAAATGACAATTCGGGTCATTACCCAAACCATATCTTATATGTTGTCAATTTCAACGGATCATGATGGTGCTCTTTTCAGTGTAAAAGCCGTTGTCCTTAATGTATAAACTACAAAATTATAATGGCAAATTTATTAATCTTACCATGTCAAACAAGGTTTGATTTTGTCTTTTGAATACTCCAATCTAATGTGGGGTATTCGAGAAGTATAAGTTGTAGAACAATTCTGCAACTTCTCAGATGTTTTGCTAAACTTGTAACTCAAACTTTATCCTTTATGATCCAATCATAAATACTTCATTATCTTGTTACATTGATTTTAACTTCATATTAACAACCTTTTGAACCAATTCAAAATGTCAAACTCCGTTCCCTTTAAATAGATATACTCACATATCTACTCAAGTCATCGACAGAATTTTATGAAGGAAAAATTAATCCACCATACATGACTACGCATAATGGACTATATACATCAATATGTATAATCTCCACTAAATTAGTCGTCCATTCTACTTTGGCCTAAGAATGGAATTCTAGTCATCTTTTGGAAGAGGTCTCACAAGCGTCAATTTATTCAAAATAAATGACTCCCAAAGTCCATCAATATGGAGTTCCTTCATGTTTTCCTTTCCGATATGAACTAAAATGGTGGTGTCACAATTTAAGTGAAACTCTTCTACGTCTTGCAACGTTTAGCATTTATTCTTATAGATGTTTACTTTACCAACATGATTTATATTAGCATATCCATCAATTATGGAATATGGTCATAGTTTGAACAATCTCATTTGTTCTCACAAAATACTAGAACCAAATAACAACTTATTAAGTTCTTTAAAATAAATCTTGACTGTTTGGTTCGATACGACAATGAACACAATAACACTTTATTTATGTTCTTGTCATAATCGATTCCACATCGATTACTAGTTCCTTTTAGGCCCTTGTATTTCTTGCATTACGTTGCTTTGTATGACAACTCATACCAACCAATGTGGTATCAAAATACCAAAAGATACTTTGTTAACTAGTAATACATCTATAACTTGTATATCAAGCATATACTCCTGAGCTGGACTTTTCGAGTTATCTTCTTTTTCTGCCATATATCTTTTTGTAATTCTATTTTCAATATCCTCTTTCCTTTATAGAAGAATCATTCAACATCAAACAATGCTAGCCGTACTAGCTCATTTTCTTTGGCGTGTTAGTCATATACTATCACCCATTGAGTCATACTTTGAGTTTGATTGTTCTACTAATATCACCATATTCATAGCATTCTTCTAGATTCCACTCTTAGCAATTTTCAAGTAAGGTAAACGACTTTACCCATACTTTTAATCCATCTCATCATAACAATTTTATGATTAAGCTACTATAGCTCGAAGGAAGGGATTTAGAGGATAATTTTTAGCGCCCAACTTCTTGGAATATTCAAACGCCTAGCGTCTTCAATCATTGCATATATTCAGATAATATAAGCAAACATTGTCATGTTAAATTTCCATATATTCAGATAATATAAGCAAACATTGTCACGCTAAATTATACTCAGTCATGTTGCCACAAATAAGTTTCTAGATATCAATATATCTTTCACTTGATTGTTTCTGAAAACAACTCTTTTCAGTTCCTAAATCACCTTGATCAACAAAACATTCTTTTGAAGATAAAGTAATAAGGAAGCAACCATGACTCTGGATTCTAAGTAGGAATTGGTTGCTCTCTAGATCAATCAATAATTAACCATATGGAGCTAGGTAGGAAATACCAAAAATCTACAATAGGACTCATTTTTAAATTACACTAATACGGTACCAATCTTAAATGGTTTTACCAGATCATAACAGTTATATCTCAATTAAAAATCTAAGTGTATGGTAGTTTTGTGGATGCCAATGAATACTACAATTTGTGCAAATTCACTTTGATTGGTTGTTCATGATAAATAGGTTCAAGTTAATTTAAAATTAAACCATGAACTCCCACTCAAAAACAACATCCCTCTTAGTCGTTTTTAGTGATTACACGAACCAAATTCACTACACCAAAACCGATCATCACGTGAGATGATGTAGCTTCAAAGGCGAACATCGACATGTTCATCATATCATCCATATGACTCATGCTTTACCTTTCGTTTACGTGTTCCGAGGCCATGTCTGTACATGCTAGGCTCGCCAAGTAGAACCGTAGTATTGCGTGTGTTTCAAGGCCATGTCTGTACATGCTAGTCTTAAAAACACCCGTTGTATGCAAACGTTGAGTCTATCACACCCGATCATCATGTGGTGTCTCGAAACGACGAACTTTCTTAACGGTGCATACTTAAGGAAGAACACATTATTGTCTTGATATTAAGTGAGAGGGATCATTTATAATTCTACCGTCGCTATCTAAGCAAAACAAGATGCATAAAAGGATTAACATCACAAACATCACATGTAAGGATAACGTGATATGATATGGTCCTCCTTGCACTTGATCTCCATCATGTGCATCATGGTATGATGTCCATCATTCCACCGGCGTGGTACCAAGTACCACGGCACCCCAATCTTGATTGTCCATCAATAAGAAGACAATCATATGGATACCTTCCGGTATATCAATAATTTACAAAATAGATCATCTCATAATCAAATTTGTAATATTGACCATATCACATCACATGCCCAGCAAAAACTAGTTAGACGCCTCTAATTTATTTTTGCATATTTTACGTGGCTTAGGGCTTTCGATGATAGAACCGTTCATACCGAGTATTAACTTGAACTTAATGATATAAAAAATTAGCCTTCAAAAGATATAACCAAATTTTAGCATGCATAACTTCCCAAAAAATATAGAAAATCCTCAACTGCGGTTATAGGAGATGTTACAAACATTTCTCATGCAAAGCATAAATGCACAGGTCTATAGGATTATAGGAATGTATAATATTTTTTCGATTCCATTTAAAGTTCTAATATCCAAATTGTCTGAGTGAATAACAAATCTACCAAAATTTCTAAGATCAAAGTTCTGGATTGCATTAGAAACACAACCGACATCGACAATGCCTTGACTAAAGAAAAAAACAATATACGAATGGTATCTCATCTTTGGTTTAACACTTCCATGATTCACCTAGGCTTAAGAAGTGCCTGCCAATAACATGTTCTTCATCTGTGAAGAACATCACAACATAGTGTCATGTTACCCCACAAACCAAATAAAGTTTAGAACAAAAAATGAAGTTGCATGGGTTGAAAAGTTCACATTACTTGTTTCTCAAAAAGAAAAGGTTCACATTACTTAGAGATAGGTGATTTTTAGAAGGCGGAGTCACTTTCCTCTTGACACAGGAAGGTCTTCGGGAGAGTTGTAGCCGATTGAATTCTGGACGACACCGGCTGGGCACAGCTGTGAGAGCCAGTGCAGCACCGACATCACAACCGTGCGAATTCCACCCAGCGAGCTCTGCGACAGTAGCGGCAACATGCCTCCGAGTCCCGTGTAACTCAAAACGGCGGGAAGGAGCCATGCCGACGACGGGGCCACGGTGGTCGAACAGGTGAGGTCAAGGCGGAGCACGTCGGCGTGGTGCCTTCGCCCGCGATGGAATCTAGGGCGAGCTCATCAATTCCCGTGCCGACGGGGGCACGTTTCTCCCGACGACGGTGGTGACCCATGGCCAGCCGCGGAGCTATGGCCCGTCCTCCCGACGACGGCAGTCACTGTCGAGGACGGCGAGGTTAATGCCTGGAGAAGCACTGTCGATGTTATAAATCAACGGTATCATCCGAAGATGATTATGCGGGGTTGTTATACGCGCGGAGATCTGAGGTGGGTAACACACAGAGAGACACGATTTATACAACTTCAGGCCCCGAGAAACATCATCCGGTAAAAGCCCTACATGTTGTTTGTGGCTAGATCTTATTTCGCATGCTCATGAGGGAGCCACCGGTGTGACGGCTCTCCTCTAGTTGTTGTCTAGATCATAGAGGTTCTATATGTCTCTCTATGTTTATCTCGGTCTGTCTGAGCTCTGCCCTCTTGGGGCGCCTTGCCCCTCCTTATATAGGTGGTAGGGGACAAGTTACATGTAGAGTCCTAGTAGGATACAAACTAGTCCGGGTTCTTCTCCAAGTCAAATAACAGTCCGGGTGCTACTAAGGCTCCTTGACCCGACCTGCTGGGCCGGTTCTCATGATGGGCCACGACCTACCTCCATGTGGGTACCCGTTTCCCATATCCACGTCAGTAGCCCCGATCTTTCGGGTGACTCGAAGAGTCGGGCGGAAGATCTTGATATGTGGATGCTGAATTGCGGATGGAGATTTTTCTGACTTGAGAAAGTAGAGTTTGCTGAGTTCTGGATATTGTTGTTGCCGGGTCGCGAGCGTCGAGGTCGTTGGCGTTGAGGCCGTTGAGTGGCATAATGGCTGTCGGTTTGTTGACGTAGAGGCTGCCGGTTTATCGACATAGAGGCTGCCGGGTTGTCAAAGTTGAGGACGTTGACGATGCCGGATCATGTAAGTTGACGATGTTGGCTCGTGTATGGTGATGACGATGGGTCATAGATGCTGGGTCATGTATGGGGACGTTGACTATGCCAGCTCGTGTTGCCGATGCCGGGTCATGTATGGGGACCTCGACGATGCCGGATCATCTTTGTCGAAGCTAGAGCCCCAAGCTCCGAGTTTATCACCTCGTGATGACTTGGTGCTTGCATAGAGTAGTACTTCCATTGTGTAGCCCCCAAGTTTCAGGTTCCATGCCTACAACACCTTGGGACTTCACCGATTTTTGCTTGTAAAATTCAAATACTCCCTCCGATCCATATTAATAGGTGCTGAAGTGGATGTATCTAGCAATAAAACATGTCTAAATACATCCACTTCAGCACCTATTAATATGGATCGGAGGGAGTAGTATTGTTGAGTCAACCTTGTACCTGAAATATAGACATGTGCATGTATTACACTCTTTCGCGATATATGAAACAAAATTAAACGAAATTTTGGTGATTTTGTTAACTTGTGTTCAAATTGCTAATCGTTCGATTTGACTAAGTAAGATTTCGCGTCGACTTTTTCATGCAATACGATACTCCCTCCGATCCATATTAATGGTCGCTAAATCGGATGTATCTAGCACTAAAATATGTCTAGATACATCCGATTTAGCGACCATTAATATGGATCGGAGGGAGTATGTTCATGGTCGATAAAGGCTTTTATATGCACCAGAGTCAATTGACAATATAATACGCACTACTTGGTCAGTTGCGAGTCACATGACTTAGTAAAGAGCGTACGTAAAATTATTTTTCCGGTAAGCGGGTTACCTATGTTTGGACAGTGCATCATGGCAACTGGGGTCCTCTTTGATAACTTCACGGCTCAATTATATTTGAGGCAACTCCCAAAATTAACTCAAAGGTACCGGGTTAACTGAAACAAAAACATAAAACTTTTAAAAGTAAAAGCTGACTTAGCTGTTTTCTTGACGTAGCCATGGACGGTTCATCTACCTTATATTATCGGACATCATGGTAAGCAGTTTTACACCGTCTCATGAAATTCTCCATGTATCCGACTTTGAGTTGTACTGCAGTAGAGATCTAAAAATGTTCTTTATTACCTTTATTCGGCATGTTCACATCTTACATGGTTTTATTGGGCATGCTAGGAAAAATCATGATGTTTCAATCTTGCAAACCCCCGTGCTGTCTAAATAAAGCATGTCTACATGAGTAAAATTAAAGTTCCGTTGATGCTCTTGAATTTTAGATGTATGAAATAATTTTATTTTAGTTTAGAATTAATTTTAGATGTTTGATCTTGCTGTTCAGAAATAATGTTTCACCGGTGAATTTTTTATTATTTAATCGCCTTTTGTTGAATCTTTTCATAACCATAATGGATCTTCTGCTGTCCAAAAATAACCCTTAGCAAGGCTACTAAAACATCGATTTGTTGTGTTCTATTCTATATGGGATGAAGATGGAGGCATTATGTTACGAAGAGTTCGTAGACCACTTCAACAACCGGCTTCAGATCGGAACAGTACATTTGTTCAAGTGTATAGGGTTTGAGCCAATAGATTGGTCATGGCCCTTCAAGCTAGCCATACCATTAGACTTCGTCGTCATCTTAGGTAAACAACCACAAATACACCGTGCAGGGACCCAAACACTATCATCCATCGGCTACCACAGCGGTTCATAGACTTTAGCACAGTTTATGGTTTATGGAACAAAATGCTTGCAGGTACCCCAAAAAAATGAACTGGATCGTGTACGAATTAACTGATGTTTCTGCGAAATTTCATATGATTATTTTTTCTAGATGTTATTGGCCTGTCGGTATATGTAAGAAAATACATGTAAAAAAGAGAGTGATTACAGTGTTCTATGCATTCACATCGCAGTTATGAACATGAGGTACGAATTAATTCTGATGCTATATTTTGTACTTCTTAATCAATATGTGCACATATATCTTATGCATGAAAAGAGACCGTAGAGTGGTGCATCATTTTGAGTTGGAAACAAAGGTCGGTCTGGTCCCATGTGCATCACTAAGAGGTCTCGTCCCATGAAAAGAGACGGTAGAGTGGTGTATCATTTTGAGTTGAAAATAAAGGTGGGTCTGGTACAAACAGCTACATCGACGAAAGTGACACGAGCCCGGAGACGGATTGATTGGTCCTCTGGTAAGTGATGAATTATAACTGTTTACAATTAAATGCAAAATCAGAGAGCAGAGATCGTGCCGATTAGGCTGTAGCACGTGGGGATGAATACGCCGGTTCCGAGGACGAGGAGTTGGTGGCCGCCGAAGAGGCGGCCTGCTCGGAAGGACGCAACGGCCCCGCACGGGCTCTGTCAGGCGGGAACAGGAGGATGAGGAGCCGATGTGCACATGAGCGAGCCGGTCCCCTCGACGGCCGCTGGCTTGGACATCACATAAGCGGCCGCGGCGGTGACCCGGACGGAGGCAGGCCCAACGGACTGGAAGAGGAGGCAGTAGGGGAGGCATGCCCGGAAGCAGATCGGATAGAGTGTGAGTGTGCCATCGGACAGAGCAGAACGACAGATGGGAGCTCGCTCAGATGCCGTGTGGCTCGTGTGTTTTCTTTTCAACGGTACCATGGTGTGACTCGTGTAGTCATGGGTGGCGCCTATAACGTAACTAATCTGGCCAGCCAAGAGAAAATTTGCAGCAAAATCAAGTAGTACACGTGCTTACCTGTGACTTGCTAGCTCTTTGAGTAAGATAAGTCACAAGTATGTTTAAAATGGAAGAAAACCGCTTGAAAAATTGTTGATTCAGATAGACAAGCAGCTCACATGAGGAATGAGCTAAGTTAGAGCGGCCACAGGGGTATGCCAAATAGAGATGCCAAATAGCTAATTTGGCTTTTAGCATTGGTTTTATACATTGTAGAGGTGCCAAATAGAGATGGCAAATCCAAATAATTGGAAGTGGGA
Organism: Alopecurus myosuroides; assembly: GCA_028641055.1. Lineage (NCBI taxonomy): Eukaryota > Viridiplantae > Streptophyta > Magnoliopsida > Poales > Poaceae > Alopecurus > Alopecurus myosuroides. The sequence goes on along the minus strand of CM054063.1, from coordinate 219,814,848 downwards.
GCAAGTGCATGCGCCGATACCAAATCTCTTATTCTAAATCAAATATGCATGTTACGTTGCATGCAAGGAGAGAGAACCGGTGCTCCATATGTAGCTAAAGTAAAGATTGGTCGATTAATTCTTCATGGGTCCCGCTACGGCTTCATTTGTCTTTGGCACCGTTGTATAAAAAGATAACTTTTGGCATCCTTGCTATATGCTACCTAGGTGGCACATTTAGCTTCCTACACACCGTAGATGCCCTTAGGCCGCGAAATACATGCAAGAATGTTGATTACAAATATAAAAGTAGAACAAAACACCCGCATACAAGACAAGACCGACGACCACTAGCCGAACATTACATGCACTATCAACCGTCAGCCTACTCATCGAGTGAACTCACGCGACCCAAACACCGCAACACGGGATCCTCGGTTGTCCCTCCCAAATAAGTACAACTTTCGAGTTCCAAGGATCTGCCTGCTAGAGTCAAGGCATGCGCCAATCGGCCTGTGTGCACCCTCTCCTGGGAGGGAGCGACGTCCATGCCGCCGCCGTCATCCGATCTGTCAAAATAGATCATAGTTTTCATTAGGAGAGCCAAACCACTTAGGTTGGGATGTATCAATGCTCCTCAGCAACGCCAACAAGGAGGGAAACGACGCGCTAGGGCGTCGCCGCCAACACCAACAAAGGTAGGGCAGGGCTTTCATCCGGAGCTAACTTAGTCGTAAGAGAAACAATACGTAGATGGATTCCATTTTAAACATATCTTAGCCTTCCATGAGCAATTATTTCAATGTTACCGTGACACAAATGTACATATGATGGACTTACTAAAAAGGCACGTGCAATGCACGTGTAATATCATAAATTTATTCCTCACCCTTTTCCACCGCGCTATTCCTGAATTTTGTACTCCGGCGATTATAAGCAATTAATGCTAAAACATACTTTAAACACAGAAAATATATAACTTAGGCATGCAATTTTATATAAAATCAGCAAGATCATTGAGAAAAAAAGACATACACTTGCAATGTATTCATTAAGAAAATATACGAACAAAATAAATGATGTTTGACATGACACACGCAAAAATCAGTCAATTCGAATCTGTTTTTAACAACCATATTGATCTGTAAAAATAATCGCAACACCCAACAAAATAATGTAATAAACCTGTCAAAAGCGATGGGATCAGTAGTCCTTATATTTATTAGCAAAATAAATTGTTTCACCCTTATATTAATTCGTAACAAAAACCTACTTGGTAAAAAACTGAGTATTGTATTGGTATAGATTAGTAATAACAAGCACTCTCCATGTGAAGGATCAAACTTGGCTAAATTAGGATGTATAGAGCACATGGAATGGACACATAATCTGAGTTTAATGTATACAGAATACATAGTAAAAATCATTGTTAATCTGACATACTGCCTGAAATTCGAACCATTATGTACAGGAATCCCATATACAAAAAAGATTCAACATAATTTGTTTCACCTCTCCTAATCCCCGATTCCCGCCTGCGTAAAAGTACGCTCTGCCCTGAATTTCCCACGGTAATAGTTCTCCTTTATGAAATCACCATCAGTCGTAAACTGCCCTGAAGAAAACGGAACAAAGGATGTTTAGTTTACAGAAAAAATGATCTAAGCATGTCTGATGGTTAAAAATTTGTAACCTTGCTGACAATATCAAAGCAAAGTGAAGATCCGCTCATTAGAAGTTCCTTTCAGAAACGTACAGAACCGTGCCAACCTCTTTGCAACAACTCCCATTCTTGATTTTCTTCGGTGACACGGCTTACATCAGTAATGCATTTCATCCAAGCTCTTTGCATCTTCTCACATCTGCTTTGCTTTCATTTGAAAATATGATTCAATAAAAGCAACGGTCAGATGTTTTTTAGGTACTGATCAGATGTTACAAGAGGTACATAATTAATTGGATAACAAATAACAATACAATCTGCAACTTAGAGATAGAGAGATATACTGAAATAAGTATACTGTATACGCTATGAAAATATGCACAGGCATGTATCACATTTGTATTCTCTAATTTTGATTGATCGAACAATATAACATAAAATAGAACAACAATGACCATAGAAAAACCCAAAAATATAAATTCTTATAGGTTGTAAGAAACTGTACAGATCATCAAGACAAAATAATTAGAAAAGATAAAGGGGCATTATCAAAAAGAGATCAGAAATATATGTGCAATAAGAACATTAAATAACGCTGGCATGGAAGAAGAACAAACCTGTTTCATCCCTCCAATACATCCCTATACACAATGTTCTTCGTGCTTTTTCCCGTTTGATCTATGTCCTTATTCGGCTTGGCCAATATCCGAGTGGTCTGCCTTGACACACCCCTTGACAGTGCAACATAAAGTTAGCCATGCGAGAATACATGCTCGGGAAGGTAAATACCAACAATTGGAATCGTTTGGCCCTGAGCTTTGTTGATGGTCATTGCAAAACTCAATCTGATCGGAAATTGTTTATCTAGAGAAAGTAATATGTATGGATGAATACGTCCTCCATGTGCCTGTAATTCAAAGTAGCACATACAACCATTATGGTTAGAAATGTTGTCAAATCCTTATATTAATAAACTGCAACATGCCAATTGAACTTTACGTGGTCGATTAAATATCCTGAGGTAAATGAAGTGCATAAACAATGTGAAAACAAAACATATAAGTTTCCAATCACTTAAATGCCATAGTGGCACGCATCTGCTCTAGCTGATGGCTACAAGGTCGTATTTATCAAATTATGAATTTCTGTAGTTGGATATTGCGCGAGATTCCCAAACAGCTTTTTGCAAATTTCTAGGTACGTCATGTGCTAAAATACAATGAGTGCAGCTGTTATGCCAATTCAAAGAAACCTGTGTGAAATTAAATAACGTACTCCATCTGCTCTAGCTGATGGCTACAAGATAGTTTTTATCAAATTGAATTTCTATAGTTGGATATTGCGCTTGATTCCCAAACAGATTTGCTAATTTGTAGGTACATGTGGTAAAACAGAATGAGTGCAGCCTGTTATTGTAGGTGAATTTGTAGAAACGATTGAAAGAAACAGAAGGGTTAGGAAGACGACCAGGCCAGGTACAATTATCAGCGATTCTCCCAGCCGAACGAAGAGTAAATATTCCAACAGTTTACTGCAGGATTATAGAAAAACAAACAGAAGGGTTAGGAAATCGAGTTTTGCAGCAGCAAGCAGCAGCACAAAGCTTTGGAGGAGCACAGGACGGACGAACGGGCAGGTGAACAGCAGCCGGTGCAGGCCGGACACCGGAGAGAGGCGCAGTAGCAGGACAAAGCTTTGGAGGAGCCGGACGGACGAACGACAGGTGAACAACGGCCGGTGCAGTCCGGCAGGTGCAGGACGACGGCAGCGGAGGTAATGGCGACGGCGACAACAGAGGGCTGGCGAAGGGCGGCGGCGACGTCTTCGTCGAGGCAGGCAGGGCGGCGGCGCTGTGGCGTGCGGCGGTGGACAGCGGCCGGTGCAGTCCGGCAGGTGGAGGACGGACGGCAGGAGCAAGACGACGGCAGCGGAGGTAATGGCGACGGCGACAACAGCGTGCTGGCGAAGGGCGGCGGCGATGGCTTCGTCGAGGCAGGCAGTCGGCGCTATGGCGTGCGGCGGCGTGTCGTCCGGCTGAGGCGCCGTGGCCTGCGGGGGCGGTGGATTGGATGCAATCGTGGGGATGCGGTTTGTTTGTTTTTCCTGATTATTAGCAAGGAATTGGAGTACGTTACGGTCACCGGTGGCTGACTGATTGTTTTACGGGTACTGACGGTGATTGTTTGAACCATTAGATGATGGTTTGATGGCTGAGATGATTTGGATCTGCCCCTTCTGGGTTGTTTTATATTGGTTTAGATTTACGTGAATCCCAATTAATTCCACAGCAAGCTTAGCACGTAAGCTAGCAGCTGATCGATCCACTTTGTTCTTTCTTCTGTTCTTTACTTATGTCCATGCATAACTAGATCAATCCGAGTTAGCCTGCCAGAATTGGTGCTTGCTCGAGTTGGAGCCGGCCTTCCAACTTACTAGCCAGGTCCGGGCGCGGCGCAGCGCCGCGTTGTTCTTGGTTTCATATATCTGTCCTTGTAGTGGGTTTTAAAGCGTATGTTTCTATTATCCGTTGGCAGGAGCAGTTTGCATGTTGATTCAAGTCGCAAAGAAAAAATGCTCATACTACATAGTGACGATTGCGTTTCACGGGGAGCTAAACTGGATAGATTACATAGTACTCGATGACGAACATCAGCTAATTACGCATAAGTTGAGTAACTGTATAATAGTACTCCAATGCATAATAGTTACCTGAAACTAAGTCATGTGTACCAAGAAAAATTATCATATGTGTTACTCCGAATGATCTCTCATCCGCCATAATGACTTCCGTATATTACCAAGTTTTTAAAAAAGGAAATAGGGTCAAAATACAGTGAGTATTGTCCTCTTTAACTGAGCTTCAGCAATAGCAGACCACCAGCGGAACGTGACTTCATAAAGATCAAATTTTCTATGCATGTAACTATTCATCTCTTGCTGAAAACTCAGAATTCGAGTGTAAAAAATATATAGGAAATTTGGCGATCTAGTTAATTTAAAGCAACAAATTTTAAAATTATGAAGTCAACAACAAAGCCAGTCCTAAGTGTTCTATACAACATATGGTTTAAGAACCTAAATAGGTACTTCACGCTTTACATTAGTTGACAGGAAACACACGCTTAACATATATGTGGCTCAAACAGTCAGCACTCACCAATAACCAAATAGATTGCAGGAGTTAAAAAATATAGAATGGAGAGAAGAACCTGTGATGAACACCAATGGCGGCGCTTCAAGTTGACTATACTGGGCCGTGGCCCACCATTTCCTCTGAATTTCACCACTATATCTAGTATTATTTTGGCCCACTAACACAAAATGTCCACTATTTGTGCTGCTTTAGGCCCATTTTTGTTGATCGGCTCATGCTAAATATTGCTGCACGCTCGGTCACCGATGAACACGAAGACCCTAGCCACTTCAGTTCCATCTGTCGTGGTGTGCGAATCACCCAAACCCTTTCCATGAAAGACCAACCTGCATAAATTGGAACATCCACCTATCATAGGCCTGTGAGAACAACACTGACATGATAGTTTCAAGTCCGAACAAAAATTCTCTCTTAAATATGTAGCAAAATGAAGAAAAAAAAGTTGTTCAGTCATTTGGCAAAAAAAAATGGAAGTTTACAACACAATCCATGTTGCAAAGCTGGGAAGTAGCAAAGTTGGATGGACATATATTTGTCACATATAAATAGGCATATATTTTTCCCATGTCTTGGACTGCTCCGTACAGTGAATAATACCATAAGGTGGGCTAACAATGGGTCCATTTGTAAGTGTAACCAATTAGATTAGCTTTCTAAAATATGGATGAAGTACCTTGCAGCGAGAACAATGAAATGCAATTCATTCTTGGTCGCTAAACTTTGCAACAACAAGTTGGCCGTCGTCACAAATCTTTTACTGAAGAAATTTCTATAATTCACATGCAACCTGCGTCTAGATATTGTGATTAAGTACATATATCCATATATTTAAGCAGGGGTCGAAAAGAGAATACATAGAATGCAGAAGACAGAAGAACATTCTGTTATAGGCTAAAGGAAGAGTCATTTTTTTTAATAAAGAGAAATATATTAATATCGTGGAGATAAAAATTACATCCAGCCCCTGCAACAACGCAATAGCCATAGCCATTACGGCTACACATAGCCGAAAGACAATAAAAAGAAGAACTAAAAAAGAAAAGTCCTGCTACAGAGTTACAGTCCTTGTAGCAGCTGCACAACTACCACCTAAACAACACCTGATGTCCAGCTCTTCAAAAACAACGTCTTCAAGAAGAACGGTGCCAGGCACAACCAATTAAGGCCAGACCTTGGGTTTTCACCCTGAAGAAAATCCTCGCTTTCAAAACAATGTCTCCAATAAGACCAGTGTCAGGGACAACCAATTAAAACTAGACCTTAGGTTTTCACCCTGAAAGGTAGGACTTTGGACTCCACGCATGTTGTCGCCCCCTCTTACATACCGTTGCCACTAATCTTGTAACTCCAAGCCAGTTCCCCATCGATGCAAAGACTCCAAACACCATTGCTAGTCCTCCAATCTCGCCTTCGATGACCATGCATTGCGCCCGAATTCCACCGAACCAGCAATCTCCATGCAACTCCCAAGGGAGTACACCGGCGGAGCCTTCCGGGTCGACACCCCAGCTTGATCAAAGAGGACCTACATCAGGCAGATCTTTGTCCTCGCGCTATGGGAAACCTTAGGGCAACCTCCTTTATTCTGATGTCTCGCAGCCCCGACGCTGCAAAATGACTCCCAGCAGGGATGTTTGCGGGAGGAGAAAGATCTCCTGGTTCACATCCGCCGCCACCGCGAGCCCTGCCGCTGACGGTCCCTAGCACCACCGCCTCCCGCCGTCAAGGACAGAGGAGTCCGCGTCGCCCGGGATCCAAGCAATGGAAGTGAGGGCAATCCAGCATAAAGTATTTTTGAAGTTCCAGTATCATATTTCGTATGGTAAGGCTTGGAGAGCTAAGCACAGGGCACTTGAGTGCAGATTTGGTTCGTACTTTGATGCATATGACTGTATTGTTAGGCTCCTGTACACAATCCAGGAACGTAATCCAGGCAGCTATATCGACATGCAAGACTTCGTCATGCCTGAGTTCCCAACTGTGAGGGTGTTGCATCGTCTGTTTTCTCTTTTGGTGTTTGCATCGAAGCTTTCTGCCACTGCCGGCCAGTTATCTGCGTCGATGGGACATTTCTGACAGGCAAGTACATGGGGAAGATACTCACCGCCATTGGTACAGACGGCAACAATCAGGTGGTGCCGCTCGCATTTTCTTTCATGGAGAGCAAAAATATTGACAGTTGGACTTGGTTCTTCAGGCAGCTGAAAATAGCAGTTGTGAAGAACATGCCAAATGTGTACATCCTTCATGATAGACATGCAGGTATACTCAGTGCGATAAAGACATTGACAAACCCAGTTCCTGATGAACCAGCTCCATGGCAGGACTTGCAGAGTCGTTGGTGCATGCGTCATCGGGGAGCTAATTTTTTCTCGCAGTTCAGAAATAAGAACCTGATGAATTTATTCAAAGAACTCTGCAAACAGAACCAAGCATGGAAGTACAATCTAATACGTGCTAGACTTAATACGTGCACTCAGAGACATGTTGCTGACAGGAGGAGAGCTCAAGCAGCAGCGGTAGCGGCACATGCAGAGGCAGTAGCTGCAAATTTAGCAACTGGAACAGCGGTAGTGGAGGATGAACCTGTTGGGCTGTGTGACTTGCCAGGATTTGACCCGCCTGGTACTAGGCGAAGGCTTGTTAGAACAATCAAAACATTCGAGCAGTGGATAAAACACGAGCCTATAGAGAGGTGGTCATTGCTGCACGATACACATGGAGCAAGGTATGGTATCATGACTACCAACATGGCTGAAACATATAATTTTATGTTAAGAGGAAACCGGGATTTGCCACTTATCGCTGTCGTTGAGGGTATTTTCTATGGCATTGTGAAGTATTTTAGAGAAATACGTGAAAGAGCTCAGAATCATATATTGCACAACCCGAGAACACGCTACCGTGAAAAGATTATGAAGTACATGAATGACAAGATGGAAAAAGCTATGTCACACCAAGTACTATCCATAGGTAATCAACAGAGAAGATTCGAAGTTCGCTTAGCTAACAACAAGTTCGGATGTGCAAATGAGATGAGGACACATCAGGTGACAATAGGTAATGAAGTAAGACCAACATGCCAGTGCACGTGCAACAAACCAAAGTTGGTCCACTTGCCGTGCTCACATGTACTTGCTGCTTGTGGGGAAATAGGGTTGGATGCAATATCATTTGTGTCTCCATATTACTTGAAACCGTCTGTCTTTAATACTTGGAGAGGTGAGATGATGGGATTCGGTCCATGGGTAACTTCAACACCGTTACGCATGGTGAAAGACAGTATATCCCATCTCCAGGACTAATGCGTACAAGTAGAGGTAGACGTCAGAGTCAACGCATTAGGAATGATATGGATGAATCTGAGGCCGGAGGTCCAACTAGGCAATGTATTCTATGCAATCAATTTGGCCATAGGGATCCTGACTGTCCCGTTTATGTCACTACAAGAGGCATTGGCCGCACAAGCGGCAACCGGGGACGAAGAGGACGAGGATGGAGAGGAAGAAACAAGACTGCTTTTAAATTTATATTAATTGTGGAACTATGTTTAAATTTGTATTCAGTATGGTACTTTATATTAAGTGTGGAACTATGTTTAAATTTGTATTCTGTATGGTACTTTATATTTAGTGTGGAACTATGTTTAAATTTGTATTCAGTATGGTACTTTATATTAATTATAGAACTATGTTTAAATTTGTATTCAGTATGCAACTATATCTATCTTGCGCGCTATGTCTTAATTTGTACAGGGATGACCGGGTTGCTTAGTGAGGCCATTGATATGAAGCATCGTGCGAAGAAATGGGAGGAGAATGGCAAGATCGAGCCTCTCAAAACTCGTACGCACAAAGATAATTGGCGGATACAACCTGAATGGGTTCAGAGGTATGTGTCTAATGGATATTCATTTCACATGGCTAAAAATGCACCGTTAATTGATATTAATTTTGCGCGGATATGCAGGTTAAAATGGGTGGGACTACTCCCTTTCGTGCGGCTGGTTGAGGCCACTGAAGACTCCACACGGGTAGCCATTGACTCCTCTCTTCTCACATGCCTAGTGGACCGTTGGAGGCCTGAGACGCACACGTTTCACTTTCGATGGGGATAGATGACTCCTACTCTCGAGGATGTGTCCATGTTGTGTGGACTTCCTCTGGCAGGCCATGCCATTGGACCGTTGGGTATACCGGCTAATTGGGACGTGGCTATGGCAGAGCGGTTCAACGGTCTTTATCAATATGTTCCAGATTTTGAATTTCCGTCCGACACTCATGGACCCAAGCTTGATTGGTTGCTCAATTTTCAGGTGATTTTACATGTATTATACGTACCGCTTCTATTAACTCGTTCCATTTACTAACATATTTTATTTTCTCCATACAGATACAAAAGTTTCCTGGTTTTCCGTTTGTCCCGCTGAATGTTACCAAGGTCACTAGGAGTTTGGAGGCATATCTATTGTACCTTCTAGGGAAGGTGATGTTCACTGATAACCATGGTTGGAGCGCACTACAAGAAAACTGGACCGTAGAGTCATTTTCATAGAGGCACTCCCTACTATGTCTCTTAAATCTGAATCCAATTTGTTGTAGAGGCATTAAAAGAGACACTTTAGTGAGTGCCTTAGCAGTAGATACATCTACCTAGAGACAATCTCCACAATGTCTCTTATTTTATATGTAAAGGCATTGTACGAGACATTCTGGAGAATGTCTTAACAATAGAGACACCTCATTAAGGACACTCATCTTAATGTCTTTTGGCGGATCTTTGAAGGCATCAATTAAGACATATTTAAGAGTGCCTCAAAGGTAGAGTCATTCTCTATAGACACTATGTGTGTCTCTTTTGTTATGAAAGAAAAAATAGAGAAATCCTCAAGTGACATCTATAACACTATCAATATGACAAATCATGAAAAGACGAATCGTAAGATTCAAAATATATCATGGTGCAAGTTTGCGAAGAAAGTTAAAAGGTAGAAACTTACCTACGTAATCTAGAAATATCAGCTAATACTAAAAATGTAAAAAATCTAGCAACATCCTATTTTTCATATGCCAAAAACTAAAGTTAAGCACAACTTTCCCTCATTCTTACTTAAAATGGTACCTTATTTATAATCTATTTTTCTGTTCTAAAAATCAATTAGTAAAATATTTTATATAAAATTAAAAGGACAAAAAAAACATAGTCAATGCCATATCGAAGCCCACCTACAGGCAAGGGCCCAGCGAGACCCCCACCTGCCTATAGGTGGCCAAACGGGCCACACGACACGGCACGCGCGGGCCGGGGAAAAGCACGGCCCGTTAGGGCACGGCGCCAATCGTGCCGGGCCGTGCCAGCCCGTGGCTGCCATTTCATTTCGGGCACGGCACGTTGGCACGAATAGGGCCCATCGGGCCAATTTTAGGCACGCGAGCCCGCCCGGACACGACACGTTAGGCACGCGAGGGGGAGCGGGAATTTCAAATTTCGAAATTTTGTGGGCACGTTAGCCACGTTAGGCACGTTTTTTCACCGTTAGGGGGTAATTAGGAGGCAATTAGCCCATTTAAAGTGTGATTTGTGTCAGTTTTGATCTGTTTAGCCATATTTAGTCATTAGAATGCTAATTTAGTCTAAAAAATTGCATTTTTTCCTGTAAAAAGGGATGTACACCCCTCTAATTTAATCGTGCCATGTCGTGTCCGTGCCGTGCCGCGTGCCAGCCCATTTAAGCCGTGCCGTGCCGTGCCAGCCCACGTGCCCCGAACTGAAGTTCGGCACGGGCACTAGCGGGCCCGTGCCGTGCCTAGGCCCGTTTGCCCTGGGCCGTGCCGTGCTTGGGCCGGGCTTTTAAAGCGTGCCTCGTGCCAGCCCATTTGGCCCGGCCCGTTTGGCCACCTATACACCTGCCCCAAGTCCCCAACCCTACCCCCACGCGGCCACGTACGCACCACGACTCCCGCACCACACGTTTCCCCACACGTCCCCATCGTTCTCTCCCCAACCTCCAACTCCCAAGCGCCGCCGCATCTCACCTTCGCCTCCTTGCTCGCCCCGGTCCCTCCGCTCCCATCTCCCGTGCTCTCTCCTCTGTACACTGCTCCCTCTCCCCTCATTGTGATTTTCTCCCGTTGAAGCTGCCGCCAGGAGCTCTCCAATCCCCGACCTCCTCCGCTCTTCCGTCGCCGCCTTCCACCCGTGCTCGAGTGTAGCTTCTCCGACCTCCTCACCTCTCGCCCGAGGCGACCTCCCAGCGCCTCGCCTCCGTCCACCAGGCCCGAGCGACGGCCACCTCCTGGCTCGCTAACGGTCGACCTCGGGCAGCCCCTGCCCGCACGGCTGCCCCTCCATGGTCACATCTCCCTGTTGCCCCATCGACAGCCAGGCTGGCGACCATGCCAAGGTACGTCTGCCGTCGTCTGGGCCTCTAGCAGCCACGTGACCATGCGGGCGTCGCTGAAGCGCAACACGCTTCAACTCCAGAGAAGATGAATCACAACCACCTACGCCATCAAGACGAGGAGGACGCCACGAGCGTGGCTGCAGCCACGGAAGGATGGCGCCGCTAATAGTTGGAGTTAGACGATGGGCACGGCCACACCGCTGATCTGATGGGCACTGCCACTCTGCTGATCTGATGGAGCTCGATGATAGGCACGGCCCGTCTCTTCATCACGACTGTGGACTGCGCCGGCTAGACCGGTAGGTTCACTCTCCTCTTCCCTTAGCTTATCTTGCTTAGCTAGGCTAGATAAAATTATCTCACCTGGGTATGGCAGATAAACGCATGGTTGCTTTGTTTGGTCAGTGACAGGTAAGTGACAATGTGTGTGCCGGTTAGAGGCTGATGAAACAGCGCTGAGTCACCTTCCCCATGCGGGAGAGCCAATTCGGCTTACCTCCTATGGCAATTTTTTTTATTGCAGTCACTATGGATCTAGACAAGCAAAGCGAACCATCTTATGACATTACCAAACAGCCACCCTTTTGCCTTTGAGCCGGACATCAGAATCTAGCCACATACTACAATTTGTGCCTACTCACCGGTTAAATATCCTGCCGGTGTTGTTACATTATATAACATGTACATGTTTAATTGTTCATGTTTCAGAATATTAGTTGTTTATCTTACCTATTCATAAAGATTGACACGACTCACTGGTACTTAATTTAGCAGCTAGTGCAACACTCCAGCCATGTGTTTTTTAGTTATTAGATTTTGATGCTTAAAATTACAGCAAGTCAACTCCTCAAGTTACTAAGATTTCCGTTAGTTCAACCATGCTAGTCCAGCAACTAGGATTCCCCATTGTAAGTCCAGCTAGTTGTATTATGATTGACCAGAAAAAAACATTTTAATGACCCCTGAAATTATTATTTTCCTATTTCGTCCTTGATATGTTAAAAGGAATTAGAATTACTCAATCGTAAAAATTGCCGCTTTCTTTGATGTGTGTTAGTGAACAATAATTTTTTTTTTACCGTCAAGCTATGGATGAATTTGGGAATATTCTCAATCAGATCTTTCTTCTCATGAGGTTGTCATATTTTACTTGCTAGCAATGGTAGATACTGACATCCTCCATTTTCTCTCTTCATGGCCTAACTTGGTGAAGCTATGTACGAGTTAACTACGATCTTGTATATGTTGAGGCTGCATGGAGGTAAGTTGAGGCGATCCTGCTTCTAAATGTTTATGCATACATATATTCTATTACCCTCCTTCTAAATGTTTGAGTGTATATGTTATTTTGACATAATCTGCACAGTGTATTTTAATTTCTGCTCAATACACAATGCACAAACAAACCATTCTGTACAGATCTGATGGTACTACCTATCAAGTATATGTGATATATTCAAATTATCTTTTGTTTTCTAGATCATTTGATGGCGCGATATAGTGTACGTCGACTTATCATACATATCGCGTACACTAATTGTTAGTCACCACACCCGAAACATCATGTACATGTGTAAAAATCTCCTCACTTAACACGAAACTCTCACCTATTTGTATGGACACAATATGACCTTGAAATGTATTTATGTATCCATGTTTTGCACTACGGATAAAAATCTTGGCCTGGTCAGATCTTGAAATATATTTATGTATCCATATTTTGCACTATAAATCAAAATATTGGCCTTATCTGATACTATTATTTGAATGCTTACAAGTCCTGTGACTTCAGCTGCTTAGAATCCGAACTTTTTACTACTCTCGCCTCTTTACAGTATAGTTGAAGAATTGAATTATTCTGCCATGCCTCTTCTGTTGCTTTCTAAGCAAAAAGTAAGAACAATTGGGGTGTCCTCCATGTATTTCCATTTCCTGAATAGACTTCATTGGTTGCACTAGCATTTTATTCTATTTTGTTGCATTCTAATACTTAAGTATAACTCTTTTCAGGTGCATGTTGGAGAGATTCTTTGCATCCTCGAGACACGGGAAGATTAGAAGTTATAGAATAGATTTGTGTTCTACATGTGAGTGCGTTGTGATCTTGTGTTGTAATCTATTGTAGATAGCTAGAGGTTGACATAGTGCAACAAGAATTTGAATTTTGGTTGTTTGAAATGACAAGTTGTAAATCTGCTATGATTTATGTTCTGAATAAAATGCCATAACGGATTGCCTTTACATTATTGGAAGTGACAATGTGAATGTCTCTACGCAGGGCCTTTATGTTTTCGGAGACCGAATAAAATGCCTCGCTAAAATGTCTCTAATTTTAGAGGCAAGCTAAAATGCCGCATGAAAGTGCCTCTATTAATATACATACACATTCTAAGTGTATCTTTGAAGTGCCTACAAATGTGTTGATGCATAACTCCATGTCTCAACAAAGTGACCATACGTGCTATATAGGCATTTTATGAAGTGACTCTATGGTCCGAGAGACACTGCCCGTAGTGGCACTTTTGTGACACTATGAAAATTGTCTTTAGGAGTATGTGATTGACACATTGTAAGGACTTGGCTTGGCTCCAAATAGACATAACATCAAGGAATAACAGTTGAAAACAATTTCTAAGACATGGTGAAAATGGATGTATCTTTGTTGGGTTTTTGGTCAAAACACATGGTCATGGTCCAAGGGTGTCCAAAATGGTTGGGCATAATGTCTATGGTTCAAGGTTACCAAATGGAGCAATTTTGCAAAAGGAAATATATTGAAAATATTTATAGAAATTAATCTATGTCAAAAATACTCAAATAGACAACTTAATTATAAATTCAATTTTAATTTGTTCAAATATTATTTTGGGACAGAGGATATGAAAGTACACATTCTAAGGTTTCCAAATATATTTTATTTGCAATTTTTGGATTTGTAGAATTTGAAATATGCCAAATTTCATCAAACAAGCATATTTGAATTTGAACAAATTTAAGTTTGTCAAATTTGAATTTGGCCAGTGCTAAAAGTTTCTAGATGTCAGGGGCTTTTCAAAAAGTCCAAGATTGCTAAATTTGGCTAAGTGGTTGAAAAGATATGATGATTTGAAGTTGCAGGGGCTTTTCTGCAAATCTGCCAAAAATTCTACCGGGAGAAATATTCGAATTAAAGGGCTGGCCACGTGTCTGATCCTAATTGGGCGCTTGTGCTGACTGGGATCTGTTGTGGCCTGCTGACTGTGCGATGACGTGGATAAGTGAATTAACCAAGGCCGTTGGATCTGGATCTAACGGCAACGTACCCCTTCGCTTAAGTGATTAAATCTCGTGCGTAGGTTCTAGATCTAACGGCTAGAAATAAAAGAGAGAGAGAGGAGGGGGGTCTCACCGGACCTAGGTCACCGGAAATGGTGGCTGTGGTGGCGCTGGTCACCGGAAAACGACGATGGCGGCGCTCCGGTTGTCCTCGGGATCAACGGAGGCAACTAGGAGACGCTGCGCGACACGGCGGAGAAGATGGTGGCGGTGGTTGTCTCTCTCGCTTCGCGGGTAGGTGGCGCGGTGCGGAAGGAGGTGCTCGGGCTCCGGTGACCTCGCAGATGAACACGGCGGCGTCGATTCTCTGCACCAAAAAAAATTCTAAGCACATCAGCGCGTGCGCCCAGAAGATAGGAATCGAAAGGGACATAAGAGGGTGGCGGAGACGGGCTACGATGGCCGGGATCGACGATGAATGGCGGCGGGCAGATGGTCTCCGGCGAGGAATCTCCGTGGCGTGAGGACACGATTATCAGAGGTGAGAGAGGGGAAATGGAGAGACAGGCCAGGGCTATATGGTTTGGGGCTCGACCATGAGTTTAAGTGCGTTTAAGACGAGTAATCGCGGGACGAAAATTCGGGAAGAAACGGTGGAGGGAGTAACGGGCAGAGCTTGATGACGATGACGTCATCATGACGTCATCTTTTTTTTCTTTTTCTTTTTATTTCTGTTTATTTAATTAAATCATAACTTATGTTTAAATCATCCAAATGACATGGAATAAAATTCTAAATTCTTGAAATTTAAAATACTTTCCAACAGTACCATTTTTTTGTAAACAATTCAACATATTTTATTTTTGAATTTTGGAAATTTGAATAATTTCATAATAGTAGCTTAATGTGATTTTTAATTTAGAAAAAAAAATATAAAACATAATTATTTTTCAAATAAAATTTCAGTGGCCTTATAAAGATCAAATAATTTTTCCAAAACCGTTTCAAAGTGTTTTCATCTCTTTATGTTTTGAAAATATAATTAATTCACTAATAGTACTTAATACCATTTTAAATTTAGAAAATAATAAATTGATGTTATTGTCTAAATAAAATTTCAGAGACATTTTACATGTCATAAATTATTTTTGGAAAGCCATTTTTAAACCACTTTCACATTTTATAATTTTAGGAGTTGAAGGATCTACTAATAGTAAATTAATGCTATTTAATTAGGTCATATTAATTAATTATTATTGTTTTCAAAACCTTTTGTTATGTTATTTTCAAAGCAATGCATTTCATTTTCACACCTTCATGTTTAAAAATTGGAATAACAACTAAAAGTTATTATTAAAACATTTTATTCTCATCAAATACTTTTGAGGCTTAGGACTTTATTAAGGGTTATAAATCTTTGATTGTTGTTGCCATAAAATAATTTCAAGGTAATATTTGAATTGAAAACATTTTATGTAATAAAGTTTGCTAAAAATAAAATGGTTTTCTTTATGTGAGAAAATTCATTTGAGAGGGTTTTAGGGTTTATGAAAGAGAGGTATAATTGGATTGGTAATTTTCAATTTCATTGAAATATGAGTTGTTTTCTTTTGTTTCTTGCTTCTCATTTGGTTCTTGGTGACTTGCATAACATGAAAAAGAAAATTTTTCAATTTTTTAGTGATTTTTGGACTTTCCAAAAATCAGGGATGTTACAATGTAGAGACACTTTAAATGTCTCTAGATGACCAAAATAGTGCCTCTACGGGCCAGTTCTCTTGTAGTGGCGTTAGCGCGCGGTACATTCCTATTGCTTTTCAGATCGCCGAATCTCAGGGCCCTCAGGACATCACACCGAGGAGTTGGGGCTCTGCGATCTTAGCGGCTACGTACCGAGGTTTGTGCAACGCTTGCACGCTTGTGACGAGGGGGGCATCCTTGCTTGGTTGTCCTTTATTCTTACAGCTGTGGTCCTGGGAGAGGTTCTCTATTGGACGACCAGATGTCTATTGTCGAGGGATTCCCTATTCACGAGCTGGACGATATTGTTGATCGCAACGACATGCCTACGTTCGGTTTATGCTGGACACGGCGTAAGGTATGTCAACGCTTATAACGTATTTCATCTTTGATATAATTCTACTATGACCCACAATAATATTTTCTTTTCTTATGTGATCCAGAGACGCTTCGCTAATGATCAGGTTAGTAAATGCTACTGGGCATTTAGCGAGCAGTTTATACGGATGACGCCATACACGCAAGATAACCTGGCGGCATATCTAGGTTGTGCAGAGATGATCGGGCGTATTGGATGACGAAATCTAAAATCATATTCGACATCTACATTGAGGAGATGGCCCAATAGAGGGTGATGAGGCAGTTTGGTCTACTCAAGGAGATCGATCCTCCGCCGACAGAGGACCCCCTGCCCTACAGAATTCACAAGTACGTCTACTTATTTAATGTTCCATTCTTTTTCACAAAACTACACGTTGAAGCACTAATTACTTAACGAATTTACACTATATTTTCAGGACTACTAGGAAGGGATCCACAAGGACCGTCGCAGACTGGCTCACGAGGCTTCAGCCCTACGTTACATAGTGGGAGACGGCGACGACACGACGCCGGGAAGAGTTTCGGGTGTTTGATATTGACAGGTTCCATGGATACCTTGAGAAATACATGATTGGGACAAGGCTACACATCGTGGTACACCCTCAGCTGGAACAGATAACAGCCCCTGCTACATGGGATACGTACCCGGGCTATGATACTTCTGGTAGCAGACATCTCGTGGTAATAATCCTTCTTTTTATGCAAACATTTGCCTTGTCTTGCAATTACAATGAATTACTAAAAATTATAACAATTATAACAATTGCATTCTTCCATGACACTAGCCATTCATAACGAGGTGGGGGAGTTTGGACGCTCAGTGTCTTCTGGACATCTTCTACCACACACGCCTTATTTGGTGACCTGGGCCGAGCGTTTGCAGAGGAAGCTAGGAGATATCTACCGGACAGTCATGTGCACCCGTAGGACCGACGTCGTTACCCAGCAGGTAATACACCGCCCCCCGCGTCCCACAACACAGGAGCGGCACCAGCCACGTCCAAGTCTCTCCCCTCAGCCGTCACCGCGGCCATCACCCAGGACACCATCGCCTCACCAGGCGGGTAGTTCGGCGTGGCAGCATCAGGAGCAGACACCTAGGCCACCGCCGCCTTACGAGACGGGTAGTTTGGCGTGGCAGCACCAGCAAGGTGCCACGTCCGGCTTGATGATTCAGCCACGGGGTCCCTCGCTGGGCCTTTTCCAGCCACACCCTCCGGAGACACATCGTCCCTCACCGGGCCTTTTCCAGCCACACACTCAGCAGCCACGGGGTATTTATATTCACATTCTCGTCATATCAATATCCATTGGGATTAACTATTTATGCAGTTTTTAAATGACCAACTTCAGGAGTCTATGGAGGTCAGGCCTCTATGGCCATGTCCGGGTCCTCGTGGAGCACTGAGCACGATGCCGCCCACAGCCGGGAGGCTCCCATGCCCGAGTACGACGAGTGGTTCGGGAACATCTATCAGACTCCTCCACCAGGTCCCACCCAGGATACACAGGATACACATCACGCCGAGTCCGGCTCCTTGATTCCTATGCGTCAACTTCGGTATCTTGACAGGTTAGGCTGGACGCATCCTGATGCTCGACCATCGCCTCCGCCTCTCCACGCCAGATGTCGGCGTTGATTATTTCATCTGCCACCACGGACATGTCTATCTACTTATGTATGAGACATATATTTATCCACTTATGTGTGAGACATATTTGTATTCTGCGTATGACACATATGTTTATTTACTTATGTACGCAACATATATGTATGAGACATAAGCTTATATTAATTTGTGCCGAACATATTTAACTAATTAAACTCGACGACGGGGTTTATATTTAACTAATTGCGCGGGAGAAAGTGGCGGAAAAATTGACTATTTTTTTTTAAAATAATACACTTTTTAATAGAAAGTAAAAAATTAATTCGCGAAAATAAGAATTTCTTTCACGCCTTTGTCTCCCCACATTTTTTCCCGCCTTTGTCTCCCACCATTTTTCCGCCAAGGTCTCCCGCCCTTTTTCTCCCGCCACCGTCTCCCGCCCAGTTGGCTGTATACCATGCCTATATAAACCCCGGCATTCTTTCTGATGGATGTGTGTATGTTGTCTAGTGAACTTAGAGTAATGGCTGATAGTGGTAGTCCTGGTCTCGATCGACAAAGCTCGTGGTATATTCTATATCATGCGGCAAAAGGTTCTTGCAAGATTAGGAGGGAGGGTTGAATTCCCCGTTAGTTTTATGGAACTAATGACTGAGTCGGCCCACGCTATTGCTCTGGGGGGAAAATTAGCCAGATATAACCTCCCACCTAAATCCACCGATGAAATTAGGAATGAACTATTGAGGTGACGTCATAAGTGGTGCAGAGTAGTTGAGCTAAAAAAAATCGAGTCGGGCCTTTGGGGTTTGTCATTCTCCACTACTAGCGATAAGATATAATTTTCTGATGAGGCATATGCACTTCACGTTGAGGTAATCGATTTACGAGTTTAGATCATGTTCAAATGGATTTTCATCGTTGTAATTTCTGTGTCTCTTTTATTCTCAATGTGCAGCACTGGCCTGCAGACGCAGAGTTTCTGAACAAAAAGATTCCGCACAATGGATGAATGAGCATACTCTTTGAGCCATGTCCGCGAGGGTTTCCAGAAGAAAACCGCCATGCTCATTGGATCCTTAGGACAATATCAAAGGGCAAGACTGCTGCCGCATCAAAGGGGAAGAGTGACAGCGCAGCAAAGACCTCGCGTGGTGGCGCATCGAAAAGGAAGACTGCTGACACATCGAAGGGGAAGAGTGGAGGTGTATCCAAGAGAGTTGATGATGACAATGACTATACGCCGAGAAGTGTAGCTAGGTTTAAGGCTATATGTAAGCGTGCTGGTTCATCAAAAGCCGTAGCTGATGAAAACAGTGATGACGTCTTCATGCCTCCATCACGAACACGTGGGAGAGCAAAGTGAAGTCGTCGAGTCATATTAGTTTTCCTTATGCGTATTCTATTATTTCAAATTTTAATTTCGTACTGCTTTTCATGTAAAATTATTGTCCGCGTTGCAAAATAATTATAGGAATTTGCAATGAAACGGGTTGCTACCAAAGACGGAGAAGAAAAAAAAAATTGCACCCAAATTTTTTTTGGTACATGTCACAGTGGTGGACAGCGAGCAGTTGGAGTAATTAGCGGAATATTGCGCGGGAGAAAGTGGCGGGAGGGAAGGTAGAAAAAAAAACGACTAATTGGGTACGGCGTACCCAATTGCAGGTCGCCTCGACCGATTGCTAGAGGCGTGCGTCACCTAGCCACCAATCGGCTACCATCTGGCCGATTAGGGGCAATCGGCTGCGCCTGGCCGATTAGGGGCAGTCGGCTGCAGCCTGGCCGATTGGCTATTATTTTTTAAATTATTTGGATTCGCGTATTATTTTCCGACATACATATTAAAAATATATTATTTAAAAAATTCTATTTAATGAGGAGAGATGAGACTGATAATTAGCTATGTTACCATCACATCACACATTCCAATATACAATGAGTGTCCATGCTAATAAATATGACACTACCTATATGTTACTTTCTATTGTGGAGGTAGTACATAGTATAGAAAAATGTGTATGTTACTCGTGTATGTTACTCCCCACTGTGACTAGCCGTAGAGAAGGCACAGTGGAAAGCAAACTTGAGACAAAAGTTGAAACCGATTACTCTGGCCCCACCATGGTTAGCAACGCGAGAAAACCTGACCATCGGAGAGACATGGGAGCTCAAAACTCACGCGGGTTTGAATATTAATTAACTATCCAGGTCTGTGCGCGGCGTGCCTGCGTTGGTTTCGTTTTTGTTCGTGTCTACCAAGTTTAGATATTTTGGAGCCGCTTAGAACAAAGTACTATATGATATTACTAGCAAAAGTGCCCGTGCGTTGCAACGGGTCTAAAAGAAAAATAAATCAAACATCTTAGATTTGAACTATACCCTGATTTTGGTTGTATCGTCGTTTTAGGGTATGCTGGTTTTTCACTGTTTTTTTTATGAAAAACTTAGGTCGACATCATACTTGAGTATCCAAAACTCACTATCTAAAAAGTAATTACAAAAAAAAAAGAACATGATAATATACACAACTAAATAGTTAATACTTGTTTATTGAACTACACAACCAGTATTATGTAAGCAATCTAACTAACCTAGTTTTACAATTTTCACTTAGACATAGCCCATCTGAATGGTGTGCATCTTTCCCAACATCAACAGGAGAATGACTGGGATGTCCATGATGGATAGCCTCATCTGCTGGAGTAATAGGTGATTGAATGATTCACAATTCTTTTAAATGATTGCCCGTTGAAGAAGTTCAAAACTTTCTCTATTGCTTCTGGTATTCCAGATAAACTAACTTTGATTCTCTCTTTTGCAAGAATATTGCCACGTCAAAGGCTCAAACACGCTAAACTGCATCAGCCAACCGACCATGTAAGATTGCAGTTTCACAGAAACATTGATAATTAAAATAGCATATACTGGAACGTTGGTCACATATGGTCGTTCTTACCTTCAACTGCACTCCAATATGTGACCAATTCCAGCAAGTAGATGGCTCTTTCACTAAAGGCAACATTAGTTCCACTGACCATACCTGCTGCCACGACACCATGTCCAGCAGCACGGCAATGCATGTGTTAGCGAGCAGTCTAACCAGGGCATAGCCAACTACGTTTACGAAGATGTGCTTTGTATCGGCAATTACATCAGCTCAGGACAATGCTACAATCCCTCACAACTTGATATGTCAATGAGCTTGTCCAAGACATCAAAAGGAAAGATGTAGACGACGTGTGATTGCAATCATCGCTCCAATTGGTAATGACTGAACTGATATATCTAAAATTTATAGTTTCTGTAACAGCCCCAAAAAACGATATATCTAAAATCTATAGTTTGCAACTGCCCAAGAATACAAATACTCCTCAATGGAGCATGTCCGATAAATTAATCGGCACCACCGCCTCGACCTAAAGAGATATACACACACCAACACGGCAGTTTAACAATATGATCTTCAAAATACTATATTGTACTTATAACACCATAATCTTGCCGGCCCTTCTTTGATGACTAATGCATCTCTGTAGCATATGAATTGTTGGGTAAAACTGTTGAAATCCTAAATGGATGACCATGCAGGCGGACGTCCGCCAGGCCCAGTCTGGGTAAACGAATCGTTTTTTTTTTAATTTTGACTTAGCCATGCATGGACCGAGCTGGAAATTAGGAATCCGCCAAGCCCGGCGGCCCGGCGGCTTGCATCCCTATGGATGAAGCATTGAGTTCATTGTGTCAATCCTGAATAAAAAAAGGGTCTGAAGAAGAAATAGAGAACTCACCAGCACACCGTTAGGAACTATCGCCAGTCTAATAGATTAGTGGTGTGGACGCCAGCGCGCACGATCTCGTCGCCGAGTACGCCGTGATGAGCATGGAGAACGGCTGTTCCCGTCAATTTTGTAAGCAGAACGGTAAATCTGAAATCATAAATATCTGAATACCAGAGCTTGGCTGCCAACCTTCCATTGGCATCCATTGACGCTGGCACCGACGAGTACGCAAACCACCTGACCTGGTGGCGCTTATATAAGGGCAGCACGATACCAACAAGCTCGCCATCGCAGAGGAGATTCCCTTTCGGCTTAGACGCAGATCGAGAAGGTAGAGCCCTGGTTCCCTCCCTGGGGAGCTGCGCTTCTGGCACCGGCGAATTCACGCCGACCTGATGGCACTCATGCGGTGGCAGCGCGACGCCGACAAGCTTGCTATCACCGGGGAGCTCCTCTTCCAATGCAGGCACGGATCAAGAAGGTCGAGACCTCGGTGCCCTCAGAGGGGAGCGGATCGAAAAGGTCGAGCCCTCAATGCTTCCGCCGACGACGCCTAACCGGTGGCGCTCTTGCTGGGGCAGCATAGCGTGGACGAGCTCGCCGCCAACTGACCCGTCCAGCTGAGGATCGAGAAGGTCTGTCAACCCCAAATTCTCCACTCCCCAACGTCCTCCACGTCATGTTTCCATAGGTCCCACCGCTTCAATGGCACCATGACCGCCAGCTCCCAAAACAATTGAGGAGGCCAGATCCACGTCCACCGCGAGCAGTCAGAGGACAGGCACGGCCCGATGAGCTGAAGGGTGCGTCGTGCGTGCCTGTGTCGTCCCGGACGTCTAGTGGCAATCCTTTTAATTTTATGGAGAAAACGATACAATGGCAAATTGATGCAATATGGGACTTGTTGGGAGGGTGTTTTGGTAAATTCGTGTTGGACGAAAATTTTGGCAGAAACCTTAATGCCTTTATTATTAGGTAAAGATTGCTCGAAGGTTATGCCAGGACGTTCTTATAACATAGCTAAATTGTGACAACATGAAAAAAAAATCAACTATGAGACATCATTGAGATAATTCTGAGCTGATCTTCAAAAAAATGCACACCCTAATAAACAATTTTTCAGTACCTAACTAGAGACCATAACTGCTGAGAACTGACAAAAACAGAGTTCCTTGAATCGATAGTATCACTTATACATTTATTTTGCATAGAGTATGTCCATGTGCCCTACTGAGTGCGCTTTCAAAAATTAATTCAGGGACACATCCAATGGCACGCCCTGTTCCCAGATTTACATCTTGGCGGTCTCTCCACCGGTCGCTTCACCGGTGCAAGCTAAAGCCTTTGGCTTGTTGAGCTTCCAATATCCGCTGAAATGCTTTGAATCCGCATCGCTACCATTCCAACGGACATCGTCATTTGGGCACCTACATCAGCCTCCCAGGATCTACTCAATGCCCCAGGTCACCGGGCAATCAGGACCCAACAAAGTTATAATAAGTGAGGTCCAGCCTCACTAACCTTTATTCTTCACCCTATATTAATAAACAAAGAAGTACAGCTTCAATGTTCTAAAAGAAAGTCCAGCCTGAGTAACAAAAAAACATGAAATACTGTTAAAAGTACGTAAATATACATCTGGTGATATTATCATGCAACTCACTTACTAAAACCACAGGGGAGAAGGTCTATTTCTATGACCTAATTACAACTTCTAGGTTTTTAGTGTTAATGTTTAGAAGAAACGGTCGTACCCGTTAGGGTCGCCGGGTACGTGTTAATATACACAGGAAAAACCCCTGTGAAGGCAATACATGAGGAGTACGTATTGGGGTAGGGTACTACCCTATACCCAATCCGTACGGTACAATGAGGTGTTGCACAATAACTCTAATACCCCCCCTTAATCGAAACCTGGGAGAGGTTTAGATTACGTTTGAACTCATCTAACTTCTTTACACATAAAGTCTTGGTAAAACCATCTGCAATTTGATCTTTGCTTGATATGAACCTGACATCAAGTTGCTTGCTAGCAACTCTTTCTCGAACAAAGCAGAAATCAATCTCAATATGTTTTGTACGAGCATGAAAGACTGGATTTGCAGAAAGATACGTAGCACCAAGATTATCACACCATAAGCATGGTTTTTCCTTGAGAGAAACACCCAGTTCTCGAACTAGTGCTTCAACCCAAATTAATTCAGAAGTAGCATTTGCTAGAGACTTGTATTCAGCTTCTGTACTAGATCTCGACACTGTGGGCTGTTTTCTAGCACTCCAAGAAACAAGATTAGGACCAAAAAATATAGCAAATCCTCCTGTGGAGCGTCTATCATCCAAATCTCCTGCCCAGTCAGCATCTGAATAGGCACTGAGAAGAGTGGAGCTAGACTGCTGAAAAGTAAGACCAATTTTGATTGTACCTTGAATATACCTCAGAATTCTTTTAACTGCAGTCCAATGTGCAGTAGTAGGAGCATGAAGATACTGACAGACCTTATTAACTGAGAAGGAAAGATCTGGTCGAGTAAGAGTCAAATACTGTAAACCTCCAACAATGCTCCTATAATGTGTGATATCCTCAGAACCAAGAGGAGATCCATCAGTCAACCTGAGTGATTCTGTAGTGGAAAGGGGCGTTGGACATGGTGTACATGAGCTCATACCAACACGAGCCAATAAGTCTGTAGCATATTTTTCCTGACTTAAGACCAAACCACTAGACTGTTTGTGAACCTCAATGCCGAGAAAATAATGAAGATCACCAAGATCCTTGAGAGCAAAATCTGAGCTCAAATGATGTAGTAGTGCTGAAATAGCTGAGTCAGATGAACTACTAACAATGATATCATCAACATAGATTAGCAGAAACATAGTGAGTCCTGACTTGTTGTAAAGAAACAAGGATGTATCAGCTTTGGATGGAACAAAACCAAGAGTATGTAATTTTGAGCTTAAACGAGAGTACCAAGCTCGAGGAGCCTGTTTCAGACCATATAGAGCTTTATCAAGTTTGCAAACATAATCTGGAGTAGCGGAAGACTGGAAACCTGGTGGTTGTTTCATATATACCTCCTCTTCCAGAACACCATGTAAGAACGCATTCTTCACATCTAGCTGCCGTAAACTCCAACCTCGAGAAACTGAGATAGAAAGAACAATTCTGATAGTAGCAGCCTTGACAACTGGACTGAAAGTATCCTCATAGTCAATACCATATCGTTGTTTGAAACCTTTAGCAACGAGACGTGCTTTATATCTGTCTATAGTCCCATCAGCATGCTTCTTAACACGATAAACCCACTTACAGTCAATAACATTCTTACGAGCAGCAGGTGGTACCAAATGCCAGGTATTATTACGAATGAGTGCATCATATTCTTCATCCATTGCCTGTTTCCAGTTGGAATCATTGAGGGCTTCACTCAAATTCTTTGGTTCCCCTGTGGATGTTAGCAAACCATATTTAACAAGATTGCCACTGTAAATATTTGCTTTCTTACCATAGGGAACTGTGCCATCTGTGGGTAATTTGGGTTTTCGAATCCCTTGTTGTAAGCGTGTACGTGGGGCAGCAATGAGAGGCAAATCATCCACATAATCAACGCCCGCAGAAAATCCCGTGGAATCAGCATTATCAGCCGAATCTGAAGTACTGCCGTCCTCAGCAATCAATGGCTGCTGACGCTGCTGTTGGGTAATCATTTGGTCATGATGAGAACAAATGCCATCAATGCTTGCGTCGTCACCTGCAGGAACTGTGGATGAATTTGAGGGCGACAAATAGCCACTGTCGCCTGAGACAGCACCAGCACCCGACCGCACAGGCGCCGAGGTGGAGTGCGGGTCGGGGCTGCTGTCGGGTGCGCTGCTGGCAGCTCGGCTGTCCCCTGGCGCAGGACCTACCGACCGCACGGGCGACGAGAAGGAGCGTGGGTCGGGGCTGGTGGGCGGGCTGCTTACAGCGCTGCTGTTGGAATATTCCGACACAGAATTTTGAGGCAAATCCACCTCGGGATCAGCATGAGCAGTTCCAGAATCTGTGTTGTCCCCTCCTGTCTCATGCGTAGTATGGGAGGTGCTATTGGAAGCAAATTCCTCCGAGTTTTCAGCAGTATCAACAGTAACCTGGGGAATAATGTTAGTGGGAACAAGATGCAAATAATGATCATTAGTTTGCACACCCCTATCCGAACATGGAGTAGATGAATCATGTTGAGAAATAAGCAAAATTTCATCCCGTAAACGTCTACCCGCATTAGGATTGAGGGATGCAAAGGGAAAGATGTTTTCATCAAAAACAACATCACGAGAGATATACACACGGCCAGTGGCGACATCAAGGCATTTTACTCCTTTGTGTCGTGGACTATATCCAAGAAAAACACATTGTTTTGACCGGAAAGAAAGTTTATGCTTGTTATAAGGACGAAGATTTGGCCAACAAGCACAACCAAAGATTCTAAGAGACTCATATTGTGGTGTAACTTGAAGTAGTTTTTCAGTGGGAGCGGCAAAATCTAGGACTTTTGTAGGAAGCATATTGATAAGAAAAGTGGCTGTAATGAATGCATCATCCCAATATTTGAGAGGCATGGAGGCATTAGCAAGCAAAGCAAGGCCTACTTCAACAATATGACGGTGTTTACGTTCAGCAGAACCGTTTTGTTGATGAGCATGAGGACATGAGACATGATGAACAATGCCTACACGTTGAAAGAAACTATTTAATTTCTCATATTCACCACCCCAATCAGTTTGCATGGTGAGAATTTTGCGACCAAACTGGCGCTCAACATATTGTTGAAAATCAAGAAAGACTTGATAAACCTCAGAACGTTTCTTAAGCAAATAAATCCAAGTAAATTTGCTAAAATCATCAATGAAGCTTACATAATATGCATGTTTGCTTACAGAAAGAGGAGCTGGACCCCATACATCAGAGAATATTTGTTCCAAAGGAACAGTAGACACACTACTGGATACGGGATAGGGTAGCTGATGACTCTTAGCCTGCTGACAAGGATCACATATGTAAGGATTTATTTCTGGAGAATGTAAAAGTTTATGCTTCCTAAGGATTTGCTGAACAATAAACGAAGATGGATGTCCTAGACGACGATGCCACGTAGAGGATGAAGGCTGAACAGTAACCAGAGCATGCTTGGGGTCCGAAACTGGAACAAGAGGATATAGGCCACCATGACAAGGACCCCTAAAGAGGATGCGCTGCGTTTCCTTATCCTTAATCAAGAAAAAGAAAGGGTGAATTTCCATGTAACAATTGTTATCAAGACTGAGTTTATGAGCAGAAATTAAACTCATAGATGCATCAGGGACATGTAGAATATTGCGAAGGTGGAGAGAACTATCAGGGGTGTGCAAAACAGAATGACCAATATTAGCAATATCCATACCTTGTCCACTAGCATTATTTACTTGATCACCCCCCTCATATGTTTCATGCACATTAAGCTTATTGAGTTGTCCCGTTACGTGATTTGTGGCACCAGTGTCAACATACCAATTTGTATCAACGCCATATGCACCTTTTGTCTCCTTTGGTGGCTTGTCATCATCATCATCATCACCATAGCGCCACCAACATTCATCTGCGGGATGTCCCTCCTTCTTACAGATCTGACAGAACACACCATCCTGCCATGGAGAAGCACGGCGATCCTTACGCTGCTGTTTCTGACGGTTCTGATTCTGACGTGGACGTTGCTGCTGTTGTGGTTGTTGCGGAGGAGGGGGAGGACGTGGCTGCGGTGGCATGTATGGAGGCTGTGGGTATGGGGTCGGGTAGGGTTGGTGATATGGTGTCGGGTATGGGTGCGGTGGGGCATAAGGGGGCATATAGGGTGCAGGTGAGTAGGCAGGTGCATAGGAAGGTGATGGCATAGGTAGCTGTGGTGGCATAGGAGGTGGGTGCGGTGGGTACTGCGGGGAGAAGTAAGGAGCCGTATGCATGAAGGGGGCCGGCGAGTACTGCTGAGCCGGCGGCATAGTAGACTGTTGCTGATGGTGGGGAGGCATATAGGGCCGAGGCACTCCACCATATGGTACGCGAGGGGCGGCATTAACAGAGGACATGAAGGATCCACCACCAGTACCGAGGACAGTATTTGTTGTGGAGAGCATAGCATCACGACTTTCATAAGAAAGAAGTTGAGAGCACATATCATTGAGGGACGTGGAAGGAACCACTTTGAGAGCAGCAACAAAACCATTATAAGAGCTATCAAGTCCATTCATGATATAATCCTTGAGTTCATCCTCATCAACAATTTTTCCAGCAGTAGCAAGTTCGGAGGCAAACCCTTTCATCTTGGTGATGTATTGCTGGTCAGTCATATCCTGTTTCTTGGTATTTGTAAGAGCACCACGAAGATTAGAGACACGTGACTTGGATTGCGAGGAGAACAAATTGTGAATTGCACTCCAAACTTCAGCAGCATGAACCAATCCATAAACGTGAGAGAGAATTTCCTCGGACAGGGAGTTGACGATGTAGCTAACAACCTGTTGATCACGAGTAATCCACACATCATATGCAGGGTTGGGGACCTGCGTCTTTTTCTGATTGGAGTCCTCATGTTCGAGGAACTCAGGAGGAGCCGGTTCCAGTCCTTCTAGGAGGCGCATCACGCGGGCGCCACGCAGAGTGGGGAGGACCTGCGCTTGCCACGAGAGAAAATTCTCTCTATTGAGCGACGTGGTTGGCGGGGCACCGATCGAATATCCACTGGTTGAGGAGCTGGCGGCCATGATGAAGTTGTGGGGACGTAGAGCAGACGTGCACGGGACAACGATCGGAACAGTAAACAGCCGAACCGATCGGATGGAGTAGTTGTAGTCGTAGAGCAGCTGGCCAGCGATCGGAAAAACAAAGCGATCGAAGGTAGCAGGTCGTTGTCGTACAGCAGCAGACGACGGATCGGCAACCGAGGCGAGCAGGGCAGCCAAGCGATCGGAAGCAGCGTGTATCCGGGAATCGATTGGCAGCAAAAAAAAGCAGAGCAGCCGAACCGATCGGAAGGAGCGTTGGTTGTAGGTCCTGTAGAGGCTAGCTTGAGTCGTAGATGTGCAGGGTCGACGAGGAGATCGGCGACGAACGTGGACTGGCGGCGGCGACGGAGAGGATCCGCGGCGGCGGCTAGATGGGTGGAAGGGAGGGGCCTGATACCATGTTAATGTTTAGAAGAAACGGTCGTACCCGTTAGGGTCGCCGGGTACGTGTTAATATACACAGGAAAAACCCCTGTGAAGGCAATACATGAGGAGTACGTATTGGGGTAGGGTACTACCCTATACCCAATCCGTACGGTACAATGAGGTGTTGCACAATAACTCTAATATTTAGAACCGATGTTTAATGTTCAGTTTGGAATCTAGAGCAGTCCTTAACAAAAAAAATCATGATAAAAAGAAAAAGATAGATTATTTGCAAAGCAAAGAACTTCGAAATTTTGAGAAAAATGATGTTAAGACAATTACAGATGTAGCACAACAACAAATCTTGAAACCCAGCTGACCAGTGCAAAGATACGGAATGAATACATCTACATTCTACTTCATCGTTCTTGTCAATATGATACTGAATCTACCACTGAAAGGGCATAAAAAAGTATATTTAGACTATCTGTGAGAAAACCTTAAATCAAAGATACACATAGATCGGCGCAAGCCTCGGCAGACTATACAAACCGGCATACAACTTGGAGGTCCCTACCGACGGCTCGACACCTAGAAAACTGCATTTGTAGAACATTTATCTCCCCTTAATATGGATTTCTTACAAAAAAAAACTCCAGAATTAAGATTTGATGCTATGTAAATATCAATAAAAAATAAAAAAGTAATCCTCCCCAGTACGACATGGAAGCTATATGAGGTACCTTTGAAGACCACAAAGACGACATACATTAGCTTCTGAAAACAATATCAAAGTCTCCTAGCCACCTTTTAATCCTAAATTCATATCCTAGACCTATATTTATTTGGTAATTTCCTTCTGTTCCTCTGAATGCAAGGCACTTCTTTTCAGTTGCCGAGAATATGTCTGCAGCAGGCTCATAACATGCTCATTCCTCAGCAGCAACTCCATTGCAAGAGTTAGAAAAGAAGAAAACTGCCAAGAGAGTATGAAGCCTGATTTCCAACATATTTCCTGCAAGAAATTTTGAGTATTCTAGTATCGCATCATTCTATTCGTTTGAAAACTACCAGAAAATGAATGCTACATGAAAGAAGCCAACATTCTTAGATAGCTGCTCTGCACATGATAACCATGCTAGAACGTGAGATGGTCAACATTATAAATCATTTTTTAATGTAGCAACCACTAATTTCACTCCAAGAAATAACGAAGAATGTTTCTTGCAAGCAGAAAGAACAATGTCCAAGGCAACCATCAAAATGCACAAGCTAAAATCCTAATGACCCAATTGACACCTGAAGTGTGAATATCAGATAACTCACATGAAAAGTAGTTCCAAGTTACAACTAAAACCTTGACACAATGAGTAAATAACTTGTGAATTTTTCTAACAATCCTAGTCAAGTATCCACTAAAGCTACTCGATTTCGGCGGAAATCATATGAATTCATCACTAGTAATACACACACTAAGTTTATATGAAATACGGATTATTATCACTGGAAAACTACACCAAAATCAAAATCCAAGTGTGGAGACTATATGCTCAGCATGGCATCTGTACACGATAAAAATTGTCTTAGATGCTAGTTGCAACTGAATCGTCGAAGCACATGTCAATATCTAGTAACTCAAAGTTTTCAATCATGATTTCGGTAATAATTAATTTGTACTGCACATTCTATTTGGTGTTACTTAGTAGTTGTAATCATTTATTTCAGTAATCCGCTAGTATGCCATGAATCGATAAGAGGAAAGAAAAATAGAAAAAAGAAATTATGGCAACCATAGAACTGCAACTAAATGCAAAGGATCTATACGACCGAACATAGATATATAATTTTACAACCAAAGAAACCGCAGAATTGTTTTAAAGCCACAATAAGACGTAAAGTTGTATAATGAACGAAGATCACTGACCATTTTTAAGACTTGCAATATCAGGGGCAAGGCATACATTGCATTAGGAACTGTCTTATAGGCCAGCCATGGGGAAGGGAACAAATTTAGCGTAACTCATCAAGGCAACATACTCGTTAGGAATTAGCCCTGAAATAACGGAGAATTAAAATCTTAAACCGTACCTATTCAGCAGCTAAAAAAGGAAGTAAGACATTAAGTGAGAAATGGAGGTAGTGAATTAAAGATCAACAAACAAGTTTTTGCATAAAGATCATAACAGTATATAACAGAGCCAGCTGTGTCTTTCAAATCTCGTTACTTAGCACACTGTCTGGTGCTTCAGTTTAGACCATCTTCTTATGTGTGCAACTCCTCCTGGTGCATATGAGATTGTAGATGTGTCTTTCAAATGTAATACTGAATCATCATATAGTTGAGAAAACCCACTCCTAAGATAGTATTAGGAGCAAACTGACCAGGAAAAGGCCTGTCAAATTACGGCTCTATTAAGCAACAACATGTCTCTTTATTATGTAATGAATCTTGAGGTAAAAAAGTAGAAAGTGTTACTGGAAAAAAGCTTCCTGAAAAAAAGCCATATTAGTCGATCTGTGAGTGGCGCATAGCTCAAATAAAAGTAATCACATACTTGATATGGAACATTCTCCTAAAGCCCCGATCATGAGAATGAATATCTCATGATTTCTTAGTCTAAAACAATGCAAGATATACAAAGGAAGAAAGAACTCCATCAGTTCAAGAAAGAGACATACCATGGGGAGCAGAGTGCATGAGTGAACACGGAAAAGACAATGTAACCCGCCCACAATTGTCCGTACCACTTTATGGACATCCATTTGCCATGAGAATGGCGCGGAAAGTACGATGACTTGGCCCCAGACCGAAGAAGCATTTGCACAGCGAAAGTTAGAGAAGACGAGCTGATTGTTTGGGATGGAGTGAGGAAGTGCCTAAGAAGAGGTTCGGAGAATCAGTTCACAATGAGTACGTGACACTCTGAATTGCACAAGTAATATATGTAGGATTATGACCTAAGTATCAAAATGACTGAACAGAAACCGATTCAACAAAAATCCGTCAGTTTCTTTTCAAAGTAAAATATGTTCAGTTCTCCTTAGAATGAATATGAAGCTTCTTTCGACAGGTAAATTTCAAGGAGACTAAAAAGTTTAAGATCTAAATTTTTTTCGACGGGTCTTGACTTGTGCAGGAGAGGAGCACTAATTATTATCTGAACTTTCCTATGCACAGGGGGTGTCTACTGATGCAAATTCAGAGCCACAGAAATCACAATAGCAAGCAGGACGGTCTCTCAAACTTAGAAGAGAACGTGCTTGCAGCCTAGCAGGTAACATAATAGAAATCTACACATATTACCTTGCGGTTTGGAACTTGAAATAATACATGCATGCAAAAAATGGAAATGCAAATGTCCAGTGAAGTAATCATGTACCGGGTTGCCTGGCAACTCAGCGCCACTGGAATCGCATTGACAAACAGGACGGTCCCTCAAATTGAAAAGAGAGCATACTTGCATCCTTGCAGGTAACATAATGAAACCTACACAAATAACCATGTAGTTTGGAACCGTGAAGATGATACAGCTTGTGCCCCAAAATGCTGTTGAACCTCAAAATAAATGATATTGGATACCAATATAAGATACCATAGCCCACAACCTGGTTATTGGAGGAATTAGAAGACATAAAACCAGAAAAATTTACATCCCCTAACCGAAAGAGGAAGAATAATTTAAAGTACACAAAATAGTCTAATCTGTGCACTGTAACTACATAAGATCACATAAACAGTCAACTTGATGTTCGCTAAAGCTCTTATGTAGGTAACATATGTACTTGGGATACATATCATTGGGGTGTTAGGACCGACCAAACACGGTATCGTTGCAAAACAATTCAGAAGTTGCGCTATGATGTTATGTTTTATATGAGCTAATAAAAGCGGGAAGAAATCTCTTACCATTAATGGAACCTGCGTATTCCCTAACATACTTTTTCGTGAAGCAAATAGTTTTAGCTCTAGATGCATTTAGACCAACAGCTGATACCAAATGAAAATTACTCCCTGCATTCAAATGTAAATGTTACGACCAAGGACTGCGGGAATCAGATAACTCGCGAGCAGATCTTGTAACTCGGAGCAAGACAAAAATGTACAAATATTCGGTAATATGGTTTTGTTGTAGGCATCCATTGCTCATGGTATGAGCGACACAAAAAAGAATATAAGTTATATTCGCGAGTCAGACTGAGTATCTACATCAAAACCGAGCAGCTCAACCAAAGGAGAAGGTCTGGTTTCTTCGTGTTCAGTTGCACGCACTCGAGTTCTAAAGAAAACGGAAGAACCAAAAAATCATGAGAATGGAAAAAGTTGGGAAGAAGGAACAGGGTTTCTAGAATACTTTCAGTAATTGCCGAAGCAACATGTAACCAACTGGATCTTCAGCATGTAAATTTTGCAAAGCATTGGTGTTTTATAAATTTTAGCCTAGAACCCTCAGGACATCAAATTTGTTCTTAAACCTCATGATAAATACAAATTCATGCACAACAATTACACCTGGTCCAAAATCTGAGATCTCCCACTGTAAAGTAGTTCTGCAACAGACCAAGATATAGATACCTTTCTCCTCCCCGCCGCCGGAGGAGGCTGCCGGCAAAGGTTGCGACTCGCGTCGTGTGGTGCGGTCGGCATGCGTGTGTCCCAGAGGCTGGGAGGGACTCAGCCAACAGGCTCCGCTGAGGTCGCCTTGGAACACCTTTTCATTGAATTATTGTGCCTAGATAAGCAGAAACCTCAGAATACAAACAATCCGTAGTTTAAATCAACATAAAACAAAAACAAATTTTAGAACAGTCCCCGAATCCTCGCCTAGGTGTAGTTGATTTCTGAGCAAATAAGAACTCCTAAGAGAGAGAGGGGAACTTTCCCATAGATAAGGAAGCACCGCCAACACCGCCTGGAACGCCTTCGAGGAGGAGAGGCGAGCGGCGAGAGCGACGGCGCAGGGGTGGGCGATTGAGCGATGAAACAGAGGTGGCCGACGGAGCGCCACCGTGACCGACCACCCACCATGAGAACAACGATGCACGGGTGGCTGATACTTTCTGGCACGGCAGCGCGTCAGTCCCCTCCAGGCCTCCACCGATTTTCGACCGCCAATGACGCCGTTCCGGTCCTGTACCTCATGAAGCAAGCCCTCGGTCGCCGGCCGGGCTCGCCCGCCTCCACTCTGCCCCCACGAAGTCGCCTCATCCTTCTCGCACTGCTCTCCGATGTGGTCATGGTGGGTGGTGACCAGAGGCGCGACCAATGACACGGCTAGCATCGGGAGATCAGCTAGGGAGTCGAATATCATGGAGAAGAATTGGCAGGGGAAGTGTAGGAGTCGGTCGATGACCCGATCCAAGATCTCGATGGTTGGATTGGACGTCCACCAACAGGAGGGACAATAGACAGAGAAGAACCGGCAGACGCCGGATTAGGCAGCGACGGAGCAGCAAGCACACCCGAGAAGCCCAAATGAAAAATACCAGGTTGCAAAAGCGACGAAGAGGAAGAAGAAACAGCAGGCTGGAAAACAGAGCCAGGCGCAACATCATGCAGATCCGCACGGGCAACGCGGGCATGCTGACCCCGAAGCGCACCCCTAGAACCACGTCGTGCACGTCGCCACGTCCACGAGGAGGACGCGGCAATATAGCAGGAGTTGAAGAGAGATCATTAGCGGCAAAATGAACACAATTGATCATGGATCAAAAGTATTTCATAAACTGAACCCTCGGTAAAAGTATTTCACGAACTAACCATTTTGTGTAGCGCCCAACGGCTAGGCGCTACACTCTACATTGTAAAGTTTATTAGCCGCGGTGCTCTACTATGGACACAAGTCTTGTGCATCTCAGTTGGTCAGACTGCTATTTGGTGAAGCCTGGGTCATAGGTTCAAATCCCACATAGTACACTTTTTCGTTTTTGTTGTTTCTATTAAAAAATAAATTCGTGCACGAGAGATTTGAAACTTAGGCTTGTTGTTTGCTGAAAAAATCATATCCTACACTTTTTCGTTTTTTATTGTTTATATTAAAAAATAAATTTGTGCACGAGGTATTTGAACCTTAGACTTGTTATTTGCTGAAAGAAATCAAAACCACCAAGACCAACTATATGTTAACGCATATAAATGCACGTTTCTGTATTTGACCAATATCGTTGGTTTTTTTTATATGAATAATTGATGGAAATAAAATGGCGACAAATGCACGTTCATGTTACCATCCTACCACTGACCATAGCACAGAAATCAAAATCAACTGTATTTAGACAAAAATATGAACGTGCATTTATACGTACTAACATAGAGCTAGTCTGGTGGTTTTGATTTCTTTCAGCAAATAAAAAGTCTACGGTTCGAATCTCCTCGCACAGGAATTTATTTTAAATAGAAACAAAAAAAAAACAAAAAAAATGGAGTACAGGGATTTGAACCCATGACCTAGGCTTCACCAAATATTGCTATGACCATATGAGACACACAAGAGTTGTGTCCATAGTAGAGCACCGCGTCCAATAAACTTTATTGTGTAGCGCCTAACCACTAGGCGCTACACATTTGGGTATGTAGCGCCTTACGCCAAGGCGCTACAATGTAGAGTGTAGCGCCTAGCTGTTGGGCGCTACACAAAATGGTTAGTTCGTGAAATACTTTTACCGAGGGTTCAGTTTATGAAATACTTTTGATCCATAGTCAAGTGTGTCCATTTTGCCATCATTAGCCGACAGCCGGCGACAGGAACACGAAGAACTGCCCGTCCGATGGCGAGCGCGACCGCGACCAGGGGCACGCGTGGAACCATCCGCCGCAGGAGGGCAGCCAGAGGAGCCGCCATATCAGATAGAAACCAACATGGGACTCTGTGTTCCGTTTTCGGACGGGGTGCAATGGAATGGAACGGTTCTATACTCGTGTTCGGTTCCGACCAAAAAATTGTAATGGAATGGTTTTATTTTATGTTCGGTTGCGCCCTCTGACGAGGTTCCGTCAAAAAAAAAATTATGTTCGGTTGGAGAACTGAAAAGCGGAATGGAATGACTATATTTGTTAAACACTCAATTAATTAGGCCTAAACTTGATTTTATCATCTCAAAACCGGAGTTGGCAGAGAAATTTGTACGTGGAGCTGCCGTTTTGCTCACCTGGCCCGTCGCCGTCGCGCCTTGGCTCCGGTCCGTGGCCGCCGTCACGCCTTGCTCGCGGCCGTGCTCCGTCCCGGCCGAGGTCGTCACGCCTTGCTGGGGCTGGCTGGCTGCCACCGCGCCTCGGGCCGGCGTGCCTCAAGCTGGTTGGCCGCCGCGCCTCGGGCCGGCGGCGCCTCGAGCCGGCTTGCCGCCGCGCCAAGGGCCGCCGCGCCTCGAGCTGGCTGGCCGCCGCCACACCACGGGCCAGTGCCGTCTCGAGCCGGTGTGCCGCCACTGCGCCTAGTGCCGGCGCGCCACGGGCCGGCGCGCCTCTCCTTCCTCCGTCCCCGAGTGGCCAGATTCTGCCCTGCCCTGCCTCTGCTTGCTCCACGGCCGCCGCGGCTGCTCCGGCCTTTTCCCTCCCTCCCTCGCCTCTGCTTGTTGCGTGGGCGTCAGCTGTGGTGGCGCCAGAAGTCAGTGCAGGCTCCAGTGGCGGCGACCGGGTGGGTTCCCGTGAGCGTGGGGGGTCGAAGGGCAGGGGTGAGCGAAGGATTGGGGGTGAGGCCAGGATGCCTTTTTTTCTTCCATCGGCCTCGGTTCCACCTCGTCCGGCCGATTTGGTCGAACGTGTGCGTTCCGCATCTGCATAGGATATTCGCTTTTGCGGGACGACCTGGTTGCATTCCATCCAACAACCGAACACTTGAATACTCCTGAGGTGTGGAACCGTTCCACTCCCTTCCACTATATTCCACAACCGAACGCACCCTAGATCGAACCCATAGAGGGGGAAGAAAGCGTCGACAATGCCGAGAAATATAAGGAGAAGGGCAGACCGAGGAAGGCGAAATACAATCGGACGGAGACGTGCTAGAGAACAGACAAAATCCAGCGACAAACACCTATGGATGTGAAAGTGCAAACTCGCTTAAATCATCTTGTTTTGGAGTTTGTTAACAACACGTATATCCTTAAGTGTGTTGATGTTTTTCAGGGCTTATAAATCATATTTGCAGTGGTGGTAGTGAGATACAAAAAGTGGCAAAAGATCTATGTGTGCTGGAATTC
Source organism: Alopecurus myosuroides (assembly GCA_028641055.1). Taxonomy (NCBI): domain Eukaryota; kingdom Viridiplantae; phylum Streptophyta; class Magnoliopsida; order Poales; family Poaceae; genus Alopecurus; species Alopecurus myosuroides. The sequence continues at coordinate 219,777,530 of CM054063.1, read as the reverse complement.
CTGGTGTCTCTCTCTGGTCTTATACCGGAGACAAACCGGAGACACACCGGAGTCTCCGGTCTGAATATTTTCAGTGGAACCAACCGTGTGGCGCAAGTGGTGTCACCTCCTGGTGCCACACCGGAGACTGACCGGAATGTGTCCGGAGTCTCCGGTTTGGTACTTATCTACGAGTTCAGCAAAGCTGCGAGCACGGTGTCATCTCCTAGTGTCACTTAGGAGTATTACCGGAGACTGTCCGGAGTCTCCGGAGTGGCTCCTTCATGTGTGCCTCGTTGAACCTCAGACAGAATCTGCGTGAAGACGAAGTCCCTTTCAAAGTTTCTGACCGGAGTCTCCGGCCTGCTGACCAGAGTCTCCGCACTGGTATTCTCGCTGAAGAATCAAGAGCTGGAGCGTGTGGTGTCACCCCCTGGTGCTACACCAGAGATTTACCGGAATGTGTCCGGAGTCTCCGGACTGGGGCTCTACGCAAAACTTCAGACCGGGGTCTCCGTCCTTTACACCGGAGTCTCCTGTGTACGTTTGGCAGAAATGCCCCCAACGGCTCCAAACTTTATGAGGGGTATAAATACCCCCTCCCCTCCACCTACCTCCAGCTAGCTCGTCGAGAATAGATCTCACCATTGCTAGAGCTCACCCACCTTGCTAGGTCTCCCAATCCCTCCACCCAAAAGCCTTGATCTTTGGAGGATTGAAGGAGAAGGCCCCGATCTATGTCTTCACCAACCGGATTTCATTTCCCCTCTCATTTGCTTGAGGGATCTTTGCCTAGGGTTTCCTCTTGTGGAGAACCTAGGCTTCTTGCTACTCTTGGTGATTTGTGATTGTTGGGAGCCCCCAATTTGGTTGTGGGTGTGTTCCCCAAACTTGTTTGTAAAGGACTCGATTCCCGCCTCAAAGGGAATCAATAGTAGAAGGTGAACTAGGCCTTTGTGGAGGGGTTCATCGGAGAAGAGGGTGAGGCATTTGTGGCGTTGAGTAGGTCTTCGTGGCGAGCTCACACCCCTCCAACGAGACGTACTCCTTTTACAAGGAGGAACTCGGGAATACATCATGTCTCCGTGTGCTTCCTATCGGTTATCTCGTTCCCTTATACTTTACTCACTTGTGTTGCATTTATTGTTGTACATGTTGCATTAATTGATATCCTTGTCATATAGGTAAATTCACCTTAGTTGCACTGTCTAGAGAATTTACCTTTGTGTCAAGCCTAAACTCTAAGAAAAGTTAAAATTGGTCGTAGCACCTATCCACCCCCCTCTAGGTGCCCATACTATACTTTAAGTTATTATCAGAGCCTCAGCTCTTATATCGGGATTAACCGCCTAAGAGTTTAAGTATGGTTGATGAGACGGATACCGAAGGTTCCGTGGCGGAGGTACCCATGAATGATCTCAATGAGTTGAAAAATTCATTGACCTCATCCATAGACACCAAAATCGATGAGTTGCGTCAAGTCTTGATGCAACTCTTGGAAGCCAAAGGACCGGAGGTCACCGGCTCATCTCCTCTGGACGAAATTCCGGAGGGTGCCAAGAAAGGGGTAGATGGTGAACCACCTTAAGATGCTTCCGCTGAAAACTCCACCGAAAACGGTACGGAAGTAGATGAAGAATATCACTATGTCAAGGGATACTATTCTCCCAATCCTCCCGTCCCACATCCTCATATAATTCCTAGGGGAGATCCACCTAAAATTGATGCTTTTTCTTTTCGTGAATGTCAATATTACATGGAGACTCACTTGAACTCTTCTTGTATAGAACTTTGGAGAGTCACCTCGTGATGGATACAACACTAGTAGAAAAAGGCCTATCTGTGGCGCACCAAATTGAGATTCTGTGGCGCACCTAGGGGCCAGAGAAGGGAAGAAGAGTAGGGGAGGAGGGTAGAAGAGGAAGAAGAGGAGGGGAGGAGGCAGGATTTCGAATCCTGCCTCCACAATTCTGTGGCGCACCAAATGAAGGGGCACCAAATGAAGGGGTGCGCCACAGAATTTTTTTTTCTTTTTTTTTATTTTCTAGTCAAAATCTTAAAACTGCCATAACTTTTGTTCCTTTTGGAATTTGGCGATTCTAAAAAAAGCTCACAGGCCGAAGGCAAGTGAGGTTGGATTCCTTTTTCTCTCTAGTTTTTTTTGATATCTTGATCATTTTTTTTCGACATCGTATGCAAAAGTTATGCCCATTTTACTTTTTTTAACGAACTTTTGCTCAGAAAGTCGAAATTCATATTTCAAAATTTGATAAAAAAAGTAGACCTTAAACTCTCCGTGCATCTATAAGGGATTTATTTTTTGATGCTTTTTAGACCGCCAACTCTTCCGTCAAAAACTAGAAAAGGCGTTCCCGGGGGGGGGGGGTGGATTTGGTGCATGTGAACAGAATTTTTTGGGATGGGAATTCTGTGGCGCACGTGGCAGTGGTGCGCCACAGAAATGTCATATTTCTGTGGCGCACTAACCACCATGCGCCACAGAATAGGAGTGTGGCAATCATTGGTGTGGGCCCCCAGCTTATTTCTGTGGCGCACCCCTATCCAATGCGCCACAAAATTCCTCTTTTCTGTAGCGCACCACGGTCCTGTGCGCCACAGAATGCCTATTTTCTGTGGCGCATGCCCACCCGTGCGCCACAAAAATATATTTCTGTGGCGCACCAAGAAGCCATGCGCCACAGAATCTGTTCCATAGAAAGGCACTTCTCTACTAGTGCAAGCCTCATGACCCCAAGAACTTGACGAGAAGAGAAGTCGTAGATTTTCAACTCAACTACACCGTCTTGTCTATTCTTCAAAAAGCCGTGGGTCCTAATCACATGCCGCATCTTCAACAATATTACACCGCCAAGGATACATGGGACACTCTTGTCATCATGTTTGTGGGCAATGAGAGCTTGCAAAGGAATAGGTATGATGCCTTGTCCAATGAGGCCGAAGGGTTCTATATGCATGATGGAGAGAACCATGAAGACATGTACCAAAGGCTCAAGACTCTTGCCACCGCGTTCTCTATTGTTGGTGCAAAGTACATTGATGATGCTTGGATAAAGAGGATGTACATGATTTCCCTCATTCCATTTGAGCCCGCGGACTTGAAGAGAATTCAAGGAAGACATGATTTCTCTTCTTTGACCTCAACCCAAGTTATGCAAGAAATGTTCTCCTATCAAGTGAAAACCAAGAATGCTCTTGAAAACCGTGCTAGGGCCATAGGAATGCACAAAGGGGCATTGGTTGCTTTGAAGGCCAAGGTTGTGTCAAGAGAGGTTGAGTATGAAGAAGAAGCCATGAGATGTTGGCTCCATTGAAGGATCAAGAGTATGATCCCGTTCTCAAGGATATCATTGCTCTCACCGTGCAATTTTTTTGGAGGAATCCTCCCAAGGCCAAGCAATATGTTGATGAGAAGACCAAGTCTCGCTATGGCAATGATGGGGCTCCAAAAGTGAGATCTTGCTTCAATTGTCAAGATAAGCACCACTTTATTGCGGAGTGTCCCTATGAAAATAGAGAACTCCATAGTGGCAAGCTCATTCGCAAGGACAAGTCCAAGGTTGAGTACAAGAAACCTCATTTCAAGAAGAAACCTTTCAACAAGAATTGTCCCACCAAGTTTGTGCTAGTGAATTAAGAGTAGTATGATTCCGGGAGTGATCAAGAAGAAGAAACCACAAGTGAAGTGGCCGCTCTTGCTATTGTTTCTACTCCATCGTCTTCATCTCTCTTTGAATCCCCCAATGAAAATCGTCCTCACCCAAATGCTAAGTGCTTCATGGCTAAGGCATCGGAGGTATTACCTTCTCCCAAATCTAAGACCCCAAGTGAACTAGAAAATCTTGCTAGTCTTAGAGTAGAAGATGAAATGCTCTCTTTGGAACGTTTTATGTCTAACATACAAGGGGAGACCAAGAAGTACTTCGATCATCTCATGAGCCAGTTGGGAGAGGCCCATGAAGCTCTTGAGAAGAAAGGTGAGGTTGAAAGAAGGGATGCGGATGAAATAGCATCCCTCTCTATGACTCTTGAGGAAGAGCATGATGGTAGAGTTTCTCTTGAGGAGGAACTTGAATCTATTGAAGAAACTCATAATGAACTTGTTTCTAATATCACTAAGGAACGTGACCTTGCAATTGCTAAATATAGAAAGGCTAAAAAGGATAAGGTTTAGTTTGGTGTTGGTCATGGTAAACTAACTGAGGAGTTTGAAAAGCTAACCAAGGCTCACAAAGCATTGGAGAGCCAACACTCATCCCTCAAATAATTGCATTAACAACTTCAAACTCAACTTAATCAACTTAACAACCCTAGAACCTCCACTTCTTCTTGTGATCATGCAAATGTTATTGAGGAAAATTCTTGGTTGAAGGATGAGCTAGCAAGGCTTAAGGGCAAAGGCCCTCAAGTTGAGAAGGTTGTGGTCTCTATCCCACAAGTGGTTGCCCTAGCTCTAATGTGGTTGTTGCTAGACCACAATTGAGTGCTCCAAGAAAACAAGTGGGCAAGCAAGGTCTTGGTTATGTTGCCAAGAAAAAGAACAAGAAGAAGAAGAGCACGAAGAAGGACAACAATGGTGCTTCGAGTGGTATTGTCATTAGGGACAACACTACTCGTAGCACGCCCGCACAAGCAATCAATGTTGCTTCGAGTAGTAGTGTCATAAGTGACAACACTACTCGTAGCATCTCCGCGGGAACTAACAATCCACACCATTTCTTATATGTTGATTATTATGGTGTTGTGCAAGCTAAATATGTTGGTCCTATTGAGGGTTACATTCACTATACGATTTGGGTTCCAAAGACCCTTGTTGCTAACATGAAGGGACCCTCCTCGGGTCCTTACTCTAGTCAATGATCTCTTGCAGGAGTCTGCTTCCGGTGGGTCTAAATGGATAATTGATAGTGGATTCACTAGTCATATGACCGGAAGCAAAGAACTTATGGCGGAGTTGCGCCCAAATGATATTTATGCAATCCTCACCTATGGAGACAAGTCCAAGTCTAAGGTATCGGGGTTTGGCAAGGTTGTGATTGCTCCTGATATCACTATCGTGGACGTCATGCTTGTTGAATCCCTTGGTTACAATTTACTTTCAGTACGTTCATTAGGGAAGATGGGTTGCTCCGTCTTCTTTGATCCTGATATTGTGGTATTTTTGAGGTGCAAGACTCTTGACGTTGCAAGAGTGGGACATGTTGAAAATGAGTTGTTTGTGGTGGACTTTTCGAAGTCTACCAACTCTCAATCAATGTGTCTTTTCGAAAAGGCGGACGTGGGGTGGTTGTGGCATCGCCGCTTATCCCATGTCAATATGAGAACTTTGAAAAGTCTTCACAAAGGTGGCCTTATTGTAGGACTAAAAGAAAATGTTTCCTTTTCCGAAGATCGCGTTTGTAGGTCGTGTGTTGAAGGAAAGATGCATGATCTCTCGCACAAGGCCAAGACTAGTATCTCATCAAAGAGGATCTTAGAGCTTCTCCATGTTGATCTCTTTGGTGCCGTGCCCGAGGCAAGTCTTGGAGGCAAGAAGTATTGCTTGGTGATTCTCGATGATTACTCAAGATACACTTGGGTTTATTTCTTAAAGTGCAAGAGTGAGACTCAACAAACCATCATCGACTTCTCCAACCAAGTGCAACGTCAACACGATGTGCTTATCATGGCTAGTAGAAGTGATAATGGTTCGGAGTTCAAGAACTACACTTTGAATGAATTCTTTAGTGATGAGGGCATTCGTCATGAATACTCCGCTACCTACACTCCTCAACAAAATGGTGTTGCCGAAAGGAAGAATCACACTCTCTTGGATATGGCAAGGACCATGTTGGCATAGTATTCTTCTCCCCAATATTTATGGGCCAATGCCATATCCACATCATGCCACTCCTCTAACCGCCTCTACATCTGCCAGGGCTTGGACAAGACTCCATATGAGATCCTCACTGGGAACAAGCCCAACGTCTCCTACTTCTGTGTATTTGGTTGTAAGTGCCTTTATTTGATCAAGAGTGTTAGGTTTTCTAAATTTCAATCCAAAACTATTGAGGGTATATTTGTTGGTTACGGTGCCGAATCCAACACTTATAGATTCTTTGACAAAGCCTCACGGATTGTCATAGAATCTTGTAGTGTGGTTTTCGAGGAAAATGATGGCTCCTAAGTGGCGCAGTTTCATCTTTCTAATGTATATGTTGAAATGCCTCAAGAAGCCATAAGAAGGATGGGTGTGGGATTTTTCCGCCCATTTGAGGGAGACCTTATGGCGAATCGATAAGGACTACGCTCTACTCAAGTGGAGCCCTCCTCTACAATAGAAGAACAATCCAAGGAGCCAAGTGATGCTCCTAACCAAGAACATGTTGAAGACCCTCCTCTTATTGACTAAGTTACTACGCAAGATGCAACCACTCTTGTCATTCATGCTAGTCAAGGTCAAGGCCAAGATCAACCATCCTCATCCTCCTCTCCTCAAGTTGAAGCTAGTGTTGAAGAAGTTTTTGTTGTTGATGATGATGATGATCAAGGCAAAGTTGGTCAAGACGGGAACCAAAATGATCAAGATGATCAAGAGATTCCTCCTCGCAATAATGCGGAGATCGAAGCCCGTCGTGCTAAAAGGATAAGAAGAGCTTTGAAGCATATTGATGCCCAAGAAAACAAGGTCTTGGAGGATATTCAAGCTAGAAGATCCACAAGAAAGCAATTGGCACATTTTAGTGAGCATCAAGCTCACATATCTATGGTCGAACCAAAGAAAGTGTTTGAAGCTCTTGATGAATCCGATTGGGTTGAAGCTATGCATGATGAGCTCAATAACTTTAAGCGCAACAAGGTTTGGAGATTAGTTGAGAAGCCCAAATATTTCCACAATGTTATTGGCACTAAGTGCATTTTCAAGAACAAGAAAGATGAGCATGGCATTGTTATAAGGAACAAGGCAAGATTGGTAGCTCAAGGTTACACTCAAGTTGAAGGCATTGACTTTGATGAAACCTATGCCCCCTTGGATCGCCTTGAGTCCATCCGTATCCTCCTTGATTATGCTTCTTCGCATAATTTCAAATTGAAACAAATGGATGTAAAAAGTGCTTTCTTGAATGGTCCACTCAAAGGGGAGGTATATGTTAAGCAACCTACGGGGTTCGAGAATCTCAACTTCCCTAACCATGTCTACAAGCTCGATAAGGCTCTCTATGGACTTTAACAAGCACCACGTGCGTGGTATGAGGACCTTAGAGAGTTATTGCATGACCGTGGTTTTGAAGTTGGGAAGATCGACCCCACTCTCTTCACAAAGAGAGTAAAGGGAGAGATTTTCATATGTCAATTCTATGTGGACGATATTATCTTTGGCTCAACTAACCAAGCTTTCAATAATGAGTTCTCAAAGATTATGACTGACAGGTTCGAGATGTCTATGATGGGAGAGCTTAAATTCTTCCTTGGCTTTGAGATCAAGCAATTGGCTCGAGGGACTTTCATTTCACAAGCCAAGTATACCCAAGACATGATCAAGAGGTTTAACTTCCAAAATGCAAACATCAAGCCATCTCCTATGCAGGTCAAGTGCCACCTCGCGTAACCCGAAGGGTAAAGATGTGTACCAAAAGTTGTATCGTTCTATTATTGGTTCTTTACTTTACATTTGTGCATATAGGCCCGATATCATTTTGAGTGTAGGTGTGTGTACAAGGTATCAAGAGGCTCCTAAGGAAAGCCATTTAATGGCGGTCCATAGGATCTTTTGGTATCTGGTTCATACCCCACAATACCAAATTCCGCGCGATCAGGGACATTTCAATAACGTTCCGGATGGGCTCCAAACCGTCGCTAAGGGCAATCCGTGACGGTTTACGCGACGGAATGAAAACGTATCAGATCGACTGTCACGGCGATTCTGTGACGTTTATATGAACACTAAATTGTTAAGGCTATCCGTAACATACAACAAATCGTCGCCACCAGTTGGGCTGTCCGGACTAGTCCCAATAAGCATAAACGTTTTTATTTCGTCGCTATGAGGCGACACGTGGAAAACGAGTTTGTAACGGCCGTTATCGTAATCAGCTGACGTGGCTAAACTTTTAGTCACCATAAGCAAAACGTGGGAACTTTTTTCATGTCACCAGTCATTACCAATGAGGCGAAACCATGTGGACCAATCGAAATACACCACATGGAAACAAAATGGTGATGTTGGGGGAACAGGCAAGGGGGAGCCATACAGGCCACTGATATAAGCTGGATATCGCCCAGAAGGATGAAGGCTACGTGATCCGGGTTGTGTCTAGTGGATCCAGGTTATTTCTGGTGGGTCCGGGTTATGTCTGGTGAATCCGGGTTACATCGAAGAAGAACCGGGTTAGCGTAAGCATAACCCGGACTGATAAAGAGATAGCCCAAGGCCCAGGAAGGAAGACATGGAGGCCTGAGAACCCGGAGGCAGCCCAAGGCCAGCAAGGAAGAGTCGAATCATTATGAGAACCGGAGCGAGGTGGCTAGGAGCCGGAAAGGATTAAGACTCCGAGGACGGGCGTGACCCGGACTCTCCTTGTAACCCGGAGGTCTCGTCCACTATATAAGGCGAGACCCTGGGACGTAGAAAGACAGGTTCTAAGTTGATAGCTAAGGCTCGAGACATCGAGAGCTAGAATCGCCCCTTGTAATCGAGACCTTGTTCCCCGATAGTAAGAAGGCAGGAGTAGATTTTTCCCTCAACAGAGGGGCCAAACCTGGGTAAACTCACGTGTGTCGTTTTCACATTAACCCTTTCAAAGTTTCGCTTAGAAGCAATGGACTCACAATCTAGTTCTCGTATGAGGACACTTGCCGTGACAAAACCAAGACAGTTGGCGCCCACCGTGGGGCCTGCTCGCGGAAGCATCGTATTTTCAGAAGAAGAGCTACCTGGGATCGAGAAGCTCGTGATAGGCCGGCTTAGGAGGAGCCGGCGTGGGAACTATTACAACCATGACACATGGGGCCCTGAGTTCGCCTCCGTGGAGTCAGGATTTCACGTCCCATTCGGAGGGATCCATGTCTTCATTGGGTACATCGGGACAACAGTTTTAGAACCGGACCAACTATCAAATTCGGTATCTGAGAAGACCGTGGTGGCAGATTCTGATGAGGAGTCCTCAGTTGGGAATAATTATGATAGTGATGAAACAGGCTCGATCCACCAGCTCTTTGGAGATCGGTTAGGAGGAAACCCAGATCTGGATATGCAGGGTTTCGTTGAGGAAGCTTATCACGCTGTTGTCTACATGGCTGGTCCCACACGACCAACCGGGCCCAAATACGACTCAGAAGGAAACCTGATCACAACGAGGCTTCAACCACAAATCAAGTTCTCGGAGCACCAGGCATTACGGGCACAGCACCAACCGGGCCAACGGTGGCCTCGGGAGGACCAACGGCGACACATCCAGCAGAGCATGGGGCAACCAGCTCCAGGTCAGGAGAAGCAGTGATCGACCTAACCGGGCCTGCATCATATAACCCAAGGCCTGAGTTGATGACCGCAATGGATTCGTTAAATGAGATTCTAGCAACGTCGATCACCCCGAAAAACCTGGCACAACGTAACTCGGAAATAGCAAGACTCCGACAGCAAATAACTCATGCCCGTCAAGAGATCGAGACAGAGGCGACCTGTATAAACAAAGCTCGGTTGGAGGTTCTTGAGGAAGCTACACGTTTGGAAAGGGAAGGAATTCGCCTCACTTTCAGGCAAAGGGCGCTAGACTCAGTACAGAATAGACGTCACAGTACTCGTCTGAACAACGAGTTCGGAGTAGGGCTCGAGCCCACTAATCTTCAGAACTTATTTACACCCCTCGATGTGAACCCGACAGCTGGTAACCCGGCTGGCCCAGGTCGTCACATGAATCCGCCAGCTCTCCCTGTTCCGGCTCATCCGACGCGTTTCTAGCCACCCGTCCAGCTACACGGTAACCCAATTCCAATGCCAACTCCAGCACATCCCCTGCAAGAAAGGTTTCATACGCCACCGGGTCACTTCAATAATCCAATGGATAACATCTGGGCAGCGACTACTAGCCTGGCACAGATCCCAGTCGACCCCAATAACTCTATGGCCGTCGAGGCTCAGAGGGCTATTGAGATGTTGCAAACAGCAGTGGTTCAGCAGTTGAATTACAGTAACCACGACATGATACACTCAACTCCCTATCAAAGTAGGACAGCTTTGCCGAGGAGTCACCATGGAAATTCCCCAGCCCTAGCAGGATCCAGCAACGCTAACCGAGGGCAGCCTAACCCACCTAGGCAAGCAGTATCCTATGCGCCCGGAGTCCTAAATACAGGACATAGTCTTGTAGAACCAGGAAACAGGAATCAAGGTCATGTTCAGACCCCGGTTCAAATCGCGGTCTCAAACCCAGTTCAGCCGGGTCTCGAAGAATTGGAATTCAATGCCTCGGTCCTGCAATCAGGAACGAGAGAATACCAACCGATTTCAAAGGACCCCGTAGAGTTGTGAATTATACACCTGACATGGAGCCTGCAGACTGGATAGAGGGATATGAGATGGCCATGGAGATATTGGAAGTAAGTGACGTGGTGTGCGCGCGATATTTAAGTGTGATGCTGGAGGAACCTGCGAAGTGTTGGTTGAAAAACTTACCCGCCAACTCGATTAATAGCTAGCAGGAGTTGAAAGACCAGTTCATCAAAAAAATTCAAGGAACCTGCAAGCGGCCGACGGAATTGTAGATTTGATCCATTAAAGCACAAGCTGGGGCGTATCAAGCGATACGTAAATGATATGAGAGAGTTAATGGATGCAATGACCAAGTATGCATAGTTTGACAAAACAAAGGATGTGGACTCCGACGATGAGAAGTCCGCTAAAGCAAAGAAAGCTAGAAACAAGGGTGGCCAGAACCCGTATCAGAGTAGCAGCAACACCCATAACTTGAACAATAACAAGCGCAAAATGGGGAAGGAACCTCGTATTTAGTGGCTAACACAAATATAGGTTACATAAATCAGCGTCAGGGGAATAACTTCAGAGGAAATCAAATTTTTTGACCTAACAGTTTTGCTCAGGCTCAGCAGACTCTAAAAGGACCATGTCCCAGACATGGCAAAAACAAAAAGTTAGCAAATCACTCTTGGGAAAATTGCTTCATTATGCAGGGTTTCAGGCCTAGTGGTAACAATAATTATGGACAAGGAGGCAATGGAGGAGGTAGTTCCGGCAACATGGGAGCCGGACACCGAGGACCTAGCAATCCAGGACCCGGAAACCAGAATCCGGGTCACCCTGGTCAGGGTAACCAGGGAAACAGTCAAAGCGGCGGTCACCAAGGAGGAAATTCCGGTTTTGAAACAAACCCGAAACAATTAAGCTCATGTCAATACCACGTGTTTACTACAAGTTCATGCAGGAGGGAACGCAAGGTGCAGAAACGTGCAGTCAATACGGTAGCTCCTGCTGTCCCTAGATGGCTCAATTGGTCCGAGCAGCCCATAACCTGGAGTCGGGCAGATCATCCGCCTAGAGTTGAAAGTCCGGGAAGCGTGGCTCTCGTGGTGGCTCCGCAAGTTGGAGGTTATAAGTTGGACAAAGTGTTGATGGATGGAGGAAGCAGTATAAACATACTCTATTACGACCCGTTCAAAAGGATGAACCTGCAAGAGAAACAACTCCAGCCATCGCCAACTGTTTTCCATGGGATCGTACCTGGTAAGTCCGCACAACCTATTGGGAAAATATACCTTGAGGTTTCTTTTGGAGTATTTGAAAATTACAGGACGGAGATGCTGGAGTTTGAGGTGGTTAAATTCAAAAGTCCGTATCATGCCTTATTTGGACGACCAGCCTATGCAAAATTCATGGCTAGGCCTTGCTATGTCTACCTCAAGCTAAAGATGCCAGGACCTAACGGAAACATCACTGTCAATGGGGACAGAGACATAGCCTTGGAATGCGAAGAAGTTGATGCAACATATGCAGACACCGCGTGTGCAGAAGAAGAGTTGAAACTGTATAAGTCGCAAGTTGATCCATAAGATATGACCTCGCTCAAAAATCCATCAGCCGAGTCTAAGTTAAAATTCCAGTCTGCTCAAGACACCAAGTTGGTGGACTTTACCCCCGGCGACTCATCTAAGCAGCTTAGCGTGGGGGCTCATATGACAGAAAAATAGGAAAGCATGCTCGTCAAGTTCCTCTGTGAGAATTGGGACATCTTTGCATGGAAACCTTTTGACATGCCAGGTGTCCCAAGGGAACTTGCTGAGCACAGTCTAAGTGTCGATCCTAACCTGAAACATATTCGTCAATTCCTTCGTCGTTTTAATTATGAGAGAAGAAAGGCATTTGGAGAAGAGATAGCAAGGTTACTAGCTGTAGGCTTCATAGTTGAGGTGTTGCACCGAAAGTGGTTAACCAATCCAGTCCTGGTTCTAAAAAAACAGAACTTGGAGGATGTGCATTGACTACACAGACCTGAACAAAGCATGCCCTAAGGACCCGTTCGCTTTGCCCCGTACCGACCAGATTATAGACTCAAGGATGGTTGTGAATTGCTATGTTTCCTGGATGCATACTCAGGTTATCACCAAATCAAAATGAAGGAAGTGGATCAAGAGAAGATGTCCTTTATTACTCCGTTAGGAGCTTTTTGTTACATGTCAATGCCTTTTGGGTTAAAAAATGTAGGAGCAACTTATCAGAGGTGTATTCAAAATTGTTTGGAAAGTCAGATTGGGCGAAACGTGCACGCTTATGTGGATGACATAGTGGTAAAATCCCAGAAAGGTGACACTTTGATCTCAGACCTGGAAGAGACGTTTGCCAGCTTACGCAAATACCAGATGAAACTTAACCCAACAAAGTGCGTTTTTGGAGTGCCAGCTGGAAAGTTACTGGGTTTCATTATTTCAGAGAGGGGTATTGAAGCAAACCCGGAAAAAATTCAGGCTATACATAACCTGAAGAAGCCGACTTGCCTGAAAGACGTTCGGAAGCTTACAGGTTGTGTCGCTGCCTTAAGCCGGTTTATAAGCAGGTTAGGCGAAAAAGCTATACCTTTCTATCGACTCTTGAAGAAAACTGACACCTTCGTATGGAATCAAGAGGCGCATGAGGCTTTGGAGGCTCTGAAAAAACAAGTTTCTAATGCACCAATCTTGGCCGCACCCGACAAAAAGGAACCTATGTTACTATACATAGCAGCCAATAATAGGGCAGTCGGTGCGCTCGTAGTTGTGGAATGTAAGAGGGAAGGAAAGGAGGGTCTTGTCCAGCGCCCGGTTTACTATGTCAGTGAAGTCTTGACAGAGTCCAAGCAACGTTACCCGCATTGGCAAAAGTTAGTTTTTGGGGGATTTATGGCCAGTCGCAAGCTGAAACATTACTTTCAGGAACATCCCATTACGTGGTCAGCTCAGCACCCTTATCAGATATTATTCAGAACAGAGAAGCAACAAGGAGAGTTGCAAAATGGGCTATTGAGATGGGGCCATATCACATCAAATATGAGCCCAAGACCGCAATAAAGTTTCTGGCCTGGATTGAATTTATAAATGACTGGACACAATTACAGGTTCCACCAGATAAGCCTGATAAAAAATACTGGACTATGCATTTTGACGGGTCTCGACAACTGGAAGGTTCAGGAGCTGGTGTGGTGTTAACATCCCCAAGAGGTGATAAATTTCTCTACGTCTTAAAAATTTCATTCAAGTGCACTAATAATGCAGCAGAGTATGAAGCTTTACTTCACGGACTTCGAATTGCAAAGGAGATGAGCGTAACCCGGATTTGATGTTTGGGTGATTCAGACCTTGTTTCTCAACAAGTTACAGGAACCTTGGATTCTAAAGACCCAATTATGGCAGCTTACAGGCGAGCGGTTACCCAGATAGCCGGATATTTTCAGGGATATCAGGTTTATCACATTGATCGACGTCTTAATGAGGCAGCTGATGCACTAGCTCGTTTGGGTTCCCAGAAGAAAAAAGTTCCACCTAATGTTTTCCTGGACGAACTTCATAGTCCACCGGTCAAGATTCCAACAGAGGAAGACCTAGCAAACCCAGACCCGGAATCAGAATTGATAGCAGTGTTGCATACACATCCAGAGTGGACCGAGCCATACCTAGCATACCTTACGAGAGGCGAACTCCCGCAGGACAAGGTTATGGCTCGACAGATTATCAGAAGGTCAAAATCATATACAGTTATCAATGGTGAGTTACATAAGAGAAGTGTAGTTGGAATCTTGCAGCGGTGTGTTTCTCCAGAAGAAAGATGTCAGATCTTGAGGGAAATTCATTCAGGAGATTGTGGTCATTATGCGAGTTCAAGATATTTGGTTAAAAAAAGCTTTTAGACACGGTTTTTTCTGGCGTACCGCAAATGCTGACGCGGAGAACATAGTGAAAACCTGTGAAGGATGTCAAAGGTATGCAAGATAGGACCACGTGCCAGCTCAAGATTTGCGTATGATACCCATAACTTGGCCTTTCGCGGTCTGGGGGCTTGATATGGTAGGACCTTTCAAAAGGTCATCAGATAAAAAGACTCATCTTCTGGTGGCAGTGGATAAGTTTACAAAGTGGGTAGAAGCAGAACCAATCAGCAAATGTGACGCAGTTACAACAGTCAAGTTCTTAAAAAAGTTGATTTTTTAGATTTGGTTACCCACACAGTATTATAACAGACAACGGAACAAATTTGTCAGAGGGGGAAATGCATAAGTTTTGCGAACAAAACCATATCCGACTTGACCTTGCTTCGGTAGCACATCGACAGTCCAATGGACAGGCAGAACGAGCTAACCAAGAATTACTCAAAGGTATCAAACCTAGACTGCAGGTACCACTAGAAAAAACAGCAGGGTGCTGGGTCGATGAGTTACCTGCCGTCTTATGGAGCATACGAACTACTCCAAACAGATCAACATGTTACACACCGTTTTTTCTGATCTATGGAGCTAAAGCAGTTTTGCCGAGTGATATTTGTCATGATTCACCACGAGTGGCTGCTTATGTGGAGACTCAGAACGAGTTAGCTCGTCAAGACTCGCTTGATGCTTTAGAAGAAGCACACGATCTTGCAGCATCCAGGTCAGCCATATATCAGCGGGACCTACGTCGATATCATAGCCGCAGAGTTAAAACTAGAAGTTTTCAAGAAGGGGACGTGGTGTTACGCTTAATCCAAAAGAAGGATGGGATGCATAAGCTAAGTCCTCCATGAGAGGGGCCATTTGTAGTAAGTAAGAAACTACACAATGGATCATATTACCTCATTGATATGCGTGATGCTGATAAATCACGAACATCTGATGATGAAACTGAAAGACCATGGAACATAGCCCAGTTGAGGCCATATTATACATAGGATCATTGTAATCACTATGTTATGATTGGCAATAAAAGGCAGACTTAGAAGAAATCTGAGTTACCGACATCTATATCATAAGTTTATCATTACAGTAAGACATCTTTTTTCATGATTACTTGGGGGTTGATGCTAGAGCACAGTCTATATCTGAAGAATCTGGCAAACGCCAAAATATATTGGTTATACTTGCCTGCCAGTCAGTGGTTACACGCCAATTTATGACCTAGATGTTTAAACTTGGATGAGTTAATCATGCTATAACCCGGTAAAACCGGATTACTATGACCATGAACTCACCAGAGTTAAAACACTAGATTATGTCATGCGAAAAACCGACTGAGCTAGATAGCAAAGAAAAAACAAATGAAGAAAAAATCTTGAATAAACAAGTTAAGGGTACTGCAAAATTATGTAACCTGGAAACAAAATTTTCCCATAGCCTTGCAAGAAGCTAGGTTTTCACAAAACAAATTGTATCTTAAGCACACATGTGCATTTCTAAAAATAGGACTAGAAGTAAAGCAGTTTTATCTAGCCTATTACAGACCCATCAGGGCCAAACTTATTTTCTTTCACAAATTCTAAGATTAATCTGCAACAGATTTTCCTTTCTGCTGGGTTGGGTCTTCCTTCATTGGATCTTTAGCTGCCGGGTCTTGGGGCACCGGGTCTTCTGTCTCCATTTCCACTGTCGCATGAATGACCTCGGTCTCTGTGACATCACCAGCAGGAACGTACTTCCACTCCAGCTGAGCTAGAGCATCAGTAGTGTTCTCCGGCTCATACAAAGGACGAGGTGGAGCAGAGACAGACGGGGTGGCAGTATGAGGCACGTCAGACGACGATGCTACTGAAAGCCGGTTGTCTTGCGCTCACCTGAGGAAGCATAACCCGGACACATCTCCTTTAGCTTGATTTTCTCAGCAATAGTACAAGCCTAGAACCGGCATTCCCTTTCTATCTTGGCGAAGTCTTTCTTATCATACTTGGACATATCAGCTTTGTATTCTGGAAAACCTTTTGCGAGAAGACCCGGCTCCAGTTCCGGGTGATAAGCTTTCACCAAAGACATCACCTTGATAGCTCCACGACGGCAGGATGACAACTTGTGTTCTTCTATCCATTGAGGAACATGAGATAGTTCCACAAGCATATCACTGAGCCTCTGGGGAAGGTTATCCCAGCCTCGGACTGCCTTGATACATTCTCCACCACCAACATATAATTGCCGGATCAGAGTAAATAGAGCTTTCAACTTCATGTCAGGGAGTTGGAGATTGTTGCCATGTTTCCTGCCTACAAGTTGAAGTAATATTTTTGGTAAGGACCTAGTTATGTCTAACGTAGCAAAGGAAGACTATGAACTAGAAAGACAAAAACTTTAAGATCGGAGACTCAAGCCGGATTAGCTTACCAAAAACACTGCTAGTAATGTCTCTCAGCAGATTCTTGACAAGTGTAAAACTGGTAAGGGTCTCCTCTAGGTCTTTTTCAGCTTTTTCAGCCCTTGCAATAAGGGCCTTTTCCCGAGTTTCAAAGTCCTGTTGCAGCAACAAGGTCTTAGCTTCCTTAGTATTTTGATTTTCAAGTTCCCTCTGCTGGGTCCTGGCCTCTTCAGTCTTCTTTGCTTCTTGGGCAAGCAAGTTCTTCAGATTGGAAACCTCCTTTTGAGAGGAGGATTCAAGGCTCTGCACAATTATTGGTTACATTAGTGCAAGTTATCATCAAAATCTCAATTATATAATACAACGAGTTATAACTTGGCAGATTATAACCCGGACAATGACAAGGTCATTATGAATTCAATTTTTTTCAGGATTATGATAAGTCCCGGGCAACAGCAGGCTTGTAACCCGGCCCTTGGGGGCTACATAGTTTCAGTTCAAATTCTACAGATTAAATTACAAATGGAGAAAAATTCCCGGTGTACAATAAATTCTAAATCGACACTTGGGAGCTACATGCATTCAGTTTTCAAAAAAATTATAATGTCACATAATCTTCAAGTATATATTATTGAATATAAACTAGAAGATTGGGGGCTACAAGTTATGTACATCAAGGTTACCTCATATCTTTGCTTTAGAAACTCTATGATATCATCAGTACGATGCCGACTCTCAGTAAGCTCTTGAGTTAGCGCATCAAAACCCCGTCCTTCAATATTCAGGTTAGGAGGAGTTTTGTTCTCTTTTGGCTTCACTTTTAGGTCTTCAGCGACCTTGGAGAGCACTATCGAGGTCCCAATAACTTTGGTAACCTGAGACCCGGTGATCACCACGTCTGGATCTTGAGCAGCCTCTTTTTCAACCGGAGGATCATTACCCGGGATACTATCAACCGGCTTCACCTCTTCTTGCTCTTCAGCAGTCACATCCATGTGACCCAGCGATGGGGCAGCCGGTTCATCCTTCTCTTCCTCTAGGTCTCTCTTCTCCGGGTCTTTGACAGGGGCAGCAGATGAGATAGGGTTCACCTTCAGCACAACTTGAGCCATGTGGTGATGAAAAAACCAAGTTAGGTAATACAAGCAAAGAATTAGCACAAATAAAGGATAAGATGGAAAAGGATACCCAGAGTTAATGGAGAACTCACTGGACCCACTAAAATGGGACGAGTCTGAGTCAGCAGAATCTGAATGAAAAGTTTGTCTCAGCTCGGTCCTTAATTTTCCAGCTAAAGGGTGAGATACAGTGGGCGAAACTTGAGCTTGGGAGACCCGACGAAGCGGAGTTTTCTCAGGCAAACTTAGTTCTAACTCACTAGAGTCGGAGCTCCGGGTCCTTCTTCTCTTGATCCCCTCCTCATAATCCTACATTTTCTTTACATCAGAGGATGGTTTCAAGGAGTTTTTGGACAATCGAGAGATAGGCACCTTTGCAACTGCTTGCCGGGTCCTCTTGTGGCCAACAAGGAATCCTTCTCAACCACCACGTTGGATCCTGTGATGGGAGTGGAAGGATCAAGACCCGGAGGGCTGTGAGCCGGCGAGCCATGAACCGAGGCATCTTCAGTTCCGTGACCCGGCATTTCTTCAGTTGCTTGATTCTCAGCTAATCCGGCGCCCCCTTGTTCCACCTGCTCACCCTGCGAGTAACCAGCGTCAGCTAACTGATTGTGCAAGTGACCGAGGGAATGAAATTCATAAACCTCATCCTCATCGTCACTTGATTCTTCTAAGTCTTCTTCTTCAGGAGTGGCAGGGTCCTCTGTGGTAACCCAGAAGGGATCTGATAGCTGTAAGCCGGAAAAAAATTAGGGTTATACTATGCATGGTTATGAAAACAAAGGTTACACAAACAAAAGGAACTTACATGAGGAGCTGGGTTGGCGAGGTCAAATGGCGCCAGTACAACGTTGAAGAATTTATCTTGCTCAACTCCAACTAACAGCTTCAGAGAGTTTATCATTTCTGACCTAGACAAGATGGACTCTGAATATCGCATGGGGTCCAGAGAGCCGAAGTATTCGTGGAACAGCCGGGTTCTGATGCTGAGGGGCTGGATACGCCAATCTACCCAAGTCTTGGTTAGGTCCAAACCCGTGAGCCCGTGAACTATAAGCGAGGTTACGCGCTTCAGCAAAGTCCGGATCTTGATTCTATCTGTGGGCTTGGCGTAAGAGTTCATAGTGCTGGTATAGGTCAGGAGATATGAACGTTAACCCGGCAGAGCCGGTTCACCTTCGGAGAAAGTGTTTTTGACGTAAATAGGATTTCTACCATAGTTTGGGGTGACTAGCCAAAGGAATGTCAGGATATGCAATGTCTTTGCGCCTCTGAAATGAGACCCCCCCGCAGTGCGTAAGTTCGCCCCCTGCGGCCTTTGGATTCTTATTGCAATAAAAATACTCGAGAAAGAGATCTAGATTTGGCTCTATTTGGAGGTAGTCTTCATAGAGGACTACGAAGTTGCTAACATTGAGAATAGAATTGGGGGGGGGGGGTTGGGAGATCTTGAGGGTGGAGGCCATAGTAGTTTAGGAGTCGGCGGAAAAAGAGAGACTCGGGTAGACGAAACCCTTGAAGAATGTGGGCTTCAAAAATTATTACCTCATCTGGCCCAGGTTCGGGCCGGATCTCATTCCCCGGAACGCGCCAAAATAAGCCCTTGGGCAATAACCTTGTTTCCTCCATCTCTGTAAGCCGACCTTGCGTCATGTCTGACTTACACCAGTTTACTTGGAGCTTGCCTCTTCCTAAGTCGGCAGCCCCAGAGCCGGATGCTCCTCCAGCCTTCTTCTTCCCCTTAGCGCCGGGTTTGGATTCCAAGCTTTTGTCCTTCACAATGTTTCTTCTGGGACAAACGACGGAGATGCTCCGGCCGCAGCAGCGCAGGGAAGGAAAAAGAGCTCGCGAGCAGAGAGCTGGAGGTGGAAGACGAATAGGGGAGAGCGGGGGGCGAATGACCTCAGGGGGGCCGTACCTCCGCTATTTATAGGAGGGGCTAAAAACCTAGGGTTAAGTGATAATTTTGCACAAAGGCCCCTTCAAATTACCATTTTTGAAGGAAGATTGCGATGAGATTGGATCTGGGAGCTGGGATCTTTTCCGAGGAAACTGCGCTGAGGTGAATCGGGGATAAGTCAAAAACTTTTCGGTTATCAGAATCTTGGTGATAGGTTGCGGGGTTATCTTTCTGGGAATCGGAAAGAAAATATCCTGATAATAAATGACGGTTCCCAAGTAATCCGGGATGGATATCTTTGTTGGGTTATTTCTTTTAGACTTAATGTTTTCATTTAAATTGATTTGGAAAAAAGCTTAACATGAACTTCTTAAGCTAAAACTTAGGCGTTCATGTTAACTTGGGGGATAATGTTGGGGGGAACAGGTAAGGGGGAGCCTTACCGGCCACCGATATAAGCTGGATATCGCTAATGACTCCCAAGTGCAGGAGATCAATTGTAGTATCTTTTGATAAGTATTTGAGTGTCGAACCCACGAGGAGCTGAAGGTAAGCTATCTATTCTCTAAAGCCCGTTAACCCTCTTATATGGCTGTTTATGCAAAGCAATAAGTTTGACTAAAAGGAACTAACTAATTAAAAGCAAGTGACGTGGAGTGTGGTTTGTCTAGTAACTAGTGAATCAAGTTTAAAATGCAAGTAATCCTAAAGCAAGTTTCTAAGCAAGTTTCACAAGTAGCAAGCATTAAATATCTCAAGTATCTCAAGGGAGCAAGTGTTCTAGCAATAGGTGTTTCGTTCGTGTGGTTGTCACAATTAGTGAAGCACATGTTTTAGTCTTAGTTGTTTCTTCTAGGAAGGAGCCATGAATATGTATAGTCAAGTAAATGATCTACAACCCCTTATGATGGATTATGTGGCCAAGTAATGACTGCACAAGATTGATTAAGACATAAAGTCCCACCATAGCCTTACGTTCTAAGGTCCCCTATACATATCCCCCAATAACTTAACTTTGTGGCTCGGTCTCAGGTTACTGTCACTCCCAAGTCACCACCACTCCATTATGCTACCGATGATCACCTTACATGCATTCCCCAACATATGCGTGCACTCATATATTGTACATAAAAACAATCATAGAAGATAACAAACTTGTATGCAACCAATCAACGAACTATTTCACCATTGCCAAGAACAATTCACTACTCAAACATAGACGGGGAGACACAATACATCAAGGGAATATAGTATTGCATCATACATTGTGTTTGCCAAGAGATTACAGTGGAGAGATGGAGCTGATCTTGCTGTAGATGTTGATGATGAAACACGCCGGAGGGGGGTGGAGCCCTCCGGGGGTGATCCCCGCGGCGTTTCCCCCCTCCGATCTTCTCCGGCGGTAGCCTTCTGTCTCTCTGTTTTGTGGTTTCGTCTCTCGGCGCCGCCTCCTCCTCGAAAAGGCCAGGAGACCCTTTTATAGTCGTTTTTAGGTCACGAGACACTCGGGAGAAGAAAGATCGACGACATCGGAGCCACGGGGGCAAAAAGGGGGCCCCACACGCGGCCAAAGAATCTGACCGCGTGGAGGGTCCTCTTTTCCACCTGGTTGGCCTTTTGGCCCTATACTTTGGCCCATGGTCTTCGTCTCGAAAATTCTGAACCGTGCTCTTTGGCCTTGCCCTTTTTGGAGTCCCGAATCTCCCGGAAAGTCTGAAACACTAAAAAGTACGTTTTCTGGAAAAACAGGGTTATAACCAAAAGAAGGGGGATTGTTCACAAAATCCCCCAAATCATTATAAAACATGAATATAAGTTGCTAATATGTAGTAAAAACTAGTAATAACATGCAAAGTTCATGTATGCATTTTACATGCATCAACATCCCCAAGCTTAACCCATACTCGTCCTCGAGTATGAAGGTGATAAAACTAACATGGACTTTGCATTTTAAAACAATCATGGAATATCAAAGAAAATTATTCATGCTACATATAATCAAATGATTCATAATGTAGATGAGTAGCAACATACAATTCATGTTATAAGAAATATAAAATATGCAAGCAAAGATGCTTCATGAAAGTTCACAAAGTGTATAATGAAATAAAAGCACTATGGACCATATGCATACACAAAATGAAAAATAAAATCCTATATTGGTCAAAGAATAACATAATGGCAAATACAAAATATGGTGGACACTTAAGAGAAAATTGAGTAGAGGTAAAACATGATCAAGTCTTATTTAGCCTCTAAATTATTCAACTAAAATTACTAATTGAATGTGGCATCCATTGGTCTAAGACTCTCATTGCCCCTTTATCACTAGCATCTTAAATTGTGAATGTTGAAGTAATGTGATTGACAAGGTGTTGGTTGAATGCCTCATGCCCCGTGAGTGTGAAAACCTACTCCATGATTACTCAACTTAAGATTCCTAATAAGCTTTGTACAATTATAATAAGTATTAATGACATCATAGAGAACCGCAAAGAGGTACCTCTTGCCCCATGACATGGAAACCAGCCCATGTCACAATGACAAGATGAAAAAACGGAGTAGACTCGTCATCCTTTTTTATTTCATTCACTATATGCATAGCTTCTTATTTTATTGTAGGATGTGTTTGTAGAGTCCACTCTAGCTGTAAGTAAATTTCCACCATTATCAAACATGGCTTGGGTTAGCGGCCCAATGCGTTTCTCTAGTCATAAATATACTTACTCATCAAAGCTTACTATTCCTCTATTTCATTTCGGCATGGCAGGAGTCCAAAAACAAAAGTACATGATATCAACCAAATGTAAATTTTTGTGTAATGTTGAAAGCTTTCCAGTGATACACGTTTATAGCTAGCTCCCAACCAAACACTTGTCAAACGCAAAACTTTTAGCTCCCGTTATTGGGTCATGTTTATTAAGTGCAATGAAAAATAAAGGTGTGCATTCAAAAGTTCGTGAGAGTCCTATCCCAAATTCAGCTCATGACAATTAATAAAGTGAATATCTTAATTTAGAACATAAATAACACTATAACATGGTGAACATACTCGGAATAGCTCTGAAGCTAATAGGTAGATATGGTGGACTCAGTGGAAATACTTGGCTAAAGGGTGTTGGAAACAAGTTTATACTTGTTGGAATTTTTACTTTTTTGGCTAGCAAGAGGGAGATAGTTGACCAGCTACTATGCATGCACTAGTGTCCATAGAACTACTCATTTCATGAAAAACTAAGTAAACTAACAATTAATATCAAAAACATGAATAAGAGATAGCTCATGACAACACTATTGCAAATTTCTACACCTAAAACAACATATAAATCATGCAACTATAAGTAGCTTTTATAATCAACTAAAGCATCCCTTTCCCAATAAATATAACAGCATCCAAATTAATTCAACCCATTATTCTAGTAGCTTATTCTCATAAAGATAATTGTGGTGGTGGTCTCACAAATAAACTAAAAAAAACAAAGCTAGACTCTTCAAGTTTCTGCGATAAATGCTTTGCTTAGAAAAACAGAAAGTAGACGTGTGCTAACCAAAAGAGTGTTGGTCCAGGGGGGTCTTCACCACATCCCCAAGCTTGTGGTTTTCACCACTCTTGGATATCTCTTGGCGCAGCTCCTCTATTCCCTGTGAAAAAACTTTACAAAACATGTTTCTCCCATTCTTTTTCTGTGGGGTGAGATTAGCAAGGACAAACAAAACGTATGCATGCTGCGCAAAATTCCAAAACAAATGCTCCAGAAGATAGACAATAAGGTTCATAATGTTGTATGTTCACTCTCTAGCTCGAAAAGATCAAGGAAATTCAAGTCCCAAACCCAAAGAGTGCATCCAACAAAAGAAGGCAAAATCTGTCCAGAAAAGCAATAGCAGCAAAACGAACGTTTTCCCTAAGCTAGACTCATCAAAAAAATTAATCCAATTTTTGTGCTTACAGAGTACGAAAATTTCCAGAACATACTAAAAAAATTAGCTCAATCCGACTTACAGATATAAAACGAAAAATCGTACAGTGAGCAGAATCGTGCTGAAACAGAAATTCCAAGCACTAGGATAGCAACTTTTAAATCCAAATGGGTGAAACTTGACACTTTATTGAAAACTCCAGAAACTAAACTAAATAATAAGTATCTTGTTACAGCAAGAGGACACTAGGAAAAACCAACTAAGAACAACCGGGTTGCCTCCCGTAAAGCGCTTTATTGATAGCCGTATAGCTAGGCTTTTCTTACTTAACATCATGATGGTTGGAGTGAGGTGGCTCGGCATCCCCAAGTTTGGATTCTTGTACTTATTTGATACATGTAGGGTGAGCCCAGGGGTACATCCCCAAGCTTGATTGGTTGTCCCTCTTAATCTTTGTTCAACTCACTCAACTCTTCCTCCTGAAAAATTCTTCTTACACAAATCTCAACATAAAACTTGATTAGAGGGGTTAGTGCCTCCATAAATAAAATCCACATAGGTACAGCAAAGACACATCATGAGTTGATTCTAAATATTAACTACTGTTACTACAGTTGTGCATTGCTCCTTGATCAAAAGAACCACACAAAACACAAGTAATGAGAGCAATGCAAAATAAAGACATAATCTGCCAAAAACTGAATAGCCCGTAAAGAGTAAATTTTTAGAGGCACTTAAGTTGCTCAAATCATAAAATTTAAAACTAATGAAATATGTAGTGATAACTAAATATTGCTGTCGTAAATTACCAGGTCAAAATTCCACTTCTGTGATTTTAAACATTTTTCGCAGTGAAGTTCAGGAATCTGTTTTCTGGACAGCTAATTACTATTGTTTAATCCTATCTCTCATATAAGATTATTCTTGCCATTTATGATGATAAATAAGACAGAAATGTGATTTTACAGTAGTGAACTAATATTTTTATTGTTTTTAGCTTTGGAAAAAGTTTTAATGATAGAGACTTTGCAATGGTTTCATTGGCATGAACAACACATGTTCAAGGTCGACCCCAACTTCTCCATTACTCATCCTTCTCATTTACTTTCCCAAAAAATTTATAAAATGAAAATATTAAACTAAATGATAGATAACAGTAGGTAAAGGTATTTTACATGTTGAAAAGACATAAATGTGTGCTCAAACCAAATAGGAAATTAAAGCATAAGGAACACACCAAAAAATATTAAACAATTTATTTTTAAGTCTAACCCCTTTCCTATGCATTGGCATTTTGTAATGAAACAAATAAAAGAAGCACATAATAGCAAGCATAGAAAGGTAGATCAAGTGCAACTTCAATACTTTCAGCATAAAGAGGGGAAACTTAATATTGTTGAAATATGTGTAACCATGTTTCCCTCTCTCATAATAATTTTCAGTAGCATCATGAATAGATTCAACAATATGAATATCACATAAAACATTCTTATCATGAGCCACATGCATAAAAGAATCACTACTCTCCACATAAGTAAAATCCTCATTAGTGATAGTGGGAGTTAAACATTCATAATTTTCATTGCAATCATCATATATAGGAGGCATAGTATCATCAAAGTGAATTTTCTCCTCCAAGCTTGGGGAACTAGAAATATCATGCTCATCAAAACCAACTTCCCCAAGCTTAAAACTTTCCATAGAATCAGCAAGTATATCATTTTTATCCTCAATAGTAGGGGGACTAAAAATATCATATTCATCAAGACAAACTTCCCCAAGCTCAAGGTTTTCCTTAGAAATAAAGGTGTTCAAAGAATTAGTACTACCACAAATATCATTGTTGTGCAAATAATTTTTCAATTTCTCCTCAAACACTTCATGTCCTAATTCAAGGTAGATATTATATAGTTCTAAAATTGTTTGGTTGTTTTCCATTTTATATTTTTTTTGTGTTTTAGGTTTATATGTTAGTATGCAATGCAAACAAGAATAAAAGCTTAGCACAACGCTCCCCTGCAACGGCGCCAGAAAAGTGCTTGATGACTCCCAAGTGCAGGAGATCAATTGTAGTACCTTTCGATAAGTATTTGAGTGTCGAACCCACGAGGAGCTGAAGGTAAGCTATCTATTCTCTAAAGCCCTATAACCCTCTTATATGGCTGTTTATGCAAAGCAATAAGTTTGACTAAAAGGAACTAACTAATTAAAAGCAAGTGACGTGGAGTGTGGTTTGTCTAGTAACTAGTGAAGCAAGTTTAAAATGCAAGTTATCCTAAAGAAAGTTTCTAAGAAAGTTTCACAAGTAGCAAGCAACAAATATCTCAAGTATCTCAAGGGAGCAAGAGTTCTAGCAATAGGCGTTCCGTTCGTGTGGTTGTCAAAATTAGTGAAGCACATGTTTTAGTCTTAGTTGTTTCTTCTAGGAAGGAGCCATGAATAGGTATAGTCAAGTAAATGATCTACAACCCCTTATGATGGATTATGTGGCCAAGTAAATGACTGCACAAGATTGATTAAGACATAAAGTCCCACCACATCCTTACGTTCTAAGGTCCCCTATATATATCCCCCAATAACTTAACTTTGTGGCTCGGTCTCAGGTTACTGTCACTCCCAAGTCACCACCACTCCATTATGCTACCGGTGATCACCTTACATGCATTCCCCAACATATGAGTGCACTCATATATTGTACATAAAGACAATCATAGAAGATAACAAACTTGTATGCAACCAATCAACGAACTATTTCACCATTGCCAAGAACAATTCACTACTCAAACATAGACGGGGAGACACAATACATCAAGGGAATATAGTATTGCATCATACATCGTGTTTGCCAAGATATTACAGTGGAGAGATGGAGCTGATCTTTCTGTAGATGTTGATGATGAACACGCCGGAGGGGGGTGGAGCCCTCCGGGGGTGATCCCGGTGGCGTTTCCCCCTCCGATCTTCTCCGGCGGTAGCCTTCTATCTCTCTGTTTCGTGGTTTCGTCTCTCGGCGCCGCCTCCTCCTCGAAAAGGCCAGGGGACCCTTTATATAGTCGTTTTTAGGTCACGAGACACTCGGGACAAGAAAGATCGACGGCATCGGAGCCACGGGGGCAAAAAGGGGGGCCCACACGTGGCCAAGGAATCTGGCCGCGTGGAGGGTCCTCTTTTCCACCTGGTTGGACTTTTGGCCCTCTACTTTGGCCCATGGTCTCCGTTTCAAAAATTCTGAACCGTGCTCTTTGGCCTTGCCCTTTTTGGAGTCCCGAAGCTCCCGGAAAGTCTGAAACACTAAAAAATACGTTTTCTAGAAAAACAGGGTTGGAACCAAAAGAAGGGGGATTGTTCATTATAAAACATGAATATAAGTTGCTAATATGTAGGAAAAACAAGTAATAACATGCAAAGTTCATGTATGCATTTTACATGCATCAATCGCCCAGAAGGATGAAGGATACCTGATCTAGGGTGTGTCTGGTGGATCCAGGTTATGTATGGTGGGTCCGGGTTATGTCCGGTGGATCCGGGTTACATCAAAGAAGAACCGGGTTAGCGTAAGCATAACCCATACTGATAAAGAGATAGCCAAAGGCCTAGGAAGGAAGACATGGAGGCCCGAGAACCCGGAGGCAGTCCAAGGCCGGCAAGGAAGAGCCGGATCATTATGAGAACCGGAGCGAGGTGGCTAGGAGCCAGAAGGGATTAAGACTCCGAGGACGGGCGTGGCCCGGACTCTCCTTGTAACCCGGAGGTCTCGTCCACTATATAAGGCGAGACCCTGGGACGTAGAAAGACAGGTTCTAAGTTGATAGCTAAGGCTCGAGACATCGAGAGCTAGAATCACCCCTTGTAATCGAGACCTTGTTCCCCGATAGTGAGAAGGCAGGAGTAGGTTTTTCCCTCAACAGAGGGGCCAAACCGGGGTAAACTCGCGTATCTCGTTTCCACATTAACCCTTTTGAAGTTTCGCTTAGAAGCAATGGCCTCGCAATCTAGTTCTCGTATGAGGACACTTGCCGTGACAAAACCACGACAGGTGCCATGTTGCCTTCTTCTGGGACGAAATTTGTTCGTCCCGGGCTACCCAGCGAGGTTTTTTTTTCGTCGCGAGTCTCGATTAATCAGGCGAAAGCATGTGGACCAATCAAAATACGCCACGTGGAAACAAAATAGCGCCACGTCGCCTTCTTCTGGGACGAAATCTGCTCGTCGCGGACTACCCAACACCTTTTTTCGTCACTAAACTCGTTGCACGTGCACCAAACAAATGGTGCCAAGCAACGTCTTTTCCATGACGTTTTTTCCCGTCTCGGATTTGGGTGATGTCATCAAACGTGTCGGGGACGTTATTTTTACATCTTCTAATCGCCCACTCGTAGTAGGCCACGTGGGTTTGGCATACATCGCCATGTGTCGGTATTTTCCTTGACGGATTTTTATGTTACGTTACTATGATGTCGGTTTTGGTGATATTTGGGTGGTTACATCATCGTTATAGTTGAAAATTGCACACAGGCAGAAAAGAAACCACATAACAGGCAGCAAATACTTAGTTTTTCTCACAGAATATCAAACCAACATACAGAACCTGTTTCAAGGACCACGCATCTGCTTAGCCAGCATATCAAGTAGGTCAACTCCTTCTAGTTGAGATTTCTTTAGCGCATCTTGTTTCTTCCGAATGTCTTCCATATCAACTACAAACTTCAGCCTCAGTTGCTCGGATTCTGCTTTCGCCGTCCTCATATCAGCAATTGTTCTGCTCACATTCACATCAAGCTGTGGTTTAGGCTCAGACTGTGAAAGACATGATTCCACATGGCTTTCCACTCTTCGGCATGACAAATTCACTATCATCCTCGTCCTCAACCTCTAAAGCATGCAAATAAAATAGATGAAAATAACAGATGACAAGAATGTACAAAACATAGATGAAACTACCAGATGACAAGCATGTACAAAAAATTAATGAAAACTAGCAGATTATAGTCAAACAACGGTGTGTGTCATGAACTAGAAGATGAGAAGCATAGATGAAACAGCAGGTGTCAAGCATGTGAGGAACATAGATGAAAATACCAGATGACAAGCATGTACAAAAAAATGATGAAAACTAGCAGATTATAGTCAAACAACGGTGTGTGTCATGAACTAGCTGATGAGAAGCATAGATGAAACAACAGGTGTCAAGCATGTGAGGAAGATAGATGAAAATAGCAGATGACAAGCATGTACAAAAAATTGATGAAAACTAGCATATTATAATCAACCAACTGTGTGTGTAATGAACTAGCAGATAAGAAGCATAGATGGAATCGCAGGTGTCAAGCATGTGAGGAAGATAGATGGAAACCATGTTGAAATGACAACAACAGCCTTAATTACTATAAGTGGGTTTCACGGCCTTAATTAGCTTGCCAAAACTTCTTATAGTATGGAATAGAGAAAGTAGCACAAAATATATGGCGCCACATTGATCAAACAGTTCAACACAAGATAAGAAAGTTGCACCCTAGTTGTTGCGATATCATGAAAGAATGTTGAGATACCGATTTAGGGAATAACCTGCAGCTCATTGTTCACGCTGGATTGTGATTGATATGAAACGACTCCTTCAGTGGCTTCTCATTCCTCTTCAACATCATACACATGCATGTACTGAGATCCAGAGTCTTGCTTCTTGGTCTTTGGGGGGGGGTATAGTAGGGCATGAAAGAAAACTTGCTGGCTTTACTTCAGTTCATGCATCTTTGCATTGTTTGCCATGATAGTTCTGCCACGCTCTTCTTCAATGGGGTGTAGTGGCGATCCTAACATGAATAAAGAACTAAAAGTAAAGTACAAATATAGCACTTCATAAGAACCTAATACAGCATAAATAATTAAGGTACTCATCTTGTAAGAACAGTCCAGTGCAAGTAATATAAATTATGATCCTAACTGAGACTGATAGGATCCCAAGCAAAGTGACATTAAACCTAATATGTAGTATACAAGCTAGATTGCTGCAAATGAGAAAAGTTTTACCAAGAAAGAAGGCCCCTTTCCTATTTCCGTTACAAGAAACCGCTTAGAGAGATTTATTGCATCAAACATTAGCAGTATAATTAGGATAATAATGAAGCATCAAACATACGATTAATCAGACAACCAATTTAGAAAGATTAACTGCATCGAACATAAGCAGGATAATAAGGAAGCATCAAACATACAATTAAATAGAAAAAAGAAATTTAGAGAGAATAGTTGCCTGCATCTTTAGGGTCTTATGTCTTGCAGCGTTTCTCGCCTTCAATCTTCACTCGTTTCAGCGTGCTTGCAGACATTGACGGTGATGTTGCGGCGAGGTTGGAGACGAGGTGGCAGATCTGGATGTACGGCGAGGTCGGTGGCGAGGTGGCTGACCGGCGAACACGGTGTCGAGGTGGCTGACCGGAGAGCACGGCGCGAGGTGGAAGATAACATACGGCGAGGTTGAAGATGATGTGGCAGACAGGCGAGCACAACGGCGAGGTGGCGGATCTGGACGGCGAAAAGGCGATGTGGTAGATCTGGAGGTGATCTCGACGGCGACGAGGGAGTTCTGTCAAGCGAGCTATACGGCGAGGTGTGAGACCAGGGGAATAGATGATATGTTTTGGGAGGACAAGGGGGAGTGGATATTTCGAAATAGTGGTTTTCTCTTTCGGCGAGAGAGGGCCGATCGAGGGGATAAGGCAGGGTTTCGGAATGTTTACAGAAATGCCCTCCAGGCTAAAGGTTGCCAGTTGTGTGCGGGAGGGCTGAGAAGTAAAATATCCTTGCACGAAAATATTTGGGCGGGCTGTCCTAGCGCGAATTTTTCGGAGCGGCGCGAAATTTTGGCGGAACTGCGGGAAACTTTGCTAGCCGTCCGATGCTAATGGGTGGCTTACAAAAATTGAGCATTTATGCAATTATTTAGTACCAAAAAATATGAAAAAAATCCCAAAAGTATTTTACCTAAAATCCTGGAAAGGGTCAATTATGTGGAATACTACTACATGTTGATTGGTGGCTTGAATATGCTAGCCGTTTGATGCTAGTCAACTTTTTTGTCTATACCTATCACCGGTGTCAGAAGGGGGTAGACCACTGTTTTTTTTGCTTGGTTATGTTAAG
Organism: Alopecurus myosuroides; assembly: GCA_028641055.1. Classification (NCBI taxonomy): domain Eukaryota; kingdom Viridiplantae; phylum Streptophyta; class Magnoliopsida; order Poales; family Poaceae; genus Alopecurus; species Alopecurus myosuroides. The sequence continues at coordinate 219,746,678 of CM054063.1, read as the reverse complement.
TTAGGCCATAGTTACATGGATAACCCAAATCTAGATCTACTTGTAATAAGATTCCCTCCAGTTCGCCTTAAGAAACCATAGCCACGATGGGGGAAAAGACGGAACTGCCGTTCTGGCACCTCTACATGAGCCGGAAGGGGGTTAAAAATTGGAACCAATTTCTTGGTTTTGTTAGGTTAGGCATAAGGAACACCCAAGACAATGGTAGCGCCCACCTCTTGGCAAGATTTCCGTAGTTCCGTCAGATCTGGGACATTCCGGGTCTAAGTAGTCCTCATACATGCTGAGAGAATCCGACGCCGGTGAAGTGCGCCCAAACACAGAGAGCGAGGGAATCTGGCGCATCCAAGACCCATGACACACTCTAACACATATGGTATGTCATACGCTGGGATTTGGTGGTATTCGGATGATCCGGAGCCCCCTCTCCGAAGAAAGCATAGCCCCGATGAGGAAAATGACGAAATTGCCATTCTGGCCCCTCTACGTGAGCCGGAAGGGAATAGAAAAGTGGAACCAATTGCTTGGTTGTGTTATGTTAGGCCCAATGAACACCCAATACAATTTTACGTCCTACTTCTTGGCAATATTCCCCCAGTTTCGTCAGATCTAGGAGTTTCGGGCTCTAAGTAGTCCTCGAACTCGCCAGAGAGAATCTGACGTCGGTGAATCCCTAACACTGGGAGCGAGGGAATCTTGGGAATCCAAGACCCATGCCACACTATAACACACGTGGTATGACATACAATGTGATTTGGTGGAATTCAAACGATCTTGAGCCCCCTCTCGTGAGAAACCATAGCCCCGATGAGGAAAAGGACGGAACTGTCGTTCTGGCCCCTCTACGTAAGCCGGGAGGGGGTAGCAAAGTGGAACTAATTGCTTGGTTGTGTTAGGTTAGGCCCAAGGAACACCCAAGACAATGTTTGGGCCCACCGATTGGCAAGATTCCCCCAGTTTCGTCAATACCGGGAGTTTCGGGCTAATCCTGGAACCGAGAGAGAGAATATGACGCTGATGGAGCCCTAAAATAGAGAGCGAGGGAATGTTGGTCATCCGAGACCTATGACACACTCTAACACACATGGTATGGCATAACATGGGGTAGTGGCATTCAGATGATCCGTAGCCCCCTCTCCGGAGAAACGATAACCCCGATGTGGAAAAAGACGGAACTGCCGTTCTGGCCACTCCACGTGAGCCGGAAAGGGGTAGAAAAGTGGAACTAATTGCTTGTTTCTGTTAGGTTAGGCCCAAAGAACATGCAAGACAATGTTGGGCCCACCTGTTGGTAATATTCCCCGAGTTCCGTCGGTTTCGGGAGTTTCGGGCTCTAAGTAGTCCTTGGGCCCGCTTGAGAGAATCCGACGCCGGTGAAGCCCTAACAGAGAGAGAGAGGGAATCTTGGGAATACAAGACCCATGACACACTATAACACACGTGGTATGGCGTACCTTGGGATTTGGTGGCATTCAGACGATCTAGAGGCCCCTCTCCGGAGAAACCATGGCCCAGGTGGGGGAAAATACGGAACTATCGTTCTAGCCCCTCTATGTTAGGAGGAAGGGGGTAGCAAAGTGGAACCAACTGCTTGGTTGTATTAGGTTAGTCCCAAGGAACACCCAAGACAAGGGTAGGGCCCACCTCTTGGCAAGATTCCTGCCATTTCGTGAGATCTGGGAGTTTCGGGCTCTTAGTAGTCCTGGAACCCGTGAAATAGAATGTGGCGCCGGTGAAGCCATAACACAAAGAGTGAGGTAATCTTGGGCATCCAAGACACATACCACAATATAACACATATGATTTGGCATACCCTAGGATAGGGTGGGAATTCAGACGCTCCGGATCCCCTCCCGTAGAAACCCTAGGTCTGCTGGAGAAAAAGAAGAAACTGTCGGTCTGGCCCTCTACGTGAGCCGGAAAGGGGTAGCAAAGTGGAACTAATTGCTTGGTTGTGTTATTTTAGGCCCAAGTAACACCAAATAAAATGTTAGGACCCACTTCTTGGCAAGATTCCCCCTGTTCCGTCAGATCCGGGAGTTTCGGGCTCTAAATAGTTTTGGAACCCGCTAGAGAGAATCCGACGCCGGCGAAGGCCTGACAGACAAAGATAGGTAATATTGGGCATCCAAGACCCATGACACACTATAACACACATGGTATGGCATACCATGGGATTTGGTGGTATTCAGACGATCTAGAGCCCCTCTCCGGAGAAACCCTAGCCCCGCTAGGAAAACAAATGGAACTGCCGTTCTGTCCCCTCTACGTCAGCCGGAAGGGGGTAGCAAAGTGGAACAAACTTCTTGGTTGTGTTAGTTTAGTCCCAATGAACACCCAAGACAATGGTAGGCCCCACCTCTTGGCAGGATTCCCCTCACTACTAGAGATTTGCTTATAGCAGCATATCCTACCACAGGCGAACAAGAAAACCTGTGCGCCTGGGTTAATTAGCGCAGGCGAAGCGCCAGCAAGTGCGCCTGGGGTAGGCCTGTTACCCCAGGCGAACAGAAACCGGAAGCGCCTGGGGTAAAGTGTGGCAGGGCCAACCACGGCCGACCCTGGCACGCTTCCTTTACCGCAGGTGAATAGATTCCCAGTTCGCCTGTGGTATAACAGATACCACAGGCGAGTAAATACCGAAGCGCCTGGGGTAAAAAGTGGACTGGGGTAGCTCCCTTTAGCGCAGGCGCATAGGTTCGTTGTTCGCCTGGGACAAAGAATAGCCTGGGGTAGCACCACTTAGCGCAGGCGCTTCCCATAGCATATTCGCCTGGGGTAATATTTGTCCCCAATATAAGTGCGGCCAGCCACCCACCACCACCCCTATCCACCCCACTCACTCACTCACTAGTCCAAACTCGAGCCATTAGTGCTCCTAGCTCAATCCCCTATACCCCTCCACCATTTTTAGCTAATTTAACCAATCATGTTTGTTATATTTTAGCTAGTATGCTACCCCACTTTCCCTCTTCCAAATCTCTCCACTAGATCTACTAACCGGACACTAGATCTCACCACAAATGCACCACTAGCTACTTCTAGATCTATCAATCTCTTATCGGTCGTCTCTTCGGTGATCTTCGACGTCGTCATCGCGTCTATATATTTTGCATTGTGTGTCATCTTAATAGGTGCGTGGGATTGGTCGGTGGATGAGAATTCGTTCTCTTTTTCATTTTATTGTGTTGCCATGAGGATGAGTTGCCAATGTTTTGCCGAAATGTTGATTCATTTCCTTTTCGGCAAATTTCTGGCGCTCCGCGTTACACCTTTTGTAGGAAGGTCATGCCGAATTTTTCCGTGAAAACCGGATCTAGTTAATGAAACCTCTCTCTCTTGCATTTTGTAGCAATGGTCATTGCGATGAGGACAAGCGTGGTGCATAGGTACGTGCGACGCGCGACGGCCGAGATGCATCGAAACAACCGCACCGAGATAGAGTGTCCGTGTCGGAAATGCAAGCTGGGTCTTTGTTCAAACCAGATTCTGGTAATGTGGAGAAGCACCTGCTCAGGTATAGTTTCATGGAGGGCCACACTAAGTGGATGGATGACGATGAAGACGATGATAACGTCGAGACCAATTGGGCGGCGACATGTGAAGATGATCAGGAGGAGTCTGAACATGGCAATGGAGAGGACGAAGAGGCGGCTGTCGACGGAGACGACTATAATGAAGAAGAAGGGAGTCATGGTGATCAGCAACATGCAGACGAGGACATGAACACTCCGCTAACTTCAGTCGTGCGGGACCCTCATGTTCAAGATCTTCTTCTCAAGAACACGTCGACCGACGCCAGACGTAAATCTAAGATCACGCAACTAGAGATAGACTCTGCAACTCCGTTGTATGACGCAAGTCGCGGGGCGGAGGAGTCACGCTTGAGAGTAGCTCTGGATCTTCTTGAGATGAAGGCAAAACACGGATGGACCGACACAAGCATGGACGATCTTCTGCGATACCTGAAGACGCACTTACCTGAAGGGAACACATGTGCTAGTAGTCTACAGGAGGCCAAGAAAATCGTGTGCCCCCTCGATTTACCGAACACAAAATACCACGCTTGCGTCCGTGACTGCATAATTTACCGTAACGAGCACGCGGACCAGATCAAATGTCCGGTGTGCGGTGTTGATCGTTACAAGAGGGGGACTAAGAAAGCTCCTAGGAAAGTTGTGTGGTACTTTCCACTCATTCCCCGTCTGCAGCGGTACTTCGTGGACCCCAAGGAAGCAAAGCTCATGCGCTGGCACGAGGACAGAAAGAAGGCGGTGCTGAGCGATCCAGAACGTGTTGAAAAACCAGTGTTAACACACCCTTCGGATGCACGTCAGTGGAAACCATTAGACGCATTCGATGAGGAATTCGGGAACGACCCAAGGAACATCAGGCTTGGTGCGAGCACCGACGGTCTCAATCCGTTTGGCAATCAGAGCAGCAAACATAGCACCTGGCCCGTGTTTGTATGGATGTACAACCTCCCCCCGTGGTTGTGTCTGAAGAGGAAGTACATACACATGAGTATGCTGATTCAAGAGCCGACCCAGCCAGGGAGCGATATCAACCTGTATCTCGAGTTATTGAAGGAGGAGCTAGACACGTTGTGGGAGGAAGGGGTGGAAACATGGGACGCCTTCAAAGAAGAAACTTTTCGTATGAGAGCCGCACTGATCACGACGGTGCAGGACTATCTCGGATACGGATATATTGCGTGTCAGGTGTGCCATGGACACAAGGCTTGTGTCAGGTGCATGGAATTTACCCCGTTTCTACAGCTACACAAGGATCCCGGATCTTCTAAAACCGTATACATGAGGCATCGAATGTGGCTACCACTGAACGACCCGTGGAGAAAGCGCGGAGACCTGTTCAACGGTAAAGATGAGCTCGATCTACCTCCACGCAAGAGAAGAGGAGAAGAGATCGATACTCTATTGAAGAATTGGAAAACGTGTCCTCCGTCGGGAAAGGTACAAAAGCGGAAGCGAGGAGAGAAAAAGTGTCCTCCGCCAGAAGGACCGCTCTTGGGGGTATGGAAAAGGAGGTCCATGTTTTGGGACTTGCGGTACTGGCCAATCCTCGGAGTGCCTCACTGCCTTGATGTCATGCATATCATGAAGAATGTGTGTGAGAGCTTGCTTGGCACCCTGTTCAACATGCCAGATAGGACCAAAGACGGGCCAAAATCAAGATACGACCTGATGGCCCTGAATATCAGGAGCGAGCTTCACTTACCGCCTTCTACGCGTGAACAGACGGAGGAGGACGAGGATGGGGTGGAGGAGATGGACGACCGCAAGCGGAAAACGGCTAAGAAACACCAAACTCACCGCCTGAAACCCTCTTGCTTCACTCTAAGCCCCGACGAGCTCGCGCAAATATTCACATGCCTCCTCGGAGTGAAATTTCCCTTAGGTTACGCGGGGCTGATAAGCAGATACCTAGACGCGGAGAAAAAAATCTTCAGCGGGATGAAGTCTCATGACTGTCACGTGATGATGACGCAGATACTTCCGGTTGCAATCAGAGGGATAATGGAACCGCACGTCCGTCAAACGCTCACTGGCCTTTGTAACTTTTTCGATGTCATCACTCGGAAGTCGATAAGCGTGAAGAAACTCGGAAGGCTGCAGGAAGAGATCGTCACCATCCTATGCGAGCTTGAGATGTATTTCCCACCTGCCTTCTTTGATATTATGGTACATCTCTTGGTCCATATCGTGGACGATATCACCAATCTTGGGCCGGCATTCTTGCACAACATGATGGCGTTAGAAAGAATGAACGGGATCATCAAATCATTCGTTCGTAATAGGGCACACCCGGATGGAAGCATTGTCCAGGGATTTCTCACCAAAGAATGCATCTCTTTCTGCAAGAATTTCCTAGGCGATGAGAAGCCAGCTGTTGGTTTGCCCGCGAACAAGCACCTTGACAGGTTCATGGGGGTAGGCCACAACACTGGCAAAAGGGTAATGGACGTGGACTCCTGTGGTCGGAGAGCCGACTTTGAAAGGGCCCACCTAGTAGTGTTACAACACATCGACGATGTCGACCCTTGGATAGAAGAGCACAAAACCGCGATAAAAAACAGTGCTCGCAGGCCGATGACGGAAGATGAGATATTTAGAGCACACAACTCCTCTTTCGCGACATGGTTCAAGAAGCAGATTGATGCCGATCCCCCGCCAATGACATGTGAGAAAGATAAAATTGTATTGGCCTTGTCATATGGCCCCGCGCCCAATATGATGACTTATCAAGCATACGACATCAATGGGTACACATTCTACACGGAGGAAAGAGACAAAAGTAGCGACTATCAAAACTCGTCTATAACGATGGAATCTTACACGGGCGAAGAGGTTAGAAGATACTACGGAAAGATCGAGGAAATCTGGGAGCTTGACTACGTTGGGGTAAAGCTGCCGATGTTCCATGTCAGATGGGCTACAAACATCACGAAAGAAGACGAATATTTCACCACTTTGTCGATGTATGAAGCCAACAAACCCAAGTCCAAGAACCCCACCGCGCAAAATGAGCCCTGGGTATTGGCTAAGCACGTGGAGCAATGCTTCTTCATAACCGACCCGGCAAAGCCTAGTCGTGTTGTCGTAAGGAGAGGAAAAAGGGCCCTCGTCGGAATGGATGGAGTCGCCGATGAGAAGGACTTCGACGGCTTAGTCGGAGACCCGATGATGGAAGAACCCGGTGAAGACGATGCACCATACACCACAAGAAGAAGCAGGACCACACTACCTAGGGCAGGTCTTCCATTCACAAGAAGAAGTCACAATATGGCGGTCACGTATTCAACATCGACCAAGAAAGGCAAGACTAATATTGTGACGAAAGGTTGAGAGAGGGAAATACTCGCGATATAACATGCTAGTAGCTATATGTACAATGTGTTTTTAGAGAGAAACACTTGCGGTATCTCGCTAAACCAATCTATTTACGCTCGATGCGACATTAATTTTTTTTGCACATGTTAACTTTCATATGTATGTATTTTTAAGTGAAAACCAACGTGGGGGAGCCACATATTATAGCATTCGTATTGCTCGACGTGTCCCAGGCCGCGGGGATGTGTAATTTAGAAAATCTTAGCACAGGCGCATCATCGAGAAAATGCGCCTGGGGTAATCTTTATCACAGGCGCTTTTGACAGGACATGCGCCTGGGGTAATGCCATGTGGGACCGCGCAAACCAAAATCCTACGAAATTTAGCGCGGGCGCATTATCTAGATAACGCGCTTGCGGTGCCGCAGGCCTTTAGGACCGGTTTGCAAACCGGTCCTAAAGGCCTGCGGCCATTTGCTGCGGGTAGGTAGGGGGCCCATGGGACAGATCCTTTAGAACCGGTTGGTACCACAAACCGGTCCTAAAGGCCATGAGGCCATTTGCGGCAGGGTGTGGGGCCCAGTGGACAGATCCTTTTCGAACCGGTTTGTATTAGAAACCGGTGCCAATGTGCTTAGCTCAATGCTTTAGTATTCTAAGTGACCAGATCTCACCCGCACCCGCACCCACACGAACCCACACGCCGCCGCCGTCGCCAGTGTCGAGAGGAGCAGAGCAGGTCGTCGCCCACTCCGTCGTCGCCCACTCCATCGTCGCCCACTCCGTCGTCATCGTCGTCGTTGATCCAGGTCAGCCCCTCTCCCTCCCATCCCCCTCCATCCCAGCCCACTCCGGCCCTCCCGTCGTCGTTGTGGAGGATGTGCGCCTGCTTCTGGTGGCCGCGGTGCTCCCGTCGTCGTGGATCCAGAGGAATGTGCATTATATCTCCAGGATTCAGTGCTCTTAGCGGATCTTTGTAGTGCATTTTTTTAGACTAAAAGGGGCTGCCCCCCGATTTCATTGAAATCACGAACAGCAAAGTTTTAGCAGGTTTCTTACAAACGGCAAAAGCCGTAGAACAAAACACAGCACCACACACAGGTGGGCAAGCCGAAAGGCTAAGAATTGTGAATGTGAATTGACAGGTTTCACTAGTAAAAAGGAATGTGAATTGTGAGATTAAATAGGAGTAAAAACACGCACAATAACGACATTTCGTGTGTACTGCTGTCAATTGCCTTATTATACTACTAGAGTACTGTGAATTGTGAATTGTGAGATTAAATAAGAAAGTGTACTGTTGGAAGTATCACCTAAACTCTCCGACAGGTTCCATTTCGTTTGTACTGCTGTCAATTGCCTTATTATACTACTAGAGGTAGGTGCTGCCATTTGTCTTTGTTTTGTGATAGCTATGCTCTTCTAACCTCTATGTGTACTTTCTTAATTTAATAGAACATGCCTTGCGGCGTATGTCGGTCCCGATGTGCCGAAGGACGATTCAGTGGGACTTCTTTTATGCTTCAGCTCCACGACGGTGACGTTGATTCGTTGGTAATTAACAATTCTTTTTATGTTAACTTGTTCTTTCGTTTTACTATCTAGCTTGAGACTTGTGTTTATTCTTTATATTTCTTTTTTAGATTCTTCCATGCAATATTCGCCAAGAGTTCAACCAGTTAGTTGGCAATAATGTGGAATTCAATGTTCACGGGACCACCTACATTCTTCGAGTGAAAAAAGAAAGAACGAAGACATACTTCTGCGGGGAACAGTTGCAGGCTATCATCGCCACGTACAATTTAAGCGGAAGTGATTACATTCACTTCTCAATGGAAGGACCACAACCTCGTATCAAAATTGTGTATATGGGCGGGATTGCGAGCGAGGATGGCGGGAGTGAGGAGGATATTGGGAACACTGAGGATGATATGGACACTGAGGATGATATGGACGAGCAGGACCCATGGAAACATGTGGTGGTTGCTCAAAGAGCGAATCTTAGCGAGCTTGAGAAGGACCGTGTCCTTCAGAGACTTACCCAGATAGATAGCTACATCGGGTTCCCTTTCGTGCATTGCATCACCAACACTAACATCTCCAATGGACATGTCATGGTATGTTTCTTAACATTTTCTTATTCCTATAGTTGCTTATGTTATAATGTTGCCGGTATGTGACATTGTGCTTTTATTCTTTCTTGGAATTGTGTGTTCTAGAAAATACCTATGGCGGTAGCGGACAGTGCTGACATGGAGCATAAAGGTACCATTGGAGTACGCCGTGGAGAATCAGGACATGTCACCGTAGTTCCGATCACCAGGGATAATGCTGATGGTCGCGTCATCCTCAACTCTCAAGCATGGAGGCAGTTCCATTCCGCAAGAGTTGGTATGGAGGCTGGCCGAGCTATTCTGATCACCATGAGGAATAGTGACATCCCCAACTTGGACATGATGATGGTCATCCACTACATCAGCCCAAATTAGAACAAATAATCATTTTCATCTGACTAGCTAACTCCTGGATTTATTAATTAGTATTATGGTTCTTTTCGATACTATGTAATTTTGTTGAACTATGTGGTGATGATCGAGACTATGTGTTGATGATCGATTATAAAACTTAATTGTATCATTTTGCTGTTATTCTGTCATTTTGAGACTTATTTCTGTCATTTTCCTGTAATTTCTTTTATTTTGGTTTCTTTTATTTTTTGATACAGCAAAACCATACCCCAGGCGAACAGATTACGGTACCCCAGGCGCATCTGTACCCCAGGCGTACAACGCTTGTTCGCCACAGGTAAAAGTATTACCCCAGGCGCACAAGGCCTATTCGCCTGGGGTATGTCAACTTACCACAGGCGCATTTTACTGTTCGCCTGGGGTAAGTCATTACCGCTGGCGATGTGGTCCCAGGCGAACCGAAATGCGCCTGTGGTAGGCCTTTTCTGTTCGCCTGGGGTAAGCTTTTCCCTAGTAGTGCCTGTTTCGTCACATCCGGGCGTTTCGGGCTCTGAGTTGTCCTTCAACCCGCCAGAGAGAATCCGAGGCCGGTGAAGCCATACCACACAGAGTGAGGAAATGTTGGGCATCCAAGACCCATGAAACACTCTAACACACATGTTATGTCATACCAAGGGATTTCGTGGCATTCAGACGATCCGAAGGCCCCTCTCCGGAGAAACCATAGCCCCGCTAGGGAAAAATACGGAACTGCCATTCTGGCCCCTCAACGTGAGACGGAAGGGGGTAGCAAAGTGGAACCAACTTCTTGGTTGTGCTAGTTTAGGCCCACTGAACACCCAAGACAATGGTAGGTCCCACCTTTTGGAAAGATTCCCCGTGTTCCGTCAGTTCTGGGAGTTTTGGGCTCTAAGTAGTCCTGGAACCCGCTAAAGAGAACCCGATGCCGGTGAAGCCCTAACACAGAGAGAGAGGGAATCTTGGGCATCGAAGACCCACGACACACTATAACACACATGGTATGGAATACCATTGGATTTGGTGGCATTCAGACGATCTGGAGGCCTCTCCGGAGAAACCATGCATATCCCTGCTGGGAAAAAAGACGGAACTATCGTTCTGGCCCCTCTACGTTAGGCGGAAGGGGGTAGCAAAGTGGAACCAACTGCTTGGTTGTATTAGGTTAGGCCCAAGGTACATCCAAAAAATGTAGGGCCCACCTCTTGGCAAGATTCCCCCCATTCCGTGAGATCCGGGAGTTTCGGGCTCTAACTAGAACCCGCGAAAGAGAATTTGACGCGGGTGAAGCCATAACATAGGGTGTAAGGGAATATTGGTAATCCAATACCCATTCCACACTCAAACACACAAGGTATGGGATACCGTGGGATTTGGTGGCATTCAGACGATCCGGAGGCCCCTTTCCAGAGAAACCATAGCCCCGCTGGGAAAAAGACGGAACTGCCGTTCTGGCCCGCCTACGTGAGACGGGATGGGGTAACAAAGCGGAACCAATTGGTTGGTTGTGTTAGGTGAGGCCCAAGTAACACCCAAGACAATGGTAGGTCCCACCTATTGGCAATATTCCCCCATTCCGTGAGATCTGGAAGTTTCGGGCTCTTAGTAGTCCTGGAACCCGTGAAAGAGAATGCGGCGCCAATGAAGCCATAACACAAAGAGTGAGGGAATCTTGGGCATCCAAGACCCATTCACAATATAACACACATGGTTTGTAATACCCTAGGATTGGTTGGAAATTCAGACGCTCTGGAGCCCCCTCCCCGGAGAAACCCTAGGTATGCTGGAGAAAAAGAAGAAACTGTCGGTCTAGCCCTACGTGAGCCGGAAAGGGGTAGAAAAGTGGAAATAATTGCTTAGTTGTATTATTTTAGGCCCAAGTAACACAAAATAAAATGGTAGGACCCACCTCTTGGCAATATTCGCCCTGTTCCGTCAGATCCGGGGGTTTCGGGCTCTAAATAGTTTTGGAACCCGCTAGAGAGAATCCGACGCCGACGAAGGCCTAACACACAAATAGAGGGAATCTTGGGCATCCAAGACCCATTACACACTATAATGGAGTACCTTGGGATTTGGTAGCATTCATACGATCTAGAGGCCCCTCTCCGGAGAAACCATGGCCCCGCTGAGGGAAAATACGGAACTGTCATTCTAGCCCCTCTACGTTAGGCGGAAGGGGGTAGCAAAGTGGAACCAACTGCTTGGTTGTATTATGTTAGGCCCAAGGAGCACCCAAGACAAGGGTACGTCCCACCTCTTGGCAAGATTCCCGCCATTCCGTGAGATCTGGGAGTTTCGGGCTCTAAATAGTCCTAGAACCCGTGAAACAGAATGTGGGGCCGGTGAAGCCATAACACAAAGAGTGATGTAATATTGGGCATCCAAGACCCATGCCACAATATAACACATATGGTTTGGCATAACCTAGGATAGCGTGGGAATTCAGATGCTCCGGAGCCCCTTCCGGAGAAACCCTAGGTCCGTTGGAGAAAAAGAAGAAACTGTCGATCTGGCCCCTCAACGTGAGCCGGAAAGGGGTAGCAAAATGGAAATAATTGCTTGGTTGTGTTATTTTAGTACCAAGTAACACAAAATAAAACGGTATGACCCACTTCTTGGAAATATTCCCCCTGTTCCGTAAAATCCGGCAGTTTTGGGCTCTAAATAGTTTTGGAACCCGCTAGAGAGAATCCGACGCCGGTGAAGCCATAACACACAGAGTGAGGAAGTGTTGGGCATACAAGACCCATGAAACACTCTAACACACATGGTATGTCATACCATGGGATTTGATGCCATTCAGACGATCCGGAGGCCTCTCCGGAGAAACCATGAATAGCCCCGCTTCGAAAATAGACGGAACTGCCGTTCTTGCCCCTCTACATTAGGCGGAAGGAGGTAGAAAAGTGGAACCAACTACTTGGTTGTATTAGGTTAGGACCAAGGAACACCCAAAAAAATAATAGGGCCCACCTATTGGAAAGATTCCCCAAGTTCCGTCAGATCCGGGAGTTTCAGGCTCTAAGTAATCCTGGAACCCGCTAGAGAGAATTTCACGCCGGTGAAGCCCTAACACAGAGAGAGGGAGTGAATCTTGGGAATACAAGACCCATTACACACTATAACACACACATTATGCCATACCATGGGATTTGGTGGCATTAAGACGATCAGGAGCCCCCTATCCAGAGAAACCATAGCCCTGCTGGTAAAAAGACGGAACTGCCGTTTTGGCCCCTCTACGTGAGCCGAGAAGAGATAGGAAAGTTTAAACAATTACTTATTTGTGTTAGGTTATTCCCAAGTAACACCCAATAAAATGGTAGGTCCCACCTATTGGAAAGATTTCCCCCGTTCCGTGAGATCCGGGAGTTTCGGGCTCTAAGTCGAACCCGTGAAAGAGAATCTGACACCGGTGAAGACATAACACAGGGAGTAAGGGAATCTTGGGAATCCAATAACCTTGAAAAACTCTAACACAAATAGTATGGCATACCATGGGATTTGGTGGCATTCAGACGCTCCGGAGGCCCCTCTCCAGAGAAACCATAGCCGCGTTGGGAAAAGACGGACTTGCCGTTCTGGCCCGTCTATGTGAGCCAGAATGGGGTAAAACGCGGAACCAACTGCTTGGTTGTGTTAGGTGAGGCCCAGGTAACACCCAAGACAATGGTAGGTTCCACCTCTTGGCAAGATCCCCCCTATTCCGTGAGATCTGAAATTATCGGCTCTGAGTGGTCCTCGAACCCGTCAAAGAGAATGCGGCGATGGTGAAGCAATAACACAAAGAGTGAGGAAATCTTGGGCATCCAAGAACCATGCCACAATATAACACACATGGTTTGTCATGCCCTAGGTTTGGGTGGGAATTCAGACACTCCGGAGCCCCCTCCCCGGAGAATCCCTAGGTATGCTGGAGAAAAAGAAGACACTGTCGGTCTGGCCCTACGTGAGCAGGAAAGGGGTAGCAAAGTGGAACTAATTGCTTGGTTGTTTTATTTTAGGCCCAAGTAACACAAAATAAAATGGTAGGACCCACCTCTAGGCAAGATTCCCCCTGTTCCGTCAGATCCGGGGGTTTCGGGCTCTAAATAGTTTTGGAACCCGCTAGAGAGAATACGACGCCGACAAAGGCCTAACACACACAGAGAGAGGGAATCTTGGGCATCCAAGACCCATGAAACACTATAACACACATGGTATGTCATACCACGGGATTTGGTAGCATTCAGACGATCTGGTGGCCTCTCCGGAGAAACCATGCATATCCCCGCTGGGAAAAAAGACGGAACTACCGTTCTGGCCCCACTACATTAGGCGGAAGGGGGTAGAAAAGTGGAAAAAACTGCTTGGTTATATTGGGTTAGTCCTAATGAACACCCAACAAAATGATAGGGACCACATCTTGGCAAGATTCCCCCAGTTCTGTCAGATCCAGGAATTCCAGGCTCTAAGTAATCCTGGAACCCGCCAGAGAGAATCTGACGCCGATGAAGCCCTAACACAGAGAGAGCGAGTGAATCTTGGGAATACAATACCCATGACACACTCTAACACACATGTTATTCCATACCATGGGATTTGGTGACATTCATACGATCAGGAGCCCCCTCTCCAGAGAAACCATAGCCCCGCTGGGAAATAGACGGAACTGCCATTTTGGCCCCTCTACGTGAGCCGAAAAGGGGTAGGAAAGTGGAACCAATTACTTGGTTGTGTTATGTTATGCCCAAGTAACACCCAATAAAATGGTAGGTATTCCGTGAGATCCGAGAGTTTCAGGCTCTTAAGTAGAACCCGCGAAAGAGAATCTGACGCCGGTGAAGCCATAACACATGGAGTAAGGGAATATTGGGAATAAAATACCCATGCCACACTATAACACACAAGTTATGGCATAACGTGGTATTTGGTGGCATTCAGACGGTCCGGAGGCCCCTCTCTAGAGAAACCATAACGTGGTATTTGGTGGCATTCAGACGACGCCAGAAAATCTTGATGGTGTGGAGTGGACGTTGGTAAAAGGTTATGAAGAACACATCGACAAGTTTTCCCTCAGAAAATAAACCAAGGTTGAATCGACCAGTAGGAGGACCAGAAATCTCTAAAGGTTGATGCAGCTGAGGTCGCAGGGCGCACTACCGGTTCAGCAAAAACGTGGAACCTACACAACACAATCAAATCACTTTCCCCAACGAAGCAGTGATGTTGTCAAACTCACCGGTTTTGCTGAAAACAAAGAGGTTAAACATATGGTGTGGAGAACAATTGGAAAATAGTATTAAAACAGTAGCAGAAGTGTGAAAACAGTGGAAGCAGTGTGTGTATTATCAGTATGAGAAAATGGACCGGTGTCCACAGTTCACTATTGGTGAACAAATTATAGCAGGGCAATTGACAGAAAGGAAGGTTGCACCGTAGTGCGTATATGACATAAATATTACTATGTGATTCATGCGGGCATTAAAACAAGATACATAGACCTCCATCCAACTTTATCTATGAATAATATTCCACCCTTCGAATATCATCCGAAGAAACGTTGGGTATTAAGTTGCAAGCAACAGATAATCCCAATAAGCAAAGTGTGTAATGTAAACAATAGAATCATCCTTAGACAAAGCATTGTTGTTTTCTCCCTAAAGGCAACAACACATCCTCCATCCGTCATGTTTTTCTGACTCGAGCACATATGCAAAGGAGGCATGAACCCACTATCGAGCATAAATACTCCCTCTTGGAGTTACTAGCATCTACTTTCTCGGAGCATCTACTAATAACGGAGAGCATGCAAGATCATAAATAACATATACATGATAGATTGATAATCAAAAGACATAGCATTCAACATTCGTTTGATCCCAGCAAACACAACATGTAGTATTACATAAAGATTATCTCGATCATGTGAGGCAGCTCACGAGATCTAAAAATGAGGCATCAAGTGGAGGAGACAACCATTTAGCTACTGCTATGGACCCGTAGTCTAGGGATGAACTACTCACGCATCACTACGAAGGAGGGCATGGCGGTGTAGACCCCTCCGGTGATGAACTCCCCTCCCGACAGGGTGCCGGGGGGAGCTCCAGAACCCTCATGATCTCGGGATGACGATGACGGCCGCCTCGGATGTATCTCAGGAAAAAGTGGTATCTTTCTATGGTTGATATGTCGGGGGGATTATATAGGCAAAAGGGCGATGGAAGAGGGAACCTGGGGGGGCGCAGACCACCCCGAGGCGCGGCCAGGGGGTGGGGGGCACCGCCCTATGGTGTGGCCCCCTTGGCCCCTCTCTGGATCTCTTCGCGACTTCGTGGAACCTTTGGGAATTCTACGACTTCCGGGCTTCGACTTTTCCAATTTCGAGAATTTTTCCAGAACAAGTTTTCTGAAACTAAAAACAGCACAAAGCAGGGAACTGGCTCTGTGGCGTCTTGTTAATAGGTTAGTCCCGGAATCGATAAAAATAACATAAAGTGTATAGCAAACATGTGGGAAATAACATGAAAACAACATGGAACGTCAGAAATTAAGGATACGTTTATGACGTATCACCCCCTAGCACCCCTCCGTCTATTCTTTGGACTCCCTTTTAGTTCCGGGTAGAAACTGATCTCCGTGAGTTTTCATCCTTTCCGAGAATATTTTCTTCAGAACTTTCCTGAAATAGAAAAACAAGAAAATACAGCAATTGGCATGTGGGTATCTTGTTAATAGGTTAGTCGATGAAAAAATCCACAAAACGAAGAAAAACATGTTAACACATGATTTATAACATAATGGAATTGGGTAGAAAACAAGCATGGAGCATCAAAAATTATAGATACGTTTGCAACGTATGAGTGACCCATCAAATTAGCGAGGTCATTGTGAATGTAGGTTAGATTAAAATATCGCATCTAATCCAATCCAACCCAATATACAATAATATATCTATACTACTATTAAAAGAGCAAACATTTTTTTTGTTATATACACCCCAACAGACGTACACAGACAAACCAACACCACTTGATCAGCCCCACCTTATTAAATCCAACCGCTAAGATCCATCTAATCCTGCTTCCGGTGTGCACAGCAATTACACAAAGCGGACGATACTCTGCCGGCAGACGAAGAAATCCCCGCCCGCGTTCTCGGCTCTCTGAAAAAACAAAGCCAAATCTCACGCCCGCTCCGCCGCCATTGTTCACCTCCCCTTGCCGCCCTGCTCGCGCCGCTATCTACCCAAGTCCGGCCACCAGATCCCTAGCATGTCCGCCGTCTTGCACGTGACGCCCTACTCGCCCCAGCTTCGTCCACCACCCACGTCGACGCCGCCAATGTCAGAAAGCCCCATACTGAACTTCGACTCTGCCCAGATCCTCGCCTGGACGCCAGTTTCCAATCCTCACGCGGACGACACGATCTGGACGCCGCCGACCACTCATCACGCAGGCGTCACGGCGTAGATGCCGCCAGCCTGTTCCACCCCGAGCAGATATCGTGGCCCCCAACCACTCCGCGATCAATCTTTTGGCAAGCAGCAAGCCAGCTGCCACCGTCGTTCCTCCCCTCCGCACCCGCACACCAGGTCTGACCTTGCATCGGTCACACCAGGTCTGCCCTTGCATCGGTCGTAGGTATACTCTGCAGCTTGAGCCTTGAGGTGTTTTTGTACTGGACCAATTTATTCAGTACAGAGCTTATTCTGGAGACTGCCCAGAGTCCCGTAAATGATGTTTCATGGTACAGATGTTCAGTATTGCACAATCCGAGCATCTACCAAACGTCCATTTCCTTCTGGGTCTTAACTTTTACGTATTATAATGAAACAAGCTATTCCGTCAATACACCAATTTAATAATGGTAAACTGAACTTCTAAAAAAAAATAGACACACTATTTAGTTACATTTTTGTTACTGGTTAACCACCACTCCTGGATCTTTTTCACAGCGATTACCAATTTAATAGTATTTTGGATAGTCAAATTTTAGTTATTGTTTAACCACTACTACAGATTCATTTTCCATATGCAGGATTTTAAAAGCTTGTATTGTGAAGATCCTGTATTTTTCCATAGAGAAGCTTGGTACACAATTGCCGATCACACTTAGCATACATTTATCCTTTTTTTTTTTCCTGGAAGCTTCTACAAAATATGCAGTTGAATATATAAATTCATGAACATAATTAACAATCTCCTTTATTTTTTATACAAACATATGTTATTTTAACAGACGATAAGTAATATAACGGGCCAAATGTTTGCAGGAAACATACACATGTGCCCATATTAAAAATATAATTGGACCGAATGATCGAAACTTTGGTTCATTGAGAAAATTCGCAGGATCATCTATCCTGAACTAAATCCTAACTTTCCCTTCTCTGATGCAAGTGCTATTAACACAATCTGTCTATGTGAGGTATTTTTCTTTTTTCCTTAGTTCCTCCCATAGCTAAGTAAGTATGTTGCTACTGCCTGCAAGCAACAACATTGTCACCTATTCCACCACCATTTATACAGTGGGATTAAGAAAAGGAACAGGAAACGAGGGGAATGGGAAAAGTGCCGGGCTAGGCTGGCGGCGACATGGTTTCCAAGGGAACTTCATGTCGACGAGTGCGGATGTGAGAGGTCGAGGTGGCAACATGGTTTTCACGGGAGTTTCGTGTCGACGAATGCGGATGTAATAGTCGAGGCGGCGGGAGCCGATGCTGTTGGCCATGGCGACAACGGGGGACGGGGAGAGGACTTGGATGAAAGTGAAGGTGAGGAGACTGGAGTTAATGGAGAAATGCGGTTGGTGAGGCCATGTGTGTCTAATCTACTTACGGTCGTCATATCACTCCTATTGCAATTGGTAAGCTTTAGCTAGACAATAATCCATGCTTGAAATTTAAGTCTATTTATTAAGACGTGTGTTGCACGTGCGCACTTAAAAGGCACAATAAAGTTTCCATTTTATACCCGCATGAATTTAAATTTGTCAACGTTTGATCAATGTGAAACATTGGGAAGCAAATTTCTGATGCAGATTGTACACAACAATATTCCTGTCACACATGTAGACCAGATGCCTTATTTTATTGGTCTCCTAATTCCTCAAGAATTCCATAAGCACCTAAGCTTTTGATATTTTTAGAAGATTATTTTTTTGGAGATGCAAGTGTGCTTAATTATCCCACAAACGGAAGTAGAAAACATCGGGCTTAATTGTATAGAACTGCAGCAAGGACAACAAGGTCGGTACTTAAATTTACTCTTTTTGAACGAGTGACATCCTACTACTGCTATATACTAGATATAAGTTGCATCTACCTGCTTTATGTGGAAAAAATCACTGCGATTCAGTTCCTATTCTGTGTTCAGTAGCACCAGATTTATCAATTTGTAACTTATCATGCAGGCAAGGCCGGCCCTGGGGAGGGACAGGGCAGGGTGTGCCACCGCCCGGGCCCCCCAACATGTAGGGGCCCCCACCTGGATATGCTTTCTCCATATGTATTGTTAACCCAAGCAGAAAAGAAGTTTTTGGGTAAATGGGCAGGGAGACAGGGGATGGCACGCACCTACCAAACTAGCGATTGCTGCGATCCGCCCTTCCGGTTAAGAAAAAATAGCAGCCATTGATTCGATCGAATCGGCTTGAGGCCCAGTGTGCTATCTCGCGCGTCCCCGCCGCCCAAGCGCCCAACGCTCTCCTCGAGATTAGACCTGAGGTACCGATCTAAAGGCTAGACTCTAGACTATGTATTTTATACACATGCCCCGTTTATGAATTTATCCAATCCAGACCGCAGAACATAATTACCTACTAGTCGTCTTACCGATTTCAAGTTTTTCAACATCCAGGGCCGGGGAATCCGATCGCGACAACACGCATTGCCTATATGAGCATATGAAGTATATAACCATATAGTATTATTCCTAATCAGTACTCACTCTACAATCATCTATTTCCAACATTATCTTATGAATGAGAGTGTATTGCCTTGCAAAAAAATATTTGATGTAATCTTTTTTAGTATTGTGTGTTACCATGTCAGTCCAGAATGTATCCACTTGGTAGATTTGAAAGGAAAAGAGCAAAGGGGTGTGTTTACGACTTGATACAATCATAGAAAGGAGATATTCACAAGTTTTCTACAAGTAATATTTGTGTTTCGGTAAACCTAAATGATGTGTTGACAATAGTTTCCGTCGAGGAAGAGCAACCAATGAAGAATTTTGAGTATGATCCATAAGAAAAAAATATTGACGAAATTGACATCGACCCTACTATAAATGACTTTGCATCGAGGATATTTGTAAGGTAATATGTACGACTTATTTGATATGCGTAGTACTTTTGGATGCATTTACATGTTATTTACAACATAATTTTTATAGATATCTCCATCACTATTATTATGATAGCTGTATTACGGGCCTCAAACTTTAGTTTCGCCCCGGGCCCCCAAAATCTCAGGACCGGCCCTGCATGCAGGACAGATTGCCTTACTTCATGTCTAACCATACGGTGGTGTGGATATGGATTAACAGATTGACAGTGTGGCTGTTGTTGATTTCAGTTTAATACGCAGGTGATTGACAGAACTTTCATACACTTGAAAGTTTGCCATTTGTCTGTCTCTTTTGAACACACTCATGTCCCTTCTTGAAGTCTAACATGCTTTATTTCTGTGAATGATTAAATTTATCTTAAATATTTGACAGACCGTGTGACACCTCATTTCGCTTGATTTGTTTTCTTAGGTGCATCACCAACGAGGAGCACTAAGCTGATACTATAAAGTTTTGTAGCTATCCCAGAAACACAGCAACTATTCTAGCTGAACCGAAGCTTACGATGTGATAGCGGACTATTATACAAAGCTTGTGATCTTAAGGGAGCAGCAAAGTGCATGACAATAACATATCAAGTTGTATTATTAAGTTGGAAATCAAACTCATGGTTTTTTATTCCAAACTTTTAGAGTGTTTGTGGTCAGTCTGGCTCCGCAAAGCTATTGTGTTCTTTCTCATTCCACAAAACTAAATTTATCAAGCGTGAGTGCAGAGTAGCAAATTAAGCTGTAGTTTTGGCTGATACATGTGACATCCACCACAACAAACAAACATAGATGGTTGACTGCTCATGTGATGTTCTCTTAAAAATGGTATATATCAACTGTCATGTCCAAAATCCGTCTGTATTTTAGTGCATAGGAAAGTTCATGTTCAAAAAGTTCTTGTCCAGATCTGCACTAAGCGCATGTTACTAGACAATTTTGGTGATGCTGAGATAAGCATATTAGTATGGTGATAGTTAATTGTCATTTGTACAAAGTTACAAAAATTGTGAGGAGCTCATGCTATCTTCAGATTTCCGTACAAAAAGTGAATGGTGAATTCATCTGCATCTCATAAGTTCATTGCATAAACCATAAATTTCAAAAGTTGGGTCGTGCGCGTGCACGTGCATAACTACTAGTCTGAAAAGCATCACAAGGTCCATTATGTGGGAACCTAGGTTCGACGACGCGCTTTATGTACCACCCTCATACAATACCTCA
Source organism: Alopecurus myosuroides (assembly GCA_028641055.1). Lineage (NCBI taxonomy): Eukaryota > Viridiplantae > Streptophyta > Magnoliopsida > Poales > Poaceae > Alopecurus > Alopecurus myosuroides. Next base: position 219,725,797 of record CM054063.1, on the reverse strand, counting down.
TGGCACCCCACAAACGAGCCAACACACTTCGTCGCTAGAAAATCTCTAGGGTTTGGGCATTAGTGTAGTGGTACCGGCTAGGCTGGCCGTGGGTTGGCTAATTTTGATTTTTTTAGATTTTATCATTTTTAAATCTTTTAGTTTAAGGCACATTTAAACAAAGTGTAAGGGGAAGAGTTGCAACTTGCATTTTTAATGATTGACTTAGGCATAATAAATGACTTTGTTAGATTTGCAGGAGGCACTTGATATGATCAAAGTTGTAGTTTTTGGTGCTCAATTCAAGACCGAATCAGCATCACAAGGTCCATTATGTGGGAACCTAGGTTCGACGACGCGCTTTATGTACCACCCTCATATAATACCTCATGGCACCCCACAAACGAGCCAGCGCACTTCGTCGCTAGAAAATCTCTAGGGTTTGGGCATTAGTGTAGTGGTACCGGCTAGGCTGGCCGTGGGTTGGCTAATTTTGATTTTTTTAGATTTTATCATTTTTAAATCTTTTAGTTTAAGGCACATTTAAACAAAGTGTAAGGGGAAGAGTTGCAACTTGCATTTTTAATGATTGACTTAGGCATAATAAATGACTTTGTTAGATTTGCAGGAGGCACTTGATATGATCAAAGTTGTAGTTTTTGGTGCTCAATTCAAGACCGAATCCTTTGATTCTAGTGGTCAAACTGGCTCGGGTAGATCTGATCAAGTTGGTCAACATATGGTGTCTCATACAATAGTTAGTTATTTAAGTTGACACAGAGTAAATGAATCACATAAAAACTTGTCCTACTCATCACACAATACTGTTACCCAGGACTTAATGGCTGCTTGGTGACCAAAAGATGTTATGATAGGGTAGATGAGACAAGGCTCGAGGTAGAAACTGACCAATGAAAAGGATAAATTCTTGTTTCATTCATTGAGCATGGAGGTGTGGCTGCTCGCTTTTATATAGAGGTGATTAGCCCCTAAATCTAGAATTTAATCTTAGCTGATTGATAATGTCCTAAGAAAAAAAAACTTAACGAGTAAGATGCTCCTAATTAATGGGATATTAATCCTTGATTTAGTATTGGATTGGTTCGGCCTTCCCGTCAGCCTAACCCCTTGATGACCCACAAGTAAAGGGTCGTATCGTAGTACTATCGATAAATAAGAGTGTCGGACCCAACGAGAAGAAGAAGGTGTTGACAAGCAGGTTGGATAGATGATTCACTGTAAACACTAGCAAACGGGGTTTTGGTGATTTTTGATATAGTAGATAAATAAAGTGCAAGTAAATAATATTGCAGCGAGTGGCCCAATCCTTTTGATAGCAAAGGACAATCCGGTTGTTCTATTTCGCTTCATATAGTTGATTAATATTTATTGGTTCGTTAAGTTTTGTGTGGGTGAACCTATGCTAATGCACCACTCAACTAGGAATAATACATACTTGTGATTATATCCCTCATAAGCATCCACAAATAAACCAAATTAATTAAGATAAATCTAACCACAACTTTAAAACTCCGGGACACAACACCCCCTCGTGCACTGGTTTCCTAACGGGGGTTTAGGTTTCTGTCACTCCGGCAACCCCACAATTAATAGCCAAAAACATAGTGCATCATCCTAGGACCATAAATGTGAAGTATCATGTAGTCGACGTTCACATGACACCACTAGAAGAATAGCACCACAACTTAAATACCGAACCGAGAGATATTACTTCAACATAACTTCACTACTAGCATCATGACTTCTCCCATGTCCTCAAGAACTAAACGAACTACTCACGAGACATCATATGGATCATAATTAGAGGTGATATAATGGATAATAACAATCTGGTCATAAAGTGTAAACACCGATAAATCTCACAAGCTTTAACTACTAACAAGTAATCCACACCGGGAGAGAGATCTTATGAAGAACAACGATAAAGACCCCTAATTGTTACTGCGGGATGAAGGTGGACGGTGGAGGTGATGGTGCTGGTGACGAGGATGATGATGATGATGATCTCGATGAAACCCGGAGTGATGATGGTGACGATGGCGACGATTTCCCCTCTCTCGGGAGGAATTTCCTTGACAGATTTCTCCCTGTCGGAGAGCTTTTCTCTCTCTGGTGTTTTCCGCCCCGCAGCGGTGGCGGAATAATTCTTCGATGATGTTCTGGGGCTTAGGGTTCCCTAATGGTCAAGTACGCGAAAGGGGGCACCCAGGAGTGGGCCAGGGGGCCAGACCACCCCCAAGCGTGGCCAGGGGACGCCGCCTGGTGGTGTGTGCCCCAGGTGGCCCCCCCTTCGGGTGCCCTTTTGGCTAGATTCCTCCTCGGGACTTCTAAGACTCCTCCGGTGTTCCCCCTCTTCTTCTGATCTGATGAAATAGGGTGTCCTGACGGTGTTTTTTCCATCAGGTTTATGGTTCCGGTGTTTCTTATCCCATAATTATTAAACATGCAAAATAAGATGAAATAACATAAGTAATGTATCATAACTTGAAATATATCGATGAATAACAGAAAATAATGATATAAAATAGTGATGCAAAATGGACGTATCAACTCCCCCTAATCTTAGACCTCGCTTGTCCCCAAGCGAAACTGAACTCAGTAAACATGATCACGGTTTTATGGAGTGAGGTGTCGATAAATAAAATACAGACAAGAAGCATCACATCTATCAATACACTAGTCATTCTAGCAAGTAACTCCTTCTCATATAATTTAACTTGAAATAAGTAAATCGAGTCACAGTAAAGGTGCAAAAGAAAATCAAAATTGGTGAAGTAAAACTTCATTCTTGGTCAGGGAACAATTAAAAATGTACTCATATTACAATCAGAGTCTTTATATTTGAGCTTATATTTGCAAAGTTTAACATGCTCAATCATAACAATTTTTGCAATGATTGCTAACTTTCAAAGTGGTATTCAATCAAATAAAACATTTGTACTAAACAAGGAAGAATAAGGAACATGATTGAGTAAATAAACATATAGATGGATGGGTCACAACAACTCAAATGCTTATTTAAGACAGAAGGAAATAGGTTTACTGACTCAACATAAAAGTAGAAGATAAAACCATTCGTAGAGGGAAGTAGGGATTAACTTATGTGCTAGAATTTTATTTAAAAAATAGAGGTATAAAATGTTTGACACTCTTCCCAACCATCTTACACAGACCATGGCTAACCAAATCCTCGAGTGCCTGCCAACAATCACATACCATGGAGGAGTGTCTAATTTTTATAGAGGTGCATATGTTTATGTCAACGAATGGCAAACAGAAAATTCAGTACATCACAAGCCAACTAGATTTCATAAGAGAGGCTCCCATTGAAGGACGCAACTGGTGTAGAAGGTCATCCCTCTTTCTCTTTTGTTTACACAATTATGCTTTGACTGATAAATCACGGGCAAAAATAGTGAATACAATTTGTTGTATTAATTTGGGGCTGGGCACCCCGCTGCCAGCTCTTCTAGCATTTGGATAAGCGGATGAAGCCACTAGTCTAGGTGTGTAAAGTCCAAACAACAAGGGAGATAAAGATTCTCTATTTGCGTCCTCATGAGCTAAAACAAGAACACAAAACAGGAATAATTTTTAAGGTTTTAAAGGTAGCACACAAGTAATTTACGTGGAGTGGCGGTTAAATACCACATATAGGTAGGTATGGTGGACACAAATGGCATGGTTTTGGGCTCAAGGTTTGGATGTACGAGAAGCATTCCCTCTTAGTACAGGTTTTTGGCGAGCAAGGTTGGGTAGCAAGCATAAGAATTGAGGGAAAACAAACAACCATATATATGATAGAACCAATCATGCAATCTTTCTTGAGAAGTGCAAACAATCTTCCTTGAGAATACTAAGATTATGGGCTAACAAGAAAGAAAGACCATGGAACAATATATCTACATGAAACTCCCTCTTTTCTACTTAAGTATCAAAGTATTGTTGCTACTGACCAATGCTAAGTTTGCAAAAACCATCTAGATTAACTTGATGCTCCAAAATTGATACCAATACTAATAACAAGATCAACCAAATAACAGAAATTTAAAGCTAAAATAAATTGTAGAAGATGATGAAACTTCTCATTAATATTCCATTACGGCAACTCAAACCAAGGGATACAACAATAATCAACTAAAGAGTGATACTTTCATACTGCAAACCATACTATATGATATTTCCTCTACTCATGATATGACTCTACTAAAAGGTAAAAAGGTGAAAGATAGAGAAGTCATACCGCGGCACTCCCCCAAGCTTTGAACAAGCCAAGGGGATGCCAATACCCATGACGAATTAATTCTTCGGTGGTGGTGGTGAGTCCTTTTCATCATCAGACTTCCAAGGTAGAGGCTCTCCATCAACAAGTGATGTCTTGGTCTCCAATATCCTAAAACTAGCAGCAGAGATTATACGTTTAAACCTGTTCTCATACTCACAGTTTTGTTTCTGCACATCGTAGAGTTGGGCTTGTAAGTTTTTGGTGGTCTTGGTGAGTGAGAAAATCTCCTCCCAAAGCTCTGAAATCTCCTTCTTGTGCTCAACGATCAGTTTTTTCATTATCCTGTGGATGATGTAACTTCATGCTCCTCCATCTTCTTGTACCTAAAGACTCCTGGCTCCAGCTCTTCCATACTAGCTTCCAGACTGCCTTCTCCTTTAGGGTCACGAACATCTTCTATCTGCACCACCCCATCCTTGAGCAGCAACTCCTAGGGATGCATCTTCAACTCAATTATGTACTTGTTGACGACGTTCTCAAAGAAATTGTCTTTTGGAGGTCCGGAAGACGACATGGCTCTAAATTTGAAGATGAGACATGGCAGAAACACAACAAGAAAATGATATACGGACCTCGGGGGGTTATATAGCAAAAATGTGCGTAACGGAAAGAAAGTCCAGGTCGAAAACGAGTCGGAGAGGGGCTCCGGGGTACCCACACCATAGGGTGGCGCGTCCAGGGGTGGGCCCGCAGCCCCAGGTGGTGTGGTGCCCCCAAGCACCATCGCCTACCCTTCTTCGGCTTGGTATTTTTCATATTTTCGAAAAACCAGTAATTTATAACTCAAAAGGTATTTCACAAACTTTTTCTTAACATAACTGTTACCTATTCAAAAACAGACTTTGCGGATTCTGGAATCTTCTCTCTAATGAACTTCTCTGGAGTCATTACTTGAATAACATCAACATCTTCATCATAAGAATCCCCGGAAATATAATGTTTGAGTCTTTGCCCATTTACCACTTGTGTAGTGTTATCTTTGAGGGAAGCAATTTTGATTGCACCCGAACGATACACTTCTTTAATAATATATGGTCCTTCCCATCTGCAGAGTAATTTTCTTGCAAAAATATGAGACGAGGTCGATACAATAGAACTTTCTCACCAACCTGAAACTCTATTTTAAGGATTCTTCTATCATGCCATTGTTTAACTTTCTCTTTAATGATTTTAGCATTTTCATAAGCTTCACATCTCCATTCATCTAGATGATTCAAATCAAGCATTCTTTTCTTACCAGGAAGTTTAAAATCTTTATTAAGTTCTTTCACTGCCCAATAAGATATGTGTTCTAATTCTGAAGGCAAGTGACAAGCTTTGCCATAAACCATTTTGTAAGGAGACATACCCATATCCAATTTTGTAAGCAGCTCTATAAGCCCATAAACATCATTCAAGTCATCAGACCAACTCTTCCTAGATATATTAAAAGTCTTTTGCAAGATAGATTTAATTTCTCTATTTGATAATTCTACTTGCCCACTAGTTTGAGGATGATAAGCTGAGGCAATTCTATGATTAACATCATATTTAGAAATGGTTTTTCTAAAACCACCATGAATAAAGTGAGAACCTCCATCAGTCATAAGATATATAGGCACACCAAACCTAGGGAAAATAACATATTTAAGCATTTTTAACATGGTTTCACCATCATACCTTTTAGTAGGTATAGTTTCTACCCATTTAGCAACATAATCAACAACAACAAGAATATGTGTATAGCCATTTGAAGGAGGAAAAGGACCCATAATGTTGAGACATCGTAGTAGAATTCATAGACGAGGGTGCTATCATACTACCGATAGAGAGGTGCGGGGACGTGATCGTATGACGAACAATGACACCAAGGTTTTACCCAGGTTCGGTACGTCGCAACTAGGCGGCGTTCCTACTCCTGCAATCTCACTATTCAGGACTAAAGCATGAGGTATACAGAGTACAATGTGAGGTTAGGTTTAGCTACTCGACAAGGATCAACCTCTCGACGAGTTAGCCTCTAGCTTCTTGTCTATCTTTCTTATCTCCTGACCGGCTTTATATAATAGCCGGGTTAGGGCTTACAGAATAGGAAACCTAGAAGACTACGGTATGTCCTAACTTGGAAGGCAAGGAATCCACCTTCTACGCCAAGGCGTACCACGTGGGCCGTGGGCCGGGTTCTTCTAGGATCCGGCTTCCGCGCGTCAGCTTACTGGGCCGCCTAATGGACCGCAACCCGTTACCACTTAGGCCACCCTGGTAATCCGGCACTTTAGAGCACCATCTGATATACCCCTAATCGATATATATCCGACAGTAGCCCCCCAAAAGGACCAAGACTTCAATTCGCCGTCTTTCGTCAAATTTGCATTCATTCCGAGAAATACTGGCTTTCTGTCTTGATTCTTCTTTTCCTTCAAATCATGCTATAACGCGAAACTCGGATTTTGGAAAATTCGGCTTTTCTTCCACGAACCTTTGTGGAGAAGGAACCTCCTACGTCAGCTCTCAAATCATGCTGACGTCAGGGACGTTTGGGTTTCGAGTGTGAAACCCTGAAATGTATCTCTTACAACTTATCGCAGGAAACGAGGAGATATCAGTAATCAACTGTCGATTCATTCCCCGGAATCTCCAGCGAGTGACATGCGTTGAGCATCCAACGGTCAAAAGAGCTGTTAGCACGTATCGTGACGGATTTCCAGCTATAAATAGCCCACTTCATCTCCTCCGGCAGACCTTCCACTCCTTCTCACCTTCAATCCTCAAGCGCAAAGCCCCCGAGCCTCAGTGAGAGCAGAGCAGAGCCCGAGCCCGTAATCGCGACCGCGCCGTTCCCGGACTTCTCGTCGGAGAGCACAGAGTCCTCATCGCGCCGCCCAGATATGGACTCTCCGCGCGCTTCCCCGGACCGCTCTATTGCTCCAGAGATTGACGACATAATCAACACCATGGATCCCATGGTGGATTCGTCGAACCGCGCCACCGGCGACGAGCCGGAGAAATCTTCCAGCAGCCAGGCTCGCGAGGATCCACCTCTCGCGGCCGCATACCTGGCTGCGAGGATCCACCTTCCACGCCGCCTCCTCCTCTCGCTCCCAAAACGGCGGAGGAGAAAATCCTTCTCGTACGAGAAGAACTTGCCGCTGCGTCCGCCGCCGCCGGAGCCGAGGACGAATGCGAGAGTGCCGGCAACTGGAGCCAGTGCAACATTCCCCCCTCTCTTCTTCCGACAATGGAGAAGGAGGGAATGATCGCAGAAGGCAAATGGCGGTGCGAGGAGGAAGAGTGCGAGCCCCTTCCTAGGGCCGGAGAGCGGGTTCTTCTCACATCTCATATCTTACGAGGTATGGGATTTCCGCCATCCGCCTTCTTCCTCCAGGTACTTAACCACTATCACATCCAACCCCATAACTTGCAACCTAACTCCATCCTCTACTTAGTCGGATTCCAGAATCTTTTCGAAGGGTACCAAGGTTTAGCCCCTAGGTTAGATTTCTGGCAATATTGCTTCGGTGTTAAGCGCAACCCTTCTGAGGGCGCACTCCCGACTTGCGGAACCATTTCCTTTACCCTGCGTAGATTCAGGGAGGATTGGTTCCCCAAGATCAAAACCTCGGAATCCATCAAATTCTCGAAGAGTTCTTTCTTTTACCACCAAGACATCCCATTTCCGGGAAAAGAAAACGGGGTTCCTCCATTTGTATATACTGCTGCAATTCCCCAAGACAACTGGTCTGCGGAAGCAGCACATACTTTGCCGGATGATCTGATGAAAATCAAACGGCGCATCGCCAAACTCACCTCGTCGAAACCTCCTCTTACCGGAACTGATACAGTATTGTGTTGGTTCGGACGTTGTATCCAGCCTCTTGCCCACCGAACCGGGCTTCTTTGCGAATACACGGGTCCAGAAGACGAGATGAGAGGAACGGACAAGGATTTCTCAAAAAGGGACTTCAAGAAGCGGGTCAACCAATTGGTTGCTACTCGGGATCAATATCACGAAGAAAACCCGGTTCCCACGGTAATACATTTTTCTCCTTTAGGCAATTTCAGATTTTTGTCTTTCCCCGAGTTTCCTGACTTAATCGGATATTTGCCCATTTCCGTAGTTTGACGATCTTACGGAAAAAGATCTCACGACCGACACCGAGATTGACGAATTACATGCCAACTTTTACGGCGGTCGGAAGCGCAAGAGGCCAGTAACCACGGAGGAAGTGGTAAATCTTGACGGAGTTCCCGTCGCTACATCCAGGTAACTCTCTGGGAATTTTATACCTTTTCCTCGTTTTTGTTGCATAAGCTGTTTTGGTTTCTCGGAATATTTATCTCTCGGATTTTTTCTTCCTCCTTTCCTCTTTCAGCCTTGCTCTAGCTTCTTTGAAATCAAAGAAACTGAAGAAACATAAGGCCACTTTTAGCAAGGGAGCGCCATCTCCAGCTGCGGCTCCTCCCACCCAAGTTACTCTTGGGGGAGAGAATCAGTCCGCAAAGCCGGAGGAATATCCCCTGCGGACCAGCCAGCCTATTGCATCCGAGACGGATGCGAGGGAAAGGGCGGAGCCGGACATGGGCAGTCCTTCTCGCGTACCTGAGGAGGAGCCCATTCCTTCTTTCAACAAGGATTTCAAGGTAAAGGAGGAACCCTTCGACAATCTCGGATACATTCGTCTGGGAGCTAAGAAGTTCTTCGCTCCTGCTCCCCTGATGCGTCCTTGGCCGCAAGGTGGACTAATTGTCAGAAATAACTTCGTATTTTCACCTCGGCGGGTCATCCAGGACGGCCTTCACCATGTTGGGATTCTTTTTGCAGAATATGCAAAAGAATTCAACGATAACTTGTCAGGTTTACAGCGGATGAGCCAGGTAATATCTCTAGCCCCCAAGCAATAAGTCAAACACATGCTTTTAACTTAATTCTTTTGTCCTTTGTATACTTGTTTCAGCAAACCGCTGAAAATATAAACCTGGAAGTTTTCAATAAACTTACCACCAAGAATAAGGAGGTAAGAAACCTTCTCTCTATTCTTGATGTTAAGGAGGCAGAACTGGCATCCTCTCAGCATCGGCTGAAAGAAACAGCAGGTAAGAAACATCTCTGCTACCAGTTGTATAATTTTTTGTAAGTGTTTTTCCGAGTTTTTCTAACTCATCATTTTTACTTGCTTTTCAGCTTCTTTGGCGAAAACCAAGCAGATTGATGAAAATGCCGGCAATGCCGAGAACCTCCGCCGGTAAAATCTGGACCTTCATAAGGAAAATATGAGGTTACAGAAGGAACTGGAGGCCAGCCAGCTGGCTGTTGGCATTGGCGAGTCCAATGCCTCCAATCAAGCTGCCAAGGACAAGGCGACCATCTGAGACTTGGAGAATGCCTTGACCCTGCGCCTGGAGGAGGGATGCGAGATGGTCGGTAATTAATTTATCTTTACCGGATTTTCCACTTTTGATACTCTTTCTCTGTTTTTCCGCTAACATTTTGGTTATTTTTCTGAAAACAGGATATGACCCAGCACTTACTCGGATTGAGAAAATCCGAGCCTTTGGGAAGGTATTCACCACAATTAAAGTTGCGGGAATGTTGCTTGTCAACAAATGCCTTCCCGCAAGGACTGGGGAGTTCTCGGAAGTTGAAAAAAATTCGGGAGATATCGTGGAGGTGGCGGAGTCCGGGGAATCCACCTTGCGCTCCGCGGCACGCGGTGGTACCTGCATGGCTCTAGGGCTCATGAGCATGCACTACCCTTCTGCCAAATCTTGGCGCGTGGCGTCCGGCATCCCGCAAGGATACACAGAAGCACAACGGACCAACATCTTCGACGAGATCAAAGGTCACGGCACCAAGATTGCCTCCATGGTGAACGTCGCCATCTTCTACCCGGAGGAAGCAATTCCAGAAGTTTCCGAGGAGTCCAGCAGCGAAGATGACTCGGATGCCTGAAGGAATTTTACTGGACCTGGGTAGAGAGATAGGAAATAGGAGCATTACTGAACTTTCAATGTAAACATTATTGTAATGCTTCCTATTCTTGTGTATGAACAAGTACTCCGCCTTTTGCAGCAATATTATTTAAGTCTTTTGCAAGTTATACGGGTTGTTATTCCTTTATCTTCTAAGTTCTCTGGTTTATATGCTTTAACCGTCCTTAGTGTTTGAAATGGCTCAATAGCATTTTAATCTTCACGCCGAGTGACTGGGTATAACCAATCAGTCTAAACTTGGAAACATGGATCATACTAAAGGCATTTTTACTTACTAGCTCTAGCGACCCAGCATAAAAACAACCAGATAATACTTTGAGAAAAGTAAGGAATTTTTTGAATGAAACTCAGACACGCAGGCACAATCTGTGTTTCCTTAAGCCACTTTAGGCCGAAAATCATTCAGTTGTTTAACGCCGAGCACGCATGCACAATTCGGGTTAACATTGAGTATTTTGAAAGATCATTGGGAAATAGCTAAGACAAAATTATTCTTTATACTATAATAAACATGTAAAAAACATAGATGTATGAATTCCGACAACTTTATTTCATGATCTCAAAGATGTTTAAATAGAAATTGAACTAAGTATAGAAGTGACGTAACTGCTGGATGCTCTAGGGCCTCTTTGTCTCTCCTAGTTCATCATCTATCTTTCTCTTTCTTTTGCGATTCGGCTTCTCGGGATTATCTTCCGTATTTCGAATATCTACAAGATAGTATGATACATTTTTCATAGCCTTGCTAATGACGAATGGTCCTTCCCAAACTGGGGCCAATTTGTGCTTCCTTTGCTGCACCAGTCTTAGCACTAAGTCACCTTCTTTAAAAGAACGATGCCTGATTTTCCAACTATGGTAACGTCGTAGACCTTGCTGATAGATGGCGGATCTTTGAAGCACAAGCTCTCGTTCTTCTTCTAAGGGATCGACGACATCCTGTCATGCGCTTTCGGCATCCGAGTCATCGAAAGCCTGCACTCTTGGGCTATCATGGATCATGTCCGTTGGAAGAACTGCTTCTGCACCATAAACTAGGAAAAACGGGGTTTGCCCTGTTGACCTGTTTGGCGTCGTTCGAATGCTCCAAAGCACAGAGGGTAATTCTTCCACCCATGCTCCAGCTGCTCTATGAAGAGGAGATTCGAGTCTTGGGCGTATTCCTTGCAAGATTGAGCTGTTCATTCTTTCAACTTGTCCATTGGATTGCGGGTGTGCCACAGATGCAAGATCTAGGCGAATTCCCATTTGTTGGCAATATTTTGCCAACTCTCCAATGGAAAAATTTGTCCCGTTGTCGTTTATTATGCTATGTCAATGATGAAATTTCCGGCAGTTGCACCGTCAACCTTTTTGATGGGTTTTGCCTCCACGCACTTGGTATACTTATCCACTGCAACGAGTAGATGTATAAGTACACCTCTTGCAGTTTTGAATGGTCCCATCATATCTAGCCCCCAGACCGCAAACGGCCATGTAATAGCAATAGTTTTGAGTGCTTGGGTTGGCAAATTCCTCTGCTTGGTGTAATACTGACATCCGGCACATGTATTTACTATGTTCTCGGCATTTGTCTTGGTTGTTAGCCATAAAAACCCCGCTCGGAATGCCTTTTTGACTATGCTTTTTGATTGAGCATGATGTCCGCAATCTCCAGCATGGATTTCTTGCAGGATTTCTCGTCCTTCTTCAGGCGAAATACATCGCAGAAAAATTCCGGTAGTGTTGCGTTTATACAGGAAATCATTGATTACCGTGTATCCTTTGCATCGACGTTTTATTTGTCTTTGCAAGACCTCGTTTGCTCCATCCGGGTACTACTGATCTACTAAGAAGTTTAGATATGGAATTGTCCAATCCGGTTTAACAAGCAGTTTTTCGATTGACTCGGAAATGAGAGGATAGTCGACATCTCCACCTTTTATGGTTGGTTTGTGAAAATGCTGGAAAAACACACCTGGTCGTAGGGTTTTCACTCTTTCCGATCCCATGCGGGCTAATGCATCCGCGTTCCAGTTCTTCCCTTTTGATGTGAAGTACTTCAAATCCTAGGAAGCAGATTGCAAACTCGTCCACCGTTCTCCGATATTCGGCCATGATGGGACTTTTGGCGTCCCATGTTTGGTTTAGCTGACGCTGTACCAAATCTGAGCCACCATAGCATAAGATGCGCTTGACACCAATTTCTTTTGCAATGTGCAATACATGAAGCAAAGCTTCGTATTCTGCCACATTATTGCTGGCATTGAAGTGTATTGGCAATACATACGCCGTTGTGTCTCCCTTGGGGGACTTTAGGACTACACCAGCTCCAGCGACTTCTTTCATTTTGGATCCTCAAAGTGCATAACCCAGTATTCCGACTCCGGCATTGGTGTGTTTTCCATTGCTTCTGTCCAATCAGCGACAAAATCTACCAACACCTGGGATTTTATTGCCGTCCGGGGTCGGTACTTAGTGTCGAACACAGCCAACTTGATACCCCATTTGGCTACTCGGCCTGTTGCGCCCGCATTGTTGATTATATCCCCTAGTGGTGCTTTCCATACCAGTGTTATGGAATGTCCTTGGAAATAATGACGAAGTTTTCGAGATGCGAAAAATACGCCATATGCCAGTTTTTGATAGTGTGGGTACCTTTGTTTGGACTCGGAAAAAACTTTTCTTACATAATACACCGGATGTTGATCTGGTATGCTTTGCTCGTCTTTCCTCCTTTCCACTACTATTACTGCGCTGATAACCCGGTTTGTAGCTGTGAGGTACAATAACATGGGTTCTTCGTCTTTTGGGGATGCCAAAATCGGAGCTTTAATCAAGGTTTCTTTTAGCTGGGTTAATGCTGCATCTGTTTCTTCTGTCAACACAAATTTGTCGGATTTCCTCAATAATTTGTGCACTGGCAGAGCTTTGTCTCCTAGCCGGCTAATAAACCTGGTGACGGCAGCTGCAGAACCCGTCAATCTTTGTACATATTTTACGCACGTAGGCCTTGAGATGTTTAGGATTGCCTTGATCTTTTTCGGGTTTACTTCTATTCCTCTGTGAGAAACGATGAAACCCAGAAGTTTACCTGAGGGAACCCCGAATACGCACTTTAATGGATTCAACTTCATCTTATAAGTGCGCAAATTTTCAAAGGTTTCTCGCAAATCTTCAAGAAGTGTGTCCTTTTCCTTGGAAACGACGGCAATGTCGTCCACGTAAACGTGAACATTTTTGCCAATCAGACTATGCAAACATCGTTGGATGCAACGTTGGTAAGTTGCACCCGCGTTCTTCAGGCCAAAAGGCATGGTTATGTAGTAGTACATTCCATACGGGGTTATGAAGGAAGTTTTGATTTGATCTTCTTCCTTCATGCGTATTTGATGATACCCGAAAGACGCGTCCAAAAAGAATAAAAGCTCAGAGCCAGCAGTGGCATCTATTATTTGATCGATTCGCGGTAACGCCAATCTATCTTTTGGACACAATTTGTTCAGGCCGGTGTAATATATACACATCCTAAGGACAGTACTATCTTTCTTCGGGACTAATACTGGGTTTGCAGACCATTCAGTATGTATGACTTCCTGGATAAAATCAGCTGCCAATAGCCGGATAGTTTCCTTGCCAATAGCCTTCGTCTTCTTCCGTCAATTCGATGGAGACCTTGTTTGACGGGTTTGGATCCTGGAATCACCTTAAGTTGGTGCTCAGCAAAATCCATGGGTACGCCTGGCATGTCCATTGGACACGATGCGAAAATGTCCCAGTTCTCGCGGAGGAACTTGATGAGCTCGCTTTCCTATTTGTCGGTCATCCCAGTTCCTACTACGACAAACTTTGTCGGATCTTTAGGACCTAGGATAACCTGTCTTGTATTCTCGGAAGCCTTGAAACTGTCTGCCGGCTTCCGACTTTATTTTCCTGTCGGCATTTCTGTCGGCGATACTTCTTTTGCCAGCTCCTTCAGTTCTTCCTTTGCTATCACTTTTTCTGCGCAAATGGCGTTTTCTTTTTTCAGCTCGTTCACCAATTTGAAGTTTCTCTTTATGGTGATTACTCCTCCTTTCGGCCCTGGCATCTTCAGCTTGTTATAAATATAACATGATCTTGCCATGAATTTGGCGAAAGGTGGACGTCCGAGTATTGCGTGATACACGCTTTCGAACGGCACAACCTCGAAGGATACTTTTTCCTGATGGAAATAATCTTTCTCTCCGAAGGTTAAATCTAGGGAAATTTCTCCTAGGGATCGTGCTTTCCTGTCGGGGAGGCTGCCATGAAAACATATGTTTCTATGATTGAGTTGGGTCTCGGAGATTCGCAGATGCTTCAGTGTATCCAGGTACATTATGTTAATGTTGGACCCTCCATCCATCAACACTCTTTTTAGCCTAGTATTTTGAACAATAGGGCTTACAACTAGAGCTTGCGTGCCGGGTTCTGGGATGTTTCCGGGATGATCAGACTGATCCCAGATAATTGGTGTATTTGAGTATTTCAAGAATTTCGGGGTTTCGGGAACAACCGCGTTTATTTCTCGAAGTGTTCTCTTTGCCACCTTTGCCGAGGGAGTTGCCAGGAAAGTTAAGTTGCATTCTCCGTCAACTCTCGGAAACTTAGGCTCGCCTTTTCACTGTTGTTCGTAGATTTTTTCGTCTGTGTCCGATTCACTGTCTTCTTTTTCAGCTTCTGGCTTTTGCTTGGAAAATTTCCTCTTGGAATTCTTCCCTTTGCTTCCGGATCCTGCACTGCCTTTCATATGCTCGTTGAGCCGGCATTGTGCGTTGGTATGGGTGGGTTTCCTAAATTGCGAATGATGGACACAGTTTTCCGACTTGATTTTTCCCACTCTTCTTTGGTGTAGTTGATCGGTTATGTGCTTCGTTCTTTCCATTTGCTCCCATTTTCTCTTCCAAAGGCTATGCTAACTTCTTTGGGTTTTTGTTGTGCTTCTGGAGTTGCTTTTTTCTCAGGGCGAGGGGTCTTTTTGGTTTGAATCAAAGTGTCAATATTACCACCTCTCGCTCTGGTATCATCTTCGGCCGCTGCATGCTCATTGGCGGTTGTTAGCATAGATCCGAGATCTTTGTGCTTTTTGGAACCGATCATGAACGGTACGAGTCCGGGTTTCAAGCCATTGACGAAAGCATGCATTGCTTGTACGTCAGTTACTCCAGAGCAACTATTTTTCATTGCAGTCCTTCTTGAGATAAAGTACACTTATGGTTCATCTTCAAACTGGGTGCAGCGGTTTAACTGGTTGATGCTGTTGGGGCGTTTGTAGGTTCCCCGAAAATGTTGAGTAAAGACTCGAGCCATATCATCCCAGCTGTCGATAGTTCTTGATGGTAGCCCATTGATCCAATCTCTGGCTCCATCCAGTAACATAATGGGGAGGAATTTTACTGCCTCTAGGTCTGTCCCATTGTTAATCTGGACGACTGTGTAATAGTCTGAGAGCCAGGTATCCAGGTTTGTACTACCTGTGTATTTTTGATACGTTGGACCAACTTTGGCGAAGCTAGAATGCATAGTTGTTCTTTGGATCCTGTGAGTGAAACACTTAGGCCCGAAGTATAAGTCATCTCTTTCCGCTCTATTAATGTGTGCGGAGTATCTACCGGCTGAATGGATAGAAGGGGATCTGCTCCTTTCTTTTCCATTGTTGCGCGAACGCGCTTTTCCGGGATTGTCTCTATTTCCTCCGTTGTCGAGCCCTTTGGGATGAGGCGGAGTTCTACTCCTGTGTCTTTCCTTATTCCTTGGGGCGTACGGGATCTCTCACGCCTGTGAGGTATATCGTGTCTTCCGGCTTTTTTAGCAGGGCGTCTCGGAGGCGGCATTGCTTTTCCGTCTTTCCGGTTTTGTTCTTCCCGATCTCGGGGATTAATTCCATCTTTCGGCAGATGGGATCCGGTTCTGGACGCTGCATCCTTGTTATCGGGCTTTTTCTTGTCCTTTCTCGGATCTGATTTCTTCTCTCTTGAATTACTTGAATCTCCAGGTTCTTCAGGTCCAGGTGCTCCAGCGGCGCATGTAGCTGTTTTGCATAGGGCGGAGTCGTCATGCAACTTCCCTGATGGTGCTTGCCCTCGCTGTTGCTGTTACAATGCCTTTCCTAGGAAAGCATACACCCCTTGAAGTTTTTCGCCATTGGAGTACATGTCGTTGTTGAGGATGGCGAACGCGGCTTCCGCGTTTTATGCTGCGGTTTTGTATATAGGTTCTCCCCTGGCATTTTTGTCGTTTACTTGCTTTTGCCAGGATGGATTTTGAAACCGTTCCTTTGGCGACAGTACTTCCGGTCTTGCGATTCCGGGTAATCGTGTAGGTTTAATGCCAGATCTATTCCTCCTCTCGTACTCCTCAATTTCTACCTGCTTTAACTTAATGTCAGCTTGGGTTTTTTGGAGATGTTCCCGAGTTCGGAATAGATGTTGCTGTTGCCTTTGGAGAGCTTGTCTCCTGGCTTCCAGCACTTCAGTGGGTTCGTGAGTTCCCACTGGTGTTTGAAGTAGATCTTGTTCGTCTTGCTCTGACATTGGCTGAACAAAGGTTTCCTTCGTTTTTTTCTCCGCAGGCTTAACTCCACTTCCTCCTCCTACTTCCAGGTTGTCGTTGGCTGGATCAGCCAGTTTTTTCTTCCGGAGCTTGTACTGGAGTTTCTTGGAAGCTTTGTGCTTTTTCTTGGAAGAGGTTTTTTTACCAGGTTCATCCTCTGTCAATTCTTTGACATCGGGATATGTTGGAGTGGTTTCCCCCTCTTCTCTCTCTTCCTCTGGCGAAGGTGTTATAGGGCTTTCCTGACTATCGGCATCCGTGTTTTCAGCCGGTTTTGCCATTAGTACTTCATGGAATCCCTCTTGAAGAGATTTGACTTTTCTTTCGAAAGCAGCCTCATCTTCATCTTCGGAATCGAAATCGTCTGATCCGGGTTCTGATTCCAATCTCGCATCAATGGCGGCTAATACGGAGTCAGTGTCCGAGTTCGTCGTCATATTGACGGATGTCGGATCTTCCACCTCTACTGTGGGTTTGTTGTTTTCTACCTCTTGCACGGGATTTCTTTCATCCATGTTTTCGGCGATCTCGGATTGCACCATACCGATAAAGTGCGATTCAGCATGATATCGGCGATCTGAGCAAAATCCGGCGTCATAGTATTCTTCGACTAGGTATAGGGCGGGTGGTATATATTTGCTTCCACCATAGAATCTCATTGCTTCTGCAGTTAATCTGATAAATATGTTTGCAGATCCAATCGGTAAAACGCAGACACTTACCAGATGATTCCGTGCTGGCATGTACGATCCGTTGTCGAGGAAGCGCCCGACGTCGTTGTCGAATTCCAAGCTTCCGACAGTTATGGTACTGCCGATTCCGCCGAGTATCCCTGATCCAAACATAACGCCTGACGTCGCAGGCCCCACGGTGGGCGCCAACTATCGAGACATCGTAGTAGAATTCATAGACGAGGGTGCCATGAGACTACCAATAGAGAGGTGGGGGGACGTGATCGTATGACGAACAATGACACCAAGGTTTTACCCAGGTTCGGTACATCGCAACTAGGCGACGTTCCTACTCCTGCAATCTCACTATTCATGACTAAAGCCTGAGGTATACAGAGTACAATGTGGGGTTAGCTTTAGCTACTCGACAAGGATCAACCTCTTGACGAGTTAGCCTCTAGCTTCTTTCCTATCTTTCTTATCTCCCGTCCGGTTTTATATAATAGCCGGGTTAGGGCTTGCAGAATAGGAAACCTATAAGACTATGGTATGTCCTAACTTGGAAGGCAAGGAATCCACCTTCTACTCCAAGCCGTACCACGTGGGCCGTGGTCTGGGTTCTTATAGAATCCGGCTTCCGTGAGTTAGCTTACTGGGCCGCCTAATGGACCGCAACCCATTACCACTGAGGCCACCCTGGTAATCCGGCACTTTAGAGAACCCTCTGATATACCCCTAATCGGTATATATCCGACACATAAAGTCAAATCCCCAACAATCAAAAGGTTCAATATCAAGAGCATAACTCATAGGCATTTCATTACGTCTAGCAATATTACCAACTCTTTGACATTCATTACAAGACAAAATAAATTTACGTGCATCTTTAAAGAGAGTAGGCCAATAGAAACCTGATTGTCGAACCTTTTGTGCGGTTATATCTCCAGCATGATGTCCTCCATAAGCACTAACATGGCACTTTTTTAATATTTCTTGTTGTTCATGATCTGGAACACATCTTCTCATAATACCATCTACTCCTTCCTTATATAAGTGTGGGTCATCCCAAAAATAATGTCTCAAATCATAGAAGAATTTTCTTCATTGTTGAGTTGTAAATGTTGGAGGCAAATACTTTGAAAAAATAAAGTTAGCATAATCAGCATACCATGGACTATTCTAGGATTTTACTTTTATTGCAGCTAGTTGTTCATTTGGAAAACTATCATTAACAGGAATATGATAAAAAACAATGGTTTCCAATCTAGACAAGTTATCAGCAATAGGATTTTCAACACTCTTCCTATCCACAATATGAAAATCAAACTCTTGTAAAAGCAACACCCATCTAATAAGCCTAGGCTTAGCATCTTTTTTTCCCATAAGATATCTAATAGCAGCATGATCAGTATGAATATTAACCTTTGAATCAACAATATAAGGTCTAAACTTATCACATGCAAAAACTACATCTAACAACTATTTTTCAGTAGTAGCATAATTATTTTGAGCAACATCAAGAATTTTACTAGCATAATGAATAACATTAAATTTCTTATGTACTCGCTGACCAAGAACATCAACTACAGCAAAATCACTAGCATCACACATAATTTCAAAAGGTAATTTCCAATCAGGTGGTTGAACAATAGGAGAAGTAGTTAAAGCCTTCTTTAAAGTTTCAAAAGCTTCCTTGCAATCATCATCAAAAATAAAAGGTACATATTTTTGAAGAAGATTTCTAAGAGGTTTTGATATTTTAGAGAAATCTTTAATAAACTTCCTATGAAAACCAGCATGATCAAGAACACTACGAATACCTTTAACATCTCTAGGACAGGGCATTTTCTCTATTGCTTCCACTTTAGCTCTGTCAACTTCAATACCTCTTTTAGAAATTTTATGTCCACGAACAATTCCTTCATTAACCATAAAGTGGCATTTCTCCCAATTAAGAACCAGATTAGTTTCCTCACATGTCTGCAAAACTTTAACAAGGTTGTGAAAATAATTAGCAAAAGAAGTTCCATAGACGGAGAAATGGTCCATGAATACTTCCATAATTTCTTCACAAAAAACATGAAAAATAGCAGACATGCATCTTTGAAATGTAGGAGGAGCATTGCATAAACCAAACGGGATATGTCTATAAGCATAAGTTCCATAAGGAGAGGTAAAGGTTGTTTTCTCTTGATCTTGCTTCCTAACAACAATTTGAGAAAACCCAGAATAACCATCAAGAAAGCAAAAATGAGTTTTCTTAGACAACCTCTCAAGCATTTGATCAATAAAGGGTAAAGAAGAATGATCTTTCCTAGTGACTTTATTAACCTTTCTAAAATCAATGCACATTCTATAACCAACTACTACTCTTTGGGGAATAAGCTCATTATTTTCATTAGGCACAACAGTCGTTCCTCCTTTCTTAGGGACACAATGCACATGGCTTACCCATCTACTATCAGCAATAGGAAAAATAATACCAGCATCAAGGAGTTTTATACCTCATTTCTTACCACTTCCTTCATCTTAGGAATTAAACGTCGTTGATGTTCAACAACTAGCTTTGCATCAGGTTCAATATTGATAGCATGATGACATATAGTGGGAGAAATCCCCTTCAAATCATCAAGAGTATAACCAATAGCTCCACGGTGTTTCTTCAAAATTCCCAATAATCTTTCCTCTTCTTCACCTGAAAGTTTAGCACTAATAATAACATGATATATTTTCTTATCATCAATATAAGCATATTTAAGATCATCAGGCAAAGGTTTTTAATGAAAGACAAGATCCTCCTTGGGTGGCAATGTGGTACCCAGGTCTTCCATAGGTAAATTATGTTTCAGTATCACCGGTTGACGAAGAAGAATATCCTCAGTCTCATTTCTCTCTTCCATAAATACCTCATCATGATCCTCTATATATTGCTGCAAAGCATTGTTAGGATCAAGAACAATATAAGAAAGTTTCTCACCTTTAAAATTCTCATCAGGAAATTTGGATTCATAAGGTGCTCTAGCAAATTTGGAGAAATTGAAATCATAAGATTTTCCAATAAATTTAGTCAATATCTTTTCTCTCTTACAATGTATAATAGCACCACAAGTGTTCAAGAAAGGTCTACCAAAAAAAAATAGGACAAGTTTTACTAGCAGCTTTACCAAGTACTAGAAAATTAGTGGGATATTTAGTTTTACCACATAAAACTTCCACATCCCTAACAATGCCAATCGGAAATACAGTTTCTTTATTAGCAAGCTGAATAACTACATCAATTTCTTCAAGCTCACAAGAACCAATTTCATGCATAATTTCTTTATAAAGCTCATAAGGAATAGCACTAGAACTAGCACCAATGTCACATAAACCATAATAGCAATGATCACCAATCTTAACAGAAAGCATAGGAACACTAGTTTTCTTAGGTCTATGTGGATGGGAAACAATATTAGAAGCATCTTCACAAAAGACAATGTGTTCATCCTCTACATTTCCATAAACAAGATCTTTTACTTTTGCTACAGCAGGTTCAACAGTTATTTGTTCATTATGTTCAATAGATTTCTTAATACTCTTAATAACCACACTAGCTACAACATAATGTTCTCTTACTTTAGCAGGGAAAGACATTTCTACAATATAAGGCTCAGGAACAACAGGATTAACAACATGCACTTCTATATTACTAGCAGGAACAATATCTTTATAAGGTGCATGATATTTTTGATAATCATTTTTAGGAATATAAAGATAGGAGGTAAAAGCTTTAAGAAAGTTTGCAAATATTTGAGAATCAAGACCACAAACAACACTAACAATATAGAAATTTGTAACATCCCTGATTTTTGGAAAGTGCAAAAATCACAATTTTTTGAAACTTTTTGTTTTCATAGAAAGCAAGTCACCAAAAACCAAATGAGATGCAACAAACAAAAGAAAACAATATGTAATTGGAATAAAGAATCCAAATTACCTTAATTCCATAAACCCTAAAGCATATTTCTAAAATAAAACATGTTCCCTCATGACAATAAAATATTTTCTTAGCAAACATATTTACCAAACATGTCGGATATATACCGATTAGGGCTATTCGGCATTGTCCTAAACAGTCGTATTACCAGGGTGTATTGATGGTAATGGATCACAGTACATTAGGCGGCCCAGTAAGCTGATGTGCAGAAGCCGGATTCTAAAAGGACCCGGACCACGGCCCAAAGTGGTGCGTCTTGGAGCAGATGAAGGGAATATGCCCGAGAGGCAATAATAAAGTGTTTATTATGTTATTCCTTGTTTATGATAGATGTTTATTTCTCATGCTAGAATTTTATTAACCGGAAACATTGATACATGTGTGATTAATAAACAAACCGACGTTCCTAGTGAAGCCTCTCTTTTAACTAGCTCGTTGATTAAACAGATGATCATGGTTTCCTGATCATGAACATTGGATTTTGTTAATAATGGGGTCATGTCATTAGGAGAATGACATGATGAACTTAAACCCTAACTAAGTATAACAATACGATCAAGTCATTTAGTTTTGTTGTTATGTCTTACATTCGGAGTAACATTATTCCTTAGACCATGAGATCATGTTAATCACTAATACCGAAAGAATACTTTGATGACATCAAACGTCACACCGTAAAAGGGTGACTATAAAGGTGGCATTGGATATTCGAAAAGTGTTAGTTGAAGCTCATGGATCGAGAATGGGATTTGTCCATCCAATATGACAGATAGATATACTGAGGGCCCTCTCGGTGATATCACATCGAGACCGCTTGCAAGCAAGTGATATGATCACAAGGATGTTATATCACGGGAACGAGAAAAGAGTACTTGTCGGATAACGAGATCGAACAAGGTATAGTGGATACCGATGATCGGATCTCGGACAAGTAATATATCACGAGACAAAGGGAAATCGTTACAACGTTGAAAGGTTCACACGATCACGAGAGTCATCGTTGAATATACAGGAGTCATCACAAATTTCTAGACCCCGCTGTTGATTATTGATCGGAGAGGAGTCTCGATCATGTCTATAATATTCGCGAACCGTAGGGAGACACACTTAAGGTTCGATGAAGCGTTAGAGAGGATACGGAATACCGAAGAATATTTTGGGCAGCTCCGAAATTGTTTCGGGGAAAATTGAAATAGTTCAAGGGGTTTTTTGTTGAACGGTTGTTAATAGAATTAACAAATGGTTCGAGGTGCTGCATGCAAATGTTTGTTAATGGAATTAACAAATATAAATAAAGAAAAAAATGTTTTCTTTAATTATTAAAGAAAAACCTTTGGATTTTCTAAGTGGGGAATTAAGGAATTTTGAGTGGGTGTGAGTGGAGCTTCCACTCACATGAAGAGAGGAAGGGGTGGGGGCACCCATGGCTGGCCGCACCCCCCCTTGGGATGCGTCCCCCTCCCCTATAAAAGAAGGGTGAGGGCTCTCTCTTCTTCACACACTTGCCCACTCCTTTTCCCTTCCACCCGCCGCTCCATTCCATGGTCTCCGGCTTGGCGAAGCCCTGACCGTGGGATTCTTCACCACCACCACGCCGTCGTGCTGCTGAAATTCCGGAGGGATCCTCTACTTCTGCAACCCGCTGGAACGAGGGAACAGAAGTCTTCATCGAGCTGAACGTGTGACCGATTACGGAGGCACCGCCGGATTGCGGTGCTCTTCTTCTCGCTCGGGATCGGCGTGAGAACGACTACGCCAACAACGAGATCTTTTGTCGTACCACTTTGAGTCTTAGAGGGTATGTTATCTCAAGACTCTCTTTCTCCCCGTTGCCTTTCATCTCATAGATTAGATCTTGGCCTTTCGGGTTTATCGTGCGTAGGAATTTTTTTGTTTTCTATGCTACGTTCCCCTTCAGTGGTATTAGAGCCGGATCTATGCGTAGATGAATTGTACGGGTAGAACACATAGGAGTATGTGGGCGTTGATGATCATGTTTTTGCATCTTTGAGTATTTTATGATCTTAGTGGCATAGTAGGATGAAGCTGCCCCGGACTAAGTTTACGTGTACTATGTACGCGAGAATTGTCTGACTGAGGGGGTGTCCGTTTATCCTACTATAGTTAAGATCTAATCTACAAAAGGGTTGTTAAAATATGTTTTATCAACGTTGTGGTTCTTGTACATAGGTATGAACGGTTCTATCCTCGTAAGCCCAAAACCACGTAAAATATGCAAAAATAAATTAGAGGCGTCTAACTTGTTTTTGCAGGGCATGTGATGTGATATGGTCAATGTTACAAACGTTATGTATGAGATGATATCTTTTGTAAATTATTGACATACCGGCTGGAGCCATATGGTTGTCTTATTTTATGGCCTGCGTGCTGTATGTCATATCCATGTGATATGTTGTAATGGACAATCAAGATGGAGGTGCCACGGACCTTGGTGCCACGCCAGTGGAATGATGGAGTTCATACCATGATGCACAAGATGGAGATCAAGTGCAAGAAGGACCATATCATATCACATTATCCATGCATGTGATGTTTATCCTTTTATGCATCTTATTTTTCTTAGATCGTGACGGTAGCATTATAAGATGATCCCTCTCACTTAATATCAAGATAATAATGTGTTCTTCCTTAAGTATGCACCGTTAAGAAAGTTCGTCGTTTCGAGACACCACGTGATGATCGGGTGTGATAGACTCAACGTTCGCATACAACGGGTGTTTTCCAGCCTAGCATGTACATACATGGCCTTGAAACACATGCAATACAACGGTTCTACTTGGCGAGCCTAGCATGTACAGACATGGCCTCGGAACACGTAACCGAAAGGTAAAGCATGGGTCATATGAATGATATGATGAACATGTTGATGTTCGCCTTTGCAACTGCACCGTCTCACGTGATGATCGGTTTCGGTGTAGTGAATTTGGTTCTTGTAATCACTAAAGAAAACTAAGAGGGATGTTGTTTTTGAGTGGAGTTCATGGGATAATTTTAGAATTAACTTGAACTTAATTTATCATAAACATAGTCTAAATAGTCTTTGCAAATATGTTATAGATCATGGCACCACCTACCTTCAATTTCAATATGTTCATGGAGAAAGAGAAATTAGCGAACAATGGAAGCAACTTTACCAACTGGGCACTTAACCTGAGGATTCTTCTCACCGCTTGCAAGAAGCTCTATGTGCTTGATGCACCTCTAGGTGACCATCCCGCTGATGATGCTTCTGATGAAGATAAAAATGGTTATCTGACTCAACAAGAAGACCACAGTATAGTTCACTGCGGCATCCTCTATGGATTAGAGCCAGAGTTGCGAAAACGTTTCGAGAACAGCACTGCTTATGCCACAATGGGAGAATTGAAAATGATTTTTGATACCCATGCAGCAGTTGAGAGTTATGACGCTTCAGAAAAGTTCTTTAGCTGCATGATGGAAGAGAACAGCTCCGTTAATGAGCACGTACTCAAAATGTCTACGTACGCTGATAAGCTCATAGCCTTGGGAATGTCGATTCCCATTGAGCTAGGGATACATCGTGTTCTCCAATCTCTTCCACCTAGTTACAAGAACTTCGTGATGAACTATAATATGCAGAGCATGAAGAAGTCTCTTCCCGAGCTTCTCTCGATGCTTAAAACTGCTGAAGTGGAGATCAAGAAAGAACATCAAATGTTGATGATCAATAAGACCACTAGTTTCAAGAAAGGCAAGAAAGGCAAGCCAAGGGTAAACTTCAAGAAGGGTGGCAAATCTGTTGCTACTGCTGTGCAGAAAACCAGGCATGGCCCTATCCTGAGACTGAGTGTTTCTATTGCAAGGGTACTGGCCACTGGAAGCGCAATTGCCCCAAGTATCTGGCAGATAAGAAGGCCGACAAAGTGAACAAAGGTATATATGATATACTTGTTATTGATGTGTACCTTACTAGTATTCGCAGTAGCACCTGGGTATTTGATACTGGTTCGGTTGCTCACATATGTAACTCAAAACAGGAGCTCCAGAATAAGCGACCACTAGCAAAGGATGAGGTGACGATGCGCGTCGGCAATGGATCAAGAGTTGACGTGATCGCCGTCGGGACGCCACCTCTACGTCTACCATCGAGATTAGTTATAAACCTCAATAATTGTTATTTGGTGCCTGCATTAAGCATGAATATTGTTTCTGGATCTTGCTTAATGCGGAATGGTTATTCCTTTAAGTCTGAGAACAATGGTTGTTCAGTTTATATGAATAATATCTTTTATGGTCATGCACCTGAGAAGAATGGTTTATTTCTTTTGAATCTTGATAATGTTGATACACATATTCATAATGTGAATGCCAAAAGAATTAAGTTAAATGATTATATTGCTACTTATATGTGGCATGGCCGCATAGGTCATATTGGTGTTAAACGCATGAAGAAGCTCCATTCTGATGGACTCTTAGAATCACTTGATTATGAATCATTTGAAACATGTGAACCATGCCTTATGGGCAAGATGACTAGAACCCCGTTTTCTGGATCTATGGAACGGGCGACAGACTTATTGGAAATCATACATACTAATGTATGTGGACCAATGAGTGTATCGGCGCACGGTGGATATCGTTATTTTGTCACTTTCACAGATGATTTGAGTAGATATGGGTATATTTACTTAATGAAACACAAATCTGAAACGTTTGAAAAGTTCAAAGAATTTCAGTGTGAAGTTGAAAATCATCGTAACAGAAAGATTAAATTTCTACGGTCTGATCGTGGAGGTGAATATCTAAGTTACGAGTTTGGCATGCATATGAAACAATGTGGAATAGTTTCAAAGCTCACACCTGCCGGAACACCACAGCGTAATGGTGTTTCCGAACGTCGTAATCATACTTTATTAGATATGGTTCGATCTATGATGTCTCTTACAGATTTGCCACTATCGTTTTGGGGTTATGCACTAGATACCCCTGCATTCACTTTAAATAGGGCACCATCTAAATCCGTTGAAACGACACTGTATGAATTATGGTTTGGAAACAAACCTAAGATGTCATTTCTAAAAGTTTGGGGATGCAATGTTTATGTGAAGAAGCTTCAACCTGATAAACTCGAACCCAAAGCGAAAAAATGCGTCTTCATAGGATACCCTAAAGAAACAATAGGGTACACCTTCTATCACAGATCCGAAGGCAAGATTTTTGTTGCCAAGAATGGATCACTTTTGGAGAAGGAGTTTCTCTCGAAAGATGTGAATAGTAGGAAGGTAGAACTCGACGAGGTTATTTAACCTTCTCTTCTTGGAATGGCGAGTAGCGCAGCGATGGAAGTTGTTCCGGAGCCGACCCTGTCAGTTGAAGAGAGAGATAATGATCAAGATCATGAAACTCCAGTAGAGGAAACTACCGCACCTCGTAGGTCAACTAGGGAGCGTACATCTCCTGAACTGTGCGGAGATCCCGTATTAAACTTCATGGTAGATGGAGGTGATGACCCTGCGACATATGAGGAAGCGATGATGAGCCCAGATTCCAACAAATGGCTTGAAGCCATGAAATCCGAAATAGGATCCATGTACGAAAACCAAGTTTGGACTATGGTGGATTTACCCAATGACCGCAAGGCCGTTGAGAACAAATGGATCTTTAAAAAGAATACTGACGCTGATGGTAATGTGACCGTCTATAAAGCTTGACTTGTCGCAAAAGGTTTCCGACAAATTCAAGGAGTTGACTATGATGAGACTTTCTCACCTGTAGCGATGCTTAAGTCGGTTAAGATTATGTTAGCAGTTGCTGCATTTTTTGATTATGAAATATGGGAGATGGATGTCAAAACGACGTTCCTTAATGGTGACATTTGAGGAAGAGTTGTATATGATGCAACCCAAAGGTTTTGTTGATCCTAAGGATGATGACAAGGTGTGTAAGCTTCAACATTCCATTTATGGACTGAAGCAAGCATCCCGGAGTTGGAACCTCCATTTTTATAAGGTGATCAAAGGTTTTGGATTTGTCCAAACATACGGAGAAGTTTGTATTTACAAGAAAGTGAGTGGGAGCTCTGTAGCATTTCTAGTACTATATGTGGATGACATATTGTTGATTGGAAATGATATAGAAATTTTAGAAAGCGTAAAAGGTTATTTGAACAGTAGTTTTTCGATGAAAGACCTCGGTGAAGCAGCTTATATATTAGGCATAAAAATCTACAGGGATAGATCAAGACGCTTAATTGTAATTTCGCAAAGTACATACCTTGACAAGATTTTGAAGAAGTTCAAAATGGAAGATAGTAGGAAGGGGTTCCTACCTATGTTGCAAGGCAAAACGTTGAGTAAGACTCAATGTCCAGCTACAGCAGAAGATAGAGAAAATATGAATAAGACTCCCTATGCTTCAGCCATAGGTTCTATCATGTATTCTATGCTATGTACAAGACCGGATGTGGCACATGCTATTAGTTTGACTAGTAGGTACCAATCCAATCCAGGTTTGGAACACTGGACTGCGGTCAAGAATATCCTAAAGTACTTGAGAAGAACTAAGGATATGTTTCTCGTATATGGCGGTGAAGAAGAGCTCGTCGCAAGATGTTACGTCGATGCTAGCTTCGACACTGATCTGGATGACTCTAAGTCTCAGTCCGGGTACGTATTTGTTATGAATGGAGGAGCTGTAAGCTGGAGGAGTTCCAAGCAATCCGTGGTGGGGGGATCATCAACAGAAGTGGAATATGTTGCTGCCTCGGAGGCAACACAGGAAGCAGTTTGGATGAAGGAGTTCATATCCGAACTAGGCGTGGTTCCGAGTGCTTTGGATTCAATGGTTATCTATTGTGACAACAATGGTTCCATAGCCAATGCTAAGGAACCAAGGTCTAACATGAATTCCAAGCATATCAAGCGCCGTTTTCACTCCATCCGTGAGCATGTCGCCGATGGGGATGTGAAGATTTGCAAAGTACATACGGATCTGAATGTGGCAGATCCATTGACTAAAACTCTCTCAAGGGCAAAACATGATCAACACCAGAACTCAATGGGTGTTAGATTCATCACTATGTAATATAGATTATTGCCCCTAGTGCAAGTGGGAGACTAAAGGGAATATTCCCGAGAGGCAATAATAAAGTGTTTATTATGTTATTCCTTGTTTATGATAGATGTTTATTTCTCATGCTAGAATTGTATTAACCGGAAACGTTGATACATGTGTGACTAATAAACAAACCGACGTTCCTAGTGAAGCCTCTCTTTTAACTAGCTCGTTGATTAAACAGATGATCAAGGTTTCCTGATCATGAACATTGGATGTTGTTAATAATGGGGTCATGTCATTAGGAGAATGACATGATGAACTTAAACCCTAACTAAGTATAACAATACGATCAAGTCATTTAGTTTTGTTGTTATGTCTTACATTCGGAGTAACATTATTCCTTAGACCATGAGATCATGTTAATCACTAATTCCGAAAGAATACTTTGATGAAATCAAACGTCACACCGTAAAAGGGTGACTATAAAGGTGGCATTGGATATTCGGAAAGTGTTAGTTGAAGCTCATGGATCGAGAATGGGATTTGTCCATCCAATATGACGGATAGATATACTCAGGGACCTCTCGGTGATATCACATCGACACCGCTTGCAAGCAAGTGATATGATCACAAGGATGTTATATCACGGGAACGAGAAAAGAGTACTTGTCGGATAACGAGATCGAACAAGGTATAGTGGATACCGATGATCGGATCTCGGACAAGTGATATATCGCGAGAAAAAGGGAAATCGTTACGACGTTGAAAGGTTCACACGATCACGAGAGTCATCATTGAATACATAGGAGTCATCACTGATTTATAGACCCCGCTGTTGATTATTGATCGGAGAGGAGTCTCGATCATGTCTATAATATTCGTGAACCGTAGGGAGACACACTTAAGGTTCGATGAAGCGTTAGAGAGGATACGGAATACCGAAGAATATTTTGGGCAGCTCCGAAATTGTTTCGGGGAAAATTGAAATAGTTCAAGGGGTTTTTCGTCGAACGTTTGTTAATAGAATTAACAAATGGTTCGAGGTGCTGCATGCAAATGTTTGTTAATGGAATTAACAAATATAAATGAAGAAATAAAAATGTTTTATTTATTTATTAAAGAAAAACCTTTGGATTTTCTAAGTGCGAAATTAAGGAATTTTGAGTGGGTGTGAGTGGAGCTTCCACTCACATGAAGAGAGGAAGGGGTGGGGGACCCATGGCTGGCCGCACCCCCCTTGGGCTGCCTCCCCCTCCCCTATAAAAGGAGGGTGACGACTCTCTCTTCTTCACACACTTGCCCACTCCTTTTCCCTTCCACCCGCTGCTCCATTCCATGGTCTCCGGCTTGGCGAAGCCCTGACCGTGGGATTCTTCACCACCACCACGCCGTCGTGCTGCTGGAATTCCGGAGGGATCCTCTACTTCCGCAACCCGCTGAAACGAGGGAACGGAAGTCTTCATCGAGCTGAACGTGTGACCGATTACGGAGGCACCGCCGGATTGTGGTGCTCTTCTTCTCGCTCGGGATCGGCGCGAGAACGACTACGCCAACAACGAGATCTTTTGTCGTACCACTTTGAGTCTTAGAGGGTATGTTATCTCAAGACTCTCTTTATCCCCGTTGCCTTTCATCTCATAGATTAGATCTTGGCCTTTCGGGTTTATCGTGCGTAGGAATTTTTTTTCTATGGTACGTTCCCCTTTAGTAGAAGGCAGATTCTTGCTTTCCAAGTTAGATACTTACCATAGTATTCTAGGTTTCCTTTCTGTAAGCCCTAACCCGGCTATCTATATAAAGCTGGACGGGGAGAGAAGAAAGACACATAGAATTAGCTAGAAGCCAACTCGTCAAGAAGTTGATCCTCGTCGAGTTAGCAAAACCCTACTCACATTGTACTTAATTTGTATACTTCAGGCTTCAACCCTGATTTAGTGAGATTGCAGGAGTAGGAACGCCGGGTAGTTGTGACGTACCAAACCTGGGTAAATTTGGTGTTCCTGGTTGTCATACTACCATGTCCCCCACGTCTCTACCTGTAGTTTCATGGGACCCCCGTCTATGAATTCTACTACGATGTCTCGACAGTTGGCGCTCACCGTGGAGCCAGCGACCTCAGGCATTATGTTTCGATCGGGGAAACTCGGCGGAATCGGCAGTACCATAACTGTCGGCAGCTTGGAATTTGACAATGACGTCGGTTGTGTCGTGGGATAGTCACGGCAGACGTTACCAAGGGTAACTTACTTTGGGGCAAATCGACTCTGGTGTTTGGGAGAGGGTTTAGCTCAGGGGAAATCATGCTATCAATCGATCTGGTAGCTCTGGCAATAATGTCGCCGAGTCTCCGATCTAGGGTTACAACTATCAACTCTCGTATTACAAGATACTCGAATATCTGGTGAAGCTCTCTTTCTCTAACCCTAGGAGCCGGTTTATATGTTACTCGGCTCCCTGGCTTCTTATACAAGATACACCCGGAATCCTACCCGGAAACCGCACACAACCCTAAGTTTCCTAATCTTAACCTTTAAGGTACGGGTTACAAGGCCTACGCTCCTTCTTGGGCCTTCTAGAAACTCCTCCTCCTTGAGCCGGGTCTTGCGCGATGACCTTTGGGCCGGGTTTCACCTTGGCATTAGCCTAACGGGTTATCATCCCCAGAATAGCTTGGGCTTCGTGAAATTGACCATGAAGCGCACACTATTCCCTGCAAAACAATAAACATTCAAGTTCATAAAATACCGGGTTAGAGTGCTTTGATAATAGCTAGGCCTTGCTCCATAGGCGGTCCATATAGTAACCCGGTCTTTCCCAAGTCTAAACACCATTTTTCCGGTCAACACTCCAAGAAAACGTGCTAAGACCCGGCTCCGTACCGTTTTCAATCAATCCGAATAGCACGCCTGTAATCCACCTCAATCTCGATCCGGATATCTCGCAACAGGTATCTTGATATTTATCCCCAAATATCCGGGCCGGAT
Source organism: Alopecurus myosuroides (assembly GCA_028641055.1). Classification (NCBI taxonomy): domain Eukaryota; kingdom Viridiplantae; phylum Streptophyta; class Magnoliopsida; order Poales; family Poaceae; genus Alopecurus; species Alopecurus myosuroides. The sequence goes on along the minus strand of CM054063.1, from coordinate 219,694,321 downwards.
CACTTTTCTCCGAAAATTTTGCGCTTGCCGCCTAAACCTAGGGCTTTTCTCCCCCGCACCTATAAGTAGGCCTCCAGGGGTCAACCCTAGATCTACCGGTTCATTTCTCCTTCTTCTCTCTCTCTCTTCACTCCACCCCGCGCCCGTGAGCCCTAGCTCGAGCTCACGCCAGCGGAGCTACGCCGCCGCCCGCAAGGACGCCACCGGAGTTGCGCCGCCGCCGCCAGGTCGCCATCGCCCGCGCCCGCAACGCCGCCGTCAATCACCGCCGCAACGCCCCCGAGCGAGCCTCCAACCGGGCCGCCGGAGATCTCGAGACGCCGCCGCCGTCGAGCTAACCGCCGCCGCGCATCTCCTTCAATCCATCCGGTAAATCCTTCTATCACTTAGATCTAGATCCCTTTTCTCGTTTGATTTCGCGCGTATACTTTAGGATCCAATCTCATCTTCTAGCTTTCCACCATTCCTCCGTTAGCTTGACATGCTTTCGTAATCCCCAACCTCATGTTCTTCCACAGCTCATACCTAATCCATTTCTATGCCTTTCCACATACTTTTGCTATTTCGCAATCTCATATTTTTTTCATCCATATGTTCTTGACTAGATCTATTTGCCAAATTTTGCAAGTACTTTAGACATTTTGCCCTTTCTTCTTCTCATTATATCGAATAGCTGCACTTTCCGGGTTTCTTGATATTCACACACTTGCATTTTACTCCTTTTAGATCTACACTCCATGGCTCCTAAGGCAAGCGCCAAGTCAAAGGGCAAAAACCCGGCCGGCAAGCAAAATCGTCTGTCACTAAGGCTAAGCTTGATGAGCTGGCCGAGTCGGGTGTCCTGCCCACCCGGTCCGAGATCCACTGGCGGATACCCGGCGAGGAGACCCAGCCTTCACCAGGCCTAGATGAGGTGATGGTTTTCGTCGAGCACGTGATTCGGGGTTTCCGCCCCCCGGGTCACTCTTTCTTCCGGGAGCTCCTGGACCACTACAAGCTCCGGGTATTCGATATCGGCCCCAATTCCATGCTTAATATCTGTCTTTTCATAGTCTTATGTGAATCCTACCTATGTGTTCCTCCCAACTTAGCTTTGTTCCTCGAACTCTTTCAATGCAAGCCATGCCGAGAGAGTGGCGATGGGGCCCTCCTAGTTTGTGGAGGAGTCTCAATTCAGAGGCGGAAAAATTCCCTAATGCCGACTCTTAGCCTCCATACACACGTCAAACACTGGCAAAAAACCTACTTTTACCGCCAAGATACCTCTTTACCCGGCGAGAATCCATTGCCGGGTTTCTCCGATGATACGCTCACTTTGTCCGATAATCTCAATTCCTTTGCTCCCAAGGCCGAGAGGCAATCTATCCAGCCTCTCCTTCATAAGCTTGCTGTGCTCTCCGCCCAAGGTCTCCTTGGGCTCAATCTGATAAAACTTGGGTAAGCTGCCGGATTCATCCCAACAGCATCCGGCCCAAGCTCATGTGCAACTACTCCGGGCACGTCACCGACTCTCTTCGTTACTCGGAGAAAATTTACCCGGCCTCAGATGTAAACAAAACTATGAAAAACTTTTTGGCCGAGAAGCTTGAGGTGATCCGGAGCATATCCAGCCTTAGCCCCTTCACACGTGATAACCTGGCTCCTCCAGTAAGAACTGGCTATAGTCCCTTTATACGGCTAATATTTCTTATGCATATTTACTAACCTTTGTCACTGTATTTCTCTCTCAGGAAGATGACGCGTTCTGGAAGATAGTCACCCCTCCCCCTTCCGAAAACTCGGAAGAAGAAGAGGAGCCGGCTGATAGTGATGAAGGTAAATCCGAGTCTTGTTCATATACTTTCTTCATTAACTTGTTTAGGACCAACTTTTTCCCCTTTACGACAATGTATCTTGTTTGCTAGGGCTAGAGGACAAAGAGGTCACACAGTCAGACGAAAGCGAGGCTGAGCCGGAGGTGGAGGTTGGGGCGAAGAGGAAGACCCGGGGAGTTGTCTTCAAGGTGCCTTATTCCTCCATTGCCTCCAAACCATACTCGTACGCTAACATGTGCGAACTTAACCAACGCCTAACTGATTCATCATACTTGAAGGAACCTGCTCCGACCAAACGTAGGGTAACCCGGAACTCTCCGGGTGACGACCCTCTTCACCCGGGCATCCCTTCATCACCCGCTCGCCGAGCCGGTACTCCCCAAACTCATTCATCCCATTTCCCTCAAAGATATCCTTCTCCGAATCACCCACTAGCCGGACAACTTAGGGTCTCACTTTTCGATTCTTTGTCAGCATCTTCCGGGTCTAGCAACGATCTCCCACCAGATTTCGTCGTGAACACCGTGTAACTTACTTTCCTTGCTATTCGATACATTAGTATTTTCCATATCTTTCGTTCATCATCTACTGACTGTTTCTTTCTCTTTCTCAGGGCCAATGTCACGATTAGTGACCCTGAGGACATGAATGTGGATAACCCGGCTATGGAAGATCCGGAGGATGTTGTGAAGCCCGCGTCTGGCGGTGCAGAAGAAGAAGAAGAAGACTTGCTGAAAGACCTGGTTGAGCAGGAAGCCGAGTTTCCCCTGCCAACGCACAAACCAGGAGATGAGGATATTGAGTTCCTGGGATCACGGAGGGGTGACCCCACTCCTAACACCCAGGCAACCCGGATCAACTCCCCCAAGCAGGAAAGGACCCCGCCTCCGGGTAACCAGAACCCCAGCTCCTCCAGGCCGAAACTCGGCGATCTTGATTTTGAAGGGATGTTAACTGAGCTCTTCTCCCTGAAGACCAATGAAAGGGATATCCTTGAGTCCCTAGCAGCTGAGCACCAGGTAACTTAATCAATGTTGCTTATGTATTCATCTAGTCCCCAAGTTCCGAGTTAACTATGTAAAGTTTACTCGGTACTTTCATAACTGGATAACCTGCCATATCCGGTTTTATCTTGCATCCGACTGACTTTTCCTTATCTATTTTCACAGGCACATGTTGTCGTGGGATAATCACGGCAGACGTTACCGGGGGTAACTGATCTTGGGGCAAGACGACACAGGCGTTTGGGAGAGGGTTTAGCTCAGAGGAAAACATGATGGAACTCGATCTGGTAGCCGGCAATCAAGTCGCCGAGTCTCCGATCTCGATATATTAACTCAACTCTTGTGTTACACTGGATGCTCGATATCAAGCGATATTGCTAGAACTCTTGGATCTCTAAACTAGACCGAGGGGCCGGTTTATAAAGCACCCGGACCCCCCTGGCTTGCCCTCCAAGGCGCACCCTGAACCCTACCCGGACACCGCATACGAAAAACCCTAACTTTCCTTACCGTAACCCACAATCTGGGTTACGAGGCCTACAAACTTGGGCCTTCCAGAAGCTCCTTTATCCTTAGCCGGATCTTGCGCAGCGTCCATTGGGCCGAGTTACACCTTGGTGTTGGCCTACCGGGTTATCATCCCTCCATCAGTAGTCCCCAGAATAGCTTGGGCTTCACGAGATTCTCTTTGAAGCGCACGCTATTCCCTGCAAAATTACCAAACTTATAACTTCAATGGAGACCGGGTTAAATTGCTTTAACAAACAGCTAGGCCTAACTCCAAGGTGGCCATATAATAACCCGGCTTTCTCCAAGCCCTTTGCTCAGCTTTTCCGGGTCAACACCCTGATAAGAATGTTTAAAGATCTGATTTACTTCACTCGATAATTGATCCTGATGTTGCGGAGGAGATCTCTTTCTTATGTCCATCCGGATATCTCGTCCAGCACTTAAGGCATATCCAACGAAACTTAGGCAGATAGCCGTTACTCCGAAATTTCCGGCTCCCGCTCGTTGAGCCAGGTTTATCCACCCGCACCCTTATAAATAAGCGCTTAGGGGCAAACCTAACCCCGACGGCTCATTTCCCCCCTTTCCTCCTTCTCTTCGCTCCCGCACTCAGGTTCACAGAACACCATCACGGAGACCCCACGCGCGTCACCGGAGCCCATCCGCCGCCGGCTGCGCTCCGCCACGGTCCGCCCCGCGCCGCCGCCGGAACCCGCCGTCGCGCCCCCGACCCGCCCGCCGGGAATCGCAAAGGGGCACCAAGCTTGTGCTATTTGCCTCCGTCGGGCTTCACTTCGATCTCCTCCAGTAAGTCTCTCATATCCATTAACTTGTGCTTGCAATTTTCTCGATTTACTTCAGATTAGATCTAAGTCAACCCGCCGGTCATTTTTCTGGTCCCGCCGAATTAGGTCGCTCGAATTCATTCTAACTCACCCAACGGATTGAATATAGACTTCACTTTACTCCCCTACTGCCCATACTCAGTAATTTCACCACAAATCTAGAAATGGAATCTCCAATCTAGGATCGGGCCGCCCAAAATTTCCGCGCTTGCCGTTGACACCCGGAAAATTCTCTTCTCTCGGCTCTTTTGTTTGCAGTAGATACAGAGGTAACCATCCATCTTCCCCAAACACCTTTCAACACGTAAACCCTTCACAGTTTTTGTAACGATATTTGATACCCGGATAACTTGTAACCTTGCTCCATAGAATGATACTCGGATAACTCTTTGCTTCTATGTTTTCTCGATATCCTTCGCAAATATTCGGATGACTCATGGTTTCCGAGTCTTATTTCTTGTACCCTTCTATCCTGTGCTTTGCAGGTTAATCTCATGGCTCCCAAGAGGCAGGGGAAACAGCCGGCCAAGGCCAAGACCACCAACTCCATATCCGCCAACTGGGCGCGGTCCACGGTTACGAAGGCCAAGTTAGAAGAACTGGCCGAATTAGGAGTCCTCCCCTCTCAAAAGGATATCCATTGGAGGGTGCCGGGCGACGAGACCCGGCCCACGCCTGCCAATGATGAGGTAATATGCTTTGTAGAGCACGTGACCCGGGGGTTCCGTCCTCCGGGTCACCCTTTCTTTCGAGATGTTCTGAGCCACTATGGCCTCCGGATATTTGACATAGGGCCTAACTCTGTGTTAAACATTTCCCACTTCATTGTTCTTTCTGAGTCATACTTGTGCACTCCGCCAAGTTTGGCTCTCTTCATCGAACTTTTCCAGTGCAAACCGTGCCGCGAAAGCGGTGACGGGGCACTTCTCGCTTGCGGCGGGGTCTCTATCCAGCGCCGCAAGAATTCTCTAATGCCACCCCTCACTCTTAACTCCCATGTCAAACACTGGAAACTTTCATATTTTTATTGCCGGGACACCTCCCCTCCTGGCGAAAAGAGGTTGCCGGGTTACTCAGAGGGCCTCCTCGATATCTCCGAGACCTTCAACGCCTTTGCCCCTGACTCGGACAGGGAGGCGATTCAACCTTTATTGGCCAAAATAACTGTTCTCTCGGCCCAAGGTCTCATTGGCTCAACCTGGTAAAGACTTGGGTCGATTTCCGGATCCAACCCAACTCCATCCGCACAAAGTTAATGTGCGAGTATTCGGGGCATACCACGGACTCGCTCCGATACTCCACCAATAGCTTTGCAGCCGGAGATACCAACAAGACTATCAAGAGCTTCTTGACAGAGAAGTTGGAGGTAATCCGGAATATAGCCGGGTTAGAACCCTTCACGCGTGAGAACCCGACCCCCAAGGTAAAGACTCGGCTTCCATATATTTACCTTCACACTTTCCACCCGATATGGCCAATAACCCTTATTCTTATATCTTCATCTCAGGCCGATGATCCTTTTTGGAAGATTGAAACTCCTCCTAGCTCTGAAACTCCAGAGGAGAAAGAAGACGTCGTTAACTCGGATGAAGGTACATTCCGAGTTTCACTTAGCTTTTTTGAAATTGCTGTTGCTCGTTCTTCATTTTCCGATTGTAAATCCTGATAACTTTCAGAACAAGAAGAGAAGGACGACGAAGAAGAAACTGAAGGCAAGGTGGAATCAGCGAGTGACGAGGACGACGCTGAGCCAACAGTCAAGGTCGGAGCAAAGAGAAAACCCCAAGGGATCGTCTTCAAGGTTCCATACCTTTTCCTTGCCTCTAAACCATATTTCTTTGATAAGATACACGAGCTAAACCGGAAATTATCCACTTGGTCGTATTTGAAGGAACCGCTCGTGACCAAGCGTCGGGTGACTCGGAACTTTCCGGGTGATGGCGCTCTTAATCCGGGCATTTTGTCGTCTCCGGCTCAACGCGCTGGTATTTGACTAATTCCTTCTTGGGTATCAAAGCCTTTCTGAACCATCCCCTTACAGGATAATCCTATGTCTTGCTTGATGTTTTTCAGCTTCATCCGGGTCCAGCAGTGAGCTCCCCACGGACTACGTGGTGAACCCTGGGTAAAGTTCCTTTCCTGATGCCTTAACACTTTTTCATCACTTTTTCCCAGTTATACGCTAACTGCTTTACTTATACTACCCACAGGGCCACGATCACTGTCAGCAACCAAGATGATATGGAAACTGACGACCCCGGTAAGGAGAACCTGACTGATGATATGCATGCCGCAACTGGCGGAGAAGAACAACAAGTGTCACCAATAAACCCGGCCGACCGAGAGGCCGAGTATCCCATAGCCTCGCACGTACTCGAGGAGGAAGAGACTGCGGGCTTGGGCACGGGAGGAGGGGCACCAGACTCCGATACTCGGACGACCCGTATACCCTCTTTCAAGAAGAGAGCCCCTTCTCCAAGTCCCCAAGATCCCGGGTCTTCCCATTTGGGCAATGATACTTTTGACCAGATGATGAGAACTCTCTTTGCTATGAAGGCCTCGGAAAGAGATGTGCTAGAGCGCATGGCAGCGGAGCACCAGGTAATGTTACCTAATATCTCTTCTTATCCATCTAGTCCCCAAGTGCCGAGTATAATTTGTTGAAATTGTGCTCGGTATTCTGCGCGATAATCGGCTTTGCCATGATACCCGACTAATTCTCATACTTTGGTTTCTCACAGGCGCAGGCCACCCGGTCTGATGAACTTTTGCTCAAGACCGAACAACTGCTGCTTGCCGAGGTAAAGCGGAGAGAGGCCCTTGAGGATGAGGTGGAAACTTTGAAGAAAAATGTTTCCAAGTATAAGAAAAGGTGCACCACTGCTCGGACCGCCCTGAAAAAGTTGTCGGAGCAAATTACCGATACTTATCGTATCTTGCTTAGTAAGTTTCTTGCTGCTGACTGCCTTCATGCCTTTATTTTGCTACATGATACTCGGAATTACTGATATGGCCTTTCTTTATTTCAACTGCAGGTGCTAACCTTGCAGCCCCAGAAGAAGATGCTGTTGCAAAGGCTAAGACTTTAAAGACTGTGCTCTGGACTTTCTTTGCCGGCACCAAGTGGATATTGGATGCCGTGCAGTGGCCAACTGAGGTATATCCGGGTGAAGAAAATCTTATCCAAGCCTGCTCCACCGTGCCTGCATGGATCGAGATCTGGAAACGCTCGGCATGCCGGATTGGTATGACCCGAGCCTTTGCACTGGCTAAGGCTTATTTTCCTAAGCTTGAGCCGGCAAAGGTTATATCCGGGTTTCCAGAATTCAAAGCGGATGGCTCCAAGTTTGGGCCCAAGGACTTCAAGGCCGTACAATCCGCGGTGCACCACTCGGCAACCACTTTGGCCGATAGTATGGATCTGCGCACGCTTATGAGTTCGTACGATGCTGACGACAAAATCGTGAAGGAGGAAGCACCCCCACCGTTCGACATTTTGGAGAAATGGGCTGCCGATTCGGCCAGGAAGAGGGAAGAAACCGCGAAGAGGGAGGCCGAGTTAGGATCAGAGCCAACCGACTCTACACCGGTTGTCCTCCCGCATGTCCGTCCTGATGCGAAGAATCCGGGTGACGATGCCGGGAGAGCTGCGGAGCAAGCCCAGGACCAAGACCCGGAGGGCAAGGGCAAGGGTGTGGACCCTATGCAAGAAGCCGAGTAAAGAAATGCCATCACGATACCTTGGTCGTTTCGATGCTTTTGTTCGAAACAGATATTCTTTTGTCGGTGCACCTATGCACCTTTGATACTAGTACCAAGACTTGTAACGTACTTTAATTCCTTGATATACCTCGCGCCTCTTCTGGCCTCTGGATGAACTTGATGTTTATCTGGTTTTTGAGTTTATTCTTGATATCCGACTTTCTTTATGGTTCCTTTTGTGAGACTCGGTTTCCGAGTTTCATGGATTTTGAAAAGCGGACTTTTCTCTAAGTCCCCAAGTCCCCAAGACTCGGATGTTTGGGTTTTTTGAGTTTTAGCAACTAAGCAACTTTTCCTTTTTTCAAAATCCTCAGTCCCCAAGACTCGAAATGCCGAGTCTGGGATGTATGGTTTTTCCAAGGGAACAAGTTGTTTGCTACTAAGCCCAAGCCCAGAGCCGTTTCACATAGGTATTGAAGTTATGCTTGATAAACGTTGAGTTTCCGGCTATTAGCCCTGTATTCTGCATAACTTGTGGTTTAGATGACCCTTTTGACTATCTTGTACTGTAAGCCGGCTTTCGCGTGGATACCATGTTGTTACATCTATACGAAAATAGGGTCAGGAAAGTCCCGTTGGGCTTCATGGCTGATTGTAATCGTAAGCGAGCAAATCATGCCACTTTAGTGCGAGTCACATCGAGCTTAAGTAAGAAAAGTCAAGAAAATTTGGCTCCTTTGTCCGGTTATAAGATTGCAGCCGTACTCGTTTGCGAGTAATCGGCTCTTATAACTCATAGGCATCAAGGCCGGGTCTTTGAGTTTGTAACTGTGCTATTCAAGCAATCAGCCCTCAAGACCTATATATATGCAACATACTTGATGATACTGATGTACTGATAATACTTATCTGTAACCGGAGTGAAGATCATAACAAAATGAGACTTGATAACCATCTCTTTATTGATACGACAAAGTTTTGGGTCAGCAGGCCGCCTCATTAAAAACCTCCCAGTCCCCTTAGGTACCCTGGATAGGAAAAGAGTGCGTCTGGAACCTGCTGCCCGTTACATTGTTTTAGTTCTTCTTGGGATTCTGTCCGGAACTGACGTAATCGATGCACACTCTCCACTTGTTGATCTTTTTTACTATGAGTATCGGGTTTGCCATCCAATCCGGATAAGGCGTTTCCATGACGCGGCTGGCTGTGAACGGGTGCGCGATTTCTTCTCTTGTGGTGGATTGTTTGAGTGAATCACCCTTGATGAAAGCCACCATCTTGGTATCTCGTGCTGCCTTGAGTTTTGCCCTTTCGCCTTCAGTACTCGGCTTTTTCAAGGCTGTTCTGTCATCCGAGTCTGCTTGAGCCCGGTAATACTTGAGTTCCTCTTTTCTACAAGCTTGTTCAGCCATTGCTGCATCTCCTTCATCGCACTCAGCCGCTATGTCCCGGCTTCCATGTATGGTGATGGTCTGTTTAGGACCCGGAATTTTTAGCTGTAGATACACATAACACGGCCTAGCCATGAATTTAGCATAAGACGGCCTTCCGAATAGCGCGTGATAAGGACTGCGGAATTTGACCACCTCGAAAGTGAGCCACTCAACTCGATAATTTTCCTTTGATTCCCCAAAAGCTACCTCCAATGCAATTTTTTCCCTCGGGGCGCGCTGAGTGACCCGGCACTATCCCATGAAAAATTGTTGAACTTTTTTTGTAGCTGAGACTCCTTGAGACCCATGCGTAGAAAGGTTTCCCAATACAGTATATTGATGCTACTTCCACCGTCCATCAGGACCTTTTTCAGCTCATACCCATTGACCTGCGGTGCAACTACCAATGCTAAAACTCCCGGGTGTTCTATTCTTTCCGGGTGATCCCTTCTGCTCCATGTTACGTCCTGTTCTGACCACCTCAGGTATCTTGGAACAGCCGAGGACACCGAGTTTACCGCCTGTTTCAGTATCTTCTTGTCCTTGTTGGAACTTCCTGTAGTATGCACGTGATACTGACCCAACTGCTTGGGGTTGGCCTGGAAACCTCCAGCCCCCCTTGGTTGTTACCTTGATTTCCAGCTGCCGGGTTACCGGCTGGGGGTGGGCCGTTGCCCGGGTTTCCACCTGGACCCGGTCCTCCTCCCTGACCTGCACCTCGCATGGCTCTGTTCACTTCCTCATTCTTCCACCTCTGTAGGTCGGCGCACTGCTCCAAGGAGTGGTTAGCTGGCCTACCGTTCCTGCTGTGCTTCGGGCATGTCATTCTGAAGATGTCCCAATTATTACTCGGCCTTGGTGGCCCTTGATAGTTTCCTCCATTTTGATTCCCAGTATTGAAATTTCCTTCTGCCCTGGGTCTTGAAGATCCGGCTTCAGTGTTGGCGACAAACTCGGAGCCTCCCTCAAACGGGCGCTTGTTCTGGCTATTGTTACCCGGCGCTGATCCGTTGCCGGTTCTTCCATTATTACTTGTGTTTTCTTTTGCTTTTTTATCGTCAGTTTCCTCTTCCGTAGTGTCCGTTGCGGCGTGTTTGTTGCATGCATCCATCAGTTCTCCCATCGTAACCTCCGAAGCATTCCGACTAGATTTCATGCGAGTTAATTTTTGTACTAAAGGTGTGTACTTGCAGGTCTTTGCCATAGCTTGCAGCGCATCCTTAGGCTGAATATCTGTAGATGAATGAAGTATTTCCATGACCCGGCGCACCCAGTTGCGCGCCGATTCTCCCTTCTTCTGAACGCATCGCTCTAGGTCATCAATAGTGAATAACTTTTTGCACGTCCCGTGAAAGTGCTTGATAAACGCAGTTTTCAATTCTTCCCATGACTTGATAGATCCTTCCGGTAAATTGGTGAACCATAACTTTGCTTCTCCCTCTAACATCATTAGATACATGAATTTGGCTTGAAGATTCTCGGACGCATTGCGAATCGACATGGCCATCTCATAACTGTTCAACCATGTTTCCGGATCCATAGTCGGCTCATAATTCACTACTTTACCCGGTTCTTTGAACTTTTCCGGGTAAGGTTCAGCCCTGATGCTATCCGAAAGACTCTTAGGTCCTGCAAGAATGGTCGAAGCTGGTCTTACTCGGGAAACGTGTGATCCTGCAGGGGTACAGCTGGACGCGGTACTGCTGGTGGCCCATGTGCCGCAGACCCGGCCACGGCTTTCCTGGCTCTGGAGCTGTCCACGATGGCCTGTGCTGCTGATGCTGCTGGTACTGCCTGAATGTGTGGAGGAGGCGGCATTTGCTGCTTCTCTTCCCTCCGCCGTGCCGAACTTGTCTGGATATTGCCGGCATTACCTCGCTGTTGGCTGACATATGGTGTCCCATGCATTCCACTTCTGTGATCCGGGTAATTAACCTGTTGTGTCACCGCAGTGCGCAGCATATCTATCGCCCGCCGGGTCTCCTCTGCGTGGGGTGACTCTCTCACGGGGATTTGATTTAGTGCAAGCGTTGCCGCGTATACGTTGTCCATGGGATTGTTGTAATGACCCGCTGGTGTGCGAAAACGTGATGGTGGTGGTGGTGGTGGTGGTACAGTATTGCCGGTAATAACTCCAGTCTGTGGTATGGGTAACCCGGCCTGCGTGTCTACCGGTTGTACTCCTCCGGTTGTCGGCTGGGGGGCGGTTCCTTGATTTTCCGCTGGGATCGGCAGATCCTGAGGCGTGATAAATAGCGCAGCCGGGTTTATGACTCCTCCCAATGCTGGGAATCTGGTTTGGTGCCTTTGATGTATTCTAGTTGTTTCCTCTCGGAGCCGGGTTTCAAGTGCATCCAGCTCGCGTTGTCGCGTGGCCATCCCTTGTCTTTCTGCCTCTACTTGCCTTCTCTGCTGCTCCAATGCACGACGGGCTACGTCCAAATCCCTAACACGTTCCGCCGCGTTCTCTGGAGTGATAACTGTGGCAAGAACTGTTGGATCTAGGATCAGATTGTTGTCAAACAGGGCCGGATGTTGTGGATTGGAAGGACCCGCTCCTGGTGTCCGGTTTGCTAGGAATCCAAACGTGTTCGCGTGTAACTCGTTTTCTGGCGCTTGACTGGTAACCGATGCCGACTCTCTGTCAACCTGGGCCAAAACCGTGTTTCCGTTAGCCGGTCCCTGCTGCCGGGTCAATGCTTGTGCTGCCCCGGCTGCGGCCGCGGTTACGTTCTCTTGGTTGAGATTGATCGCGGGAGCCGTGTAAACCGCAACCCGGCGCACAATGCTTGGCGCGAATCCATACTGCTCCTCTTCGCTGCTGTGTTCCTCGTACCGGTTCTCCAGTAGATGCAGGATAGATTCGGTATCATCTTCTTTCTCGACCCGGCCACGCGGGGTCCATGCCGGCTCCTCCGGCTGTTCCCACTTCGTGGTGGGCTCTTCTGTCGGGTTTGTTGTCCCAACTGATTCTTCTCCATCTGATTGGATATAGCTGGTCTTCCTTGACACAGAATCAAACCCAAAGTCGTCAGGGATCGAACCGGAAGTACGTACCATACCGATGAAGACGCTGATCTGGCCGATTGTCATGATAGATCCGGATTCGAGGTGATCCGACTCTGGCCCCCAGTCGGAATCGTCCACCATCTTCTCTCCTTCGTGGTCGATGTAGATCTCGCCGATGACTAGATTCTCCATGTTCTTCCGAGCTTCTCCCGTGATGTAAACACCTTTGGACGCAGGCCCCACGGTGGGCGCCAACTGTCGTGGGATAATCACGGCAGACGTTACCGGGGGTAACTGATCTTGGGGCAAGACGACACAGGCGTTTGGGAGAGGGTTTAGCTCAGAGGAAAACATGATGGAACTCGATCTGGTAGCCGGCAATCAAGTCGCCGAGTCTTCGATCTCGATATATTAACTCAACTCTTGTGTTACACTGGATGCTCGATATCAAGCGATATTGCTAGAACTCTTGGATCTCTAAACTAGACCGAGGGGCCGGTTTATAAAGCACCCGGACCCCCCTGGCTTGCCCTCCAAGGCGCACCCTGAACCCTACCCGGACACCGCATACGAAAAACCCTAACTTTCCTTACCGTAACCCACAATCCGGGTTACGAGGCCTACGAACTTGGGCCTTCCAGAAGCTCCTTTATCCTTAGCCGGATCTTGCGCAGCGTCCATTGGGCCGAGTTACACCTTGGTGTTGGCCTACCGGGTTATCATCCCTCCATCACACGTGACCCGGTCTGAGGAGATGTTGGCAAAAACCAACGAGCTCCTCCAGGCCGAGACCAGGCTGCGGGAAGAGCTGGAAGCCGAGGTGAAGGATCTTGCCAAGGATATCAAGAAATACAAGAAACGATCCCAAAATACTGAGGGTGCGCTGAAGAAAGTTTCAGCCCAGATTGCCGACACTTACCGCTCTCTGCTTGGTAAAAAAAAAAATCATAACTTACTGATTATAACCCGGATTTCTCGTTCTGTAGGGCTTATAACCCAAATCTCATTGCTTTAATTTTTCGGTTACTCTGCAGGTCCGGGTGAAGAGGCCGTAGATGAAGATGATTGAGAAGCTGAAGACGCTCAAGGCCGTGATCCGGCAATTCACTATCGGTACCAAGTGAGCCTTGGAAGCTGTGAAGTGGTCGGGTAGTGGTTGTGGTGGTGTGTCCCAAATGCTTGATGCATGTTCCACCATTCCCGCCTGGATCGATCACTGGAAGCGTTCAGCGTGCCGGATTGGGGTAACCCGCGGGCTTGCCCTGGCCAAGGCCTATTTTCCTAGGCTTGAGCCGGCAACGCTCGTGAACGGGTTTCCTGAGTTTAACAACGACGGCTCAAGGTTTACTGGTAAGGATTACAAGTCTATCCATGCTCAGGTGCGTCACTCAGCAAGCTTGATAGCCGACAATCTGGATGTGAGCAAGCTCACCCCACCCTACAATGCTGATGGCAAGCCGGTTCCATCTGATCTCCCTCTACCCTTCGACATGCTGGCCCGGTGGAAGGAGGAAGTTGCCAAGAAGAAAGCTGAGGCCGATACTGCGCCTTCCTCCTCTACTCCAGCTGTTCCTCCTCCAGCTCGTGCCGATACTGCGACTAACCCGGACATGGGAGCAGGGAAGACCGCAGATGAGCATGCCAAAGACTAAACCGCCAAGGGAACTGTTGATGACTCGGCTATGGATGCCGAGTGAAGTTTTATTATTTCTCGCCCCAAACACTTATTCGGCCAATAGGCATTATGTAATATGCCTGATACAATTATTGTTTTAATAGTGCGCCTGTGCACTTTTCGATACTATTTCCCCGGTTTGTAATACATTTAAACTTTAATAGTTTTTGGTGGCCCTTCTGGCCATTCGCCTTGATATGCTGTTTCCCAGTCTTAAACGTTTTTGCTGCTTTTCTGATTTTCGCTCTTTTTCCTTCTGTGAGACTCGGTTTCCGGGTCTCAGGATTTTTTGACCAAGTGGACTTTATTTCTGAAGTCCCCAAGTCCCCAAGACTCGGATTTTTGGGTTTTAAGCTTAATAGCTAAACAATTTGTTGCTTTTCTCAAATTCCCAAGTCCCCAAGGCCCGAATTTCCGAGTCTAGGGATGTGTAGTTCTCAAAAAGAAAATTGTTTTTGCTAAGGCCCAAAACATAGAGTTACTCATGTAAGTTTGAAGTTATGCTTAATACACTGTGAGTTTCCGGCTGTTAACCTTGGACTCCGCATAACTTGTGGTTTGGATGACCCTTTTGATCCTCTTTGTTGTAAGCCGGCTTTCGCGTGGATACTCAATGCTGCTATAACTTTATAAAAACAGGGTCAGGTAAGTCCCAGTGGGCATCATGACTGATTGTGATTATACGTTAGCAAGGCACGCCACATTATTGCGAGTCACATCGAGCTTAAACAGGAGAAATCAAGAAAAATCTGGCTCTACTGTCCGGTTATAAGATTGTAACCGTACTTATTGCAAGTAATCGGTCCTTATAACTTAATGGCATCGTGGCCGGGTCTGAGATTATAGCTGTGCTATTCAAGCAATCATCCCCCAAGACCTATATATACAATCTAGAACATTATTAAAACTAGTGTACTATAAGCAAACAACTAATAGTTACCTAATAAAGTAAAAACAGAATGTAAAAACAGAAAGATTAAAACTTAACAGAAATGAACAAGAAAGAAACAATATAATGGTTTAACCATCTCTTTATTTATATGAGAAAAGTTAGGTCAGCAAGCCGCCTCATTAAAAACCCTCCAGTCCCCTTAGGTACCCTGGATAGGAAAAGAGTGCGTCTGAAACCTGCTGCCTATTACACCGTGTAATTCAACTTGTAAACCTAGCCTATGCTAAGTGTAATAGGGATGTAGCTGAGCCACGTTCCATAGTCTTTCCCTCTCTTGCATAGATGAAGTCGTATGGGCGGTGTCATTGACAGTATCCGACTCTTCCCTTGCATCTATTAAGTAATATGATCCGTTGTGCAAATTCCGGCTTATGATGAACGGGCCTTCCCAAGGTGGAGATAACTTGTGATTTCCCTCCTTTGATTGTACCAAGCGCAATACCAGGTCCCCTTCCTGGAAGACTCGGGTTTTGACTCGCCGGCTGTGGTATCGCCTCAAATCCTGCTGATATATGGCTGATCTCTCCAAAGCTTGTTCTTTGTGCTCTTCTAGCATATCCACTGTATCCTGCCGGGTCTTCTCATTCTCCACCTCAACATAAGCCGCCACACGAGGTGAATCATGAATATTGTCACTCGACAACACCGCCTCTGCACCATAAATAAAAAACGGGGTCATCTGAGTAGATATGTTAGGTGTAGTGTTAATTCCCCAAACCACTGACGGTAACTCCTCAACCCATGCTCCGGCAGCTCTGAGACACGAGACTCTCAGCCGTGGTTTCAATCCACGAAGTAACTCCTGGTTTGCCCTCCCCACCTGTCCATTAGCTTGTGGGTGGGCTACCGAGGCTATGTCGAGGCGGATGCCATTGTTCCCGCAAAATTTCTCCATCTCACCTAAGGACATGTTGGTTCCATTGTCTGTTATTATGCTATGGGGATACCCAAACCGATAGATAATCCTTTTCAGGAGCTTGACTGCTGTGACTGCTTCACAATTGGTGACCGGCATAACTTCAACCCACTTAGTAAACTTGTCAATAGCCACCAAAAGATGAGTCTTTTTGCAAGGCGACATGTGAAAGGGGCTCACCATATCCATACCCCAAACAGCAAACGGCCATGTCAGCGGGATTGTTCGCAACTCCATAGCCGGCACATGGGTTTGGCGAGCATACCTTTGACATCCATCGCACCTTGCCACCAAGCGCTCCGCGTCCGCTAAGGCCGTGAGCCAGAATAAACCGTGCCGATATGCTTTAGCCACGAGGGATCTTGTGGAGGCATGATGCCCACAATCACCTTCATGGATCTCCTTCAAAATCTGCCGGCCTTCTTCTGGTGCTACACAGCGCAAAAAGACTCCTGCTGCACTTCTTTTATACAACTCTCCATTGATGATAGAATAGCCCTTTGCTCGTCTTAGGATTTGCCTGGCTAAAACTTCCTGTGGTGGTAACTCGACCCGTGATAGGTAGGCCAGAAACGGCTCTGTCCACTCGGGAATAGCACGTACCGTGGCCACGAGCTCCAAATCCGGGTCTTGGTTAGCCACCTCTTCTTCAGATTCGGTTTTAACAGATGGCCGCCATAACTCGTCCAGGAAAACATTAGGTGGAACCGGCTCTCGACGCGAGCCGAGTCTTGCAAGTGCATCTGCTGCCTCGTTCTTTCGCCCGTCAATATGTTCCACCTCATACCCGGAAAAAGACCCGACCACCCTGTCCACCTCTCTGCGATATGCTGCCATTGTTGCGTCCTTTCTATCCCAGGTCCCTGAGACCTGTTGTACCACAAGATCCGAATCTACAAAGCACCGTATTCGCCTGATGTTCATCTCCTTTGCTACTCTCAATCCATGTAACAATGCATCATACTCGGCTACATTGTTGGAGCAATCGAAGTGAATTTTAAACACGTAACTCAATTTGTCTCATTTAGGCGATGTAAGTACCACACCAGCCCCTGATCCCTCGTACTGTTTAGAACCATCGAAGTGCATCACCCAAGACTCGGAACTTGGCATCATTGTGGGCATGCTTGTGTGAGTCCAATCATTGATAAAATCAGCTAAGGTCTGGGACTTGATTGTAGACCTGGGCTCGTAGTTGGTGTGATAATCTCCCATCTCAATGGCCCACTTGGCAATTCTACATGTCGCGTCTGAATTTCTGATAATATCTGCCATTGGTATAGAGCTAACCACTGTTATGGGGTGTTCCTGAAAGTATGGTTTCAATTTCCGGCTGGCCATAAAGACCCTGAAAACTAACTTTTACCAATGTGGGTAACGCTGCTTTGCTTCCGATAGGACTTCACTCACATAATAAACCGGCCTCTGTACCGGATGATCCTTCCCATCCTCCTTACGCTCAACTACAACCACGGCGCTGACCGCTCGGGGCCCAGCCGCTACGTATAACAACATGGGCTCTTTGGGACCCGGCGCTGCCAAAATCGGTGCCTCAGATAACTGCTTTTTCAGGGCCTCGAACGCCTCGTCCGCCTCTTGGTCCCAAACAAATTTGTTGGTTTTCCTCAAGAGTCGGTATAAGGGTATTGCTTTTTCTCCGAGCCTGGATATAAACCGGCTTAACGCTGCTACACATCCAGTAAGCTTTTGAACGTGCTTCAGGCCCTCCGGCTTTTTCAGACTTTGAATAGCTTTGATCTTGTCCGGGTTTGCCTCGATCCCTCTCTCAGAGACAATGAAATCGGGTAACTTTCCTGCTGGAACTCCAAACACACACTTTGTGGGGTTAAGCTTCATCTGATATCTTCTCAAATTCCTGAACGTTTCCTTTAGGTCATCAATGAATGTTTCTGCCCTCCTTGTTTTAATCACCACATCATCAACGTAATCATGGACGTTGCGTCCAATCTGATCCTCAAAACACTTCTGAATGCACCGTTCGTACGTTGCACCAGCGTTCTTTAGCCCAAAGGTCATGGTTTTGTAACAGAAAGCTCCAAAGGGGGTTATGAACGATGTTTTCTCCCAATCTTCCTTCTTGAGCTTGATCTGGTGATACCCGGAATAAGCATCTAGGAAACACAATAGGTCACTTCCTGCCATCGCATCTATAATCTAATCTATTCTTGGAAGGGCAAACGGATCCTTTGGGCAATGCTTGTTGAGACTCGTGTAATCTATGCACATCCTCCACTCGTTGCTCTTTTTCATCACTAGAACCGGATTTCCCAACCAATCCGGGTGAAAAACTTCCATGATAAAGCCGGCTGCAAGGAGCCGAGCTATCTCCGCTCCCATAGCCTTTCTTCTCTCCTCATTCATTTTTCTCAGGCCCTGCTTCACAGGCCGAGACTTGGGATCAACATGCAAACTGTGCTCAGCTAACTCGGTCGGGATACCCGGCATATCGCTAGGCGTCCAAGCGAAAACGTCTTGATTTCCACGAATAAACTCTATGAGTGCTTCTTCCTGCTTATTGTCTAGGTTAGATCCTATGGCAAATTGCTTGGAGGGATCGCCTTCGACAAAAGCCACCATCTTGGTGTCCTGGGCTGCTTTGAACTTTGCTCTCTCATCCTCCGTGTTCGGTCTTTTCAATGTTGTTCTATCTTCCGGGTCTACCTGAGACCGGTAATACTTGAGCTCTTCCTTCCTGCAAGCCTGTTCTGCCATTGCCGCGTCTCCTTCGTCACACTCTGCGGCCACAACCCGGTTGCCATGTATAGTAATGGTTTGCTTGGGACTCGGGATCTTTAGCTGCAGGTATACGTAACACGGCCACTAGTAGGGAATAGCTTATAGCCACCAGTATACTGCTGGCGAACAGCATTTGGCGTTGGCCAGCGCTAATACCACTGGCGAACAGCATTTCCTGTTCGCCAGCGCTATTCCTGCTACCGCTGGCGAACATGCCCGCGGCTTCGCCACCGCTACGGGTGGGACCCACCTGCGCGCTACAGCCGCTCCCTGATACTACCGCTGGCGAACTGGGCTGAGTGTTCGCCAGCGCTACGCTCACTACCGCTGGCGAACATGTCTGGTTGTTCGCCATCGCTAACTTGTGGGCCGAGGACGCATGTTAGCGCTGGCGAACAGCCAGACCTGTTCGCCAGCGGTAATCTGGCAGATCTGCCATAAGTGGTACCACCCACCACCCACTTTCCCCTCCACTCTCCCTTCTCCACCTTGTCCCCTCTTCTCTCTCTAGCTCGAAATTATGCCAATTTCTCCACCCTCCTACTCTCTTTTGAACCAACTAAATTTATTTTAGTTGGTATATATATGTTTATCTCCCTCCTAACACCATTTCTACCCACAATTTTCCCTCCCTAACCATCTAGATCTAGAATTACCCCTTCTCTCTCCAAAGCTCCAAAATTCTCCGGATACCATCGTGTAGCCATCTATTCATTTGAGATGGGATGAATGATAATATATAATTAAATGAGTTTGTATATAAATTTTGTCCGGATACACGCGATATGCAATATGTGTGAAATTTCACCGGATTCAACAATGGTCGTGTGATGGAGACGATAAATGCATGTGTGCGCAATTTGTTGTGGAATGAAATTGAGTAGCCAACTATCGCCGGAATGTTGATTCATTTCCGTCTCGGCATAGTTTGGCACTCCCTAATAACCTCCTATTTGTAGGAAGGTCATGCCGAATTTTTTCGTGAATACGACATGAAGTGAAATTTTTGATATGAAAATGAGTTGCCACTTTGCCGGAATGTTGATTCATTTCCGTCTCGGCAAAGTTTGGCACTCCTCTAACCTCCAATTTGTAGGAAGGTCATGCCGATTTTTTTCGTGAATATCAAAATATATATATATATTATGTTTGGTTCTAATATTAATTATATCGGCGTGCTCTCGTGCAGGCGACATGTAATGGTGGTCGTTAAGAGTGAACGTGTCGTGAATAGTTACTTGAGACACGCGACAGAAGACATGTTACAAAATGGCCGCAAGGAGATACGATGTCCATGTCGAAAGTGCAAACTAGGGGGCTTGCTCAATCCCTTCTCCACCTTGTCCCCTCCTAAGGTATGGTTTCATGGATGGGTATAACAGTCAGTGGGTAAGTGATGATGAAGATGATGAAGTCCATGTGGCGGCGGCGGTAGGAAATGATGTGCAACAGGACAATAGCAACGATCGACTAGAACTACAGCAGGACCAACTACAGCAGGACCAAGATCAGCCTCATGACCCCGCACATGATCATGGAGAAGATGATGAACAAGACGTGGAAGAAGATCACGAGGACACAGGGACACCCCTAACGGAAGTTGTGCGTGACCCTCATCTGAAAGAACTGCTTTTGAGAAAGACGACTAACTCGATATCTGCTGCTAGAGAGCAATCAAAGCTGGCGCAACTAGAGATAGACTCGAAGACACCGTTGTATGCAGGGTGCGGTCCGGGAGAGTCCCGCCTGAGAATGGCCCTCGATGTTCTGCAGATGAAGGCGAGATACAAATGGAGCGACATAAGCGTCGATGCAAGCCTGCAATACTGGCACGATGTCCTTCCAGAGGGCAACACCTGTCCTAAAAGTTGCGACGAGGCCAAGAAAGTCGTGTGCCCCTTTGATTTACCTCACGAAAAATACCATGTGTGCATCAACGATTGCTACATTTATCGGAAAGAGGACGCGAACAAAACCATTTGTCCAGTTTGCAACGCCGCTCGATACAAGAAAGGGAAGAAGAAAGCTCCTCGGAAAGTTGTGTGGTACTTTCCGCTCATTCCCCGTCTGCAACGGTATTTCGCGGACCGCAAGGAAGCAGAGCTCATGCGCTGGCACGCGAAAAGGAGGAATAAAGTTTTGAAAGATCCAAATCGGAGTGAAAAAGTAATTCTGACACATCCTTCAGATGCAAGTCAATGGAAAGCAATTGACTGTGAATATCCAACGTTTGGGCGGAGGCAAAGAACATCAGGTTGGGTGTGAGCACCGATGGACTCAATCCGTTTGGCAACCAGAGCAGCACCCATAGCACCTGGCCCGTGTTTTTATGGATGTACAACATCCCTCCTTGGTTGTGCATGAAGAGGAAGTATATTCACATGAGTATCCTAATTCAAGGGCCGAAACAACCAGGCAATGACATCAATCTATACCTGAAGCTGCTTAAAGATGAGCTGGACACGCTATGGGCCGAGGAAGGGGTGAACACATGGGACGCCTTCGGTGAACAATATTTCCCGATGAGAGCTGTCTTACTCTGTACGGTTCACGACCTACTCGGCTACGGATATGTGGCAGGCCAGGTGTGCCACGGACATAACGGTTGCGTGAGGTGCATGGATGACCCCACGTTTATGCAACTTCCGAAAGATCCTGGGTCTATGAAAACAGTTTTCGTTGGCCATCGAAGGTGGCTACCCAACAAAGACCCGTGGAGAAGGCGAGGAGACCTTTTTAACGGTGAGGATGAGCTCCGTGGACCTCCACGTAAGAGGTGCGGTGAAGAAATCTACAATTTGCTGAATGATTGGAAGGAATGCCCAGAGCCGGGAAAGAAGCAAAAGGCGCCAAAACCGCTTCTGGATGTATGGAAGACGAGGTCGGTGTTTTGGGACTTGCCATACTGGCCCATTCTCGATACACCTCACTGCCTTGATCTGATGCATATCACGAAGAATGTGTTTGAAAGTTTGTTTGGCACGCTGCTCAACATGCCGGAGAGGACCAAAGACGGGGTGAAAGCAAGAAACGACCTGAAATATTTTGGTATTAGGGTAGATCTTCAGGGGGGACGCCCGGATGATGACGACGGCGATCAATCGTGTGATGAGGAGACGGAGGGTCGCAAGGCCAAAAGGGTTAAGAGGAACGACTATTACTGCCCCCCTCCTGCTTCACTCTTAGTCCGGACAAGATCACAAATGATGATGTGCCTTCTCGGAGTCAAAGTCCCTAGCGGTTACTCAGGGCTAATAAGCAGATTCCTCGACGCGCAGAAACAAAAGTTTAGCGGGATGAAGTCTCATGACTGTTACGTGATGATGACGCAGATACTTCCGGTTGCGATCCGTGGAATAATGGACAAACACGTCCGGGAAACCCTGTTTGGCCTCTGTAACTTCTTCGACATTATATCTCGAAAGTCGATCATGGGGAAGCAGATCTCAAGGCTGCAGGAAGAGATTGTCGTGATACTATGCGAGCTTGAGATGTAATTTCCACCATCATTCTTTGACATATGTGTTCATCTGTTGGTCCATATCGTGGACGATATCATCCATCTCGGGCCGTTGTTCCTGCACAACATGATGCCGTTTGAAAGGATGAATGGGGTCATCAAAGGATATGTTCGCAACAGAGCTCGTCCGGACGGAAGCATCGTTCAGGGCTTTCTCATCGAAGAGTGCATCTCTTTCTGCACGAATCATATGGACGTGGAGGACCCAGTTGGTCTGCCCAGAAACAAGCACATTGGCAAGCTCGATGGAGTAGGTCACAAAAATGGACGTAGAGAAGTGCATGTGGATCGGGCTTGTCGGCGCACCGACTTTAACATGGCAAACTTAGTAGCTCTCCAACACATTGACATGGTCGATACTTGGGTGGAAAAACACAAGAGCTCGATTATGAAAAAGTACAGTGAACAAGGCAAGCGGAGGACCGAAGGAGAAATAATCAGAGAGCATAACTCAACTTTCTTGCGTTGGTTTAAAGATGTGATCATCGATAATCCACCGCCAAGGGATTGTGCGAAAAATAAACTATTGTACGCCTTGGCACATGGCCCAGCTCCCAACCTAGCGACGTTTCAAGCATATGATATCAACGGGTTCACTTTCTACACAGAGGAGAAAGACAAAACTTCCGATTATCAAAACTCAGGGGTAACAATGGAATCCTACACCGGTGACAAAAAGTTAAGATACTACGGAAGGATCGAGGAGATATGGGAGCTTAACTACTCTGGAGAGAAGGTGCCTATGTTCCGAGTCAGATGGGCTAGGATGTCGACCGTCAGAAAAGAAGACCAATACTTTACAACCATGGTTATTCCCGAAGCCGGAACCTCATCAAGCGCGAATGTCACAGCGCAAAATGAGCCATGGTATTGGCTAAGCATGTGTCCCAATGCTTCTTCATAACAGACCCCGCAAGGCCTAGCCGTGTTGTCGTGAGGAGAGGGAAAAGAAATATCATCGAAATGGATGGAGTCGTTGACGAGGACGAGTTCGACACGTTTGGCGACCCAAATATTGACGATGATCAAGAAGATGATGATGATATTCATGCAACATACACAACAAGAAGAAGCAGAACAACGCTACCTAGGCATGGTCTTCCATTCATAAGAAGAAGTCATAATGTGGGGTTAAATTATGCAATGCGACCAAAAAAGGCAAAAAGATCAAACACTGAGAAACTATGTATATATCTGTCTTCTAATTGTATGCGACGAAACTATGTATATGCATGGATCAACTGGTCTGATATCGATGTGCAGTACTTATTATAAATTTAAAGAAAACAAAATAAAACATTATTATTTGTAATGTGTTTGAAATTAATTTGCAATGTGTTTGAATGATTATAAATTAAATGTCTTTGAATAATTTAAACAAATAAAGAAAACAAAATAAAACATTATTATTTGTAATGTGTTTGAAATTAATTTGTAATGTGTTTGAATGATTATAAATTAAATCTCTTTGAATAATTTAAAGAAATAAAGAAAACAAAATAAAACATTATTATTTGTAATGTGTTTGAAATTAATTTGTAATGTGTTTGAATGATTATAAATTAAATGTCTTTGAATAATTTAAACAAATAAAGAAAACAAAATAAAACATTATTATTTGTAATGTGTTTGAAATTAATTTGCAATGTGTTTGAATGATTATAAATTAAATGTCTTTGAATAATTTAAACAAATAAAGAGAACAAAATAAAACATTATTATTTGTAATGTGTTTGAAATTAATTTGTAATGTGTTTGAATTATTATAAATGAAATGTCTTTGAATAATTTAAACAAATAAAGAAAAAAAACGTAGCGCTGGCGAACAAGTGCAACTGTTCGCCAGCGGTAAGGTACCTCTAGCGCTGGGCAACAAAATCTTGTTCGCCAGCGGTAAATTACCGCTAGCCAACAGTTGCAGTTGTTCGCCAGCGGTATGTGGCGCTGTGTCACTTACGCGTGGGACCCCCGCCCCTCCCCTCTACCTACCAGTACTACGCACAGTGCATGGACTTAGTCGTTTTCGCGATCGACAGAGAAGCAACCACACCGCGTGCGCGCAACTGCAGGTCTCCGGCGAGCAACTACGCAGGTCTCCGGCGAGCAACTGCAGGTCTCCGACGAGCGCGCCCCTCCCTCTCCTCGCCACCGCGCCCCTCCCTCCCTCTCCTCGATCGCCCCTCCCTTCCCCACTGCCCCCGCGCGCGAGCACAACCACTGCCCCGACCCGCCGACGACTGCCCCTCCCTCACCGGCGCAGCACCGCCCCTGGCCACTCCCCTCCCTCCCTCCTCCTCCCCTGCGGCTGCCGCACTCTCTCCTCAGCGGTGCCGCCCCTTCTACCCTGCTGCTGCCCCCTCTTCTGCCCACGCACACAAGGTGCTCGACGCACGTTCTGCAAGAAAACCTGATGTAATTTAACTCATTTTCTTTCCAAGGATGATATCTCCGAAAACTAACATCACCTGCACTATGTTATCTTTATCTTGTACAATACATGTTAATTTGCATAGTTCATGTACATTCAGATGTTTCTACAGGGCCACAAATTACTTAGTAGATGTTTCACGATGTTGTCTGTCTCCCTTCCTGTTTTGCCCACCTCTGCATTGCTTACATTCATTAGATTCTGGACTAGAGGTAGGAGAAACGATGATGTCAGGCCTTGTTTTCTTCTTGTTTGTCGTGGTGGTTTCTGAATCTTTACTTGTTTATGGTGAAAGATTAGATGAATTAAGCTGCTGGTTTCTTCTTCAGTTGCCCCCAAACCATTTCTTGCAATCTTGGTTTAGTAACCTGGTTGTTCATATTGCTCCTTTTTATCGGCGGTTCTCGTTTGCAGAATGTCTGGTTTCGTTTCTAGGTGATGAAAAAAGACCTGGTAGAACGTGTCTGACGGGAGGGACAATGTGGAACTGCTCTGCGCCGTCCCCCCTCTTGATGCCATTCACCGTTGACTCAGTTGGTCACTCAGTTAACTAATTAACCAATCACCATTAGGCAGGCACTTATACATATAGCACCATCTGCATCAGTGAACAGCTGTATACATTCTGCAAGAAAACCTGAGCAGTAGTGTTTTTTTCTCTTTTTGGTTTGATCAAGTACTCATATGGGGTATTTTGGGTTGCATTTTAATTTTATGAACAAAAAGAAACTATCTGTTATGAACAAAATGTAGTAAAGACCAAGTACTGAATGTTATGAACAAAAAGAAACTATCTGTTTTACTTCCAAACTATTTGTTTTACTTCCAAACTATGCATACATTTCTGTTTGAAATCTGAGGTAATGAACACAAGGAGATGGTCCTGTAGTTCTCTGTCATTACTTCCATGTACTGTTTTCTTATATAGATTTAAGTTCATTCACTTCATAACATTTTTAGTATCAGATAATTATGAAAGGAGATGGTCATGTAGTTCTCTGTCATTGAATTAATGCTACTCTTAGAACCAAAAATTTTGTGGCTGTTTCAAAACAGAAATCATAGTTGGTGAGCTATGGTGTGGTGTGTGTGTTGTCGTGTATGTGGTGTGGTGTGTGGTGTGGTGTCGTGTGTGTTGTGTTGTGGTGTAGCTAGTAGTGCTTATGTTTTGTTAGAAGAAATGAGAGAAAAATATAAGTGTAGTACCTAGTGTTTTCTCTTAGTACTCAATTGTTAGCAATTTTTGGTGGTTGGTGATGGTTGGTGGTGATGGATGGTGTGTATGGATGGTGGTGATGGATGGTTGTGATGGATGGCGTGGTGATATGGGTGGTGGTTATGGATGGTGGAGATGGTGTTTTCGTATGGATATGTGCCCACCTTCGTGTGGATGGCGATGAAAATATGAGGGGTGGGATCTATTATATGAGGGGTGGGATTTTATGTGCAGGTACCCCACGTGAGTCCCTATTTGCCGGAATATTGATTAATTTCCGTTCCGGCAAATTTGGGTACTCCATTTGTGATATTTTTAGCAAAGGTCATGCCGAAATTTTCCGTGAATTTTGGCATGATCTTTGCTAAAAATATCACAACTTAGAGTGTCCGAGAAATTTGGACACATATGGGGTATACATCGTCTAAATTGTAGGTTTTGTTGAACTTATTTCGGGTTTTCTCTCCTTCATTAGATATGGCTCACAACAACGAGGCGGGTGGTTCTGGTCTCGGACACGGGGACGACGATGCGTGGCTTTCTATGCTAAGCGCCGGAGGAGGACCCGTAGATCCGCACCCAGATCTAGAGATGCAGGGCGACGATGCAGACGACGAGATGGACGAAACCGTTCGCCAGGAGCTAGAGCCGCGCACCGATACATCGGGCGCAGAAGGTGATCAAACCGGTAGTGGCACCGGGGATACCGCCTCCGGTAGCGAGGCGTCGGCTAGGCGCAAAGATAGGCGGCACAACATGCTCGCCACCATCCGGGAAGAGTTCACGGAAGTGGACCCCAAGAGCGGTGCTCCCCTCGAGCCGGAGAGTTACGCCAAGGGCTATGGAAACCAGATAGGCTGCATAGCTCGAGACTTCGGCAACGTTAATATGGAGCACCTCAAAAATAAAGAAAACAAGGCTATGGCCGTCCTGCTGATTGAGAAGCTGCACACTAGGTACAAGTTCCCGGATCCTTACGACAACCAGGACCTGAAGAAGAATCTGGTCAACTCGTTAGCACTGGGAAAGTTCGCCAAGGCATTTACGACTTGGAGATCCAGTTTGCGGGAGATGATTGCAAAGGGTAAGGATTTTGATGAGATCCATAAGATGTGGCCCTCCATTTCCGAGGAAGACTTGGCCCAATTCAAGATCGACGAACTCAAACCGGAAAGGGTGGTGCTGAGTAAATGGGGGAAAGAGCAGCGACAAAAGAACATTGGCCCTCACAATCTCGGAAGCCGGGGTTATCTTGGGAAGCAGAAAGTCTGGGCTAAGGAGGATGCGAAGAGAGAAGGGCCGAACCCGTTTGACAAGATCACCGACCCGCAGGTGAGAAATTTTGGCAGGGCCCATTATAGGGAAGATCCCAAAAAGCCCGGCGATCTTGAGTTGAACGAGAAGGTCAAGCAGCTCGAGAATAAGTATCTCGAGGAAGAAGAAAAAGAACGCCTATCTCAACCTGACGGGGGGTCCTCGGCGACGGCGAACAAGGACCCGTATGACACCCCTTTCATTAGGGCGCTTAACGCGATGAAGGGAGTGCCCCTTGACAAGAAGCCGCATCGTGGCCATGTGCATGGCCTCGGAAAGGGTCATCGGCATGCGAATACTACCCGGACACCAAGGAGAAGCGTAAGGAGCGGAACAAGGCCCCGGAGAAGACGGTCGACGAGCTTGTGAACGAGAGGCTCAATGAGCTCCTCCCTACCATCTGTGCGTCCGTCGCTCAGTCCTTAGCACCGTGGATGGCAGGTGGAGGACAAGGGACGCTCCCGGAGATAAACATAGCCCAAATGTTGCAGCCAGCTGCGCAGAACGTGGCCCCCGTCGTGGCGCCTGCTGCGCAGAACGCGGCCCCCGTCGTGGCGTCTGCTGCGCGGAACGAGCCGGCCCCCAACCCTCAGCCGGAAGGTCGCAAATATCCGTCGCCGCCCCGCCACATCTCTTCAACGCCGCCGCCGACACTTAGCGGTCCATCCCCCTTGTCCGAGCTCAATGCCCTCACGGTAATTCAATGTCCACTGCTTAATTATATATTATGACTTGATTCGTGACGGCATCAGTCTCTAACAACGATCACGCGACGTTTCGCAGGCCGACGAGACGGGATGCACATTGCTCCTTCGTGTGAACGGCGAGTTAAAGGACGTGGCCAAAGGAAAAATCATAACACCTCTCAACCGCGTATCCCACGGCGTTCGTATGCCCGAGGACGTGTTCAGAGTGACATTAAGTCGGGTGCTCCCTGGTTGCGGTGCTCTCGATCCTTCGAACCAACCACCCACAGCCGACAGTGAGTTGAACCTGGAGCAATGCTTGGTTTGGCCATTGACCTGGCCGAAATCACTCATTCGTTTGGAAAGTACTCCTGTCAACACTCCAACACCGGTCCAGGGGTCGGGGCACCCGAGCCAACACAAGGATTTCTCACATGCAAAGTCCGTGCAACACGACGGCGACGATGCTGAAGATGAGAACCCCAATGACTACCTCGTCGACGATCCTTACGAGGGGGCGCCCGGCCTGGATGATCTTGATCAACTTCTCTTGCCAGCGGAGGAATCAGATAAATATCGATGCACAAAGCGTCTTTTCTCTTCTCAAGAACCGGCAGTCCCCGAGCAAGAAGTCATCAGCCAGGATGCCCTCAAAGAGGCGGTAGCGGATGTATTTCATCAGACTCAGCCTAAGAAGACGGTACGGAAAAGAACTAAGAAGAATTCTGCCGTTGCATCGATAAGCCAACCGGTGGAGGAGACCAAGTCCAAGCCGCAGACAGGACGTGTATTGGACAGGATACCCATAACCGACTGGCATCAGATCCATGAGTTGGGCAAACCGATGCTTCCGCCGAGGTTGATCTCCTTGCTGTCAGGTGATATGCGTAGCGTCCATGACGGTATTCTATATATGGAGCAGATGCTTCTGAAAGAGAAAAAATCCAACGCTGCCGGTTTTGGTCGCAAAGGTGCCATCTACGGCGGGATTTGTCACTGAAGGCAACGCAAACAAGATCATCGTGAGATTTGACGACATTTTCCGGATGTTCCACATGAAATCCCTCCACTCGTCAATCGTGTGTCTGTTTACGCTCAGTTTGGCGTATCAGCTATCCGTAGAGAATGTCAAAAACATCGGGCTAGCAGACCCCTACTACATGCACGACATGTACTTGAGCCACCCCAAGGGTAGGGAAAAAGCGACAAAGTACCTCGAACAAGTGTTGCTCACTAACCATATGAACAAGAGGATCACCCTCGTGCCTTACTTTCCCGAGTAAGTTATATTTCCCATCTTTACATAAGTTTGCGCATATACAATTTTTGAGGATTATATATACGGACTCTCCTGTTTTGCGCAGAAACAAATACGGCACCCTCATCATGCTCTACCCGAGAGACGCGCACGCAGTATATCTCGACTCCGGGAGTACGATGAAGGAGAAGAACTACTCCCTCATCAAGTCTGTTCTCAATGATGCTATGGACGGCTACGTCAGGGGGGAAGGATTCTGCGACAGGAAGAAACAAATTCAAGGCAAATATGTGTTCAGACACAGAACAGAGTTTCCCTGCCCCAAGCAGGCGCCAGGCGGCCATATGGAGGCATGGTGCCTCATCGAACACATGACGGAGATCGTGAAGGACCAACATAGTCTACAATACATGTCTGCTGTGGACAAATGGTCTCGCAGCATCGTCGAATGGTCTGATGTTGAATTCAGACAAAACTTTGGTCGCATCCAGCGCAAGCTCTGCACAATCATCTATAAGGATGTAGTAACTAAAGGATCCGTCTTCCACTGGAACTCCCCACCATCTAACAATGAGTTGCGACAATGTGTGCTAGAGCAGACTGACGAGAGACCATTCAACTCGTTAGAAGGTGCTCTTCCGTTCCCGCCGGAGAAGAAACAGAAGATCACAACATCGAGGAAGAAATGATCGACGGTATGTATTCGATTCGTTACGAATTGCTCCTAATAAGAACTTGTGATTTCCTTTGGCGGTCTAATGCTTTTATCTTGGTCTACAGAGAGATGAAGAAGTGGACGGCGCGCTGGCCCTAGCGAAAGATCGCAAGCGGAGGCGGAAGCTAAAGCGGAGGCGGACTATATATCTAGCTAGTCTTCTTTGCGATTGATCTCTATATCGCGCGTACGTTGTATAGATGTCGTCATACCTTTGTAATCGTTGAACTAATTAGATGGCTATATTTTGGGTTCGAAATCTTCCGACATAAACGTGTTATTGAGATCAATGTGTATTCGTACTTATGAGAATTGGATATGGATGCATATGTATCGATGTGTTAATTTCGTTATCGATGTGTTAAATTGATGCATATGTATCTAAGAGTGATTTATATGTGTGAAGTTTATAAATTGCAGAATTTGAATGTATTTGGACCTGTATAGTATAATATAGAATATACAAACTGTTATACAAAAAAAGAAAAAAAATACAAACCTGGGAGACTTACCGCTGGCGAACTCAATTGCTACCGCTAGCCAACACTACCACTGGCGAACTTGGGGTCTAGCGCTGGCGAACCAGTACCGCTGGCGAACAAGGCGGCTACTGCTGGCGAACATAGCGCTGGCGAACAAGGCTCTGTTCGCCAGCGGTAACATGCACTACCGCTGGCGAAGCGCTGTTCGCCAGCGGTACCCTGCTACCACTGGCGGTGTACTGCTGGCGAACCCTTGTTCGCCAGCGGTAGCTAGATTCTGTTCGTCACTGGTAGCCTATTTCCTGACCATGAACTTGGCGTAAACCGGCCTTCCGAACAGCGCGTGATAAGGACTGCGCAATTTTACCACCTCAAAGGTGAGCCATTCCACTCGGAAATTGTCCTTGGATTCTCCAAAAGCAACCTCTAATGTTATCTTTCCTTCAGGGCACGCCGAGTGACCCGTCACAATTCCATGAAACACTGTGGAACTTTTCTGCAGCTGAGACTCCTTGAGCCCCATGCGTAGGAAGGTTTCCCAATATAATTTATTGATGCTGCTTCCACCATCCATCAAAACCTTTTTCAGCTCGTAACCATTGACCTGTGGCGCAACCACCAAAGCTAACACACCCGGATGTTCTATTGTTTCCGGGTGATCCCTTCTGCTCCATGTTACCTCTTGATCTGACCATCTCAGATATCTCGGAACACCTGAAGAAACCGAGTTTACGGCCCGTTTGAGTATCTTTCTATCTTTGTTGGAAGTCCATGTAGTATGAACATGGTACTGCCCTAGCTGCTTTGGGTTGGCTTGGAAACCTCCAGAACCTCCTTGATTGTTACCCGGATTACCACCTCCTGCGTTGCCAGCTGGGGGTGGCCCGTTGCCCGGGTTTCCACCCGGACCCGGTCCTACTCCCCGGCCTACGCCTCGCATGGCCCTATGTATTTCCTCATTCTTCCATCTCTGTAAATCCACGCACTGCTCCAACGAATGATTAGCCGGCCTACCGTTCCTGCTATGTCGCGGATAGGGCATCCTGAAGGCCTCTAGATGATTGGCCGGCCTTGGTGGTCCTTGGTAATTTCCTCCGTTGAAATTTCCCTCTGCCCTCGGTCTTGCAAACCCGGCTTCTGTATTGGCAACAAACTCGGAATTTCCTTCATACGGACGCTTGTGCTGGTTAGTTCCATTGCTTCCTCCATTATTACCCGGTGCATTCCCATTGTCGGGTCTTCCACTATTATTCGCGTTGGCTTTTGCTTTTTTGTCATCAACATCATCCTCTGTGGTGTCTGTGGCGGCGTGCTTGTTGCACGCGTCCATCAACTCTCCCATTGTAACCTCTGAAGCGTGCCGACTGGACTTCATGCGTGTCAGCTTTTGCACTAAGGGTATGTACTTGCATGTTTTTGTCATAGCTTGTAATGCATCCTTTGGCTGGATATCAGTGGACGAGTGGAGAATTTCCATAACCCGACGCACCCAACTGCGCGCCGACTCTCCCTTCTTCTGTACACATCGCTCTAAATCATCGATCGTAAGCAACTTCCTGCACGTCCCATGAAAGTGCTTGATGAAGGCAGTTTTCAGCTCACTCCATTAATTGACGGATCTTTGAGGTAAGTTATTGAACCATAACTTTGCTGCTCCCTCTGACATCACTAGGTACATAAACTTGGCTTGGAGGTTCTCAGATGCGTTGCGAATCGACATAGCCATCTCATAACTGCTCAACCAGGTTTCTGGATCCATGGTCGGCTCATAATTAACCACTTTACCCGGTTCCTTGAACTTATTCGGGTACGGCTCAGCCCTGATGGCGTCCGACAAACACTTAGGCCCTGCGAGATTTGCTGGTACTGGCCTCACCCGGGAAACGTGCAATCCCGCGGCAGGTACGGCAGGGGGTGCAACCGCTACCGGCCCTCGTACCGCAGACCCGGCCGCTGCGCGCCTGGCTCGAGAACTGTCCACAATAGCCTGTGCTGCTGATGCTGCAGGCGTTGCCGGTCTACAGGGAGGAGGCGGCATGTGCTGCTGCTCTGCCCTCCGCCGTGCCGAGCTTGACTAAATATAGCCGGTATTCCCGTTCTGCCGACTAATATATGGTGTTCCGTGCATTCCACTCCTGTTATCCAGGTAACTGGCCTATTGAGCTACTGCGGTGCGCAGCAAGTCTATCGCCCGCCGGGTCTCCACTGCATGGGGTGACTCTCCTACGGGGATGCGATCAAGTGCCAACGTTGCTGCATATACGTTATTCATGGGATTATTGAAGTGACCTGGTGGAGTATGAAATCGTGGTGGTGGTGGTGGGGCTGCATTGCCAGTGGCGATTCCTGTTTGCAACGTGGGAAACCCGGCTTGCACATTTGCCGGCTGTCCTCCCAGGGTTGCAGCTTGATGTCCGGCTTCCTGATTCACAGCCGGGATTGGTTGAACCTCAGGGGTAATGAACAATGCGGCTGGATGCAAAACTCCACCAGTTGCCGGTAATCTCGTTTGGTGCCTCTGATTGTAAATCCTAGTCGACTGAACTTGAAGACGGTTCTCCAATTCTTCCAGCTCGCGCTGGCGCGCGGCCATCCCTTGTTTCTCAGCTTCAACATCTCTCCTCTGCTGATCCAATGCACGACGAGCCACATCCAGATCCCCGGCCGTGCCACTGCGTTTTCTGGGGTTATCATCGTTGTTAGCACCGTGGGATCTAAGATCAGGTTATTGCTGAACAGAGCCGGATTTCGCGGATTGGAAGGTCCCACTCCTGGTGTTCTGTTCGCCATGAATCCAAACATGTTTCTTTGCCGCTCGCTTTCTCCGGTGTGGCTGGTGACTGAAGCCGACACTCCGTCAACCCGGGCTATAACCCGGTTTCCATCAACCGAAGCCTGCTGTTGGGCCAGCGCTCGCGCTGCTCCGACCGCGGCCGTCGACACATATCCCTGATTGAGATTGGTTGCAGGAGTTGTGTAGACTGCGACCCGGCGCACGATGCCTGGTGAAGATTCATATTGTTCCTCGTCGCAGCTATCTTCCTCGTACCGATCTTCCAGCAGGTGCAGGATAGACTCGGTACCATCTTCTCTCGTGACCTGGCCACGCGGGGTCCATGCCGGTTCCTCCGGTTGTTCCCTCTTCGTGGTGGGCTCTTCTACCGGATCGGCTGTCCCGACCGACTCTTCTCCGTCCGACTGAACGCAGGTCGCTTATCCTGACACAGAATCATACTCAATATCATCAGGAACGGAACCGGACGTACGTACCATGCCGACGAAGACGTTGACCCGGCCGATCGTGACGATAGATCTGGTTTCTAGCAGATCCGACTCTGGTCCCCAGCCAAAGTCCTCTACCATCTTCTCTCCTTCGGGGTTGGTGATGATCTCGCCGATGACGAGGTTCTTCATGCTTTCTCGAGCTTCTCCTGTGATGTAAACACCCTTGGACGTAGGCCCCACGGTGGGCGCCAACTGTCGTGGGATAGTCACGGAAGACGTTACCAGGGGTAACTTACTTTGGGGCAAATCGACTCTGGTGTTTCGGAGAGGGTTTAGCTCAGGGGAAATCATGCTATCAATCGATCTGGTAGCTATGGCAATAATGACACCGAGTCTTCGATCTAGGGTTACAACTATCAACTCTCGTATTACAAGATACTCGAATATCTGGTGAAGCTCTCTTTCTCTAACCCTAGGAGCCGGTTTATATGTTACCTGGCTCCCTGGATTCTTATACAAGATACACCCGGAATCCTACCCGGAAACCGCACACGATCCTAAGTTTCCTAATCTTAACCTTTAAGGTACGGGTTACAAGGCCTACGCTCCTTCTTGGGCCTTCTAGAAACTCCTCCTTGAGCCGGGTCTTGCGCGATGACCTTTTGGCCGGGTTTCACCTTGGCATTAGCCTACCGGGTTATCATCCCCTCATCAGGGCGCTTCCTCGACAATGGATCGTACATGCCAGCACGGAATCATCTGGTAAGTGCATGCGTTTTACCGATTGGATCTGCAAACATCTTTATCGGATTAACTGCAGAAGCAATGGGATTCTGTGGTGGAAGTAGATTTATCCCACCCGCCCTATACCCAGTTGAAGAAAACTATGATGCCGTATTTTGCTCAGATCGCCAATACCCCGCTGAAATTTCCACCTCCTCGGAGATGCCTGCAATCAGCTCTCACTTTATTGGTATGGTGCAGTCTGAGATCGCTGAAAACACGGATGAAGAGAATCCCGTGGAAGTGGCAGATGAAAGCAATCCCATAGTTGAAGTGGAAGATCTGACACCTATCAATGAGACGACAAACTCAGAAGCCGACTCCGTGCTAGCCGCCATCGAGGCGAGATTGGAGTCGGAACCCGGATCTTAGGATTTAGATTCCGAGGATTAAGATGAAGACTCTTTCGAAAGAAAGGTCAAATCTATGCAAGGGGGATTCCATGAAGTGCATATGGCAAAACCGGCTGAAAACACGGATGCCGAAAGCCAGGAAGACCCCAAAACACCTCCGCCAGATGAGGAAAGAGAGGATGGTGAAACCAGTCCAATTTACCCCGATGTCAAGGAATTGACAGAAGATGAACCTGGTAAAAAAGACCTCTTCCATGAAGAAAATCAAGACTACCAAGAAACTCCAGTATAAACTCCAGAAGAAAAAATTGGCAGACACTACTAATCAAAACCTGGAAGTAGGAGGAGGAAGCGGAGTCAAGCCCGCGGAGAAGAAAACAAAGGAAATCCCTGTTCCACTAATGTCAGAACAGGACGAACTTGATTTAATTCAAACTCCAGTGGGACGTGACGAACCCACTGAAGTGCTGGAAGCCAGGAGACAAGCTCTCCAGAGGCAGCAGCAACATCTATTCAGAACTCGGGAAAACCTCCTAAAAACCCATGCTGACATTAAGTTGCAGCAGGAAGAAATAGAGGAGTACGAAAGAAGTAATAGATCCGGCATAAAACCTACCGTTACCTGGAAACACAAGACTGGAAGTATTGCCGCCAAAAGAACTATTCAAAAACCCTTCTTGGCAAAAGCAAGTAAACAACATTGATGCCAAGGGCGAACAAGTATACAGAACCGCAGCAGAAAACGCGAAAGCCGCAGTCACCATCCTCAGTGATGATCTTTACTCCAAAGACGAAAAGCTTCAAGGCGTGTATGCATTCTTAGGAAAAGCATTGCAACAACAACAACGAGGACAGGCAAGATCAGGGAAGTTGCATGACGACTCGGCCCTATGCAAAACTACCACATGCGCCGCTGGAGCACCTGGACCTGGCAAACCTAGAGATTCGGGAAATTCTAAGGAGAAGAAAGGAGATCCAAGAAAGGACAAGAAAACTCCAGATCATAAGGATGCAGCGTCCAGGACAGGATCCCATCTGCCAAAATGCGGAATAAATCCCCGTGATCGGCAGGAACAAAACCGGAAAGACGGAAAAGCAATGTCTCCTCCGAGACGCCCAGCTGAAAAATCCAGAAGATATGACACTCCTCACAGACGTGAGAGATACCGTACTCCTCCTAGGAACAAAGAAAGTCCAAGGAGTATAAATCCACCTTATTCCAAAGGACATGACAACGGACGAAATAGGGATAATCCTGGAAAAGCGCACTCACGCAACAATGGTAAAGAAAGGAGCAGATCCTCTTTTGTCCATTCAGCCGGCAGGGATTCCGTTCACGCCGATAAAACAGAAAGAGATGATCTATACTTTGGACCTAAGTGTTTCACTGATAGGATCCGGAGGATAACTCTACATTATGGCTTTGCCAAAGTTGGTCCAACATACCAAAAATATACCGGCAGTACAAACCCGGATACCTGGCTTTCAGAATACTATACTGCCGTCCAGATTAACAAAGGTACAGATCTAGAGGCGGTAAAACTCCTCCCCCTAATGTTGCTGGATGGAGCCAGAGATTGGATCAACGGGCTTCCGTCAAGAACCGTGGATAGTTGGAATGATATGGCTAGAGTATTCACCTAGCATTTTTGGGGAACATACAAACGCCCCAAGAGCATCAACTAGCTAAACCGCTGCGTCCAGTTTGAAGATGAGCCGTATGTCGACTTTATATCAAGGTGGACATCAATGAAAAACAGCTGCTCTGGAGTAAGTGATGTACAAGCAATGCATGCTTTCATCAACGGCTTAAAACCCGACATCGTATCGTTCATGGTTGGTTCAAAGGAGCACAAAGATCTCGGATCTATGCTTACTACCGCCCATGAGCATGCAGCGGCTGAAGACGACATTAGAGCAAGAGGTGAAAATATTGACGCTTTGGCTCAGTCTAAAAAGACGCCTCGTTCTGAGAAAAAAGCTACTCCAGAAGCACAGCCAAAGCCCAAAGTTAATTTAGCCTTTGGAAAGGATAATGGCATCAAATGGAAAGGAAGAAGCACATAACCTATCTCCTACTCAAAGGAAGAGTGGGAAAAGAATAAGTCGTAAAACAGTATCCACCATTCGCAATGCCAGCTTAATAAGCATATGAAGGATCATCAATTCCCCCTCCAACGACGAGATGGCGGCTCCCTCCCTAGGCGGCACCCATGGCGACTCCATGGCGATATAGGGTTTTAGCCTCTCTCCTCCAACAATTGCCACTTCGGCACTGTCGCCCACCTCCCCTCCGACATCTGCCACTCCGGCACTGTCGCCCACCTCTTTTCCATCATGTCCAAGGCCAAGTCTCTTCTCGATCTCTCTTGTTGGCGCTGGAGGGCGATCTACTCCTACGACCTGGATCTAAAGTTCAATCCCATTTACGTGGGTTTTATTCTTCTGGATCCGAAAGACAAGAAGATCCAACTAGTTGATCAAGCAGGCTTTGTGCTCGATCAGCGTTTTCTCAAGGTACGTGAGAATGTCCATCCTGGATCTGAGATCCATTTTGCATGTCATCGTGCCAAGGTTCAAGATCATTTGGTTCCGCGCAATGGCTCTCTTATGGATCACTCTAATGTTATGGTTCCATTATTGGATGTGGATTCTCTGGTTCCTTTATTGGATCGGAACCCTATTGACCCCTCAGTGGGTTTAGTTCATGCGGCTAGGGTTTTAGACCTGGATTTTTCTAGAGGTCTTGCTCTTGCTAAGGAAGTACGATTGCTTTTCGGATCGGATGTTCATGCTTCTAAGAAGTACGGTGCTTTTAAAATGGTGGTATCTTTTGGCCGTGCTTCTTTTAAAATTGATGAAAACACGGTTAGACTGGCTCTCGAGGCGGCGATTGGTGGTTATTGTGGCTCCCTAAATGTTACTTGCCTTCATGATCGTCTTTTCTCTTTTGAGGTCTCATCCAAGGAGGTTGGACTTCATATATTGAAAATTAAATGTTTAAATGCTTCCATTTCAAGTGTTATTTTCATCTTTGGAGTTTTGGCGGTCCTAATTGGATTTATAAATTAAAGAGGTGGAATCATGACCAGGATAATGAGTGGACTTTGGTTTCGAGGAAAAAGAAAAATGTAATAACTAAACAGTCCAAGCCACTGAATCATTTAATTATTCATAAACCTCTTGTTATTCAAGCCAAAGAGTCCGATGATTCTTTTGCGGCTGTTAAAGCTAAGGCTATTGATTCTGATTTGCCTGCCATCAAGTTTGGATCGTTTGAGATTGGATTTTCTGTTGCTAAGTCTGTTAGGGATCCTATTACTGTGGCCCCTGCTGTTGCCTCCACGTACATCGATGATGGCTTTGCTAAACTAATTGATAAGTTGGAGGACCAGGTATGGCCTTGTTCTAACTGTCTCTCAGCTAAACATGCAACGGAAAAGTGTACGGGCCGGATTCGGTGTTGGTGTTGTTCACATTCGGGCCATATCCGCAAAAACTGCCCGGGAATTAATGGAACTCTGAGATGGGTAGTTAAATCGCCGGCAGTCGGAAACGAGGAGTCCCCCCCCTCTGTTCTATCCCCTGCCCCTGCTACTATTCCACGAAAACCCTCGCCGGAATCTCCACCTGATTCGGAACCTCCATTGTCAATTGCGAACTTCCCCTGTGATCCTACCAGGTTCCTCCCGGCGGGGATGCATGTCATGGAGGCCTGGGCGCTCGACGAGCGACCTGCTCGCGTTTACATCACCTCCTCCATGGCTCCTACTCGACGCCATGAATCTTGGGCTATTTCTCAGCTGGTCCCTCGGCCACCTGTCGAAGAACTCGACGATATCCTACAGCAGATCGTGGATTACATCATTCAAGAACTACATCTGCAGGTAGTTTCCTTCTCTGAAAGCGTGGTTGGAGTCGGCATGTTCCGCATGGCAGATCAAGTGGCCAGAGACATATTGGTCAATTCTCCCCCGTTTATCTTTCCTGATGGTAGAATGCTCTCCTTCGTGAGGCATGATGAAGGGGAGAATGTCAGAGCAACAGTTTACACCAGGACTGGGTGGATTATGATTCTGAATCTACAAATGGACTACTGTACCGATGATTTTCTTCGGGAGGTGGTTTCCAAATTTGGGAAACTCGGGTCCTGGTGGAGGGAGGATGCTTCCCCTGTCCGCACTCTTCTCAAGGTCTCTTATGGAGGACCTGCTGATATTGCTAGGTCTATTGTTATTCGTGAAGTTCAGAGATATGGAGTTCATGTGGTCTCCTGGACTTGTCCTGTCTTCATTCTGGACAGCGATGCAGCCGACAATCTGCCTGGGGATGAGGATCCCCTTCCTCCTGGTGGAAACCCGCATCCTGTCTTCGGTGCACCTGCCGCACCTGCTGAGGAGGCTTGGGTACCACCAGTTGATCCTCAACTGCAGCATGATGGGTGGGGCAATTGGAACAATGAGGAACAGGGAGAGAAT
The DNA here is from genome assembly GCA_028641055.1 of Alopecurus myosuroides. NCBI lineage: Eukaryota > Viridiplantae > Streptophyta > Magnoliopsida > Poales > Poaceae > Alopecurus > Alopecurus myosuroides. Next base: position 219,655,246 of record CM054063.1, on the reverse strand, counting down.
GAGGCACAGGAGGATCCTGTCGACCAGCCACCGGATCCTGAACAGGTGCAGTCATCTGTATCTATCCAATTCTCTGGTGCGTCAGTTGACTCGATGAATGCTGTTAGGGCAGAAGGACCTGAACACTTTGTCGAGCTGCAGCAACAAGTAGAACAAAACCAGTTGGCCATTGTTCATTTTGTTCCACCAGTTCAGGTGGATGCTGCAGTACAGGATAATGAAGTTCAGATACTGCAAGTGCTCCTGCCTGATCCTGTGGTGGAGTGGTCCAGATATTTTCTGGAGCACAAAGCCAGGATTATTTTTGACAAGAGATTTGAACTCCTGTCATCGCTGCTGCCTTTGGAGGAGCATGACTTTCCTGCTGCTACTGCTCCTCTGCTGCTGGAGTTTAACTCCGTTACCCCTGAGCATGCTTCCTCCAAGAAGAGAGCTAGGAAGGCTGCTACCCCTCTAGTCCTCGAGGAGCTTCGTGTGACGAGGAGTCTAGCTAAGAAGGCTGGCTTCCGGGTTCTGCCTGGCTCTAACAAGCCTGAACCAAGGAAGAAAGCTAGATCTTCTCGTCCTCGGGCTTCTTCGGATGGGGTGCCTCCGATCACACCTGTTGCTGTGTTGAGGAGAGCGGGAAACATGCTTCAGATTAAAGACTCTGAATTAACTGTGGAGAAGCTTGAAGCTGCTCCAAGGAATCCCACCAGCCCATCCAGTTCTGATGATTAGTGGGCCTTTGTCTTCATTATTGGGCCTTGTTGGTCCATGGAATGTCTATTGGTCCTTGTTGCTTCATTTTGTTATCATGGTTTCATTTTGTACTGCTATATGGACAAGTTTGTTATTATCTGGTTATCTTTTGTGTTGGTCATTTATGTTGGCCAGCAGGATTTATTATTTTATCAATCTTCAATGGATAGTACGACTTCAATGAATTTGGATTGGATTGTGTTTGATTGGAATGTGAGAGGTCTAAATGATAAATCTAAAAGAGAAGCTGTTTATAATAAAATAGAGGAAATCCAGGTTTCTGTTATTTGCCTCCAGGAAACTAAATGCCAGGACTTTGATCACTCTTTTATTAGGTCATTTTGTCCTAAAAGGTTTTATCAATTTGTTTTCCCCTTCTGTTGGAGCTTCTGGGGGTTTAATTGTGCTCTGGAATGGCTCCATTTTCAATGGCGAATTATTGGAAGTGCATCGTTCTGCCATCCACATAAAATTCACTTCAGTTCATAACTCTGTTTTTTGGTTTCTACTGAATGTTTATGGTCCCTGCAAAGGTGTGGAAAGAGATGAATTTGTTAACTGGCTATATAATCTCTCAATCCCTATTCATCAAAATTGGATGATTCTTGGAGCTTTCAATTTCATTAGATCTTTGGATAATAGAAATAAACCAGGGGCTGATCTTAATGATATTTTTATCTTTAATGATGTCATTAGTCATTTGGGTTTATTGGAATTGCCTGTTAAAGGAAGAAATTTCACTTCAATGTCCCCTTCTTGTCCAGTTGGATTGGTTTTTTAGTATGCAAAAGGATCCCCTTCTTGTCCAGTTGGATTGGTTTTTTACATCCTGTCAATGGACTTTGGATTTTCCTAATACCTTGGTTTTTCCCATGTCCAAAATCACCTCTGATCATTTGCCCTGCACTATTAAAATTGGAACAAACATTCCAAAGGCAAAGATTTTTAGATTTGAGAACCATTGGGTTAACCAACCTGGTTTTTTGGACCTAGTGACCAAAATTTGGAACACACCTGTCATGGCCAAATCGATCACTTCCAGAATAATAGCTAAACTAAAGAATCTTAGATATGCTCTTAAGGATTGGGGAAGGAATATCTCTCAATTGAAATTACTTATTGAGATGAGTAGTAAAGTGATTCTGTTTTTTGATTAGTTGGAAGATTAGAGGACTCTGAGTGTTCCAAAGTTTAATTTCAGACTTATTGTTAAAAAGCACATTAAGAAATTGCTCTCTTTGCAGTCTGAATACTAGAAGCAGAGATGTACTATTCGATGGGCCAAGCTCTCTGGTGAAAATACTAAATATTTTCATGCCAGAGCTACTGAGAGGTACAAGAAAAATGCAATTCCTTCCATCACGGATGCTTCCCGGAATTTGCTGGTGGATCACCAGGACAAAGCTGCTCCTTTTTGGTCTTGTTTCAAAAACAGAATGGGTGTCTCTTGTCCACCTGTTGTTACTACTGATTTGTCTCAATTCTTGCCCGTAGTTGATGGATTAGAGGACCTTGCTAATCCTTTTTCTGTTGAAGAAATTGAGGGGGTGGTAAAATATCTCAAACCAGCTCGAGCGCCTGGTCCGGATGGTTTCACTGGTCTCTTCATTAAGCATTGTTGGAGTATTTTAAAAGAGGATTTTATCAAAATATGCAATGAATTTCATAGTGCTCAAATCTCTTTGGAAAGTATTAATGTTTCCTTCATTACTTTAATTCCAAAGACACATTCTCCTGAGACTGTGAATGACTTTAGGCCTATTTCTCTTACCAACACTTGTTTGAAGTTCATCACTAAGATTCTGGCTAATAGATTCCAAGATAAATTTTTTGGATGCATCCATGCTAATCAATATGGTTTCATCAAGTCGAGAACTATTCAAGATTGTCTGGCATGGTGTTTTGAATACATTTTCCAGTGTAAGCAATCTAAACAGAAATTGGTGGTTTTCAAGATAGACTTTGAGAAAGGTTTTGATACCATTGAGCACAGTACCATTCTACAGATTTTGAGATCTAAAGGGTTTCCTCCTTTAGTGATCAAATGGGTGAAAGAAATTCTATCCTCTGGATCATCTTCGGTACTTTTAAATGGAGTTCCTAGAAAACCTTTTGTCTGCAAAAGAGGCGTCAGGCAGGGTGATCCTTTGTCACCTATTCTCTATGTGCTGGGTGGGGATTTGTTGCAAAGTATTGTTAATCTGGCTCTTCGGGAGGGAAGTCTTCGTTTACCAATTCCTATTGGAGGATACTTTCCTATTGTTCAGTATGCTGATGACACTTTGGTGATCTTACCTGTTGATTCAGATCAATTATTGGTATTTAAAAATTTGCTCAACCTTTATGCTCAAATCACTGGGTTAAAGGTGAATTACAACAAGTCTTCAATGATACCAATAAATTTATCACAGCAGGAAACTATTGATTTGGCTTCTGTGTTGGATTGTAAAGTGGCTTCTATGCCCTTTACTTATTTAGGCTTTCCTATGGGAACCACTAAGCCATCTATTAGAGATTTTGCTCCACTCATTGATAGAGTTGAGAGGAGACTTTCTGCTACAGTATCCTTTCTTTCGTATGGGGATAGCTTGGTGCTTGTGAATTCGGTTCTGTCCTCATTGCCCACATATTATATGTGCACATTAGTGATACCTAAGGGTGTCACTGATATTATTGATAAAGCAAGAAGGAGGTGTTTATGGAGGAAAGAGAAAAACAAGCAAAGAGTGAATTCTTTGGCTGCCTGGGATATGGTGTGTAAGCCAAGAAGTAAAGGTGGCTTAGGGGTCATTAATCTTCAGATCCAAAACAGGGCTTTGTTGCTTAAATTCCTAGCAAAATTCTATAACTTTGTGGATATTCCTTGGGTTCATCTAGTCAAGAATGCTTATTATTTTCAATAGGTTCCTCATGCTGTGACCTCCTGTGGATCCTTCTGGTGGAGGGGTGTTATGCAATTAGCTGATACCTGGTGTTCATTCTCTTCTTGCACAGTGGGGAATGGGGATATTTTGGAAAGATTCTTGGATGGGACAACCTTTGTCATTAAAATTTCCTAGATTGTTCTCTTTTATCAAGATTCAATTGGCCTCACTGAGAGATTTGAAATTTATGACAGATCTTTCAGATGCTTTTCATTTGCCTCTTTCAAATGAAGCTTTCCTTGAATTTTCTGATCTGCAAGTCATCTTGGGAAATGTTCAGGTGAATAACAATTATGATGTTTGGACCTGTAATTTTAATAAAAGGGTTTATACTTCCAGTAAATTCTATCAGTTGCAGTTTGCCTAGTTGCCTGATGATAGGCCTGCCAAGTTGATCTGGAAATCCAAATGCATGTCAAAGCACAAATTTTTTGCTTGGCTGATCCTAAAAGATAGAATTAATACCAAGGACATGATTAAAAGAAGGAACCGTAAGATTGAGGGGACTGACTACTGTGTTCTTTGCAGTAATTTTTTTCAGGAGGACTAGATTCATTTGTTCTTCCAGTGTGTTTTCAGCTCACGGATTTGGAATTACTTGCAAATTAACTGGAGTGATAGCACAGTCATGCATAATCTCTCCAATGCCGAAAAGGTTTTCAAAGGCCCTTGTTTCACTGAGATATTGATTCTTGCTTGTTGGAACATTTGGAAAAAAAGGAATGGAGTTATTTTCAAATCTGAAATACATTCCTTTATGGGTTGGAAAGTTGGCTTCTTTTTAGACCTCCTTATGCTGAAGCATAGGTTGACTGTTTCTTCGGCTGCGGATTTATCATTATGGATTAAGACTCTCCCTTAGATAGTGATAGACTGCGTTAGTCTATCCTTTTGTGTATATTTATAAATATCTGTAACACTCTTTTGATGGCAATAAAGGGCTGTGGGGGACTCCCCTGCAGTAGAAAATGTTTCAAAAAAAAGGCACTGCAGGATCCGGGAACAAAGGAAAGAACTCCAAGAGAAAATTCTCCAAGCAAAAGCCAGTAGCTGAAAAAGAAGACAGCGAATCGGACACTGATGAAAAAATCCAGGAACAATAGCAAAAAGGTGAACCAAAATTCCCGAGAGTTGATGGAGAATGCAACCTAACTTTCCTGGCAACTCCCTCAGCAAAACAGGAAAAAAGAAAACTTCGAGAAATAAACGCGATTGTTCCACCAACCCCCAAATTCTTGAAGTACTCGAATACGCCAATTACCTGGGATCCGTCTGATCATCCCGGAAATATCCCAGAACCTGGCACACAAGCTGTAATTGTAAGCCATGTTGTTCAAAACACTAGGCTAAAAAGAGTGCTGATGGATGGAGGATCCAGTATCAATATTATGTACCTGGATACACTGAAGCATCTGTGAATCTCTGAGACCAACCTCAATCATAGCAACATACGTTTCCACGACATTGTTCCTGGCAGACAAGCACATTCCTAAGAGAAATTTCCCTAGATGTAACCTTCGGAGAAAAAGAGCACTTCCAACAGGAAAAAATCTCTTTCGAGGCGGTGCCGTTCGAAAGTGTATACCATGCAATACTCAGCCGTCCAGCTTTCGCCAAATTCATAGTAAGATCGTGTTATATTTATAACAAGTTGAAGATGCCAGGGCCAAAAGGAGGAGTTATCACCATATCGGGAGACTTCAAATTGGCAAACGAGCTGGAAAAAGGAAACACCCTTTGCGTAGAACAGGTGATAGCAAAGGAGCAATTGAAAGAGCTGGCAAAAGAAGTATCCCCGACAAAAATGCCGGCAGGAAAAGAAAGCCAGAAGCCGGCAGATAGTTTCAAAGCTTCCGAAAATACAAGACAGGTTATCCTAGTTCCCAAAGATCTGACAAAGTTTGTCGTAGTGGGAACCGGGATGACCGACAAATAGGAAAGCACGCTCATTAAGTTCCTCCGTGAGAACTGGGATATTTTTGCCTGGTGTCCTGCGGGCATGCCGGGTGTACCCTGGGAACTTGCTGAGCATCAACTCAAGGTGATTCCAGGATCAAAACCCATCAAACAAGGTCCCCGTCGATTTGATGGAAGAAGACGGAAGGCTATTGGTAAGGAAATTATCCGGCTTCTAGCAGTTGATTTTATCCGGGAAGTTATACATATGGATTGGTCTGCAAACCTAGTATTAGTCCCGAAGAAAGACATTATCGTTCTTAGAATGTGTATAGATTACACCGGATTAAAAAAATTGTGTCCAAAAGATAGGCTCGCGTTACCACGAATCGATCAAATAATATATGCCACTGCTGGCTCTAAGCTTTAATGCTTTTTGGATGCTTATTCCGGGTACCATCAAATATGTATGAAGGAGGAGGATCAAATCAAAACTTCCTTCATAACCCCGTAAGGAACATACTATTATATAACCATGCCTTTTGGCCTGAAAAACGCAGGTGCAACATACCAGCGTTGCATGCAACGTTGTTTGCATAGTCAGATTGGCAAAAATGTACACGTTTACATGGATAATATTGCCGTCGTTTCGAAGGAAAAGGATACACTCCTTGAAGATCTACGAGAAACTTTCAAAAATTTACGCACTTATAAAATGAAGTTATATCCATTAAAGTGCGTATTCGGGGTTCCCTCAGGAAAACTTCTGGGTTTTATCGTTTCTCACAGAGGAATAGAATTAAACCCGGAAAAGATCAAGGCAATCTTGAACATCTCAAAGCCTACGTGTTTAAAAGATGTACAAATATTGACGGGTTCTGCAGCCGCAGTCAGCAGGTTTATAAGCCGGCTAGGAGACAAAGCTCTGCCATTATACAAATTGTTGAAGAAATGCGACAAATTTTAGTGGACAGAAGAAGCGGACAAAGCATTAACCCAGTTAAAAGAAACCTTGATGAAATCTCCGATTTTGACATCGCCAAAAGACGAAGAACCCATGTTACTGTATCTTACAGCGACAAACAGGGTTATTAGCGCGGTGATAATTGTGGAAAGATGGAAGGAAGAGCAAAGCATACAGAATCAATACCCACTATATTATCTCAGCGAAGTATTTTCCGAGTCAAAACAAAGGTATACACACTATCAAAAGCTGGCGTATGGTGTGTTTTTCGCATCAAGGAAACTCCGCGATTATTTCCAAGGACATTCCATAACAGTGGTATGTAAAGCTCCACTAGGGGATATTATTAACAATGCAGACGTAACATGCCAAGTAGCCAAATGGGGCATTGAGCTAGCTGTATTCGACAATAAGTACCAACCACGGACGGCGATAAAATCCCAGGCGTTGCCAGATTTCGTCGCTGATTGGACAAAAGCAATGGAAAACACACCAATGCCGGAGTCGGAATACAGGGACATGGATATTGACGGATCCAAGATGAAGGAATGCGCTGGAGATGCTGTAGTGCTAAAATCCCCGAAAGGTGATACTATGGAGTATGTATTGCAAATACACTTCAACGCCAGTAATAACGTGGCAGAATACGAACCTTTGCTTCATGGCTTGCATATTGCAAAAGAAATAGGCGTCAAAAGCATATTATGCTATGGTGACTCGGATTTGGTGCAGCATCAGCTAAACCAAACATGGGATGCCAAAAGCCCCATCATGGCCAAATATCGGAGAACGGTGGACGAGTTTGCCATTTGCTTCCTGGGACTTTAAGTACTTCATATCAAAAGGGAAGAAAACTGGAACGCGGATGCATTAGCCCGCATGGGTACGGAAAGAGTGAAAATCCTACCACCGGGTGTGTTTGTCCAACATTTGCATGAACCATCGATCAAAGGTTGAGATGTTGATTATCCTCTCGTTTCCGAGTCAATTGAAGTCCTGCTCGTTAACCCAGATTGGACAATTCCATATTTAAACTTCTCATATGATCAGAAGTTACCGGATGGAGCAGACGAGGTCTTGCAAAGATACGTACAACGTCGATGCAAAGGATACACGGTAATTAATGGTTTCTGTCGGATATATACCAACTAGGGGTATAGAAGATGGTAGACAAAGGGCCGGATTACCAGGGTGGCCTAAGTGGTAGTGGGCTTAGGTCCATTGGGCGGCCCAGTAATCCGACGCGCGGAAGCTGGATTCTAGAAGAACCCGGATCACGGCCCACGTGATCTGACTTGGAGGAGAAGACGGATTCCTTGCTTTCCAAGTTACAAGTTATCGTAGTCTTCTAGGTTTCCTATTATGTAAGCCCTAATCCGGCTATTATATAAAGCCGGACGGGAGATAGATTAAGTTAAGCTTTTACTGCACAACAGAGAAGTTCTAGGCAACTCGCCGAGAAGCTCATCCTCGCCGAGTAGCTAGATCTACACCCTCACATTGTAACCCTGTTTTACAGGCTTTAGTCCTGATTAGTGAGAAGTGCAGGAGTAGGCACGTCGTACTGTCGCGACGTACCGAACCTGGGTAAATCCTGTGTTCATCCTTCACCACGCGATCCCGTTACCCCATGTCTCTACCGTAGTCTCATGGCACCCCCGTCTATGAAAACTACTACGATGTCTCGACAGTTGGCGCCCACCGTGGGGAAAACGACGTCAGGCGTGAAATTCCGATCTGGTATACTCGGCGGAATTGGAAGATCGATTACTGTCGGAAGCTTGGAATTCGACGACGACGTCGGACGCTTCCTCGACAATGGATCCTATATACCGGCGCAAAATCACCTGGTAAGTGCCTGTGTGTTACCGATTGGATCTGCTAACATCTTTATCGGACTAACCGCAGAAGCAATGGGGTTTTGCGGTGGAAACAAGTTTATCCCACCCGCCCTATACCCAGTCGAAGACGACTATGATGCCGGATTCTGCTCAGATCGCCGACGAAAAAGTGATACACACTTTATCAGCATGGTGCAGTCCGAAATCGCCGAAAACACGGATGACGGAAACCCCGTGCAAGAGGCAGACAACAACGCACCCGTCATGGAGACGGAGGATCAAACACCCGTCACAGAGGCGGAAGATCCGACATCCGTCAACAAGACGATGAACTCGGAAGCAGAATCCGTGCTTGCCGCCATTGAGGCGAGGTTGGAGTCGGAAACCGGATCAGATAACTTCGACTCCGAAGACGAAGACGATGACACCTTCGTAAGAAAGGTTAAGTCCTTTCAAGAGGGATTCCATGAAGTGCTAATGGCAAAACCGGCTGATACCACGGGCACCGGCAGCCAGGAAAGCCCTAAAACCCCTCCGCCAGAGGAAGAGAGAGAAGACGGAGAAACTTCTCCGGTATTTCCCAATGTCAAGGAGATGACAGAAGACGAACCTGTCAAAAAACCTCCCTCTTTCAAGAAAAAGCACCGTGCTGCTAAGAAACTCCAATACAGAATTCGGAAGAAAAATCAGCTGATCTCGCTGATGAAAACCTGGACGTAGGAGATGCTAGCAGAACGAAGCCCGCGGAGAAGAAGTCCAAAGAAATCCCTGCCCCGCCAATGACGGAACAGGAAGAGCAAGAACTATTGCAAACACCAGTGGGACCAGATGAACCCCCCGAGATGCTGGAAGCCAGGAGACAAGCTTTCCAACGGCAACAGCAACATCTACTCCGATCTCGGCAACATCTCCAACAAACCCAGCATGTTATCAAAATCATGAAGGAGGAAATAGAGGAGTACGAGAGAAAGAATAGATCTGCATTAAAACCTACTAGGTTACCCGGAATCGTAAGACCGGAAGAACTGCCACCAAAAGAAAGGTTTCATAACCCATCTTGGCAAAAGCAGGTAAACGGCAAAGATGCCAGGGGCAAACCAATATACAAAACCGCAGCAGAAAACGCGGAAGCAGCATTCGCCATCCTCAACAACGATCTGTACTCCAACGGGGAAAAACTCCAAGGGGTGTATGCTTTCTTAGGAAAAGCATTACAACAGCAACAGCGAGGCCAAGAGCGATCAGGGAGGCTGCATGATAATTCCGCCCTCTGCAAAACAGCTACTTGCGCTGCTGGAGCACCTGGACCGGAAGAACCCGGAGATTCAGATAATTCAAAGGATAAAAAAGAGGATCCGAGAAAAGACAAGAAAATCCCCGACAACCGGGATGCAGCGTCTAGAACCGAACCTCATCTCCCGAAAGATGGATATAAACCACATGATCGGGAAGACAAACACCGGAATGACGGCAAAATAATGCCACCTCCGAGAAACCCAGCTGAGAAAGCTGGAAGATATGATATACCTCACAGACGTGAAAGATCCCGGACACCTCCTAAGGATAAGGAAAGGCACAGGAGCAGAACTCCGCCTAACCCAAAAGGACGTGACCACGGAAGAGATAGAAACAACCCCGGAAAAGCGCATCCGCGCAACAATGGAAAAGAAAGGAGCAGATCCCCTTCTGTCCATTCAGCCGGAAGATATTCTGCACACATTGATAGAGCAGAAAAGGATGATCTATACTTCGGTCCGAAGTGTTTTACTGACAGGATCCGAAGGATAACCCTGCATTCTGGCTTCGCCAAAGTTGGTCCAACCTACCAAAAATATACCGGCAGCACAAACCCGGATACCTGGCTCTCAGACTACTATACAGCCGTCCAGATCAACAATGGGACAGACCTGGAAGCTGTCAAGTTTCTTCCCCTAATGTTGCTAGACGGAGCCAGAGATTGGATCAATGGTTTACCATCAAGAACTGTCGACAGCTGGGATGATATGGCCAGAGTATTCACTCAGCATTTTTGGGGAACATACAAACGCCCAAACACCATCAACCAGCTGAACCGTTGCACCCAATTTGAGGATGAACCATACGTGGATTTCATCTCCAGATGGACGGCAATGAAGAATAGTTGTTCTGGAGTAACTGACGTACAAGCAATGCATGCTTTCGTCAATGGCCAAAAACCCGGACTTGTACCGTTCATGGTTGGTTCTAAACAGCACAAAGATCTCGGATCTATGCTTACAACCGCTAATGAGCACGCTGCAGCCGAAGATGATATCAGAGCAAGAGGAGGCAATATTGAGTCACTGATACTCGCCAAGAAAACCCCTCGTTCTGACAAAAAAGGAACTCCGGAATCAACGACAAAACCCAAAGAGGTCAACATAGCCTTTGGAGGAGAAAAGGGGAACAAGTGGAAAGGACGCAGCCAAGATCCAATCAATTACACCCCCGAAGAATGGGAGAGAATTAAGTCGGAACCCTGTGTCCACCACTCGCAATTTGGGAAACCCACCCACACAAATGCGCAATGCCGGCTAAATAAGCATATGAAAGGCAGTGCAGGATCCGGAAGTAAGGGGAAGGGTTCCAAGAGGAAACCTGCCAAACAAAAGCCAGAAGCTGACAAAGAAGACAGTGAATCGGACACTGATGAAAAAATCCAGGAACAACAGCGAAAGGGCGAACCCAAATTTCCGAGAGTTGATGGAGAAGCAATGCTAACTTTCTTAGCAACTCCGTCAGCAAAGGTGGCCAAAAGAACACTTCGGGAAATAAACGCGGTTATCCCTGCAACCCCGAAATTCTTGAAGTACTCCAACACACCAATAATCTGGGATCAGTCTGATCATCCCGGAAATATCCCTGAACCCGGCACACAAGCTCTTGTTGTAAGCCCTATTGTTCAAAACACTAGGTTAAGAAGAGTGCTGATGGACGGAGGATCCAGCATTAATATAATGTACCTGGATACACTGAAGCACTTGAAGATCTCCGAGTCCCAGCTCAACTACAGCAATATACGCTTCCATGGCATTGTTCCTGGCAGGCAAGCACGGTCCCTAGGAGAAATTTCCCTAGATGTCACCTTTGGAGATAAAGATCACTTCCGGCAGGAAAAAGTATCCTTCGAAGTAGTGCCGTTCGAAAGCGTGTATCACGCAATACTCGGACGTCCGGCTTTCGCCAAATTCATGGCAAGATCCTGTTATATCTACAACAAGCTGAAAATGCCAGGACCCAAAGGAGGAGTAATCACCATAGCCGGTGATTTCAAGCTGGCAAACGAGTTGGAGAAAGAAAACGCCCTTTGCGCTCAGAGAGTTATAGCAAAGGAAGAATTGAAGGAATTAGCCAAGGAGGTATCGCCGAAAGAAATGCCGGCAGGAAAAGAAACTCGGAAGCCAACAGATAGCTTCAAGGCGTCCGAGAATACAAGACAGGTAATCCTAGATCCCAAAGATCCGACAAAATTTGTCATCGTAGGGACTGGGATGACCGACAAATAGGAAGGCGAGCTCATCAAGTTCCTCCGTGAGAACTGGGATATTTTTGCCTGGTGTCCAGCTGACATGCCAGGCGTACCCAGGGAACTTGCTGAGCACCAACTCAAGGTTATTCCTGGATCAAAACCCGTCAAACAAGGTCTCCGTCGATTTGACGGAAGAAGACGGAAGGCTATTGGCAAGGAAATTATCCGGCTTTTAGCAGCGGATATCATCAAGGAAGTAATCCATACTGATTGGTCCGCAAATCCGGTATTAGTGCCGAAGAAAGACACCACTGCTCTTAGAATGTGTATAGACTACACAGGATTGAACAAGTTGTGTCCGAAAGATAGGTTCGCATTACCGCGGATCGATCAAATAATAGATGCCACTGCAGGCTCCGAGCTTTTATGCTTTTTGGATGCATACTCCGGGTACCACCAAATACGCATGAAAAAGGAAGATCAAATCAAGACTTCTTTTATAACCCCGTATGGGACGTATTATTACATAACCATGCCTTTTGGTATGAAGAACGCAGGTGCAACCTACCAGCGTTGCATGCAACGCTGTTTGCATAGTCAGATTGGCAAAAACGTCCATGTTTATGTGGACGATATCGCCGTCGTAACCAAGGAAAAAGATACACTCCTTGAGGATTTGCGAGAAACTTTCGAGAACTTACGCACTTACAAGATGAAGTTGAATCCATCTAAGTGCGTATTCGGGGTTCCCTCAGGAAAACTTCTGGGTTTCATCGTTTCCCATAGAGGAATAGAAGTTAACCCGGAAAAGATCAAGGCAATCTTGAACATCTAAAAACCTACATGCGTAAAAGATGTCCAAAGATTGACGGGTTCCGCCGCAGCCGTCAGCAGATTTATTAGTCGGCTGGGGGGATAAAACGTTACCACTCTACAAGCTGCTGAAGAAATCCGACAAAGTCAAGTGGACTGTGGAAGCCTGGGAACGTCTAGCAAGTTCTGTCCCTTTCCATACTTAGTTCAATTCTATGTAAACATCTTTTGAGATCATGAAATAAAGTTGTCGGAATGCTGTCATCCATATTCTTTATAAGTACAAAGTATTTCCACATCATCTATTTCCCAATGATCTTACAAATTTCTCAACGTTAACCCGAATTGTGCTTGCGTACTCGGCGTTACAAAACTGAATGATTTTTCAGCCTGTTAACGGCTAAGGGAAACTTGAATTGCCTGCGTGCCCAAGTTTCACTTAAAACTTTCCTTGTTTTCTCTAAGTCTTATCTGATTGTGTGTGTGTTGGGTTACTGGAACTAGTTAGTAAAAATGCCTTTAGGATGGTCCATGTTTCCGAGTTTCAAAACTGCTTGGTTCGTCCCCAGTTACTCGGCATGAAGATTCATATTGCTATTTGAGCCATTTCAAACACTAAGGACAGTTAAAGCATATACACCAGAGAACTTAGAAGATAAAGGAATGGTAAAATCCAAAAAACTTGCAAAGAATTTCATAATTTAAACTGCAAAAGACAGAAGTTTCATTCATACAAAAAGAAGCATTACATTTTGGATTACATTGAAAGAACAGTAATGCTCCTATTGTCTACTTTTGCTATCCAGGTTCAAGATAACCCTTCAAGCATCTGATTCCTCCTCGCTGCTTTCGTCTTCGGGGATTGGAGGGATCTCCTCTTCTGGATAGTTGACGGAGATATTTACCATGGAGGCAATCTGGGTGGCGTGGCCTTTGACTTCACCAAAGATTGTGTTTCGCTGAATATCCGTGTATCCTTGAGGGACACCGGACGCCACCTGCCAGGATTTAGCACTTGGGTAGTGCATGCGCATGAGGCCGAGAGCCATGCGCGCACCACCCCGTGCAGCGGAGCGAAGGAGAGATTCCTTGGATTCCGCCACCTCCATGATGGCACCCGGAAGTTTTTCAACCTCCGAGAACTCCCCAAACCTTGCGGGAAGGAACTTATCGACTAGCTGCATTCCAGCAGCCCTGATCGAAGACCATGTCTTCCCAAAGGCTCGGATTCCTTCAATCCGAGTACCATCTGGGGTATCCCCTGTTTTTTCAACAAAACATCCAAAAAGGTTAGGAGAAAAAACAGAGAAAGAAAGCAAGACATGGAAAAATGGTAAATGAATAAGAAATTTACCGATAAGTTTGTCGATCTCGGAAACTTCCTCCAGGCGAAGATTCAGAGCTTTTTCCAAATCCTGAATGATGGATTTGTCCTTCTCCGCCTGCTCGGAAGCCTTGGAGTTAGAAACTCCAAGGGCCAGATTACTGGCTTCCAAGTCTTGTTGTGCTTTCACAAGGTTCTTGTGAAGCTCAACGTTCTCCTTGCGGAGATATTCGGCATTGCCAGAATCTTCAGCTGCTTGCTTGGCCTGAGCCAGTGCAGCTGAAAAGCAAGAAAAAAATCCGAGTTAATTAACTTCCCGGAAAAAACTTAGGCAAATGACTGAATCGGAAATTTCAGAAGGAAAATGCTTACCTTTTGTTTCCGACAGCGCGAGCTGAGACGATTCCAGCTCTGCCTCTCTTTCTTCAAGAATAGAAAGAAGACTTCTAACTTCTTTATTCTTGATGGTGAGTTTCTTGAAAATTTCCATGTTAATGGCTTCGGAGGTTTGCTGAAACATAGCAAGGAAAAGAATGATTACAAAAAACATCAAAGCAAAAAGCATGCATTTTGTTTAATGCTTGGGGGCTAGAGTTATATACCTGGCTCATGCGTTGCAAACCTGCCAAGTTTTCCTTGAACTCTTTTGCGTATTCCGCAAAAAGATTCCCGGCTGCGCTCAAGCCGTCATTGATAACTTTGAAGTCCTTGTCAAAGGTGGGGATTTCTTCGTCGAAAGTCCGAGGAAATTTTTCCACCTCTGGAGCCGCCCTTTCCCTCGTGTCCGTGTCTGACACAACGGGCTGGCTGGGCTCTGACGGCTTGGTCGTGGGGGCTGCAGCTTGCTTTTCCGCCATTGTGGACGGCGTGTCCGGTGCAACGGTGGGAGAAGGTTGGCCGCCTCGGCTGGAAACAACCTTGTGTTTCTTCAGCTTCTTTGGTTTTAAACTGGAGGGAGGCAGGCTAAAAACAAAAAACCCGGAAAAGGTTAAAACACCGAAGATGGAGGCAAAAATTCCCATGAAAGAAAAAGAATCCAGAAGAAAGAACCTGGAAGTGGCGACGGGGATTCCGTCAAGATTGATAACTTCCTCAAAGGAAGAAATCTTCTTGCGCTTGCGTCCACCGGTAGCGGCGGTACGCAGTGCGTCCAGCTCGGCCTCGGAGGCTAACTCCGAGTCTGGAAGATCCGCGAACTGTCGGAAAAAACCAATCGGAATTAGAAGTTAGATTATCCGAGAAAAAATACTGAAACTAAACCCAAATGACGGAAAAATTACCTTGGGAACCGGGTTGTCGGCCGTGTACATCGGCCGACTCGCTTCGTATTGGTCGCGCGATGCGACCAACTGGTTGATGCGCCGTCTAAGTTCCTTTGCGGGCCAATCTTTGGTGGTTGTCCGCATTGGATCCTTGACTCCCGTGTATTCGCACAGGAGACGACCACTGTGGTTGGCCAATGGCTGAATTCGCCTAGTCAGCCAGCATAGGACCGTGTCCATGCCGGTTAGAGGCGGATCCAAGGAGGTGAGCTTGGCGATGCACTTCTTGATCTTTAGCAGATCTGGTGGCAGAACCTGGACGGCTTCCGTTCCCCAGTTGTCTTGGGGAACGGCGGCAGAGTTCACGAAAGGTGGAACCCCAACGGCTTCCTTAGGAAAAGGCACGTTCGGGGTGATAAAAGAAAGAACCCGTCCAAAATTTGACGGATTCTGATGTTTTGATCTTGGGGAACCAATCTTCTCGGAATCTCCGAAGAGTGAAAGATATGGTCCCGCAAGTCGGGAGTGCGCCCTCCGAAGAGTTCCGCTTAACTCCGAAACAATATGTCCAGAAATCTAACCTAGGTTCTAGCCCTAAGTAGCCCTCGAACAAGGCCTGGAAGCCGGCCATGTAGAGGATGGAGTTGGGAGGAAGGTTGTGGGGCTGGATGTTGTAGTGAGAAAGGACTTGGAGGAAGAAGGAAGAAGGTGGAAGTCCCATACCTCGAAGAAGGTGGGAACAAAGAAGGACCCTTTCGCCATTTTTTGGCGCTGGCTCGGTCTCGTATTCTGGAAGCCGCCATTTCTTCTTAAGAACCAGGCCCTCCTTTTCCATGTTTGGAAGGAGAGCCGGGGGAATACTGCAGGCAATCCAATTGCCTGCAGATTCCGCTTCCTCGTCCGCTCCGGTGGCGGCGGCGGCCTCCGCGGCGGCGAGCTCGTCGCCAAGAAGTTGAATTTTTTCCTACGCCGTTTCAGGAGCAAACGGCGGGGATGCTGCGGAGCTCGATCCCGCAACGTCCGCGGCGGCGGAAGTGTTCTCTCCGCCCGCCGCGGAGGCCGCGGTCTTCTCCGGCTCGCCGCCGGTGTGCTTGGGCATTCCTAGTTGCGGATCTAGGTCGCCGATGAGCTCGTCAATGGCGGCGCGGGTGGGCGAGGACGGCGAGGAGGCCATCTCGTTGGTGGCGCGTTGCGTTCCGGCGTGCTTGGAGGTTGAGTGCGTTTGGGACAGTGTTGTGCTCTCGAGCTCGTTCGCGTCAATGGCAGGGACAGTGAGGAAGTGAGGAAAGGTTTCGTTAAGGACGAGGACGGCTATTTATAGCCGGAAAACCGTTTAGATGCGTGCCAACGGCTCTTTTGACCGTTGGATGTTCGACGCGTGTCACTCGCCGGAAAATCCGGGAAATAAAACGACAGGGAAATTATGATTATCTCCTCGTTTCTCGTGAGAATCTGTCAAAGATACGTTGCAGGGTTTCCCGCGTGAAACCAAGCGTCGCCTACGTCAGCATGATTAAAGCGCTGACGTTAGAAGTTCCTTTTCCGCGAAGGATCGTGAGAGAAAAGCCGGATTTTCAGGATTCCGAGTTTCATGTTACCATCTCTTTTCAAAAAGAAAAATAAGAAGAATCAAGACTGCTGAATCGATATTTCTCGGACAAAGTGTATTTGGCGAAAGACGGAGAATCAGAGTTTTAATCCTTCTTGGGGGCTACTGTCGGATATATACCAACTAGGGGTATAGAAGATGGTAGACAAAGGGCCGGATTACCAGGGTGCCCTAAGTGGTAGTGGGCTTAGGTCCATTGGGCGGCCCAGTAATCCGACGCGCGGAAGCTGGATTCTAGAAGAACCCGGATCACAGCCCACGTGATCTGACTTGGAGGAGAAGATGGATTCCTTGCTTTCCAAGTTACAAGTTATCGTAGTCTTCTAGGTTTCCTATTCTGTAAGCCCTAATCCGGCTATTATATAAAGCCGGACGGGAGATAGATTAAGTTAAGCTTTTACCGCACAACAGAGAAGTTCTAGGCAACTCGCCGAGAAGCTCATCCTCGCCGAGTAGCTAGATCTACACCCTCACATTGTAACCCTGTTTTACAGGCTTTAGTCCTGATTAGTGAGAAGTGCAGGAGTAGGCACGTCGTACTATCGCGACGTACCGAACCTGGGTAAATCCTGTGTTCATCCTTCACCACGCGATCCCGTTACCCCACGTCTCTACCGTAGTCTCATGGCACCCCCGTCTATGAAAACTACTACGATGTCTCGACAGTTTCCTATATAAGCGCAGCACTGTCGGAATTTTTCAGCGATGTATTTTGCCAGAAGAAGGACGAGAAATCTTGTAGGAAATCCACGCAGGAGATTGCGGACATCATGCTCAATCAAAAGCATAGTCAAAAAAGCATTCTGTGCAGGGATTTTCTGGCTAACAGCCAAGACAGATGTCGAACACATAGTAAACACATGTGCCGGATGTCAGTATTACGCCAAGCAGACAAATATGCCAGCCCAAGCACTCAAAACTATCCCCATTACATGGTCATTTGCGGTCTGGGGGGTAGATATGATGGGACCATTCAAAACTGCAAGAGGTGGACTCACACATCTACTTGTTATGGTACATAAGTATACCAAGTGGGTGGAGGCGAAACCCATAAAAAAACTTGACGGTGTGACTGCCAGAAATTTCATCATTGACGTAGTCATGAGATAAGGCGTTCCACACTGCATAATCATAGACAACGGGAAAAATTTCTCAATTGGAGAGTTGGCAAAATATTGCCGACAAACATGAATACGCCTAGATCTTGCATCTGTGGCACACCCACAATCCAATGGGCAGGTTGAAAGAATGAATATCTCAATCCTGCAGGGAATACGCCCAAGACTCGAATCTCCTCTTCATAGAGCAGCTGGAACATGGGTAGAGGAATTACCTTCCATGCTTTGGAGTATTCGAACGACGCCAAATAGATCAACATGGAAAACCCCGTTTTTTCTAGTTTATGGCGCAGAAGCAATGCTTCCAAAGGACATGCTCCATGATATCCCAAGAGTGCATGATTACGATGACTCCGATGCCGAAAGCGCACGACCGGATGTCGTCGATCATTTAGAATAAGAACGAGACCTTGTGCTTCAAAGATCCGCCATTTATCAGCAAGGATTGCAACGCTACCATAGTCGGAAAATCACGCACTGTTCTTTCAAAGAAGGTGACTTAGTGCTAAGATTGGTGCAGGAAAGGAAGCACAAGTTAGCCCAATCTGGGAGGACCATTCGTCATTAGGAAGGTTATGAAAAATGGATCTTACTATCTTGTAGATATTTGGGATACGAAGGATGATGCCAAAAGACCGAATCGCAAAAGAAAGAGAAAGATAGATGTCGAACTAGGAGAGACAAAGAGACCCTAGAGCATCCAACAGTTACGTCCCTTCTACACTTAGTTCAATTTCTATGTAAACATATTTGAGATCATGAAATAAAGTTGTCGGAATTCATGCATTTATGTTTTACATACTTATTATAGTACAAAGCATAAGTCCGTCTTATCTATTTCCCACTGTTCTGTCAAAATACTCAATGTTAACCCGAATTGTGCCTGCATGCTCGAAGTTAAAAAACTGAATGATTTTCGGCCTAAGGAGGCTTAAGGAAACCCAGATTGTGCCTGCGTGCCTGAGTTTCATACAAATTTCAAAATTCCTTACTTTTCTCTAAGTATTATCTGATTGTTTTTATGTTGGGTCACTGAAATTAGTAGGTAAAATTGCCTTGGTACAATCCATGTTTCCGAGTTTCGACTGATCGGTTAAACCCAGTGACTTGGCATGAATATTAAGTACTATTGAGCCATTTCAAACACTAAGGACAGTTAAAACATATAAACTAGAGAACTTAGAAGATAAAGGAATTAAAACCCGGAAAACTTGCAAATACTTATAAATTCAACTTCAAAAGCGGAGTACTTATTTATACAAATGATAGATAGGATTACAATGAATATTACATTGTAAGAATAGTAATGATTCTATTTTTCCTGTCTTCTACCGAGGACTCAAGCAGCTTCTTTGGGATCCGAGTCTTCATCCTCGCTGCTGGAATCCTCAAGAGTTGTCGGAATTTCCTCCTCGGGGTAGAAGGTGTAGATGTTCACCATCTGCGCTATTTTGGTACCGTGGCCTTTGACGGAGTCGAAGATGCTGGCCCGCTGCCCATCCGTGTATCCTTGAGGGATACCTGACGCCACGCGCCAAGACTTGGCGGTGGTATAATGCATATGCATAAGCCTAAGAGCCATGCGCACCATCGCGAGCCGCGGAGCGGAACCACGATTCCTTGCGGTTCGCCACCTCCTTGATCGCCTCCGGAAGCTTGCTGACTTCCGAGAATTCTCCTGCTTTGTCGGGAATGTACTTATTTGGTAATTACCATTCCCGCAGATTTAAGCGCGGTGAAGACCTTCTCGAAAGCCCGTATTCTTTCGATCCGGGTAAGTGAGGGGCTATCTTCTGTTTCAATCAACAAAATAAAGTTAAGAAAAACAGAAGAAGGGAAAAAAATTCCAGTAAAAGTTTAAAAACTTACCGAGAATTCTGTCCATCTCCGTGCCTTCCTCAAGGCGCTGGTTCAGGGCATTCTCCAAGTCTCTGATGGTGGACTTGTCCTTCTCGGCATGGCTGGAGGCCTTGGACTCGGCAATGAAGTCTCGACAAAACATGTTTTCAACTCAACTATTAATATGAAAATGATTATGATAATTCAAAACGAGAGAGTTACTATCTCTAATATTTTATCCTTGTCTCCAAGAAATTATGTCACTATTATTTTTAACCTCAAATGGATAAAAGCTGGTTAATTGTTTTCCAAGTATTATGTCAATAACCAAAAAAATAAAGTGTTATATATATTATTGAGTTATGAAAACAAGTAAAGTACCTTAGAAAAATAATGTTTTCAATTGGAAAAAACAACATCTTCATTAGAGAAAATCTCTCTGTTCTTACCTACCCTCAATTTAAAATTTATTAATAAATTCTCTATTTTGATAATGTTAATAAGATACCATGAATGAATTGATCATATGTTGAAAACATTTTTAAAAGGGCCTAGAAAATAATAATTTGAACCATAGAAATATTTTCTAAAATCATTTAAATCTTATTTCTATAATTAACACTCGTTTTCTATTAAGTAACTATTCACGTTTTCAACATATTTTAACAATTACAAAAGATGGAAACACTTTGAATTTTTGTAAAAGAGTATTTGATCATTATAAAGCTACTGAATTTTTTTTTGACAAATATTTATTATTTATAATTTTCTAAATGAAAAATCACATTAATCACTATTAAGGAATTATTTCAAATTTTGTCAAATTAAAAAAAATAAAATATGTTGAAATGTTTACAAAAATGATATTATTGGAAAGTTAAAAATATTTCAAGATTTTAGAAATCTGTTTGAGGTCATTTGGGTTTATAAAACAATAGTTATTAATTAAAAGAGAAAACAAGAATTAAAAAACTGCTGATTCCATGCTGACGTCAGCTCGTCATCAACCCAGGCCCGTGCTCTTCTGCCGTTTCTACCCGTGGAAGAGGAATTTGAATTCCTTAATTGTGGCCGTTTTAGGCCATTGATTTCAGCCTCGTTTCCTCTCCCTAAAAGCCCCGGCCCCCTCTCTATTTCCCCTCTCGTGCCTCCCTTAATCCTGCCCCGTGCTCTGATTATTTCCTCGCCGGAGTGTCTCCCTTTTCTCCGCCATATGTCGCCAATTCCGGCGAGGTGAGGAGCTTTCTGAGGCCGAGACCTAACCCATTTTGTTCCCCGTGGTCATGCGCACCCTTAGATGTTTTTTTGTTTGGTTTCGCACAGAACGTCGACAGCGTCGTCCATTTTCGAGCTCGGCGGAGCCGACACGTCGGGATCTCCACCGCGCCTCCGATTGGGTCACCTTTGGAGGTCTCCGTCCACGCCATCTTCCTCGCCGTGTGGCTCCGAGTTGCATCGTGGCCTCCGCAGTTCCCAAGGACCCCTGTATCGTCGTGGCCGTCTAGGATCTCCACCGCCGGACCGCGTCTCTATTTTCCAGTCGTCCCGCCGCCGTCAAGGTAACCCTTGCTCCCCCCACGGTCCGATCTGTATCATGAGGCTGTGATAGAACAACCCATCGAAGCGGTATCGACGAATTGTATCACGCCATGTGGCTACCTAGTCAGCCCGCGCGTTAAGTCCTTATCTGTCGCTCGACGTAACAAGTAGCCGGCCCAGGCCCACCCCTTATCCGTCGCACTGCACGACAGATAAGCAATCTGAGCCCAGCTCGCCTCTGGAATTATTTCCTAATAGAAATAAAAAGTATTTTTTGTAGATTAGCCTCTAGAACTTTTAACCATCATAACTTTTAAACCACTTTGCCAAATTTGATAAACTTGGACTTTTTAAAATCCCCATAATGTGTAGAATCTTTTAGCACTATTCAAATTCAAATTTGATAAAATTAAATTGGTTCAAATTTAAATATGCTAGTTTGATGAATTTTTGCACAATTCAAATTCTACAAATCCAAAAATTGCAAATAAAATATTTTTTGAAACCTTGGGATGAGTACCTTCATACCCTTTGTCCAAAAATATTTTTTGATCGAGTTAATTTTGAATTTAGAATTAAGTTGTCTAATTGAGTTTTTTTATTTAGATTTAATTCTATAAATAATTTCAATATAGTTCCTTTTGCAAACTTGTTCCTTTTGGTAACTTTGAACCAGAGACATGTTTACCCAAAAAACTTGGACACCCTTACCATAACCATGTGTTTTGACCAAAAACCCAACATAGTGATTCATTCATTTTACCATGTCTTTGAATTTGTTTTCATCCTTTATCCTTTGAATGATTGTGGCTATTTTGGAGCCAAGACCAAGTACCTAGTATATGTTAACCATATAAAATAACAAGTCGTGAACCTTAAACACTAGTAACTTTTTTCTATCTACTTATCCACTTCCCCATTATTGCTTCAAGAATTTACCAAGTCAGCAAAATGGAGATCAAGACTCAAGCACAAGAAGGAAACTTCATTATCAACCTGGTGGCAAAATGCAGAGATATGAGGAATATCATATAATAAATTGAAGGAAGGACATAGACTCCACATCAACTAGAAGCAACTCAATGAAGTACAAGTGTAGGGAGAAAATCAAGGAGAAGACATCTTCCTCTCTCTTTCTATCCTTTCTATTTCTTTCTTTTATATTCTGACTTAGTGGTATTTTGTGCCCATCCCACCTTGGACAACCTAGTGAGAAAGACAATAAGAATCCACCAAGACAAACAAAAGAATCCATCGAAGGAACAAGACTACAATAGAAGCATGAAGATGATCTTCAAAAATACAAGCATGTGAAGACTTGGAGCCATCCACACAAGTTGAAGAATAACAAGTTGTTTTTGTCCAACCATTGACCCAAATGGAAAATCCCAAGACTTTAACTTGTTATCTCCATTGTTAGGAAGTTAGTTCAACCTAGACCTACCCTAACCCAAAATGGAATGACTAACTTAGATCACTCAAATGTCTTGATGAAAATGACTAAGTGTTACACATTATTATGTGTTACAATAGTTGAGATAGTTAGATCACCTTGGTGAACTCTTGGAACTTCTTAGATAAATATGTTTTCAATAAAGTTTACATTACAAACCCAACCAAGATATTGTTGAACTCTTGGAACTTCTTAGATAAATATGTTTTCAATAAAGTTTGATTACTACAAACGCAAGCTAAATCAACCCTTGATGAACTCTTGGGAACCCCTTAACAAGTATTGAAACATTTGAGAATGAATCTTTTAAAAACCAAATCTTGACCTTGTCCTAGACAACTTGGTTCAACCCCTTTGTTATGTTAATTGCTCTTTTTGTTTTCTTCACTTATGTGTTTGATTGCTAGTATGATTTTTTATTTTGGTTATTGTGTTTTCAATGTATAGATTGTACGGAGAGAAAAGATCTTTTGTGGTGATAGTGTGATTTCTTCACCAACTTCAACAAGGAAAGTAACATATTGTTCAATTACCCATTATTTTCTATAACATTAGTTGATTTTGAGTAGTATGCCTGATAGGAAATTTTACTAAGTTATATTATGCTATGATATATCCTAGTAGTGTGTAGCCATCCATATACCTTATTATTTTGAATCCTTGGTACTTAGTTGATGCTTAGCAATGCAACATAAGTTGTTTTACTTGATGTTGTGATAAAATTCTAAGTAACAACATCAATGAACCACCTGGGTGGATTGGTAATGCGGGGCTGTTGATAGTTGAGTGTCTCCCCAAGGGGAGTTCACTTGAAGGAATGCCACCCAGGAACAAAGTGATTATGATGTTCCCCAAGTTTAGGGTGCTTCCAGTGCAGCCTTTAGTCATATGGGCTAAGTCTTGATTAACTAAGTTGCGAGGGTTCAGCCTGAGCTTGACAAGCATATTTAGCATAATTATAGGTGGAACGGGTTTTGCCATTAGGTTGAATTCTTGCTCCTGAAAGATCTCGTCTCAATCCGCTTCTTTCCTTAATGCACTCAGAGTGTATAGGATGTTTGGGCTTATTTGAGTCTGAAGGTGAAAGTGTACAAACTCTGTAGAGTCAACAAACTAAGATCTTAGCCGTGTCCCCATTTATGGACAACTATGAGCAGCTGGACTAGGATGGACGGAAGAATCACATCACCATTTTCAATAAGTAAAATTATGACCAAGTTAAAAAAGTTGTGGTGCTTGGATTTCAGTCCAATGATGCCACCCTTTGAAAAGAAAAGTTTGTTTTACAAAAGTGATAGGAGAAAAATGGCTTTATGCAAACTTAGCCAAAACTCCACTCAGCCAAATAAGCATGTAGATTAGTATTGCCATTTATATCCACCATAGTGTTTCTTGCCAATACATTAAATTGTATTGACTCCCTTGTGCTGCATATTCCATCCTGAAGATGTTTCTGAAGACGAGTGAGGATTTCGTTTAGGATCTCGAGACTATCGCTAACATGTTTTGCCTGTGGCACATGAAGAAGATGGGCTCAATGTTGTACTATGTTTTCCACTATATTTCTTTGTTTTATTCTAGTCCTCTAAGACTATGCAAGTTGTGATTCTATTCTATAAAGACTCGATCATGCGATGTAATAGAATTCGATGCATTTGCATGATATTTCATTTTGTACCGTGGTGCTAGCAATTGATCTAGGGACTAGCACACTAACACAAATGTTCTTACATTATTTAAATGTGGGAACGGTACAAAATGGTATCAGAGAATTGCGTTGCCTGTAGAATTCGAGACCCTAAGCTTGGAAAATACCCTAGGATTGAAATTTTACTACGTTCAAACTTTCTAAAAAAACAAAACAATCATCTTAATTCTTCTAATGTCATCTCATCTATTAGTCACCTTCAAAATTTTCTAGATGACCTGCCTCTTCAATACCATCAAGACAGGAATGTTGATGACCACACCATGAAGTGCAAGAATTATTTTCACCACATGAAGCCCTACACTCAAGACAATTGAAGAACTTGAAGAAATACTTAGATTTCACCAAAAGCAAGAACACCTCAAGACATTGAGAGAAGAATCTGAAGAAAACTCAAGAAGATATAGATGATACCACCATGAGTGTGGTATGAGAACATTAGAGTTTTCTAAAAAACCTTGTTGTTGGGTGTGATGAATGTATTGCTATATGTTTGTTATGTGTTGTTTGTAAAATGAGTTCCTTGATCTGCTGTGTTTGGATAGGAACCTTCTTAGATCCTTTCTAACATCTACTCATCTTTCCTAAAACCCCAAAAACAGATGCCTAGTCAGAATGTCAACAACCCTGAGAACTCAATAGCAATGCTACTAGAAGCTCAACCAAGCAGATACAACTAATGACCCAAAATCAAGCCAGCAACCCCAATATGAAGTTAGCACGAGGAATGCAACAATGTTGGATACTCAATCACATATAGTAATGATGATGTCCCAAAACTTGGCCAATAGTGAAAAAAATTAGCCTTTGCTAGCCAGAGATAACCAGGAGACAGAAGAATTTTTGTCAAACACTCAAAGCCTCCAAATCTGGTGGAGAAATAGGATACTATTCCAAAGATTGTCCTGATGAGTAGTCCCATGGTGATGAAAACAACTCAACTGAAGAATACTTCACTCAAGTTACTTGCTTTTGTGTGAGGGAACATTCACATCCATTATCAATGCCAGCTACATCATAAGGAGCAGCAAGCCAATCAACAAGTGAAGAAAGACAAGTGAACCCCAAGTTGCATGAGCTATGAAGATTTCAGAGCCAACCACACCAAGAGAAGAAACAATGAAGAAACATAACTATCCGGTTTGTGTTAATAAGAGTTTTTACGCAACCCAATAGTATGAGAAAATGCTAGTTTTGCTCAGGTTTGTCTTACAGATTGGAAACTTTCTGGTAGACAAGTGAGATGACCTAGTGTTATTATACGAGATTCACCAATCCAAGTACAAGGTAATGATTGGCTGGAACATGGATTGGCCCCCATGGTGACTACTCACATTATTTACTTTTGCTATGAGGAATGTTAAATCTGAGTGAGATACCTATTAGAGAGACGACGATGTTAAACCAGAACCATAGAATGGTAGAAACAATCATGTCCCTATGTTAGTGTTGCTTAAACGTATTATCTTTAGGTGAGGATCAAACCAACCTTGGAGGTACCACATAAATGAAGAATTTTTTCCCTACCGTGAGAGTTTAGTTAAAAATAACATGGTGCTTGCCTTCAAGGATGACAACGACAAGATGGAAGATTTCCAAGGAGATCAAAATACCAAGTTGAGAGGAACCCAAAGGCTTTTGATTGACCCAAAGAGTGACACCTCAGTGTCAAAGGTAGTTCAACAGAATTCTTTGGTCTGTGAGTCTACCATGAAGGAAATTTCTACTCAATCCAATCTCAAATCAATCTACAGTCCAATCTAATGAAAATAGACTACCCAGAAAAGTTTCTTTTAAGGGTGGTAGCTCACCCAGTTGCTCTAGAAACCAGTCACCCAGACCTATCTTTATTTCTAGCCTTCCCAAATCTTGGGACGAGATTTCTTTTAAGGGTGGTAGACTATAACATCCCTGATTTGTGGAAAGAGCAAAAATCACAAAAAAATTAAACTTTTTGTTTTCATACAAAGCAAGTCACCAATGTAACATCCCTAATTTTTGGAAAGTGCAAAAATCACAAAAAATTGAAACTTTTTGTTTTCATACAAAGCAAGTCACAAAACCCAAATGAGATGCAAGAAACAAAAGAAAACAATAAGTAATTGGAAAAAAAATCAAAATTGCCTTAATTCCATAAACCCTAAGGCCTATTTCTAAAATAAAGCATGTTTCCTCATATGAATAAAATTATTTCTTAGAAAACATTTGTACCAAACATATTTTCAACTCAACTACCATTATGAAAATGATTATGATAATTAAAAACCACAGAGTTACTATCTCTAATATTTTCTCCTTGTCTCCATGAAATTATGTCACTATTATTATTAACCTCAACTGGATAAAAGTTGATATTTGTTTTCCAAGTATTATCTCAAACAACAAAGCAAATAAAGTGCCATATAAATTATTTAAGTATGAAAATAAGCAAAGTACCTTGGAGAAAACAATATTTTAAAATTGGGAAACAACATTTTACTTTGAGAAAACCCATATGTTCTTATTAAACCCCAATTCAAAATTTATTAAATAATTCCCTATTTTGAATATTACAAAAGGTTACTCCTAGTGATTTTGCAAGTATGTTGAAAATATAATGTATGAAATGTTTTAAAAGGTCCTAGAAAACAATACTTGAACCATGGAAATATTTCTGAAATCATTTAAATCATATTTCTACTTTAAAATCCTTGTTTTTTATAAATTTGCTATTAATGTTTTCTCATATTTTAAAACTATAAAAATATGAAAACAAGTTGAAATATTTTAAAAAACAATATTTGACAATAAGAAGGTTTCTGTAATTTTATAAAACCTTATTACAAATTATTTGCTATTTTCTATATAAAATGATATTAAGTACTATTAATGTTTATTTATAATTGCAACATATGAAATTTCAAATGTGATGAAAAGTTTACAAAAATGTTATAATATGAAAGGTTTTAATTTTATGAATCAAATGCAATTGGTTTGAGGTTAATTGGAGTCATAAAACAAAAGTTATTAAAAAACAGAAATAAAAAGAAAAAGAAAAAGGAAAGATGACGTCATCGTGATCAAGCCCTGCCCGTAACTCTCTCGACCGTTTCCTTCCGTTTCAATGTCGTTGATTCCGCGCATTTAAGAGCAGCAATGGCAGATATGAGACGAGCCCCTTAAAGCCCTGCCTCCCCTCTCCGTTTCCCCTCTGCAGGCCCCCCCTCTCTCTCTCCACCAATACAGAGGAATAGCTCGCCAGAGTTCGCTGCTGCCCTCGCGCCATTCTGTCATTTTCCGGCGAAATAAGTGAAAGCACTGCCCCATTTCTGTACCCTCTACATCCCTGTGATCATGTGCCCCTCCTAAACCCCTCTGGTTTTATTTTGTAGAAACAGAATCTTCGCTCCGTCCTCAATCCTAGCTCACCGGAGCTGTGTCCATGGGATCCACATGCTGCCGTCGTTAGGAGCTCGCCGGGAAGACGCCAACAACCGCATTGCCTCCCTCGTGCTCTAATGGATCTCCTCGTGGTCACCATCGAGCTCGGAGACCACTTGAACGTCGATATCATCAACCACCGGAGCGTAGCGCCGCCAGGCCGCCGTTCTTCGGCGGGAGCCGCCGCCAGGTACTACTCAAACAAACCTCAGCCGTCGGATCTGCCAGCAGCGGCCGCGCGAAGAGGTATCAGCGAATCAGAGAACGCCACATGGCATGCCGAGTCAGCGCGCGTTAAGTTCCTTATTTGTCGCTCAGAGCAGCGCGTAGCCGGCCCAAGACCACTCCCTATCTGCCGCACCCTGCGGGGAATAACCAAATCTGAGCCCAGCTGCTTTCTATTACTTTTCCGAATAAATTAAAATTGGCATTTTGCACAAAAGCCCCTAGAAACTATAATCGTTATAACTTTTTAACCACTTTGCCAAATTTAGCAATCTTGAACTTTTTGAAATCAGCACAATCTGTATAATCTTTTAGCACTATCCAAATTTAAATTTGATCATTTAAAATTTGTTCAAATTTAAATATGCTTGTTTGATGAATTTTTGCATAATTCAAATTCTACAAATCCAAAAAAATCCAATAAAATATTTTTGGAAACCTTAGGATGTGTACTTTCATATCCTCTGTTCCAAAATAATTTTTGAGCAAGTTAAATTGGGATTTAGAATTAAGTGTTATATTTGAGTATTTTTGACATAGACTAGTTTAATGCCCGTGCGTTGCTACGGGTCTTCAAATTTGTTTTTTATTCGAATGTACGAAGACAATGATATTGTAGAATGATATTCTATTTTTCGAAGATGCTTTCCCGGTAGGATAGCTAGCCAAGCTTAAGGTGAACAATGATATCGCTTGGGAGTTATAGCATTTGTTAAAACTTGTGTTAAACTATATCATGGCATACTCCTTTTGCAAACAGGTCCAAGGGTGAAGAAATTTAAGTTTCTAGACTGTGTTGCACTATAATATACTCCCTCCGTCCGGAATTAAATGTCATAAAGTTTGGCAAAAGTGGATGTATTTGGACATAATTTAGTGTTAGATACGTCCAATTTTGTCAAACTTTGTGACACTTAATTCCAGACGGAGGGAATACCACTTTCACTAAGTAACGGAACCTTTCAGGAATGAACCTGTACAATCCATTGCTAATGCTTCATTATAAATAGCCTACACACCAATCCGAGAGACAGTTTCACCACATACAATATCATATCCTTTGCACACACAAAAAGCCTTCTGATTCCCCAAATGGCAGTCTAACTATTTTTATTACACAAACTTTTATGTGATTATGTCCCAAAGTTGTTATTGTTCATTTTAAAAATGACAAACTTGTATACTTGGTATATCCACCAGTGTTCGAAAAGCATGTCTTGAGTTCAACATACTGCAACCAGTAACATGAGTTGCAGAGAATATGACTGACACTAATCCACAAAGAAAGACAAATCACTGCTGGCATGCCCAACGTATATCTAAGCCATAATATTTACATCAAATTATGCATATTGAAAGGTTTAAGAGAATGAGCTAAAGACATGAGCAGAGATGTTGGAGCTGAGACCAATCGCAATAAAGCGAAGAACAACATTGAGGCTGAGAAATTGATATGTTTGGTATCCCCAAACATCAAGTACTGCAGGTAGGCCAATATCTCCTATTAGGACAAGTCATTTAACCGCATTTTCTCCTTTGCTCGCAGTTGTTTGTTAATTAATCTAACACTACAACTTTAAATTTGTGAGTTTAAGTCATACAATGTTCAAAACATGCACATGCACATGAATTAAAGAACACCCGCTAGAAAGGTCTCTGGATGGTAGAAAAGGAAAAATTGAAGGATACAAATTGTACAAAATAGGCGTGTATCCTTTTCACTTCACAGATAACATTTGTAAATAGCTTATTTGGTCCAAGCCATTGATGTGTCGCCTATTTCTCAAAAGGTTCTCGTACAATGACAAGTTAAAACTGATTGAAATTTTGGGATCATTTATGGTGAAAAAGAGAGTCAAAACTTAAGCTATGAGCGCATACATTTTAGGTAAATGAATGGTTACCATTACTATTCAGCTCGTTTACTTCCCAAATTTTAATACTGTTTTGACAAAATCAACATGTAAATGACCAGGGCCCCAAACTGACAACAGTATTCCACTGTACACTAAATAGACAAGAAAATATATATATAATAAATGCCACGAAATTTTAGTACAACACATCCAGAAGTTGAGTTTGTTTATTCTTGCCTGATCCATGGCAAGATTGAAGTAGTTACCCCAAGGGCTCTAATTATGCGCCTCCCTGTGACAAGGTAAAAGCAGTTATGCAACTAACCGTTCTCTCTTTTCGAATCGGCCGTACCCTCCTTCCCTGAGTCTCCTCAGGCATCTCTGCATTTTCACCAAATTATCGTCCATCCCAGGTTCATCAATCATGGAAACTCGTGAAAGATTAATTCGAAGTTCCAGCTCAGTGTGGAGTTCAGCTATTTTGTTCTCAGCCAGCAGTTTCATGATATTAAGCCCCAAAACTGGGCATTCGCCCGGTGAGCCTGTGATTATGCCTCTGATGAAAAATCACAAACAGAACATGATATAAGTAGCACTTGACAAACATTACTCCTGTTTAGATAGAATATCTATGTGTAAATGCTCTGCTTTTAGCTGCGCAACAATTATGCTTCTAAAATTTCAGCGACGGCTACCTGCATCTCCTTCTCTGTGCGGCAACTATTGGTGCCTCGACGCCCTTTCTGAACATCATATCAAGCTAAAATATCCAAGAAACAAGCAAAGTAAGAAATTGCACAGTAGATTCTATTATGGCCTGAAACCTGTCACTAAGACTATATTTCTACACAGGATAGCTGAGTCCAAACACATGAAATTAGTCATACTTAAATCAACCTAACCAATACCTCAGCAATATATTGACTACATAATGAAATGGAAAAGCGTAATTGCCAAAATTAATTAAGTTAGTTAAATGAGATGAATATCTCAATTTCCACCGGCATAGACAGTGAGAGCATTGTCGCTTTCACTTTGTCGGCTTGGAAGTACTCAGTCAAAGGCGCAACTGACTCAGTTTCAGAGCTGTGAGTTACCAACAAGGGTGTGACCATTTCTAGTGAGATCATTGCCCAGACGACTGCCAATAGTGGAAATTCCCAAATAAAGGACAATGCCTGCAAGTAAGGTATCAAACAGAAGAAAATTAATCCCAGATTGGTATGCGAAGCTCCTAAAAATATATCAAACAGAAAAGTGCGACTAATAGAGAATAGGAGACATCTTTTTACCAGGTAACGGAATAAAATCTGAGTAATCAGCAAGTGGGCGCTACTTTGTGGTTTCTTCATAATATACTTATCAACCCCTTAGGAATACCCAAAGCATAGGTATTGAAAATTGAGGCACACTTCACCAGTGTTTGAGGAAATCATTAATCTGCACAAGTGAAGCAATGAGTTCAGAATATATCAACCAGACAAGTTCAGTTTTAAGTTGTTCTATATGATTGAAATACAAATACCTGTAGCCACTGTAGATTACCTCTGTATCCTTTAATCCTTGTATGAGATCATTTCGTCCCAAATTTACCGGATACGGATAGTTTTCAATTTGATCAATCTCCAATGGCATTGCTACTGTAAGCCAAGTGTGAGGGAGGTTGAACTAAATGTACAACAGAGGCAGGATACTGAATGTAAGGATGCTGCCAACCTGACCCTTTGTGGACTCCAGGAGTACACTCCCGTAGCAGCCACTTTGGACTCACGAGGCAAAGTGGGGGCGCTTGGAGTTAGCCGTGCCGTCAGTGATGGAGCTCGGGGGTGCGGTGTCGAGGGTCGAGGCCGCTGGAATTGTCCATGCCGGCGCGGAACATGGGACCAGGCGGAGCGCACCGGATCACGGCCCGAACGACCAGAACCGCCGGGACGGTATAGGTACCTCAAGGGTGCATCCGACCTGCAGCGTCTACGAGGCTGATACCAGTCCTCCAGCACCTACGCCATCCCTCGCGCCCAGCACGAGAAAACCCTAGTTGCGGGCCGCCCGAACCAGAGTCTGCTCCCTCGACCCGCCTCCCCGCGCGTGAACCAAGCCTGAATCGGCGGCCGAATTGAATATGAGGATGGGAAGGAGGCAAGGGACTGCGGCGTGGTCTCGATCGGACTGCTGCGTGTGGTGGCGCCGCGTGAGAGAGGGGATGGATATTGGGAGGGGAGAAGAGGGTGTGCAGCAAAATCTTCAAAGGGAAAATCGGATGGCGATCGAGATGACTTCTCAGCTGTGGTGGTACATGAGATAGTCACAATGGGGAGTATCATATACTAGTATCATGCATATGATACTAGTCTATGTTACTACTTCCACAATGCATAGTAACATATGCGTGGTATCATACACTAGTATATTTATGAGGCTATAGACACATATTATCTTGGATAGCGTTATGTTACGGTATCTACCTATGATACCACTATCACCTCTCTCCTCATTAATTGTGTGCCACATCATCTTTTTTGCCTATGTGGCACTTATGTTACCACCTATGTTACTCCCACTGTGAGTAGTTTGAGGCTATGGGAGTCTTTTTTAGACTAGTCATAGTGGGGAGTATCATATGGTAGTATCATGCATATGATACTAGTCTATGTTACTAGTTCTATAGTGGGTAGTAACATGTTTGTGGTATCATAGACTAGTGTATTTATTAAGCCATAGACACATATTTTCTTGGATTTCGTTATGTTACGGTATCTACATATGATACCACTACCACCTCTCTCATCATTAATTGCAGTGCCACATCAGATTTTTGCCAACATGGCATGCATGATACTACCTATGATACCCCCACTATGACTAGTCTTAGATCGAGGGGACTTTAATGGAGAGACGGGGATTATGTCCTGATTTGCGGGACTGGGTGAGACAAAGGGGGACGAAACGAGTGACGGATGGACGAAGGTGGATGACGGATGGAGGAAGGTGGATGACAGGACGCGTGGGAGGTCGGTTGAAGGAACCAAATTCATCTTTTAGATAGGAGAGAATTAATTCTAGAAATAATTAGAATATGTCCACTTAAGCAAAATTGCTCCAATTGGTAACTTTGAACCAGAAATAACCTTTCCCAAACATTTTAGAAACCCTTGGACCATGACCATGTATTTTAGCCAAAAATCTATCATAGTAGTCCACCTAGTTGTCTAAGTCTTAGAATTGTTTTATCCTTGTTACCTTTCTTGTTATGGCTAATTGGAGCGAACACCAAGTCCCTAAAATGTGTCAATAACATATAAGACCGAGTAGTGAACCTTAAATACTAGTACCATAGTTTCTATATACTCCTCCACTCCCCTATTCTTGCTTCAAGAATCCATCAAGTTAGCAAATAGAAAACAAGACTCAAGCAATAGAAGGCACCTTCACCTTCAGCTTGGTGGCAACATGAAGAGATACAAGAAAGATCATTGATGAAATTTTGAAGGAAGGACTGGGATGCCACAACAACTATGAAGCAACTCAAGGAAGCACAAGTGCATGAAGAAATCAAGAAGAAAACATCTTCCTCTATCTGCTATCATTTCTATTCCTTCTTTTTGGCTTATTGGTATTTGTGCCCATCCTATACCTAAATCAAGTAGTGAAGTGAAAACCATGAAGATTTATCTAGTTAAAGAGAAGATTCACAACAAGGAGGAAAACTACAATAGAAGCATGAAGATGAACTTCAAGAAGACAAGCATGTGAAGACTTGGAGCCATCCACACAAGTTGAAGAAAAACAAGTTGTTTTGTCCAACCATTGACCCAAATGGAAAATCCCAAGACTGTAATCTTGTTATCTCTATTGTATTAGAGTTAGTCTAACCTAGACCTACCTTAACCCAAAATTGAAAGACTAAACTAGATCACTCAAATGTTTTGATGAAAGCAACTAAGTGTTACACTTTGTTATTTGTTATTTTAGTTCAGATAGTTAGATCACCTTGGTGAACTCTTGGAACTTCCTTGACAAGTATAACCAATTGAGTTTGAATATTCAAACCCAAGTATTTACCAACTACAGTCCCTTTTCGAAGACCTTAAACTAATCATAATAGTTTCGTTAGCAAACTAAATTATTGTGATTAACATAAAACCCTTTTGACTAAGTGTGTTGATTGTTATTCCTTGTTGTTTGTGAAAGTTGTTTATTGTTATTTGTTTCACTTGTCCAGATTGTACAAAGAGAAACTATCTAGTGGCGAAGAGAGTGTACCTCTACACAAACTTTAACAAGGCAAGTGACACATAATAAACTACCCATTATTTCCTATATGCATTAGAACTTTTGAGTAGTATGCATGATAGGAAAATCTTTGGTAAAATATAATGCTATGCTATTATCCTAAGTAGTGTGTAGCCATCCTTATTACCTTGATAGTGTAGCAGCCTCAAAATTTGGTAGTTGATTGCTTAGTTATGCTTGTAGATGAAGTTGATGTGATTGGAAGTATAACTATGTTTTGAATGATTACTCTAAGGGGTTTATCAAATATTTTTGGTGGAGTACTAGATACTCACAAGTAAGTGTGGCACGGTAGGGGACCATTTACATGGTTGAACCTATGAAAATGTTCACATGAATAACATGGTAGGGGATCACATTAGTGGTTGTACCTATGAAAATGCTTATTACTCCAGCATGGTAGGGGATCACATTAGTGGTTGTACCTATGAAAATGCTTATTACTCCATCATGGTAGGGGATCACATTAGTGGTTGTACCTATGAAAATGCTTATTACTCCAGCATGGTAGGGGATCACATTAGTGGTTGCACCTATGAAAATGCTTATTACTCCAACATGGTAGGGGATCAGATTAGTGGCTTGTACCTATGAAAATGCTTATTACTCCAGCATGGTAGGGGATCACATTAGTGGTTGTACCTATGGAAATGCTTATTACTCCAACATGGTAGGGGATCACTTTGTTGGTTGTACCTATGAAAATGCTCTTATCTCTGGCATGGTAGGGGACCATTCACATGGTTGTACCTATGACTACTACAGAATAGCCTATCAGTGACGGCCCAAAAGTCCTACTAGTGACTCGCAAAGTGACTGTTACTAATAACCAGTCACTGGTAATAGGTTACCAGTGACTGGCAATCGCCCGTCACTAGTATTTATTTACGTGTGACAGTCGTTTATTTATGCCAGTCACTAGTTAATTTTCACGTTTAGTGCTTTTACCTCATTAGTACTATCTAAGAAGCCACGAATCCATTGTTAATTCGTTAGTTTGCCCACTAGTGGTATATATTTTAGAAATTAAAATAATATTTTCTGAAATAAATAAATATATTGCATTTGCACATTGATAACACAATATAATCACAAACACTCATAGGTAACATAAATATGATCATAAGTAATATAAAGTGGAATTAACATCAATAGCACATCATACAAAATAATTTTCTATCGCTTCATAAAAACCAACACCTCAAATATAAATATCCAACTCATGTGGAACATCAAAGCTTCCACCATATACTTCCCAAGACTCATAAGCTCCAGCTTCTACCCAAAAAAATCGTATAGAAAATTAACGCTGACATAGAGCAACCGCCGATTTAGGCATTATTTTTAGTTCATGTCTCCTCCCAACAAATTTATCATACATTAGTTTTGGTTGATGAAATTAGGTACAAAACTATAAATTTGACATAAACTATGTCACATCAAAATAAAATATAGTATTAAACAAATATAGATGGAAAAGGCAATGGATAAAAGAAAGAATAAAATATGCACTAGTTCAGTTCAAAATATCAGCATATATATGTGTATATATATATGTATGTATATATATATATATATATATATATATATATATATATATATATATATATATATATATATATCACTAGCATTATGACCAGATCTGATTATTAGATAAAGACCAATTATCTATGTATCAAAAATATCTTGAACTCCATAGTCCATACTCATATACGCAAGAAGCACTTACTAATGTTTCTCCCACTACAAATAGTTACATCTAACAGTACTTCATATAAGATGTGTCTTAGTCCATGGTAAGATACTTTGGGAGCCATGTCAGCAAGACATGTTATTGTCTAGGAGGGTATGTTACAAATTTAGAGGCCACGGTGTACAGATGTTTCCATTCACTTATTATCTTAACAAATTTCTGCATAGATCCTAAACATTATATCTCACTCCAACATCTCCACTAACAAGGCGTGGGTTCCACATGATGAAAGGTCTATATTGAGTGGATTAAAACAGGAAGTTATTTAAGGTACCATATTGAGTGTGACCACTAAAATAATAGGAATATTTTAGATCCATAAAAATGTGACCACTAAAACATGAATGGCAATCATGTTTAATGTGTAAATGTCATATAGCTAGAAGAAATTAATAGGATTTACTTATCTAAAAGAACACTAATTAGGCCTCATAGTGTCCTATCATGTATATCTAGTAACATATGGTATTCACCATTAGACATCCGAAAAACTTACCAGACAGATCTTAACAACAAAATTAACACTTTGGAGTATAAATACTGCTAGCATGTAACATGAATAGAATATTAAGTGCCCCAACAGTTTGATAAGGAAATCAGTGGAATACTGAAAGTAAGGCAGTACATAGCACATTTCCTTCCACTTATACTTCAGAAGGGCAGCCACTCCAGCGTCACGGAAGATGGCTTTAACTTTCTAAATGAACAGCAAAGTTGAGTGCAAAAGAAACATGCCTACGAAATCACGGACATTTTTATGAATGTAACAGTGAAATTAGAGAGCTAGGGTCATCAAACTGGTGATGGATCAGAAAGATCTAAAGTTGTATTTATCGCTAATGTCCTTGTATCCAGACCTGGCCCGTTTCTTTTTCAAATAAGTCATGCCCAGACCTCGGCTTCAACGGCTTGTGCTCCGTCATCATTGAGAAGCTCCAACTCAGGGATCAGCAATTCTGCATGCAAATATTTTAACAACGCACAAATCATCAAGGATAAATAAGATGTAAGAGATGGCAAATTTGTAAGATCGGCGCAGTTGTAGATGGAGAGATATCAAACTCATATAATAATTATGCAATAATCATGGGCCTATTTCATAAGGCATTAACATGTGTGGCTAACCATCTGTGGGAAGTTTGCAGTTCAAACAACTAATGGTATGGCAATGTGGTTATAACCTGAAGGTTGTGATAGACTGTCTTAGTCTATCCTTCTTTGTACATTTGTAAATATTTGTAAACTCTTTTGATGGCAATAAAGGGCTGTGGGGGACTCCCCTGCAGTAGAAAATGTTTCAAAAAAATATGGTTATAACCTGAAGGTTCCATCCTAGACTATATTTAACAAAGATAAAACTTAGATTAATTTGTATATAGTCCAACACGTTCAAATATATAACAAACCATGATACCGTAAAGTTCCTGTAAAAAAAGACATCTCAAGTCGATCATGTTGTAAATAGATGGATACAAGTACAGGCATATAAATTTTCTTGCAATGCAGCAATACACGTACATCTGTACATGACTCATAAATAGAAGAATTTTCTTGCAATACAGAAATATTATGTACTACATGCATATGAATTACACCCAAGTAATCTAAGACGGATACAAGTACCAGTGGTCTGGCATGTATAGTAGCACCAGCTAGAAAAGTCTGCATAATGCTCACGAACTGCTTGTATGATGCCTGAAACAACTGGGATCTTGGTTAAAAAGGATAGTATAGCATGAAATCTTCAGGTTTTGAGCAGATGACTGCACCTCTGCTTGTCTGCCATGAACTTCTTGTACGATGCCTGAAATTCAAAGGTCAACCAACAAGTGAGCAACGGACATTACCAGAATTTTCCTTATAGTTTTATCTCCTACTAGGGTGCCGACACGGATAGAGGGGACGTGGTCTTGGGCATTACCGACGAAGCAGGCCGAGGCCGGCGGCGACGGGAGATGGACGCGTCCATGCCGGACGGTGACCACGCACCCGAGACGGAGTTGATGATGGGCAGCGGATTGGGCTTGACCCTGGCCATCGCCCTAGGATTGTGCTTGGAGGCGGCTGCGATCGTGGTACGACGACATCCCCGCTGCTACTAGGATAGTAATTCTTCCAGGTGCCTTGTCCTCGACGAGCAGGTGAATGGATACCCGGATCTGGGAGACTGGAGCGGCGGCGCAATAAGGAGATGATGATAAGGGCACGTACAACGGGGCCTCTTACGGGGGCGCTAGGGAATATAATCCTAGCAGTTACGTCGGATTCCCGATCGATCCTGGGAATTGTGGTTGCGTCGACGTCAAAAGTTGCGCCGGGCGCTAAGGCTGTTTCTTGCGTACGAGTTGCAGCGACGAAGGAGTTTCCTACTATCGCTAGCGTCCTAGATTAGCGGCAGCCGTTGCGTGATACAGGCGCTTAGGCTAATAATTGATGATAATAATTATTTTTTGGCTACTTAAGCGCCTCGCTAAGAGGTTAGCGTTGTACGTGCCCTAAGAGACGTGCGGAGATGAGAAGTTTGTGGCAAAGGGATGTGAAGAGAAAAACCGGCCGGGTAGAGATGCCCACTCTGATGCAACTTCCTCCAGAAATATCGCCCGCGCAGCCACCCATTTAGCGCCGAAGTAAAAAAGTTTTGACCAATTATTTCCTTGTGCAATCTATGGGTCGCAAGTTGCCACTCGCAACGGCATATATGCGTATCTTAGATAGTATTGTTTTTACAATAAAAGATACTCCCTCCGTTCCATATTAGATGACTCTCAAATAGGTATATCTAGTACTAAAATATGTCTAGATACATCTATGTGGGAGTCATCTAATTTGAAACGGATGGAGTATGAAACAGTAGAAATCGCTTTCTCACGCTCGCGAGCACTCGCGCGCCTAGCTACTCCTGCTCTCTCTATTCCCTTTGAAACGTAGGGACCACCAGCGCTGCCTGGGTTCAGCTTGCCTCTGCGTGCATGATGCGTCTAGGTTCAGAAAACAGAAGGAGTAACCAGCTGTCTAGCATTGCTGTCCCCTGCGACCTGCAAGCACGCGCGGGAGCATGGCCGGCGTCCTCGCCGATGCTTTTCCAAACCCGAACCAACGCCGCCGCGCCGCATCGCACACGACGGCAGGACCGCCTGAAGCCGCCGCCGCAACCACATGCGCACCGCTATATATCTGAAAACGTGAGCCGAGCCGTACCCTTTTGCAGCGAGTCAGCGACATGTCTTGCCGCCGCAACCCGTCGACGCGATAAACCCCCACGCTGACCACTCCCATCCTCGTCGCCAATCCAAATCTCTCGCCGAGCACACAGCCCTCCGGTAGCAATGGAGGCCCGCCTCCTCAAGACCCGACCGCTCCACGCGCTCCTCTCCGACGCCACCACCTCTAGCACCGCACGCCACCTGTTCGACGCGGTGCCGCTCCCGACCCGGGCGCTCTGCCGCACCCTCCTCTCCGCGTTCTCCAAGCTCTCTTCGCACCAGGAGCTCCTCCAGGCCCTCTCGTCGATGCACCGTAATGGCACCAACGTCCCATCCGGATGTGTCGCGCTCATCGTCAAGTCGTGTGCGTTCTCCGCCGCGTCTTGCCAGGGCAGGCAAGTGCACTGCCATGCGCTTGTCCGAGGGCTGCTTGGGGATGTCTTTGTGCACACTGCCTTGGTGGATTTCTATGCCAAGAACGGGGACATGGGGTCTGCTGTGAGCGTCTTTGAGGAAATGCCGTTCAAGGATCCGATCCCGATCAATTGTTTGATCACCGGATATTCAAAGTCCGGCGATGTACAGAAGGCCAGGAAGCTGTTTGATGGTATGTCGAGGAGGACATCTGCTTCATGGAATTCAATGATCGCGTGCTATTCTCATCGCGGAGAGTTCCAGGAAGCATTGGCTCTGTTTGATCGGATGCTGAGCGAGGGTGCACGGCCAAACACTATTACCATCACGACGGTGTTTTCGATATGTGCAAAGTCTGGCGATCTTGATACTGAAAAGCGGGTAAGGGCTCTGGTCGGAGAGGAGGATTTGCAGAACGTGATAGTGGCGGCGACGACACCGACACCGTCAAGGAGGAATATGACATCATCTGGCATTATCGATATATTACTTAATTTCTAGTTAAATTTGTTCAAATTTATTTTGACTCAAATATGGGTGAAATTCAAGTTTGATTTTTTTTACAATTTCTTTTAAGGGTCGGCGAGTGGGGAGGGGCGGCCCCTATTTGAGTCGTTTTGTCCAGACCACCCCTTAGCGCCCATTCCAGCGCCATTCTGAACGGTCTATGGGGCGCCAAGTTGAGATGCTCTATGATAGCCATGCGCGATCGGAATATCGTAGTAGTCATTTATGTTAAAAAATCCCTATATTGTTTACACTAGTTGGAAGTGAGATTATTGTTTCATCTCCCACCCATTTTTATATTACCCTAAAATATCACTAGCCCTCAAAGGGAATTATATTTTCATCGGCTGGTTTTTTTAATTTATATCAAATATTTGCTTTGCTTTGTCGTAAATAAGGGGAATAGTTGTTGCTCCTTTTATTATTCAAATCGTGCCTAAGAGATAAAATAATAGATGTCTTGGGCGAAGTTTTTGACGCGAGCGGTTAAAATGGACTAGAATTCTTGTCACCTTTACGCGTTTCTTATATTTTACAGAAACGGAAGCGCACGCTAGTCAGCTCTTTCCCTTTCAGCAAAAAACCGCCTTGGTCAATCAATCGTTGGAATCGTTTCCATCGCGCGTGCAAGCTTGCCCAGCCCGAGGGGAAGTTATCAAGTGTGGCGAGAAAAATTATCAGACTAAAAATCTATCTTTTTTTTGTCGCCAAGTGTCACAAATGAAAATTATGAAACCTAAATTTGCTGTTGAATGAAAATTACAGACGGTTAAAATTCTACTTTTTTATTTAAGGAGGTTATCAAGGGTGATGAATGAAAAATAACTAACCTTGAAAAATCAATATTTTTTTTATAACTTTTTTTTACCAAGTATGATGAATCAAAATGACCAACCTTGAAAAATCTATATTACCAACTTTTCGAAAGATATATTTTGTTCTAAGAATCTTATCAAGGGGCGATGAATGAAAATACCAACATTTGAAAACCTATATTTTTTTCAAGAACGTTAGCAAGGGCTATAAATGAAAATTACAAACCCATTAACAACCTAATTTTTTTTTCAAGAATGTTATCAAGGATGATGAATTAAAAATGCCAACCTATTAGAAACTTATATATTTTCAATATTTTCACCAAGGGTTATGAACTAAAATTACCAAACCATTAGAAACCTATATATTTTCAAGGATGTTATCAGGGGCG
Organism: Alopecurus myosuroides; assembly: GCA_028641055.1. Taxonomy (NCBI): domain Eukaryota; kingdom Viridiplantae; phylum Streptophyta; class Magnoliopsida; order Poales; family Poaceae; genus Alopecurus; species Alopecurus myosuroides. The sequence goes on along the minus strand of CM054063.1, from coordinate 219,613,850 downwards.
ATGAATGAAAAGTGCCCACTTGTGAAAAAATAGCTGATAATGTTATGAAGGGTCATGAATGTAAATAACCAACCTGTGAAAAACAAGCTTGGAATTTTCACCAAGGTTGATGAATGAAAACTAATGACTTACTAAAAAAATTAAAAAATGTTATGAAGTGTGATTAATGAAAAGAATCAACATTTGAAAAACCAGCCAAGAATGTTTAATTACCAACATGTGGAAAATTTAGTTATCACCGGGTAGGAATGAAAAGCTTCACGTTTGATATTATCAATGGCGATGAATCAAAATTACTAACCTTTTGGAAAACTAGTTGAGAATGTTATCAAGGGCGATAAATGAAAATTACCAACCTTTTAAAAACACATATATATTTTTTCTAGTATGTTATCAAGGGCGACGAATGAAAATTACAAAACTTGGAAAAACTAGTTGAGAATGTTGTCAAGGGCGATGAATGGAAATTACCAACCTTTTGTAAACCTATATATATTTTTTATCCCAATAATATTTATCTAGGGTGATGAATGAAAATTACCAAACCTTTTTAAAACCTATATATATTTTTACCAAAAATGTTATCAAGGGCGATGAATGAAATTACCAACCTTTTTAGACACCTATATATATATTTCAAGAATGTTATCAATGGCGATGAATGGAAATTACCAACATTTATTAAAACCTATATATATAATTCATAGACGGGGGTGCCATTAGACTACGGGTAGAGACGCGGGGGGACGTGGTTGCGTTAAGGACAAAGACACAGGATTTACCCAGGTTCGGTACGTCGCAATAATGCAACGTTCCTACTCCTGCAAACTCACTAATCAGGACTAAAGCCTGTGTATACAAAGTACAATGTGAGGTTATGTTGGCTATTCGTCGAGGATCAACCTCTCGGCGAGTTAGCTAGTAGCTTCTTGTCTATCTATCATATCTCTCGTCCGGCTTTATATAATAGCCGGATTAGGGCATACAGAGTAGGAAACCTAAAAGACTACGACAACTATTAACTTGGAAAGTAAGGAATCTGCCTTCTACACTAAGCCAGATCACATGGGCCGTGATCCGGGTTCTTCTAGAATCCGGCTTCTGTGCGTCAGCTTACTGGGCCGCCCAATGGACCGTAGCCCACTACCATTTGGGCCACCCGGGTAATCCGGCACTTTAGACTACCATCTGATATACCCCTATTCAGTATATATCCGACAGTAGCCCCCAAGAAGGATTAAGACTTCAATTCGCCGTCTTTCGTCAAATGTCATCTTTCCGAAGAATATCGGCATGCAGTCTTGATTCTTCTTTTCCTCAAAGGATGTTGTAAAGCAAAACTCGGAATCCTGGAAATCTGGCTTTTCTCGCACGATCCTTCGTGGAGAAGGAACTTCCTACGTCAGCGCTTTAATCATGCTGACGTAAGAGACGTTTGGGTTTCAAGCGGGAAACCCAGAAACATATCTCTGACAGATTCTCGCGGGAAACGAGGAGATAGCAATAATCACCCGTCATTTCATTTCCCGGATTTTTCGGCGAGTGACACGCGTTGAACATCCAACGGTCAAAAGAGCTGTTAGCACGCATCGTGACGAGAATCCGGCTATAAATAGCCTTCTTCATCCTCTGAAAAAACCTTCCGCTCTCACCTCACACGCCATTCCAGCGCCCAAGCTCGCAGCAGAGAAATCCCAGAACGCAAATCGCGCCCAAGACCTCACCGGAGACGACCTAGCGCCGCCACTCGATGGCTTCTCCGTCGTCTTCACCAGCCCGCGCCATCGCCAAGGAAATCGACGAGATAATCAGCACAATGGATCCGCAACTGGACTCCCCAGTGCACACCTCCGGCGGCGAGCCGGCGAAAACCACGGGAACCGCGGCGGGCGAAGGAAACCTCTCCGCCACCGCAGATCTTGCGGAATCCTCCTCCGCGCTTACTCCGCCGTTTGCTCCCGAAACGGCGGAAGAGAAGATCACGCTCGTTGGTGACGAGCTCGCAACTGCGGAGGCCGCAGCTTCCGCCGCCGCCGGAGCCGAAGAAGAGGCGGAATCTGCCGGCAACTGGAGTGCCTGCAGCATTCCGTCGTCCCTCCTTCCGACAATGGAGAAGAAGGGGATGGTACTGAAAGGGAAATGGCGGCTTCCAGAGGACGAGACCGAGCCCACGCCGAATGACGGAGAACGGGTTCTTCTCTCCTCCCACCTTCTCAGAGGTATGGGTTTGCCACCATCCGCCTTCTTCCTCCAGATTCTGTCCCACTATAACATCCAGCCACACAACCTACCACCAAATTCCATCCTCTATTTAGCCGGATTTCAGGCCCTTTTCGAGGGTTATCTAGGTATAGAACCTAGATTAGATTTTTGGCTTTATTGTTTCGGGGTTAAGCGGAACTCTTCGGAGGGCGCACTCCCAACTTGCGGAACCATTTCCTTCACTCTCCGGAGATTTAGGGAGGATTGGTTCCCCAAGATAAAAACCTCGGAATCCGTCAAGTTTTGGACGGATTCCTTCTTGTATCACCCCGATGTCCCTTTCCCTAAGAAAGCCATCGGGGTTCCACCTTTCATGAACACTGCTGCTGTTCCCCAAGAAAATTGGGGAACTGAAGCTGTCCAAACTCTGCCGCCTAATCTTCTAAGGATCAAGCGGCGCATCGCAAAACTTGTCACTTCTGATCCGCCTCTAACCGGCATGGACACAGTCCTTTGCTGGTTGGATAGGCGGATCCAACCTTTGGCCAATTATGGTGCCCGCCTTCTCTGCGATTACACGGGCACCGGCGACAAAATGCGGACAACCAGCAAAGACTGGGCCGTGAAGGACTTGCGGAAGCGCGTGAACCAGTTAGTCGCATCACACGATCAATATGAAGAAAGCCGGCCAATGTACACGGCTAAGAATCCGGCTCCCAAGGTAAAACTCTTCGCCTTTTGGGGTTCAAATTCTTTCTCGTTTACTCGGTTTTTTAACTCGACTTTTCCCTTCTAACAGATTGCTGAACTTCCTGAGTCGGAACTTGCTTCCGACGCCGAACTGGAGGCGTTGCGTGCCACCTTTGCCGGTGGACGGAAGCGCAAGATCTCCTCTTCCCAGGAAATCATCGATCTTGACGGGGTTCCCGTCGCCACCTCCAGGTTTGAACATCTGGGTTACTTTCCTTTGTCGGAGTTTTTCTTTTGCTTTCCGAGTTTGAACTTTTCGGACATTTTGCTTTTAGCCTGCCTCCCTCTACTCTGAAGCCAAAAAAGCTGAAGAGGCATAAGGCTGTGGCCAGCAGGGCCCTCATCCTTCCCCTGCCACCGCTCCGGACACCCCCGTCACGGCAACAGAGGAGCATGCCGCAGCTCCCACCACCGAGTCTCTGGAGACCAGCCAGCCCATTGTGCCGGAAACGGACACGAGGGAAAGGGCGGCTCCTGAGATGGGAGGTCCTTCTCGGACAACTGAGGAGGAGATCCCCACCTTTGACAAGGACTTCAAAAACATCAGCGATGGCCTTAGCGCGGCCGGGACTCTTTTTGCGGAGTACGCAAAAGAGTTCACTGAAAACTTAGCAGGGTTACAGTGGTTGAGCCAGGTATTATTCCTAGCCCCCAAGTATTAAGTAAAATGTCTACTTTTCACTTGATGCTTTTCCATATCATGACTTTTTTCTTTTCCGTATTTCAGCAAACCGCTGAAACCATAAACATGGAAGTTTTCAACAAGCTTTCTGTCAAGAATAAGGAGGTTAGAAACCTTCTTTCTATTCTTGACGAGAAAGAAGCAGAGTTGGCATCATCTCAGCTACAGCTGTCGGAGACAAGAGGTATGCTTTATTTTCTGAAGTTTCTTATCCAGTTTTTTGTCTAAGTACTTTCTCGAGTTTTTCTAAACTCGGAATTCTCTTCCTTGCTTTCCAGCTGCTTTGGCTAAGGCCAAAGAAATAGCTGAAGATGCCGGCAATGCCGCAAGTCTCCGACAGGAGAATTTGAACCTTCATAAGGAGCTTATGAAGGTTCAAAAAGATCTGGAGGCCAGCAACCTGGCCCTTGGAATTGCTCAATCCAAGGCCTCCCAGCAGGCGGACAAGGACAAGGCCACTATCCAAGACTTGGAAAATGCCTTAACCCTGCGCCTTGAGGAAGGCTCCGAGATGGACAAGATTCTCTGTAAGTTGTTAACATTTACCGGTTTTTCCATGTTTCGATTTATTTCTCTGCTTTTTCGCTTACCTTTTGGCTGTTTGTCTGAAAAAACAGGAGATAGCCCAGATCTCACTCGGATTGAGAAAATCCGAGCTTTTGGGAAGGTGTGGACTGCGATCAGAGCTGCAGGTATGCAGCTGATCAACAAGTTCCTTCCCTCAAGAACTGGGGAATTCTCGGAAGTCGGGAAACTTCCGGAAGCTATCCTGGAGGTGGCGGAGTCTAAGGAGTCCACCTTACGCTCCACAACACGGGGTGGTGCACGCATGGCCTTAGGCCTTATGCGAATGCATTACCCTAGTGCCAAATCTTGGCGCGTGGCGTCCGGTATCCCCCTTGGATACTCAGAGACCCAGCGGACCACCATCTTCGACGAAGTCAAGGGTCACGCCACCAGGATCGCCTCCATGGTGAATATCTCCATCACCTACCCAGAAGAAGAAGTTCCCGAAGCCCCCGAGAATGATAGCAGCGAGGAGGACTCGGATGCCTGAAGGGCTTCTTAACCTGGATGGTGGAAGTAGAAAATAGGAGCATTACTGCACTTTACAATGTAAACTTATATTGTAATGCTTCTATTCTTTTGTATAAAAAAGTACTCCGCCTTTTGCAGTTTAATTATGAAATTCTTTGCAAGTTTTCCGGGTTTGATATTCCTTTATCTTCTAAGTTCTCTGGTTTATATGTTTTAACTGTCCTTAGTGTTTGAAATGGCTCAATAGTACTATGAATCGTCATGCCGAGTTACTGGGTAAAACCAATCAGTTCAAACTCGGAAACATGGATCATACTAAGGGCATTTTTACTAACTAGCTCCAGCGACCCAACACACAAACAATCAGATAATGCTTAGAGAACAGTAAGGAATTTTTTAGATGAAACTTGGCCACGCAGGCACAATCCAAGTTTCCTTTAGCCTTTAGTAGGCTAAAAAATCATTCAGTTCTTAAACGTCAAGCACGCAGGCACAATTTGGGTTAACATTGAGTATTTTGTAAGATCATTGGGAAATAGATAAGGTGGAATCATGTTTTGCACTATAATGAAAAACATGGAGATAAGAATTCCGACAACTTTATTTCATGATCTCAAAGATGTTTACATGGAGTATAGAAGGGACGTAACCGTTGGATACTCCAGGTCCTCTTTGTCTCTTCTAGTTCATCATCTATCTTTCTCTTTCTTTTGCGATTCGGCTTCTCGGGATCATCTTCCGTATCGCGAATGTCAACAAGATAATATGATCCATTCTTCATGGCTTTATTGATGACAAATGGTCCTTCCCATACTGGGGCCAGTTTGTGCTTTCTTTGCTGCACCAATCTTAGCACTAGGTCACCTTCTTTAAAAGAATGATGCCTGATTTTCCGACTATGATAACGTCGTAAACCTTGCTGGTAGATGGCGGATCTTTGAAGCACAAGTTCACGTTCCTCTTCTAAGAGATCGACGGCATCCTGTCGTGCTTTTTCGGCATCCGAGTCGTCGAAATCCTGCACTCTTGGGCTATCATGGATCATGTCCGTTGGAAGGATTGCTTCCGCACCATAAACTAGGAAAAACAGGGTTTGCCCGGTTGACCTGTTTGGTGTTGTTCGAATACTCCAAAGCACATAAGGTAGCTCTTCTACCCATGCTCCAGCTGCTCTATGAAGAGGAGATTCGAGTCTTGGACGTATTCCTTGCAGGATTGAGCTGTTCATTCTTTCAACCTTCCCATTGGATTGCGGGTGTGCCACATGTCGGATATATACTGAATAGGGGTATAGAAGATGGTAGACAAAGAGCCGGACTATCAGGGTGGCCTACATGGTAATGGGCTTAGGTCCATTGGGCGGCCCAGTAGTCCGACGCGCAGAAGCCGGATTCTAGAAGAACCCAGATCATGGCCCATGTGATCTGGCTTGGAGGAGAAGACGGATTCCTTACTTTCCAAGTTACAAGTTAAACGTAGTCTTCTAGGTTTCTTGTTCTGTAAGCCCTAATCCGGCTATTATATAAAGCCGGACGGGAGATAGATTAGATAGGTTCAAGTTTCACAAATTCAAGTTCTACGCAACTCGCCGAGAAGCTCATCCTCGCCGAGTAGCTAGATCTATTCCCTCACACTGTAACCCTGTTATACGGGCTTTAGTCCCAATTAGTGAGAAGTGCAGGAGTAGGTACGTTGTACTGTCGCAACGTACCGAACCTGGGTAAAATCCCGTGTTCTGTGTTACTACGCTATTCCGTTACCCCACGTCTCTACCGTAGTCTCATGGCACCCCAGTCTATGAAAACTACTACGATGTCTCGACAGTTGGCGCCCACCGTGGGGCAAACGACGTCAGGCGTGAAATTCCGATCTGGGATACTCGGCGGAATTGGAAGATCGATCACTGTCGGAAGCTTGGAATTCGACGACGACGTCGGGCGCTTCCTCGACAACGGATCCTACATACCGGCGCAAAACCACCTGGTAAGTGCCTGCGTGTTACCGATTGGATCTGCTAACATCTTTATCGGACTAACTGCAGAGGCAATGGGGTTTTGCGGTGGAAGCAAATTTATCCCACCCGCCCTATACCCAGTCGAAGACGACTATGATCCCGGATTCTGCTCAGATCGCCGACAAAATAGTGATACACACTTTATCGGCATGGTGCAATCCGAAATCGCTGAAAACACGGATGATGGAAATCCCGTGCAAGAGGCAGACCACAACCTACCCGTCGTAGAGACGGAAGAACAAATACCCGTCACAGAGACGGAAGATCCGACATCCGTCAACCAGACGATGAACTCGGAAGCAGAGTCCGTGCTTGCCGCCATTGAGGCGAGATTGGAGTCGGAAACCGGATCAGATAACTTCGACTCCGAAGACGAAGACGAGGATGCCTTCGTAAGAAAGGTTAAGTCCTTTCAAGAGGGATTCCATGAAGTGCTAATGGCAAAACCAGCTGATAAAACGGACGCCGGAAGCCAGGAGAGCCCTAAAACTCCTCCGCCAGAGGAAGAGAGAGAAGACGGAGAAACTTCTCCGGTATTCCCTCATGTCAAGGAGATGACAGAAGATGAGCCTGTCAAAAATCCTCCCTCTTCCAAGAAAAGGCACAAATCTGCTAAAAAACTCCGGAAGAAAAGGCTAGCTTATGCAGCTGAAGAAAACCCGGAAATAGGAGAAGCAAGCAGAGAAAAGCCAGCGGAGAAGAAAAATGAAATCCTTGTTGTGCCAATGACAGAGCAAGAAGAACAGGATCTATTACAAACTCCAGTGGGACCCAATGAACCCCCTGAGATGCTGGAAGCCAGGAGACAAGCTTTCCAACGGCAACAGCAACATCTACTCCGATCTCGGCAACATCTTCAACAAACCCAGCATGATATCAAAATCATGAAGGAGGAAATAGAAGAGTACGAGAGAAAGAATCGATCTGCATTAAAACCTACTAGGTTACCCGGAATCGCAATACCGGAAGAACTGCCGCCGAAAGAAAGGTTCTATAACCCATCTTGGCAAAAGCAGTTAAATGGCAAAGATGCCAAGGGCGAACCAATATACAAAACCGCAGCTGAAAACGCGGAAGCAGCGTTCGCCATCCTAAACAATGATCTGTACTCTAACGGGGAAAAACTCCAAGGGGTGTATGCCTTCTTAGGAAAAGCATTACAGCAGCAGCAGCGAGGCCAAGAACGATCAGGGAGGCTGCATGATAATTCCGCCCTCTGCAAAACAGCTACTTGCGCTGCTGGAGCACCTGGACCGGAAGAACCCGGAGATTCGGATAAAAAAGAGGATCCGAGAAAAGACAAGAAAAACCCCGACAACCGGGACGCAGCGTCTAGAACCGGACCTCATCTCCCGAAAGATGGATATAAACCGCGCGATCGGGAAGACAAACACCGGAACGACGGCAAAATAATGCCACCTCCGAGAAACCCAGCCGAAAAAGCTGGAAGATATGATACACCTCACAGACGTGAAAGATCTCGGACACCGCCTAAGGATAAGGAAAGGTACAGGAGCAGAACTCCACCTAATCCCAAGGGGCGTGACAATGGAAGAGATAGAAACAACCCCGGAAAAGCGCATCCGCGCAACAATGGAAAATAAAGGAGTAGATCCCCTTCTGTCCATTCAGCCGGAAGATATTCTGCACACATTGATAGAGCAGAAAAGGATGATCTATACTTTGGTCCTAAGTGTTTTACTGACAGGATCCGAAGGATAACCCTGCATTCTGGCTTCGCCAAAGTTGGTTCAACCTATCAAAAGTATACCGGCAGTACAAACCCGGATACCTGGCTCTCAGATTATTATACAGCCGTCCAAATCAACAATGGGACAGACCTGGAAGCTGTCAAGTTTCTTCCCCTAATGTTGCTAGACGGAGCCAGAGATTGGATCAATGGTTTACCATCAAGAACTGTCGACAGTTGGGATGATATGGCGAGAGTATTCACTCAGCATTTTCGGGGAACATACAAACGCCCAAATAGCATCAACCAGCTGAACCGTTGCACCCAATTTGAGGACGAACCATACGTGGATTTCATCTCCAGATGGACTGCAATGAAGAATAGTTGCTCTGGAGTAACTGACGTACAAGCAATGCATGCTTTCGTCAACGGCCTAAAACCCGGACTCGTACCGTTCATGGTTGGTTCTAAACAGCACAAAGATCTCGGATCTATGCTTACAACCGCCAATGAGCAACTGCAGCCGAAGATGATATCAGAGCAAGAGGAGGCAATATTGAGTCACTAATACTCGCCAAGAAAACCCCTCGTTCTGACAAAAAAAGGAACTCCAAAGTCAACGACAAAGCCCAAAGAAGTCAACATAGCCTTTGGAGGAGAAAAGGTGAACAAGTGGAAAGGCCGCAGTCCAGATCCAATCAATTACACTCCCGAAGAATGGGAGAGAATTAAGTCGGAACCCAGCGTCCACCACTCGCAATTTGGGAAACCAACCCACACAAATGCGCAATGCCGTCTAAACAAGCATATGAAGGGCAATGCAGGATCCGGAAATAAGGGGAAGGGTTCCAAAAGGAAACCTGCCAAACAAAAGCCAGAAGCTGAAAAAGAAGACAGTGAATCGGACACTGATGACAAAATCCAGGAACAACAGCGAAAAGGTGAACCCAAATTTCCGAGAGTTGACGGAGAAGCAATGTTAACTTTCTTAGCAACCCCGTCAGCAAAGGTGGCCAAAAGAACACTTCGAGAAATAAACGCGGTTGTTCCTGCGACCCCGAAATTCTTGAAGTACTCCAACACACCGATAATCTGGGATCAGTCAGATCATCCCGGAAATATCCCTGAACCCGGCACACAAGCTCTTGTCGTAAGCCCTATTGTTCAAAACACTAGGCTAAGAAGAGTGCTGATGGACGGAGGATCCAGCATCAATATAATGTATCTGGATACACTGAAGCACTTGAAGATCTCCGAGTCCCAGCTCAACTACAGCAATATACGCTTCCACGGCATTGTTCCTGGCAGGCAAGCACGATCCCTAGGAGAAATTTCCCTAGATGTCACCTTCGGAGATAAAGATCACTTCCGGCAGGAAAAAGTATCCTTCGAAGTAGTGCCGTTCGAAAGCGTGTATCACGCAATACTCGGACGTCCGGCTTTCGCCAAATTTATGGCAAGATCTTGCTATATCTACAACAAGCTGAAAATGCTAGGACCCAAAGGAGGAGTAATCACCATTGCCGGTGATTTCAAGCTGGCAAACGAGTTGGAGAAAGAAAACGCCCTTTGCGCTCAGAGAGTTATAGCAAAGGAGGAACTGAAGGAATTAGCCAAGGAGGTATCGCCGAAAGAAATGCCGGCAGGAAAAGAAACTCGGAAGCCAACAGATAGCTTCAAGGCGTCCGAGAATACAAGACAGGTAATCCTAGATCCCAAAGATCCGACAAAATTCGTCGTCGTAGGGACTGGGATGACCGACAAATAGGAAGGCGAGCTCATCAAGTTCCTCCGTGAGAACTGGGATATTTTTGCCTGGTGTCCAGCTGACATGCCAGGCGTACCCAGGGAACTTGCTGAGCACCAACTCAAGGTTATTCCCGGATCAAAACCCGTCAAACAAGGTCTCCGTCGATTTGATGGAAGAAGACGGAAGGCTATTGGCAAGGAAATTATCCGGCTTTTAGCAGCAGATTTCATCAAGGAAGTAATCCATACTGATTGGTCCGCAAATCCGGTATTAGTGCCGAAGAAAGACACCACTGCTCTTAGAATGTGTATAGATTACACAGGATTGAACAAGTTGTGTCCGAAAGATAGGTTCGCATTACCGCGAATCGATCAAATAATAGATGCCACTGCAGGCTCTGAGCTTTTATGCTTTTTGGATGCATACTCCGGGTACCACCAAATACGCATGAAAAAGGAAGATCAAATCAAGACTTCTTTTATAACCCCGTATGGGACGTACTATTACATAACCATGCCTTTTGGCCTGAAGAACGCAGGTGCAACCTACCAGCGTTGCATGCAACGCTGTTTGCATAGTCAAATTGGCAGAAACGTCCATGTTTACGTGGACGATATTGCTGTCGTAACCAAGGAAAAAGATACACTCCTTGAGGATCTGCGAGAAACTTTCGAAAACTTACGTACTTACAAGATGAAGTTGATTCCATCTAAGTGCGTATTCGGGGTTCCCTCAGGAAAACTTCTGGGTTCCATTGTTTCCCATAGAGGAATAGAAGTTAACCCGGAAAAGATCAAGGCAATCTTGAACATCTCAAAACCTACATGTGTAAAAGATGTCCAAAGATTGACGGGTTCCGCTGCAGCCGTCAGCAGATTTGTCAGTTGGCTGGGGGCTAAAACCTTACCACTCTACAAGCTGCTGAAAAAATTCGACAAAGTCAAGTGGATTGCGGAAGCCTGGGAACGTCTAGAAAGTTATGTACCTTTCCGTACTTAGTTCAATTCTATGTAAACATCTTTTGAGATCATGAAATAAAGTTGTCGGAATGCTGTCATCCATATTCTTTATAAGTGCAAAGTGTTTCCGCCTCATCTATTTCCCAATGATCTTACAAATTTCTCAATGTTAACCCGAATTGTGCTTGCGTACTCGGCGTTACAAAACTGAATGATTTTTCAGCCTGTTAACGGCTAAGGGAAACTTGAATTGCCTGCGTGCCCAAGTTTCACTTAAAACTTTCCTTAAATTCTCTAATTCTTATCTGATTGTGTGTGTGTTGGGTTACTGGAGCTAGTTAGTAAAAATGCCTTTAGCATGATCCATGTTTCCGAGTTTCAAAAACTTCTTGGTTCGTCCCCAGTTACTCGGCATGAAGATTCATACTGCTATTTGAGCCATTTCAAACACTAAGGACAGTTAAAACATACACACCAGAGAACCTAGAAGATAAAGGAATGATAAAACCCAAAAAACTTGCAAAGAATTTCGTAATTTAAACTGCAAAAGACGGAAGTTTCATTCATACAAAAAGAAGCATTACATTTTGGATTACATTAAAAGAATAGTAATGCTCCTATTGTCTACTTTTTCTATCCAGGTTCCAGGTGACCCTTCAAGCATCTGATTCCTCCTCGCTGCTTTCGTCTTGAGGGATTGGAGGGATTTCCGCTTCTGGATAGTTGACGGAGATATTTACCATGGAGGCAATCTGGGTGGCGTGGCCCTTGACTTCACCAAAGATGGTGTTTCGCTGCACATCCGTGTATCCTTGAGGGACACCGGACGCCACGCGCCAGGATTTAGCACTAGGGTAGTGCATGCGCATGAGGCCAAGAGCCATGCGCGCACCACCCCGTGCAGCGGAGCGAAGGAGAGATTCCTTGGCCTCCGCCACCTCCATGATGGCACCCGGAAGTTTTTCAACCTCCGAGCATTCCCCAGATTTTTCGGGAAGAAACTTGTTTACCAGCTGCGTTGCAGCAGCCTTCATCAAAGTCCATGTTTCCCCGAAAGCTCAGATGCCCGCAGCCCGAGTGCCATCTGGGGTATCTCTTGGTTTTTTCCAATAAAACACCCAAAAGGGTTAGACAGAAAAACAGAGAAAGTAAAGCATGGAAAGAAGGTAAATAAGTTAGAAATTTACCGATGAGCTTGTCGATCTCGGAAACTTCCTCCAGGCGAAGGTTCAGAGCATCAGTCAAATCCCGGATGGTGGATTTGTCCTTCTCCGCCTGTTCGGAAGCCTTGGAATTGGAAACTCCAAGGGCCAGGTTGCTGGCTTCCAAGTCTTGTTGTGCTTTCACAAGGTTCTTGTGAAGCTCAACATTCTCCTTGCGGAGAATCTCGGCATTGCCAGAATCTTCCGCTGCTTGTTTAGCCTGAGCTAATGCAGCTGAAAAGCAAGGAAAAAATCCGAGTTAGTCAGCTTCTCGGAAAAAACTTAGGCAAATGATTGAATCGGAAAATTTCAGAAGGAAAATGCTTACCTTGAGTTTCCGACAGAGCGAGCTTAGCTGATTCCAGCTCTGTTTCCCTTTCTTCAAGAATAGAGAGAAGACTTCTAACTTCTTTATTCTTGATGGTAAGTTTCTTGAAAACTTCCCTGTTAATGGCCTCGGAGGTTTGCTGAAACATAGCAAGGAGAAGAATGAGTAGAAAAAACATTAAAGCAAAAATCATGCATTTTGATTAATGCTTGGGGGCTAGAGTTATATACCTGGCTCATGCGCTGCAAACCGGCCAAGTTTTCTTTGAACTCCTTCGCGTATTCCGCGAAGAGATTCCCGGCTGCGTCCAAGCCGTCATTGATAGCTTTGAAATCCTTGTCAAAGGTGGGAATTTCCTCGTCGAAATTCCGAGGTAATTTTCCCACCTCTGAAGCCGCCCTTTCCCTCGTGTCCGTGTCGGACACAATGGGCTGGCTGGGCTCTGGGGGCTTGGTGGTGGGGGCTGCAGTAGGCTCTTCCGCCCTTGTGCTTGGCGTGTCCGGGGCGACGGCGGGAGAAGGTTGGCTGCCTCGGCTGGAAGAAACCCTGTGTTTCTTCAGCTTCTTCGGCTTCAGGGTGGAAGGTGGCAGGCTGAAAACATAAAAACCCAGAAAATCTTAAAACACCGAAGATGGATGAAAAAAAGTTCCCATGAAAGAAAATTCCAGAAGAAGTAACCTGGAGGTGGCGACGGGGATTCCGTCAAGATCGATAATCTCGTCCGAGGAGGTTATCTTCTTGCGCTTGCGCCCACCTGTAGCGGCGGTGCGCAGCGCATCCAGCTCGGCCTCGGAGGCTAACTCCGAGTCTGGAAGATCCGCAAGCTGTCGGAAGAACCAATCAGAATTAAAAGGTAGTTTATCCGAGAATTGTGATTGTACCCAAATGACGGAAAATTTACCTTGGGAGCTGGGTTGTCGGCCGTGTACATTGGCCGACTAGCTTCATATTGGTCGCGAGATGCGACCAACTGGTTGATGCGCCGTCGAAGCTCCTTATGAGGCCAATCCTTGTCGGTTGTCCGCATAGGATATTTGGCCCCCGTGTACTCGCACAGAAGGCGACCTCCGTGGTTTGCTAATGGCTGAATCCGCCTATCCAGCCAGCAAAAGACCGTATCCATACCGGTCAAAGGAGGTTTGGAGGAGGTGAGCTTGGCGATGCGCCTCTTGATCCTTAACAGATCTGGCGGCAGAACTTGGACGGCTTCTGTTCCCCAGTTATCCTGGGGAACGGCGGCAGAGTTCACAAAAGGCGGAACCCCGACGGCCTTTTTAGGAAAGGGCACGTCGGGATGATAGAAGAAAGAACCCGTCCAAAATTTGACGGATTCTGAGGTTTTGATCTTGGGGAACCAATCCTCTCGGAATCTCCGAAGAGTAAAGGATATGGTCCCGCAAGTTGGGAGAGCGCCCTCCGAAGAGTTCCGCTTAACCCCAAAGCAGTACATCCAGAAGTCTAGCCTAGGTTCTATCCCTAAGTAGCCTTCAAACAAGGCCTGAAAGCCGGCCATGTAAAGAATGGAATTGGGGGGAAGATTGTGGGGCTGGATGCTATAATGAGAAAGAACTTGGAGGAAGAAAGAAGAAGGTGGAAGCCCCATACCTCGCAAGAGGTGGGAAGTGAGAAGTACCCTTTCGCCGTCCTGCGGCGTTGGCTCGGTCTCTTCTTCCGGAAGCCGCCATTTCTTCTTAAGTACCAGGCCCTCCTTCTCCAAGTTTGGAAGGAGAGCCGGAGGAATACCGCTCGCAATCCAGTTGCCTGCAGATTCGGTTTCCTCGTCCGCTCCGGCGGTGGCGGCGGCGGCGGCCTCCGCAGCGGCGATCTCGTCGCCGAGGAGCTCGATCTTTTCCTCCACCGTTTCGGGTGCAAACGGTGGGGTTGTCGTGGCGCTTGATGACGCTATGTCCGCGGCGGCGGAAGTGTTTTCTCCGCCCGCCGCGGAAGCCGTGGTCTTCTCCGGCTCACCGCCGGTGGGTTTTTGCGCTCCCGATTGCGGATCTAGGTCGTTGACGAGCTCGTCGATGGCGGCGCGGGTCGGTGAAGACGGCGAGGATGCCATCTTTTGGTGGCGCGTTTTGGTGCGTTCCGCGTGCTGGGAAGCTAAGTGCGCCTGGGACAAGAACTTGCTCTCGAGCTCGCGTGCGCAGCAATGGCGTAGGCAGTGAGGGAGTGAGGAAAGTTTCGGAGGAAGACGATGACGGCTACTTATAGCCAGAAATCCGTTTAGATACGTGCCAACGGCTCTTTCGACCGTTAGATGTTCGACGCGTGTCGCTCGCCGGAAAATCCGGGAAACGAAACGACAGGGGAATGATGGCTATCTCCTCGTTTCTCGTGAGAATCTGTCAGAGATATGTTGCAGGGTTTCCCGCGTGAAACCAAGCGGCGCTTGCGTCAGCATGATTAAAGCGCTGATGTCATGAGTTCCTTTTCCGCGAAGGATCACGAGAAGAAAAGCCGGATTTTCATAGTTCCGAGTTTTATGTTACCATCTCCTTCAAAAGGAAAGAAGAAAGAATCAAGACTGCTGAATCAAGTTTTCCCGGATAAAATGTATTTGACGAAAGACGGAGAATCAGAGTTTTGATCCTTCCTGGGGGCTACTGTCGGATATATACTGAATAGGGGTATAGAAGATGGTAGACAAAGAGCCGGACTATCAGGGTGGCCTACATGGTAATGGGCTTAGGTCCATTGGGCGGCCCAGTAGTCCGACGCGCAGAAGCCGGATTCTAGAAGAACCCGGATCATGGCCCATGTGATCTGGCTTGGAGGAGAAGACGGATTCCTTACTTTCCAAGTTACAAGTTAAACGTAGTCTTCTAGGTTTCTTGTTCTGTAAGCCCTAATCCGGCTATTATATAAAGCCGGACGGGAGATAGATTAGATAGGTTCAAGTTTCACAAATTCAAGTTCTACGCAACTCGCCGAGAAGCTCATCCTCGCCGAGTAGCTAGATCTATTCCCTCACACTGTAACCCTGTTATACGGGCTTTAGTCCCAATTAGTGAGAAGTGCATGAGTAGGTACGTTGTACTGTCGCAACGTACCGAACCTGGGTAAAATCCCGTGTTCTGTGTTACTACGCTATTCCGTTACCCCATGTCTCTACCGTAGTCTCATGGCACCCCAGTCTATGAAAACTACTACGATGTCTCGACACCACATATGCAAGATCTAGGCGAATTCCCGTTTGTCGGCAATATTTTGCCAAATCTCCAATGGAGAAATTTGTCCCGTTGTCAGTTATTATGCTGTGTGGAACGCCGTATCTCATGACTATGTCAATGATGAAATTTCTGGCAGTTACACCATCAAGCTTTTTGATGGGTTTAGCCTCCACCCACTTGGTATATTTGTCCACAGCTACAAGTAGATGTGTAAGTCCGCCTCGCGCAGTTTTGAATGGTCCCATCATATCTAGCCCCCAGACCACAAAGGGCCATGTAATGGGGATAGTTTTGAGTGCTTGGGCTGGCATATTAGTCTGCTTGGTGTAATACGGACACCCTGCACATGTATTTACTATGTGCTCAGCATCTGTCTTGGCTGTTAGCCAGAAAAATGTAACATCCCAAGTCTGAAAAATAGCCATTAGAATGTTTGCTCTCTGTTATTTTATGTTTTGCATCATGGCATCATGTTGATTGCAATTGTTTTGCTTGTTTTCCTTTTGTTTTCCTCTGTTTTCATTTGTTTTCCTTTGTTTTCTATTTGAATTTCAAACCAAAATTCAACCCTTTTGTTTCATCCTTGTGATGTTACAATTTCTAAAAAGATATTTCAAAATAAAACAATTGTTTGTTTCCATTAAAGTGTGATTTCAAAATTGTTGTTTTGTTTCATCAAAAATTCCTTTAATAACCAAACCCTTGTCAAATTCAACTAATTTCCAAATCAACAACCCTTTTGAAAGTTATGAAAAATTGCAAAAACAAATCAATCATTTGTTTCCAATTATTCCATAATGATCAACTTCTAAAATAGTGGCTTAAATCAATTCATTAATTCCACATTGCATTCTAAGTCAAGTCAAAAACATCAAACAACACCCAATTTCAAATTACGAAAAACACCAAAACAACTTTGATCATTTGTTCTATTTAAATCAATAGGGTTCACCCTATTAAAAATTGTTGTTTTCAATAATAATCACCTCATAAGCAACTTCTTTCAAAATTTGAATTAAATCACCAATCACAATTTAGATTTGAACTTTTGAAAAAACAAGTTGCCAAGTGGTTGTTTTTGACCAAATCAGCCCACACAATTTTTCTCAAATTTTTCCCCTAACTCCCAAACCTTCATCCTCTTCCTAATCCATTGCAGCAACAAAAAAAAAACAAATGGAACAAAATATTAAAAAGAGAGAGAGAGAGAGCAGCAGCAGAGGGCCCAGCCCACCTATTTTCCCCAGCCCAATACCCCTTCGGTGGTCATCCCTAACCTCTGTACGGTCGCATCTGGGGCTGTCCACGTATACAGAGAGGGAGAGCAACGGCAGGGAGCTCGCCCCCCTCCCTATAAACCCTAGGCTGCGTGCCCTAGCCCTGCCCTAACCCTCTTCTCCCTCCTCCTCTATCCCCCCGCCTCCATTCCTCCTTCCTCCACCTCTCCCGCTGTCCCTCTGCTCTGTTTTCCCTGTACCTCGATAGCTTCCATGGCTGCGAGTTGGAGACGGCGTAGTGGTCGTAGGGGTCCGCCTCGGGAGCTCCCAACGGCGGGAATGGAACCCCCCGGCCACCCTCTACCTCCTCCACCCCTTGGCGGTGGCCGGGAGGGCTCAGGTTGCCGCCGCCGTCCTCAACATGCCGCCCGTCGCCTCCCTATCCGACCTGCACCGCCTCCCTGCGACCTGCACCCGATCGACCACCTCCTGCTCGAGGGCACTCGAGGTGAGCCTCCCCCCGCCTCCCCTCTTCTTTCCTCCCTCTCCCTACCCCTCTAGGTCCCCACGGCACCCCTCTCAGCAGCCCCTCCGGCGAGCAGCAGGCCGGCAGCCATGTCTCTGTCGAGGCACAGCAGGTTACAGTACGTGCAGGAATTCAGAATCGCGCACAGCCACACCTTATCCACCCCCCGAGCCCCTTCTCTATCACAAAACCGCACCAACCCATCTGGTAACAACCCACCGCAAGCAAACCCCAAGGTCCCAGGGTCGAATCCCAACCCCCCCACCTTTTTTCTGTTTATTCCGAATTGTGCAGTGCATCCCCTTGAACCTTATCCTCACCGCAGCTCCCCTTCCTATCACAAATCAAAGCCTACCCTACTGGTTGGTTCCCCTGCGCCCCAACCACAGGTCTAGGGATCAAATCCCCCTCCCCACAATAAGACCAAATCTTTTTTTCCTTTTATTTTGGTACTGCACAAATCTCAGTAATCATAGATAGGC
Organism: Alopecurus myosuroides; assembly: GCA_028641055.1. NCBI lineage: Eukaryota > Viridiplantae > Streptophyta > Magnoliopsida > Poales > Poaceae > Alopecurus > Alopecurus myosuroides. Next base: position 219,595,837 of record CM054063.1, on the reverse strand, counting down.
CCTTGCAGATTAATTCTATGCCCCTGGAAAATTATTTCTAAGTCCCTAGATCCATAAAAATGGCAAATTTGCACCCAATTTTGGAAATTGCATAAATAAATCATCCTAACTCCAAATTCAACATTTTTAATATGTTTTCAATACCAAATTAAATGATATATCCAAATATAAAATTTGTTTACTGTTTTGAATATTTTAAATTGGTGCAAAATTTGAAAACTTGTCAAATTCCCTTAAAATTGCAAAATTCATAACTTGCTCATAAAAATTCCAAATTTCACAAACCAAACATGTTTTCCAATCAACTTTTCATGTACTTTCCAAATATAAATTTTGTTTGATGTTTTGAATAATTTAAATTGCTGAAAACAACTGTTTCTTGTTTATTGCATTTAAAATTGCCAAAATAATAACTTGCTCATTTTAAATCCAATTTCAACAAAGGAAATATGTTTTCCATGCAAAATTAAACCCTCTTTCCAAATATAAACTTTGTTTTCTGTTTTGAACAATTAAACTTGATGAAAACAACAAATGCTTGTGTGACACCTTTAAGAAACCACAATTTCTTAACTTAATAAAGGAATTTCTAAAATTGACAAACCTTATTTCTATTTGGTTCTATTGTTGTTATTTCTCTGTTTTCCTCATCCATGCATCATGCTAATTCACTTACACATGATGTTTAGTTGTAAAACAATTAATTCAACCATAACTCATGGGCTTTTCATATGCAATCCAATTGCATATGGGTCCATTTAAACCTGTTTCTATCTTGTCAACCAGTTTATGTTGTTGCATCAATTAAATTGACATGCATCATCCCATGTTTGTGCACCTATGCCATGATATTGATTGTTTATATTTCTGCCTTGTTTGTTTGCTTCTTCTCGGATACACGACGATGTTGAGACCGACGATACTTACGACACCCCGTCTAAGGAGTTAGCTCAGTACCAGGCTACTGGGTTTTGCAGGCAAGTTATCACTCACATGAACCACTGTGTTCCTTTCAACCTTGGTTACCGATACTTTCCGTTGTCTATTTCTGTTAGCCTTAGTAGTAGATGTTTCTGTTACGAACCTATCACATGTATCCTTTAACCCTGATATTGCCTCACCTCCATACCTATAACCTTTTGTTTGAGCCCGTGTCTTACTAGCATGCTTAGGTTGTTTTGCTCGAGTCTGTTACCCGTTACCTTCAGTTACTATTGTTACTATGTTCTGGGGGCTCGATGTTAATCAATCAACCTGTTATTAATAATATGCTGATAAGGCACCGGCAGGAGGCCCTTTGTGGTTTTGAGGCCTGCTAGTGTCGACCCTAATAGGAAAAGGGTCTTGTCTACTGATCCATGATGAGCGTGCTCACCGCATCCGGGTGGTAGTATGGGACCCCCCTCGACTTAGACCTGATCTGCAGCTTGTCCGAAGAGCCACACTTAGTTCGGGTGTTCCATTTGCTCCTTTGCATAATGGGTGGCGCCCCCATGGTTACTGGTTATGATGATGATGCATATAGGGCGAGGCCTGTAGTGCCGGGGTGTTGTGTCCTGCGGGAGTTTTGCACACCTGCGCTGAGTATTCGGCTGCGTGGCTGGGACCTTATAGCTCCGTGGCTCCTAGGATGGGTTGTAGAGATGGTTTGGGTCGTGTCAAGCCAACCTGAGTTTTAGTTGGTGGCTTGAGTGTGTACGGGTACTGGAGCACACCCCTGCAGGGCTAAATCTTCTCGAGAAGCCGTGTTGTCCGCGGTTATGTGACGACTTGGTGAAAGTACTGGCTAACAAGTACTCAGACAACTTACACCTAATGATAATAACTTGACTAGTAATAGTCTTATTGACACAACAACCTGATCCATTATTCATTAATCCAACTGTGTGAGTTATCCTCGGATTGCTTCTTTGGATAAGGGGCGAGATCCAGGATGGGTTTGTTTGGAGTCAGTTGATAGGTTGGTTAAGACACACGATCTTATCTCCTTTCTGATAGCCGGAAGTGGTAGTAACTCTGTAGTTGGTTAGAGCAGCCAGTTGCAGCATCTTTTACATCCCCTTCCTTCCATTGAACCCAAAGCATCTGTGCTTGGTGTTGACGGGTTACACTTTGGTGATCTGTGAGTCTTGCTTGCCAGTACGTTTATGTACTGACCCCTTTGGGGCTGTGGTTTACGCAGACGACGTTTCCGAGGATCTACATGGTGGCTACTACATGGAGTATGACGAGACTGCTGACGAGTAGATAGCGGACCCGGGCAGGATCCGAGACTTCGTGGATGGGCTCTGTCTGTTTGTTTCCGGCCTCTTAGGCCTATTTGGTTCTTGTCTGTACTCAGACATGTTGAATGCTTCCGTTGTATTGTAATGATGTATTGTTGGGGCATGTGCCCTCTGAATGATTGTATTTGTTATCTCTGCTCTAATGAGAGCTATTTGCAACTTATTTCAATCTTTTGTGTCGTAGAGATCTGTTGTGATATCACTTGTTAAACGCCGTTGACGTACCATGTGTGTATGGTTTGAAGTACGTCGACGGAAGTGCCTTTGATCTCTAGTGGATAGTTTACATCGACGATGGAATAGCAGGGCTTGTGTTGTCACGCATAAGCGCAGGCCTACCAGGAAGCTGGGACGTGGGAGCAGTTATGCCCCATAATCCAAGCATCTGCTATCCAGTTCGTACGGTGAGTATCCCCTAGAAATCAGGGTGCGACAAATGGTATCAGAGCCTGTCTGCCTGTAGGATCCCTTTTTACTGGTCGCAGTTGAGTCTAGAAACTATTTTGTAGCTATATAGGAAAAATGAAACGTGAGAGTAGGAATTCTGTTCTTTTTCTTCTTTTCCCCACCCTCCCTCCCTTTTCTGGTAAGGAAGTGCAACGTTGATTTCTCCCTTCTCATCTAAACTTTCAAGTTAGGATTTCACGTATTCTGGTTTCTCTAGGATGGTCATATCTACTAGACCATAGGAATGGAGGTGGTTGTGACGTGATGTATCATGTTGCCTACTCATGATTGAGAACGGAGGCGTGTAAGCCCCGGAAGCAGATCCTCTATTCCTTAAGCAGTAGATATTGATCCTTTAGAAGCCCGGATGGGTTTTTTTCCGTAGTACCTCAGGAGTTTTGGTCTCGTTTTTCCCGGTGTTGCTTCGTTATCCTGTTCTTCTCAACATCCTTTTCGTCCGTTGAAATCTTGTTGTTGTTTTCCACTTCAATTCTTCTACCGGCATCTAATCAAAGTTTCCCCGTGCATCTGCTAAACTCTATTCCAGCTAAAGTGTTGTTTCATACCGGAGCATCACATTCCTTTGTGTCAACAATCTTTTCCATAACATACAACCCAATTCTGGTTCCACTAAGCAATCAAATCTCTGTTCACTCCCCGGAATCTCAAATGTTGACTTCCAAGATAAGTAAGAACAATCCAATTCTAATGAGAGGCCACATATTCCTCGTTACTCTCATGTTGCTGATTCTGACATTGATGTCATCCTTGGTGTTCCATTGATGCCAATAACTCTGTTCCAACCTTATTACAGATAGTCTATTCTCCAAATGAATCAAGTTTTATCCAGCTATACACCATCGATACAAAAACCTCTCCCTTTACTTGAAAATGTTCCGGTGGTTTGCAAATTCCCTGACGTCTATCCACTGTGCACGACGTGTTTCACGTGTCACAGCTCAAGAGGATCTCCCCAAGAAGTTTCCGGACCTTTTCTTTTCTCAGTAGGAATCTCGGGGCGCGATTCCTTCAAGGGGGGGCGTTTTGTAACATCCCAAGTCTGAAAAATAACCATTAGAATGTTTGCTCTCTGTTATTTTATGTTTTGCATCATGGCATCATGTTGATTGCAATTGTTTTGCTTGTTTTCCTTTTGTTTTCCTCTGTTTTCATTTGTTTTCCTTTGTTTTCTATTTGAATTTCAAACCAAAATTCAACCCTTTTGTTTCATCCTTGTGATGTTACAATTTCTAAAAAGATATTTCAAAATAAAACAATTGTTTGTTTCCATTAAAGTGTGATTTCAAAACTGTTGTTTTGTTTCATCAAAAATTCCTTTAATAACCAAACCCTTGTCAAATTCAACTAATTTCCAAATCAACAACCCTTTTGAAAGTTATGAAAAATTGCAAAAACAAATCAATCATTTGTTTCCAATTATTCCATAATGATCAACTTCTAAAATAGTGGCTTAAATCAATTCATTAATTCCACATTGCATTCTAAGTCAAGTCAAAAACATCAAACAACACCCAATTTCAAATTACGAAAAACACCAAAACAACTTTGATCATTTGTTCTATTTAAATCAATAGGGTTCACCCTATTAAAAATTGTTGTTTTCAATAATAATCACCTCATAAGCAACTTCTTTCAAAATTTGAATTAAATCACCAATCACAATTTAGATTTGAACTTTTGAAAAAACAAGTTGCCAAGTGGTTGTTTTTGACCAAATCAGCCCACACAATTTTTCTCAAATTTTTCCCCTAACTCCCAAACCTTCATCCTCTTCCTAATCCATTGCAGCAACAAAAAAAAAACAAATGGAACAAAATATTAAAAAGAGAGAGAGAGAGAGAGCAGCAGCAGAGGGCCCAGCCCACCTATTTTCCCCAGCCCAATACCCCTTCGGTGGTCATCCCTAACCTCTGTACGGTCGCATCTGGGGTTGTCCACGTATACAGAGAGGGAGAGCAACGGCAGGGAGCTCGCCCCCCTCCCTATAAACCCTAGGCTGCGTGCCCTAGCCCTGCCCTAACCCTCTTCTCCCTCCTCCTCTATCCCCCCGCCTCCATTCCTCCTTCCTCCACCTCTCCCGCTGTCCCTCTGCTCTGTTTTCCCTGTACCTCGATAGCTTCCATGGCTGCGAGTTGGAGACGGCGTAGTGGTCGTAGGGGTCCGCCTCGGGAGCTCCCAACGGCGGGAATGGAACCCCCCGGCCACCCTCTACCTCCTCCACCCCTTGGCGGTGGCCGGGAGGGCTCAGGTTGCCGCCGCCGTCCTCAACATGCCGCCCGTCGCCTCCCTATCCGACCTGCACCGCCTCCCTGCGACCTGCACCCGATCGACCACCTCCTGCTCGAGGGCACTCGAGGTGAGCCTCCCCCCGCCTCCCCTCTTCTTTCCTCCCTCTCCCTACCCCTCTAGGTCCCCACGGCACCCCTCTCAGCAGCCCCTCCGGCGAGCAGCAGGCCGGCAGCCATGTCTCTGTCGAGGCACAGCAGGTTACAGTACGTGCAGGAATTCAGAATCGCGCACAGCCACACCTTATCCACCCCCCGAGCCCCTTCTCTATCACAAAACCGCACCAACCCATCTGGTAACAACCCACCGCAAGCAAACCCCAAGGTCCCAGGGTCGAATCCCAACCCCCCCACCTTTTTTCTGTTTATTCCGAATTGTGCAGTGCATCCCCTTGAACCTTATCCTCACCGCAGCTCCCCTTCCTATCACAAATCAAAGCCTACCCTACTGGTTGGTTCCCCTGCGCCCCAACCACAGGTCTAGGGATCAAATCCCCCTCCCCACAATAAGACCAAATCTTTTTTTCCTTTTATTTTGGTACTGCACAAATCTCAGTAATCATAGATAGGCCCTTGCAGATTAATTCTATCCCCTGGAAAATTATTTCTAAGTCCCTAGATCCATAAAAATGGCAAATTTGCACCCAATTTTGGAAATTGCATAAATAAATCATCCTAACTCCAAATTCAACATTTTTAATATGTTTTCAATACCAAATTAAATGATATATCCAAATATAAAATTTGTTTACTGTTTTGAATATTTTAAATTGGTGCAAAATTTGAAAACTTGTCAAATTCCCTTAAAATTGCAAAATTCATAACTTGCTCATAAAAATTCCAAATTTCACAAACCAAACATGTTTTCCAATCAACTTTTCATGTACTTTCCAAATATAAATTTTGTTTGATGTTTTGAATAATTTAAATTGCTGAAAACAACTGTTTCTTGTTTATTGCATTTAAAATTGCCAAAATAATAACTTGCTCATTTTAAATCCAATTTCAACAAAGGAAATATGTTTTCCATGCAAAATTAAACCCTCTTTCCAAATATAAACTTTGTTTTCTGTTTTGAACAATTAAACTTGATGAAAACAACAAATGCTTGTGTGACACCTTTAAGAAACCACAATTTCTTAACTTAATAAATGAATTTCTAAAATTGACAAACCTTATTTCTATTTGGTTCTATTGTTGTTATTTCTCTGTTTTCCTCATCCATGCATCATGCTAATTCACTTACACATGATGTTTAGTTGTAAAACAATTAATTCAACCATAACTCATGGGCTTTTCATATGCAATCCAATTGCATATGGGTCCATTTAAACCTGTTTCTATCTTGTCAACCAGTTTATGTTGTTGCATCAATTAAATTGACATGCATCATCCCATGTTTGTGCACCTATGCCATGATATTGATTGTTTATATTTCTGCCTTGTTTGTTTGCTTCTTCTCGGATACACGACGACGTTGAGACCGACGATACTTACGACACCCCGTCTAAGGAGTTAGCTCAGTACCAGGCTACTGGGTTTTGCAGGCAAGTTATCACTCACATGAACCACTGTGTTCCTTTCAACCTTGGTTACCGATACTTTCCGTTGTCTATTTCTGTTAGCCTTAGTAGTAGATGTTTCTGTTACGAACCTATCACATGTATCCTTTAACCCTGATATTGCCTCACCTCCATACCTATAACCTTTTGTTTGAGCCCGTGTCTTACTAGCATGCTTAGGTTGTTTTGCTCGAGTCTGTTACCCGTTACCTTCAGTTACTATTGTTACTATGTTCTGGGGGCTCGATGTTAATCAATCAACCTGTTATTAATAATATGCTGATAAGGCACCGGCAGGAGGCCCTTTGTGGTTTTGAGGCCTGCTAGTGTCGACCCTAATAGGAAAAGGGTCTTGTCTACTGATCCATGATGAGCGTGCTCACCGCATCCGGGTGGTAGTATGGGACCCCCCTCGACTTAGACCTGATCTGCAGCTTGTCCGAAGAGCCACACTTAGTTCGGGTGTTCCATTTGCTCCTTTGCATAATGGGTGGCGCCCCCATGGTTACTGGTTATGATGATGATGCATATAGGGCGAGGCCTGTAGTGCCGGGGTGTTGTGTCCTGCGGGAGTTTTGCACACCTGCGCTGAGTATTCGGCTGCGTGGCTGGGACCTTATAGCTCCGTGGCTCCTAGGATGGGTTGTAGAGATGGTTTGGGTCGTGTCAAGCCAACCTGAGTTTTAGTTGGTGGCTTGAGTGTGTACGGGTACTGGAGCACACCCCTGCAGGGCTAAATCTTCTCGAGAAGCCGTGTTGTCCGCGGTTATGTGACGACTTGGTGAAAGTACTGGCTAACAAGTACTCAGACAACTTACACCTAATGATAATAACTTGACTAGTAATAGTCTTATTGACACAACAACCTGATCCATTATTCATTAATCCAACTGTGTGAGTTATCCTCGGATTGCTTCTTTGGATAAGGGGCGAGATCCAGGATGGGTTTGTTTGGAGTCAGTTGATAGGTTGGTTAAGACACACGATCTTATCTCCTTTCTGATAGCCGGAAGTGGTAGTAACTCTGTAGTTGGTTAGAGCAGCCAGTTGCAGCATCTTTTACATCCCCTTCCTTCCATTGAACCCAAAGCATCTGTGCTTGGTGTTGACGGGTTACACTTTGGTGATCTGTGAGTCTTGCTTGCCAGTACGTTTATGTACTGACCCCTTTGGGGCTGTGGTTTACGCAGACGACGTTTCCGAGGATCTACATGGTGGCTACTACATGGAGTATGACGAGACTGCTGACGAGTAGATAGCGGACCCGGGCAGGATCCGAGACTTCGTGGATGGGCTCCGTCTGTTTGTTTCCGGCCTCTTAGGCCTATTTGGTTCTTGTCTGTACTCAGACATGTTGAATGCTTCCGCTGTATTGTAATGATGTATTGTTGGGGCATGTGCCCTCTGAATTATTGTATTTGCTATCTCTGCTCTAATGAGAGCTATTTGCAACTTATTTCAATCTTTTGTGTCGTAGAGATCTGTTGTGATATCACTTGTTAAACGCCGTTGACGTACCATGTGTGTATGGTTTGAAGTACGTCGACGGAAGTGCCTTTGATCTCTAGTGGATAGTTTACATCGACGATGGAATAGCAGGGCTTGTGTTGTCACGCATAAGCGCAGGCCTACCAGGAAGCTGGGACGTGGGAGCAGTTATGCCCCATAATCCAAGCATCTGCTATCCAGTTCGTACGGTGAGTATCCCCTAGAAATCAGGGTGCGACAAAAAATCCGGCTCGGAATGCTTTTTTAACTATGCTTTTTGATTGAGCATGATGTCCGCAGTCTCCAGCATGGATTTCTTGCAGGATTTCTCGTCCTTCTTCTGGTGAAATACATCGCAGAAAAATTCCGGAAGTACTGTGTTTATACAGGAAATTATTAATTACCGTATATCCTTTGCATCGACGCTGAATTTGTCTTTGCAAGACTTCGTCTGCTCCCTCCGGGTACTTCTGATCAACTAAGAAGTTTAAATATGGAATTTTCCAATCCGGGTTAACGAGCATAACTTCAATTGATTCGGCAGCCAAAGGATAATCAATATCTCCACCTTTTATGAATGGCTCGTACAAATGTTGGACGAATACACCTAGTGGCAGGATTTTTATCCTTTCTGACCCCATGCGGGCTAATGCATCTGCGTTCCAATTTTCCTCCCTTTTAACATGGTGTACTTCGAATCCGAAGAAACAAATGGCGAACTCGTCAACCGTTCTCCGTTATTCGGCCATTATAGGGCTCTTGGCGTCCCAAGTTTGGTTGAGCTGGTGTTGTACCAAATCTGAGTCGCCGTAGCACAAGATGCGCTTGACGCCTATTTCTTTTGCGATATGCAAGCCATGAAGCAGTGCTTCGTATTCTGCCACGTTGTTGCTGGCATTGAAGTGTATTTGTAATACATACTCCATTGTGTCTCCTTTAGGGGATTTTAAAACTACACCAGCTCCAGCGCCCTCCTTCATCTTGGATCCGTCAAAGTGCATGATCCAGTACTCGGACTCCGGCATTGGTGTTTTCTCCATTGCTTCCGTCCAGTCGGCGACAAAATCTGACAAAACCTGGGATTTTATTGCCGTCCTGGGCTGATACTTAATGTCAAAGGCTGCTAGCTCGATGCCCCATTTGGCTACTCGGCCAGTTGCCTCCGCATTGTTAATTATATCCCCTAGTGGTGCTTTGCATACCATTGTTATGGAATGTCCTTGGAAGTAATGGCGAAGTTTTCTAGATGCGAAAAATACGCCATATGCCAGTTTTTGATAGTGTGGGTACCTTTGCTTGGACTCGGAGAAAACTTCACTTATATAATATGCCGGATGCTGGTCTGGTATGCTCTGTTCGTCCTTCTTCCGTTCCACAACAATTACTGCACTAATAACCCGATTTGTAGCCGTAAGGTACAATAACATAGGTTCTTCGTCTTTTGGGGATGCCAAAATCGGAGCTTTCATCAGAGTTTCCTTCAACTGGGTTAATGATGCATCTGCTTCTTCTGTCCACTCAAATTTGTCGGATTTTTTCAACAACTTGTAGAGTGGTAAGGCTTTATACTCCAGCCAACTAATAAATCTGCTGACGGCTGCAGCGAAACCCGTCAATCTTTGGACATCTTTTACACACGTAGGCTTGGAGATGTTTAAGATTGCTTTGATCTTTTCTGGGTTTACTTCTATTCCTCTATGAGAAAAAATGAAACCCAGAAGTTTTCCTGAGGGAACCCCGAATACGCATTTTTATGGGTTTAACTTCATCTTGTAAGTGCGCAAATTTTCGAAGGTTTCTCGCAAATCCTCAAGGAGCGTATCTTTTTCCTTGGTTACGACAGCAATGTCGTCCACGTAAACATGGACATTTTTGCCAACCTGACTATGCAAACAGCGTTGCATGCAACGCTGATAGGTGGCACCTGCGTTCTTCAGGCCAAATGGCATGGTTATGTAATAATACGTCCCATAAGGTGTTATAAAAAAGTCTTAATTTGATCTTCCTTTTTCATGCGTATTTGATGGTACCCGGAATATGCATCCAAAAAGCATAAAAGCTCAGAGACTGCAGTGGCATCTATTATTTGATCGATTCGCGGTAACGCGAACCTATCTTTTGGACACAATTTGTTCAAGCCGGTGTAATCTATACACATCCTAAGGGCAGTAGTATAACTTCCTGGATAAAATCTGCTGCTAAAAGCCGGATAATTTCCTTGCCAATAGCCTTCCGTCTTCTTCCGTCAAATCGACGGAGACCTTGTTTGACGGGTTTGGAGCATGGAATCACCTTAAGTTGATGCTCAGCAAATTCCCTGGGTATGCCTGGCATGTCAGCTAAACACCAGGCGAAAATATCCCAGTTCTCACGGAGGAACTTGATGAGCTCGCCTTCCTATTTGTCGGTCATCCCAGTTCCCACTACGACAAATTTTGTCGCATCTTTGGGATCTAGGATTACCTGTCTTGTGTTCTCGGATGCCTTGAAGCTATCTGCTGGCTTCCGAGTTTCTTTTCCTGCCGGCATTTCTGTCGGCGATACCTCTTTGGCCAGCTCCTTCAACTCTTCCTTTGCTATGATCTTCTCAACGCAAAGGGCGTTTTTTTTCCAGCTTGTTTGCCAACTTGAAGTCTCCAGATATGGTGATTACTCCTCCTTTTGGCCCTGGCATCTTCAGCTTGTTATAGATATAATATGATCTTGCCATGAATTTGGCGAAAGCTGGACGTCCGATGTCGAGACATCGTAGTAGTTTTCATAGACTGGGGTGCCATGAGACTACGGTAGAGACGTGGGGTAACGGGATAGCGTAGTAACACAGAACACGGGATTTACCCAGGTTCGGTACGTCGCGACAGTACGGCGTACCTACTCCTGCACTTCTCACTATTTGGGACTAAAGCCCGTATAACAGGGTTACAATGTGAGGGAAAAGATCTAGCTACTCGGCGAGGATGAGCTTCTCGGCGAGTTGCGTAGAGCTTGAACTTGTGGAACTTGAACCTAGAATCTATCTAATCTATCTCCCGTCCGGCTTTATATAATAGCCGGATTAGGGCTTACAGAACAGGAAACCTAGAAGACTACGTTTAACTTGTAACTTGGAAAGTAAGGAATCCGTCTTCTCCTCCAAGCCAGATCACGTGGGCCGTGATCCGGGTTCTTCTAGAATCCGGCTTCTGCGCGTCGGACTACTGGGCCGCCCAATGGACCTAAGCCCATTACCATGTAGGACACCCTGGTAGTCCGGCTCTTTGTCTACCATCTTCTATACCCCTATTCAGTATATATCCGACAGTAGCCCCAGGAAGGATCAAAACTCTGATTCTCCGTCTTTCGTCAAATACATTTTATCCGGGAAAACTTGATTCAGCAGTCTTGATTCTTTCTTCTTTCCTTTTGAAGGAGATGGTAACATAAAACTCGGAATTATGAAAATCCGGCTTTTCTTCTCGCGATCCTTCGCGGAAAAGGAACTCATGACATCAGCGCTTTAATCATGCTGACGCAAGCGCCGCTTGGTTTCACGCGGGAAACCCTGCAACGTATCTCTGACAGATTCTCACGAGAAACGAGGAGATAGCCATCATTCCCCTGTCGTTTCGTTTCCCGGATTTTCCGGCGAGCGACACGCGTCGAACATCCAACGGTCGAAAGAGCCGTTGGCACGTATCTAAACGGATTTCTGGCTATAAATAGCCGTCATCGTCCTCCTCCGAAACTTTCCTCACTCCCTCACTGCCTACGCCATTGCTGCGCACGCGAGCTCGAGAGCAAGTCCTTGTCCCAGGCGCACTTAGCTTCCCAGCACGCAGAACGCACCAAAACGCTCCGAAACGCGCCGCCAAAAGATGGCCTCCTCGCCGTCGTCACCGACCCGCGCCGCCATCGCAGAGCTCGTCAATGACCTAGATCCGCAATCAGGTGCGCAAAAGCCCACCGGCGGTGAGCCGGAGAAGACCACGGCTTCCGCGGCGGGCGGAGAGAACACTTCCGCCGCCGCGGACATAGCGTCATCGAGCGCCGCAACAACCCCACCGTTTGCACCCGAAACGGTGGAGGAAAAGATCGAGCTCCTCGGCGACGAGCTCGCCGCTGCGGAGGCCGCCGCCGCCGCCACCGCCGGAGCGGACGAGGAAACTGAATCTGCAGGCAACTGGATTGCCTGCGGAATTCCTCCGGCTCTCCTTCCAAACTTGGAGAAGGAGGGCCTGGTACTTAAGAAGAAATGGCGGCTTCCGGAAGAAGAGACCGAGCCAACGCCGCAGGACGGCGAAAGGGTACTTCTCACTTCCCACCTCTTGCGAGGTATGGGGCTTCCACCTTCTTCTTTCTTCCTCCAAGTTCTTTCTCATTATAGCATCCAGCCCCACAATCTTCCCCCCAATTCCATTCTTTACATGGCCGGCTTTCAGGCCTTGTTTGAAGGCTACTTAGGGATAGAACCTAGGCTAGACTTCTGGATGTACTGCTTTGGGGTTAAGCGGAACTCTTCGGAGGGCGCACTCCCAACTTGCGGGACCATATCCTTTACTCTTCGGAGATTCCGAGAGGATTGGTTCCCCAAGATCAAAACCTCAGAATCCGTCAAATTTTGGACGGGTTCTTTCTTCTATCATCCCGACGTGCCTTTTCCTAAAAAGGCCGTCGGGGTTCCACCTTTTGTGAACTCTGCCGCCGTTCCCCAGGATAACTGGGGAACAGAAGCCGTCCAAGTTCTGCCGCCAGATCTGTTAAGGATCAAGAGGCGCATCGCCAAGCTCACCTCCTCCAAACCTCCTTTGACCGGTATGGATACGGTCTTTTGCTGGCTGGATAGGCGGATTCAGCCATTAGCAAACCACGGAGGCCGTCTCCTGTGCGAATACACGGGAGTCAAGGATCCAATGCGGACAACCGACAAGGATTGGCCCGCAAAGGAACTTAGGCGGCGCATCAATCAGTTGGTCGCATCGCGCGACCAATACACGGAGAGTCGGCCAATGTATACAGCCAAAAATCCGGTTCCCAAGGTAAGTTCTCAGTCATTTGGGTATAGTTCTATTTTTCTCGGCAAATCTACCTTTTAATTCTGATTGGTTCTTCCGACAGCTTGCGGATCTTCCAGACTCGGAGTTAGCCTCCGAGGCCGAGCTGGATGCGCTGCGCACCGCCGCTACAGGTGGGCGCAAGCGCAAGAAGATAACCTCCTTAGACGAGATTATCGATCTTGACGGAATCCCCGTCGCCACCTCCAGGTTACTTCTTCTGGAATTTTCTTTCATGGGAACTTTTTTCATCCATCTTCGGTGTTTTAAGATTTTCCGGGTTTTTATGTTTTCAGCCTGCCACCTTCCACCCTGAAACCGAAGAAGCTGAAGAAACACAGGGTTTCTTCCAGCCGAGGCAGCCAACCTTCTCCCGCCGTCGCCCCGGACACGCCAAGCACAAGGGCGGAAGAGCCTACTGCAGCCCCCACCACCAAGCCCCCAGAGCCCAGCCAGCCCATTGTGTCCGACACGGACACGAGGGAAAGGGCGGCTCCAGAGGTGGGAAAATTACCTCGGACTTTCGACGAGGAAATTCCCACCTTTGACAAGGATTTCAAAGCTATCAACGACGGCTTGGACGCAGCCGGTAATCTCTTCGCGGAATACGCGAAGGAATTCAAAGAAAACTTGGCAGGTTTGCAGCGCATGAGCCAGGTATATAACTCTAGCCCCCAAGCATTAATCAAAATGCATGCTTTTTGCTTTAATGTTTTTTGTACTCATTCTTCTCCTTGCTATGTTTCAGCAAACCTCCGAGGCCATTAACAGGGAAGTTTTCAAGAAACTTACCATCAAGAATAAAGAAGTTAGAAGTCTTCTCTCTATTCTTGAAGAAAGGGAAACAGAGCTGGAATCAACTAAACTCGCACTGTCGGAAACTCAAGGTAAGCATTTTCCTTCTGAAATTTTCCGATTCAATCATTTGCCTAAGTTTTTTCCGAGAAACTGGCTAACTTGGATTTTTTCCTTGCTTTTCAGCTGCATTAGCTCAGGCTAAACAAGCAGCGGAAGATTCTGGCAATGCCGAGATTCTCCGGAAGGAGAATGTTGAGCTTCACAAGAACCTTGTGAAAGCACAACAAGACTTGGAAGCCAGCAACCTGGCCCTTGGAGTTTCCAATTCCAAGGCTTCCGAACAGGCGGAGAAGGACAAATCCACCATCCGGGATTTGACCGATGCTCTGAACCTTCGCCTGGAGGAAGTTTCCGAGATCGACAAGCTCATCGGTAAATTTCTAACTTATTTACCTTCTTTCCATGCTTTACTTTCTCTATTTTTCTGTCTTACCCTTTTGGGTGTTTTATTGGAAAAAACCAGGAGATACCCCAGATGGCACTCGGGTTGCGGGCATCCGAGCTTTCGGGGAAACATGGACATTGATGAAGGCTGCTGCAACGCAGCTGGTAAACAAGTTTCTTCCCGAAAAATCTGGGGAATGCTCGGAGGTTGAAAAACTTCCGGGTGCCATCATGGAGGTGGCGGAGGCCAAGGAATCTCTCCTTCGCTCCGCTGCACGGGGTGGTGCGCGCATGGCTCTTGGCCTCATGCGCATGCACTACCCTAGTGCTAAATCCTGGCGCGTGGCGTCCGGTGTCCCTCAAGGATACACGGATGTGCAGCGAAACACCATCTTTGGTGAAGTCAAGGGCCACGCCACCCAGATTGCCTCCATGGTGAATATCTCCGTCACCTATCCAGAAGCGGAAATCCCTCCAATCCCTCAAGACGAAAGCAGCGAGGAGGAATCAGATGCTTGAAGGGTCACCTGGAACCTGGATAGAAAAAGTAGACAATAGGAGCATTACTGTTCTTTTAATGTAATCCAAAATGTAATGCTTCTTTTGTATGAATGAAACTTCCGTCTTTTGCAGTTTAAATTATGAAATTCTTTGCAAGTTTTTCATATTTTATCATTCCTTTATCTTCTAAGTTCTCTGGTGTATATGCTTTAACTGTCCTTAGTGTTTGAAATGGCTCAAATAGCAATATGAATCTTCATGCCGAGTAACTGGGGACGAACCAAGCAGTTTTTTAAAACTCGGAATCATGGACCATGCTAAAGGCATTTTTACTAACTAGTTCCAGTAACCCAACACATACACAATCAGATAAGACTTAGAGAAAACAAGGAAAGTTTTAAGTGAAACTTGGGCACGCAGGCAATTCAAGTTTCCCTTAGCCGTTAACAGGCTGAAAAAATCATTCAGTTCTGTAACGCGGAGTACGCAAGCACAATTCGGGTTAACGTTACGAAATTTGTAAGATCATTGGGAAATAGATGAGGCGGAAACACTTTGCACTTATAAAGAATATGGATGACAGCATTCCGACAACTTTATTTCATGATCTCAAAAGATGTTTACATAGAATTGAACTAAGTACGGAAAGGTACATAACTTTCTAGACGTTCCCAGACTTCCGCCATCCAATTGACTTTGTCGAATTTTTTCAGCAGCTTGTGGAGTGGTAGGGTTTTAGCCCCCAGCCAACTAATAAATATGCTGACGGCTGCGGCGAAACCCGTCAATCTTTGGACATCTTTTACACATGTAGGTTTTGAGATATTCAAGATTGCCTTGATCTTTTCCGGGTTAACTTCTATTCCTCTGTGGGAAACGATGAAACCCAGAAGTTTTCCTGAGGGAACCCCGAATACGCACTTAGATGGATTCAGCTTCATCTTGTAAGTGCGCAAATTCTCGAAGGTTTCTCGTAAATCCTCAAGGAGTGTATCTTTTTCCTTGGTTACGACAGCAATATCGTCCACGTAAACATGGACGTTTCTGCCAATTTGACTATGCAAACAGCGTTGCATGCAACGCTGGTAGGTTGCACCTGCGTTCTTCAGGCCAAAAGGCATGGTTACGTAATAGTACGTCCCATACGGGGTTATAAAAGAAGTCTTGATTTGATCTTCCTTTTTCATGCGTATTTGGTGGTACCCGGAGTATGCATCCAAAAAGCATAAAAGCTCGGAGCCTGCAGTGGCATCTATTATTTGATCGATTCGCGGTAACGCAAACCTATCTTTCGGACACAACTTGTTCAATCCTGTGTAATCTATACACATTCTAAGAGCAGTGGTGTCTTTCTTCGGTACTAATACCGGATTTGCGGACCAATCAGTATGGATTACTTCCTTGATGAAATCCGTTGCTAAAAGCCGGATAATTTCCTTGCCAATAGCCTTCCGTCTTCTTCCGTCAAATCGACGGAGACCTTGTTTGACGGGTTTTGATCCGGGAATAACCTTGAGTTGGTGCTCAGCAAGTTCCCTGGGTACGCCTGGCATGTCAGCTGGACACCAGGCAAAAATATCCCAGTTCTCACGGAGGAACTTGATGAGCTCGCCTTCCTATTTTTCGGTCATCCCAGTCCCTACGACGACAAATTTTGTCGGATCTTTGGGATCTAGGATTACCTGTCTTGTATTCTCGGACGCCTTGAAGCTATCTGTTGGCTTCCGAGTTTCTTTTCCTGACGGCATTTCTTTCGGCGATACCTCCTTGGCTAATTCCTTCAGTTCCTCCTTTGCTATAACTCTCTGAGCGCAAAGGGCGTTTTCTTTCTTCAACTCGTTTGCCAGCTTGAAATCACCGGCAATGGTGATTACTCCTCCTTTGGGTCCTGGCATCTTCAGCTTGTTGTAGATATAGCAAGATCTTGCCATAAATTTGGCGAAAGCCGGACGTCCGAGTATTGCGTGATACACACTTTCGAACGGCACTACTTCGAAGGATACTTTTTCCTGCCGGAAGTGATCTTTATCTCCGAAGGTGACATCTAGGGAAATTTCTCCTAGGGATCGTGCTTGCCTGCCAGGAACAATGCCGTGGAAGCGTATATTGCTGTAATTGAGCTGGGACTCGGAGATCTTCAAGTGCTTCAGTGTATCCAGGTACATTATATTAATGCTGGATCCTCCATCCATCAGCACTCTTCTTAGCCTAGTGTTTTGAACAATAGGGCTTACAACAAGAGCTTGCGTGCCGGGTTCAGGGATATTTCCGGGATGATCAGACTGATCCCAGATTATTGGTGTGTTGGAGTACTTCAAGAATTTCGGGGTTGCAGGGATAACTGCGTTTATCTCCCGAAGTGTTCTTTTGGCCACCTTTGCTGACGGGGTTGCTAGAAAAGTTAGCATTGCTTCTCCATCAACTCTCGGAAATTTGGGTTCGCCCTTTCGCTGTTGTTCCTAGATTTTGTCATCAGTGTCCGATTCACTGTCTTCTTTTTCAGCTTCTGGCTTTTGTTTGGCAGGTTTCCTTTTGGAACCCTTTCCTTTATTTCCGGATCCTGCATTGCCTTTCATATGCTTATTTAGCCGGCACTGCGCATTTGTGTGGGTTTGTTTCCCAAATTGCGAGTGGTGGACGCAGGGTTCCGACTTAATTCTCTCCCATTCTTCGGGAGTGTAATTGATTGGATCTGGACTGCGGCCTTTCCACTTATTCACTTTTTCTCCTCCAAAGGCTATGTTGACCTCCTTGGGCTTTGTTGTTGACTCTGGAGTTCCCTTTTTGTCAGAACGAGGGGTTTTCTTGGCGAGTATTAATGACTCAATATTGCCCCCTCTTGCTCTGATATCATCTTCGGCTGCGGCATGCTCATTGGCGGTTGTAAGCATAGATCCGAGATCTTTGTGCTGTTTAGAACCAACCATGAACGGTACGAGTCCGGGTTTCAGGCCGTTGACGAAAGCATGCATTGCTTGTACGTCAGTTACTCCAGAACAACTATTCTTCATTGCAGTCCATCTGGAGATGAAATTCACGTATGGTTCGTCCTCAAATTGGGTGCAACGGTTCAGCTGGTTGATGCTATTTGGGCGTTTGTATGTTCCCCGAAAATGCTGAGTGAATACTCTCGCCATGTCATCCCAACTGTCGACAGTTCGTGATGGTAAACCATTGATCCAATCTCTGGCTCCGTCTAGCAACATTAGGGGAAGAAACTTGACAGCTTCCAGGTCTGTCCCATTGTTGATTTGGACGGCTGTGTAATAGTCTGAGAGCCAGGTATCCGGGTTTGTGCTGCCGGTATATTTTTGATAGGTTGGACCAACTTTGGCGAAGCCAGAATGCAGGGTTATCCTTCGGATCCTGTCAGTAAAACACTTAGGACCAAAGTATAGATCATCCTTTTCTGCTCTATCAATGTGTGCAGAATATCTTCCGGCTGAATGGACAGAAGGGGATCTACTCCTTTCTTTTCCATTGTTGCGCGGATGCGCTTTTCCGGGGTTGTTTCTATCTCTTCCATTGTCACGCCCCTTGGGATTAGGTGGAGTCCTGCTCCTGTACCTTTCCTTATCCTTAGGCGGTGTCCGAGATCTTTCACGTCTGTGAGGTATATCATATCTTCCAGCTTTTTCAGCTGGGTTTCTCGGAGGTGGCATTATTTTGCCGTCATTCCGGTGTTTGTCTTCCCGATCATGTGGCTTATATCCATCTTTCGGGAGATGAGGTCCGGTTCTAGACGCTGCGTCCCGGTTGTCGGGGTTTTTCTTGTCTTTTCTCGGATCCTCTTTTTTATCCGAATCTCCGGGTCCTTCCGGTCCAGGTGCTCCAGCAGCGCAAGTGGCTGTTTTACAGAGGGCGGAATTATCATGCAGCCTCCCTGATCGCTCTTGGCCTCGCTGTTGCTGCTGTAATGCTTTTCCTAAGAGAGCATATACCCCTTGGAGTTTTTCCCCGTTGGAGTACAGATCATTGTTTAGGATGGCGAACGCTGCTTCCGCGTTTTCGGCTGCGGTTTTGTATATTGGTTCTCCCTTGGCATCTTTGCCGTTTAACTGCTTTTGCCAAGATGGGTTATAGAACCTTTCTTTCGGCGGCAGTTCTTCCGGTCTTGCGATTCCGGGTAACCTAGTAGGTTTTAACGCAGATCTATTCTTTCTCTCGTACTCCTCTATTTCCTCCTTCATGATTTTGATATCATGCTGGGTTTGTTGAAGATGTTGCCGAGATCGGAGTAGATGTTGCTGTTGCCGTTGGAAAGCTTGTCTCCTGGCTTCCAGCATCTCAGGGGGTTCATTGGGTCCCACTGGAGTTTGTAATAGATCTTGTTCTTCTTGCTCTGTCATTGGCACAACAAGGATTTCCTTTTTCTTCTCCGCTGGCTTTTCTCTGCTTGCTTCTCCTATTTCCGGGTTTTCTTCAGCTGCATAAGCTAGCTTTTTCTTCCGGAGTTTTTTAGCAGATTTGTGCCTTTTCTTGGAAGAGGGAGGGTTTTTGACAGGCTCATCTTCTGTCATCTCCTTGACACTAGGGAATATCGGAGAAGTTTCTCCGTCTTCTCTCTCTTCCTCTGGCGGAGGAGTTTTAGGGCTTTCCTGGCTTCCGGCGTCCGTTTTATCAGCTGGTTTTGCCATTAGCACTTCATGGAATCCCTCTTGAAAGGACTTAACCTTTCTTACGAAGGCATCGTCGTCTTCGTCTTCGGAGTCGAAATTATCCGATCCGGTTTCCGATTCCAACCTCGCCTCAATGGCGGCAAGCACGGACTCTGCTTCCGAGCTCATCGTCTTGTTGACGGATGTCGGATCTTCCGCCTCTGTGACGGGTGTTTGTTCTTCCGTCTCTATGACGGGAACGTTGTTATCTGCCTCTTGCACGGGATTTCCGTCATCCGTGTTTTCAGCGATTTCGGATTGCACCATGCCGATAAAGTGTGTATCACTGTTTTGTCGGCGATCTGAGCAGAATCCGGGATCATAGTCGTCTTCGATTGGGTATAGGGCGGGTGGGATAAATTTGCTTCCACCGCAAAACCCCATTGCCTCTGCAGTTAGTCCGATAAAGATGTTAGCAGATCCAATCGGTAACACGCAGGCACTTACCAGGTGGTTTTGCGCCGGTATGTAGGATCCGTTGTCGAGGAAGCGCCCGACGTCGTTGTCGAATTCCAAGCTTCCGACAGTTATCGATCTTCCAATTCCGCCGAGTATCCCAGATCGGAATTTCACGCCTGACGTCGTTTGCCCCACGGTGGGCGCCAACTGTCGAGACATCGTAGTAGTTTTCATAGACTGGGGTGCCATGAGACTACGGTAGAGACGTGGGGTAACGGGATAGCGTAGTAACACAGAACACGGGATTTACCCAGGTTCGGTACGTCGCGACAGTACGGCGTACCTACTCCTGCACTTCTCACTATTTGGGACTAAAGCCCGTATAACAGGGTTACAATGTGAGGGAAAAGATCTAGCTACTCGGCGAGGATGAGCTTCTCGGCGAGTTGCGTAGAGCTTGAACTTGTGGAACTTGAACCTAGAACCTATCTAATCTATCTCCCGTCCGGCTTTATATAATAGCCGGATTAGGGCTTACAGAACAGGAAACCTAGAAGACTACGTTTAACTTGTAACTTGGAAAGTAAGGAATCCGTCTTCTCCTCCAAGCCAGATCACGTGGGCCGTGATCCGGGTTCTTCTAGAATCCGGCTTCTGCGCGTCGGACTACTGGGCCGCCCAATGGACCTAAGCCCATTACCATGTAGGCCACCCTGGTAGTCCGGCTCTTTGTCTACCATCTTCTATACCCCTATTCAGTATATATCCGACATCCGAGTATTGCGTGATACACGCTTTCGAACGGCACCACTTCGAAGGATACTTTTTCCTGACGGAAGTGATCTTTTTCTCCGAAAGTGACATATAGGGAAATTTCTCCTAGGGATCGTGCTTGCCTACCAGGAAAAATGCCATGAAAGCGTATGTTACTGTGATTGAGCTGGGTCTCAGAGATTTTCAGATGCCTCAGCGTATCCAGATACATTATGTTAATGCTGGATCCTCGATCCATCATCACTCTTTTTAGCCTAGTGTTCTGGACAATAGGGCTCACAACAAGAGCTTGCGTGCCGGGTTCAGGGATATTCCCGGGATGATCAGACTGATCCCAGGTGATTGGTGTGTTTGAATACTTCAAGAATTTCGGGGTTGCCGGAACAACCGCGTTTATTTCTCGAAGCGTTCTTTTTGCCACCTTTGCTGATGGAGTTGCCAGGAAAGTTAGGGCACACTCTCCATCAACTCTCGGAAACTTGGGTTCGCCTTTTCGCTGTTGTTCTTGGATTTTTTCGCCAGTGTCCGATTCACTGTCTTCTTTCTCAGCTTCCGGCTTTTGCTTGGAAAACTTCCTTTTGGAATTCGTCCCCTTGTTTCCGGATCTTGCGCTGCCTTTCATATGCTTGTTCAGCCGGCATTGCGCGTTAGTGTGGGTTGGTTTCCCAAATTGCGGATGGTGGACGCAGGGTTCCGACTTAATCTTTTCCCATTCTTCCTTGGTGTAATTGATTGGTTGTGGACTGCGTCCTTTCCACCTGTTCCCTTTTTCACTTCCAAAGGCTATATTAACTTCTTTGGGTTTTTGTGTTTCGTCTGGAGTTCCTTTTTTCTCAGGGCGAGGGTTCTTTTTGGCCTGTATCAGTGTGTCGATATTGCCTCCTCTAGCTCTGATGTCGTCTTCGGCTGCAGCGTGCTCATTGGCGGTTGTAAGCATAGATCTGAGATCTTTGTGCTGTTTGGAACCAACCATGAACGGTACAAGTCCGGGTTTTAGGCCATTGACGAAAGCATGCATTGCTTGTACGTCAGTTACTCCAGAGCAGCTATTCTTCATTGCCGTCCATCTTGAGATGAAATCCACGTATGGTTCGTCCTCAAACTGGGTGCAACGGTTTAGCTGGTTGATGCTATTCGGGCGTTTATAAGTTCCCCGGAAATGCTGAGTAAATACTCGAGCCATATCGTCCTAGCTGTCAACAGTTCTGGAAGGTAATCCATTGATCCAATCTCTGGCTCCATCCAGTAACATTAGGGGAATAAATTTTACTGCTTCCAGGTCTGTCCCATTGTTAATCTGGACGGCTGTATAGTAGTCTGAGAGCCAGGTTCCGGGTTTGTACTACCGGTATATTTTTGGTATGTTGGGCCAACTTTGGCAAAGCCAGAATGCAGGGTTATCCTTCGGATCCTATCTGTAAAGCATTTAGGTCCAAAGTATAGGTCATCTCTTTCTGCCCTATCCATGTGTGCGAAGTATCTGCCGGCTGAATGGACAGAAGGGGATCTACTCCTTTTTTTCCATTGTTACGCGGACGCACTTTTCCGGGATCGTCTCTATTTCTTCTAAGATCACGCCCCTTTGGATGAGGTGGAGTTCTACTCCTGTGTCTTTCCTTTTCCTTGGGGGGTGTCCGAGATCTCTCACGTCTGTGAGGTAAATCCTTTCTTCCAGCTTTTTCAACTGGGTGTCTCGGAGGCGGCATTGCTTTGCCGTCATTCCGGTGTTTTTCTTCCCGATCGTGGGGGTTAAGTCCACCTTTCGGGAGATGGGATCCGTTTCTAGACGCTTCATCCTTGTTATCGGGATTTTTCTTGTCTTTTCTCGGATCCGCTTTCTTCTCTTTTGAGTTGTTTGAATCTCCAGGTTCTTCCGGTCCAGGTGCTCCAACGGCGCAAGTAGCTGTTTTGCATAGGGCGGAGTTGTCGTGCAACCTCCCTGATCGCTCTTGCCCACGCTGTTGTTGTTGCAATGCTTTTCCTAGGAAAGCATACACCCCTTAAAGTTTTTCACCGTTGGAGTACAAGTCATTGTTGAGGATGGCAAACGCTGCTTCCGCGTTTTCTGCTGCGGTTTTGTATATTGGTTCACCTCTGGCATCTTTTTCGTTTACCTGCTTTTGCCAAGATGGGTTGTGAAACCTTTCTTTTGGCGGCAGTACTTCCGGTCTTACGATTCCGGGTAACCTTGTAGGTTTAATGGCAGATCTATTCTTTTTCTCGTACTGCTCGATTTCTTCCTTCATGAGCTTGATGTCATCCTGGGTTTTTTGGAGGTGTTCCCGAGATCTGAGTAGATGTTGTTGTTGCCTTTGGAGAGCTCGTCTCCTGGCTTCTAGCACTTCAGGGGGTTCGTTTAATCCCACTGGTGTTTGTAACAGCTCCTGTTCTTCTTGCTCTGTCATTGGCAGAACAAGGATTTCTTTGGTTTTCTTCTCCGCGGGCTTTATTCCGCTTGCATCTCCTACTTCCGGGCTTTCATCGGCTGGGTCAGCCGATTTCTTCTTCCGGAGTTTGTACTGGAGTTCTTTAGCGGCCTTGTGCTTTTTCTTGGAAGAGGGAGGTTTTTTGGCAGGTTCGTCCTCTGTCAATTCTTTGACGTTGGGGAATATTGGAGAGGTTTCTCCGTCTTCTCTCTCTTCCTCTGGCGGAGGAGTTTTAGGACTTTCCTGACTGCTGGCATCCGTGTTTTCAGCCGGTTTTTGCCATTAGTACTTCGTGGAATCCTTCTTGAAGAGATTTAACCTTTCTTTCGAAGGTGTCCTCGTCTTCGTCTTCGGAGTCAAAGTCATCTGATCCGGTTTCTGACTCTAATCTTGCCTCAATTGCGGCTAAAACAGAGTCAGCTTCCGAGTTCATCCCTATATTAACAGATGTCGGATCTTCCACCTCTGTAGTGGGTTAGCTGTTTTCTGCCTCTTGCACGGGATTGCTATCATCCGTGTTTTCGGCGACCTCGGATTGCACCATACCGATAAAGTGTGACTCACTTTTTTGTCGGTGATCTGAGCAAAACCCGGTATCATAGTCATCTTCGACTGGGTATAGGGCGGGTGGGAAAAATTTGCTTCCACCGCAAAACCCCATGGCCTCTGCAGTTAGTCCGATAAAGATATTTGCAGATCCAATCGGTAACACGCAGACACTTACCAGATGATTTTGCGCCGGTATGTAAGATCCATTGTCGAGGAAGCGTCCGACATCGTCGTCGAACTCTAGGCTTCCGACAGTTATGGAACTGCCGATCCCGCCGAGTATCCCAGATCGGAACTTAACGCCTCACGTCGCATGCCCCACGGTGGGCGCCAACTGTCGAGACATCGTAGTAGAATTCATAGACGGGGGTGCCATGAGACTACGGGTAGAGACGTGGGGGGACGTGGTTGTGTTAAGGACAAAGACACATGATTTACCCAGGTTCGGTACGTCGCAGTAATGCGGCGTTCCTACTCCTGCAAACTCACTAATCAGGACTAAAGCCTGTGTATACAAAGTACAATGTGAGGTTATGTTGGCTATTCGTCGAGGATCAACCTCTCGGCGAGTTAGCTAGTAGCTTCTTGTCTATCTATCATATCTCCCGTCCGGATTTATATAATAGCCGGATTAGAGCATACAGAGTAGGAAACCTAGAAGACTACGACAACTATTAACTTGGAAAGTAAGGAATCTGCCTTCTACACCAAGCCAGATCACGTGGCCCGTGATCCGGGTTCTTCTAGAATCCGGCTTCTGTGCGTCAGCTTACTGGGCCGCCCAATGGACCGTAGCCCACTACCATTTGGGCCACCCGGTAATCCGACACTTTGGACTACCATCTGATATACCCCTATTTAGTATATGTCCGATATATATATATATATATATATATATATATATATATATATATATATATATATATATATATATATATATATATTCCCGGAATGTTATCAAGGGTGATGAATGGAAATTACCAACCCTTTGAAAACCTATATATAGGTTTTCCAAGCATGTTATGAAGGGCAATGAATTTAAATTACCAACCCTTTAAAAAACCTATATATATTTTATATTTTTGCCACGAATATTGTCAAGGGCGACGAATGGAATTTACTAACTTTTTGAAAACATATATATAGTTTTTCCAAGAATGTTATGAAGTGCAATGAATTCAAATTACCAATCTTTAAAAAATCAATATATATTTTCCCAAGAATGTTATCAAGGGCGATGAATTAAAATTACCAATATTTTAGAAACCTAGATATAGTTTCCCCAAGAATGTTATCAAGGGCGATGAATGGAAATTACCAACCTTTCAAAAACGTATATAAAGTTTTACCAAGAATGTTATGAAGTGCAATGAATGGAAATTACCAACATTTTTTAAAACCTATATTTTTTTTGCCAAGAATGTTATCAAGGGCGATGAATGGAAATCACCAACATTTTTTAAAACATACATATTTTTTTTCTTAGAATGTTATCAAGGGCCATGTATGGAAATTACCAACATTTTAATAACCTATATATATTTATTCCCAAGAATGTTATCAAAAGCGATGAATGGAAATTACCAACCTTTTGATAAGCTATATATAGTTTTCCCAACAATGTTATGAAGGGCAAAGAATGGAAATTACCAACCTTTTAAAATCATATAATTTTTCCCAAAAATGTTATCAAGTGTGATGAATGGAAATTACCAACATTTTTAGAAACCTATATATATTTAAAGAATGTTATCAAGGGAGATGAATGGAAATTACCAACCTTTTTTAAAACCTACATATATTTTTTCCAAGAATGTTATCAAGGGTGATTAATGGAAATTACCAACATTTTTTAAAACCTATATATATCTATTTCCAAGGATGTTATTAAGGGCAACAAATGAAAATTACCAACCTTTTAAAAACATATTTTTTTTCCAAGAATGTTATCAAGGATGGTTAATGGAAATTACCAACCTTTTAGAAACCTATATTTTTTTCGCAAGAATTTTATCAAGGGAAAAAAATAGAAATTACCAACCTTTTGAAAACCTATATATAGTTTTCCCAAGAATTTTATCAAGCGTGATGAATGGAAATGACCAACCTTGATTAGAAACCTATAAGAGGGGCTTCATAGAGTCCAGGCACCATAATCAAGAGCCGTTTGATTGTCTTAGAAATCACACAAAAGAACACGGGTATTTCAGCAGAGAATTGGGTTTAACCCGTTAGTGTATTTCATTTTAAGCAAGTCTAGACCATGCTTTCTTTCTTTCCTAATTGTTTTTTATGGAGCACCTTACATGCAAGACAGCGTATGAAAGTTTGAAATGCTACCTTAAAAGGGCAAAGTCTTTCCTTATTTTTCTTGCCTCTTCTTATTTTTTCCATAATATTGTTTCACCTCTCCATGCATCACTGGTAGAAAAAAGGCCTTCCATACGCCCCCATCAGTCCCCAAACGTCGCGCACCGTGACTAATGAGTCTTTAGTCCCGGGTAAGGAGGAGACCCGCGACAGAAGGTCATGCGTCGCGGGTTGGGAAGCGCGTTGAGGCGCGTGGAGGGCATTAATTCCGGTTGGCGTGGCCGCCCGGGACTAATGGTCCTTTAGTCTCGGTTGGCGAGGTTACCCGGGACTAAAGATCAAACTGCTCGCCTCCCGCGCGGCGGTTTTTATTTCGCGAGCGAGGCAGAAGGGCGCCATTGCTACAGTGCGTGTCCGAGTCTCTGTTTCTTCCTCTCTTCTCTTCTCTTCCCTCTCTTCGATCTTCCTCCACCAAGCACACCGCCATGGCTGAAGTTTGGGAGAGATACACGGGTCCCACACCATGCGGCAAGCGTCTCGACGTGTGCTACACCAACATTTGCGAGAGTATCCCCGGTGCTCTTGAGCATTTGACCAATCTCTATTTCTCGTCTCCTGATGAACACCGGTTCTTCGGGCTTGATCTGGAGTATACGGCGGATCAACGGGATGTTGCCGTCATCCAGATTGCGTTCAAGGAGGCCGTTTTGGTCTTCCAATGGTCAAGGTAACGCACATGTACAATCTTGCATCTTCGATTTGTTTGTTGCATTTGAAGAATACATGTGTTGCAACATATCTAACACGTATCAAATTTTTGTTGTTGCAGTAGTTCAAAGAATTCTCCGGCACTTGTTGATTTTCTTGTCAACAAGGGGTATGACTTTTGCAGCGTCGACATCACGCAAGACCGTCCGAAGTTGATGCGCTTGGGTATTGTGATACCTGAAGATCACTATATTGATCTTCAGGATCTTATCCAGTTGAACGGGCCAAAGACCGGGATGGCTCGCATGGCAACTGCCTTAATCCACGAGGGCTACGAAACCATGAAGTCTGGTTTCCCCTCGAGGAATCACTTGTATTGGGAGAAGACCCCACTGGACTTGACGAACGTCAAGTATGCAGCCATAGATGCATACGTCTCCTACGAGTTGTTCCGCATCTACTCGACGGAGCCATAGATGTATGCGTTCGATATATATGCATGTAATGGGTATCTTAGTATGTAATGGATATCTTAGTATTGTGAGACTTATGTTTGTGTTATGTGTGATCGTAAGACTCTATGTTATGAATGTGATATGATTGTGTTCTATTCATGATTGTGATGTCTCTACTCGTATTTTACTTGTGATTTAATTATCACTTGTCTTTTGTTGTTCATAAAACTATTTTTGTTTCCTAGTTTTAAATGACTTGGAAAAATTTGCAAAGTGTTGCAAAGTGTAATGGATATTATTTCTATATTAATTCCTAGCTATACTATTTCTATATATTATGTCAAACACACGTTTCAAAACAAGCAAAAACAAAAACACATCAAAAAAACAAACAAAAACACATCAAGAAAACAAAACAGAAAAACTACAGTTTCTATATATCTATTCACCAAAAATTAATCTAAGCCAGGAAAACATATATCTAGTCAAATACCAAACTCATCCAGTATTAAAATGAATTAGTATTATTTTTCTTAAATTTTTGATATATTATTTGTATTTATAAGATTTTAAAATGAATTAGTATTATTGTTCTTAATTTTTTGATATATTATTTGTATTTTTAAGATTTAAAAATGAATTAGTTTTATTGTTCTTAATTTTTTGATATATTATTTGTATTTTTAAGATTTTAAAATGAATTAGTATTATTATTGTTCTTAATTTTTTGATATATTATTTATATTTTTAAGATTTTAAAATGAATTAGTATTATTATTTTTCTTAATTTTTTGATATATTATTTGTATTTTTAAGATTTTAAAATAAATTAGTATTATTGTTCTTAATTTTTTGATATATTATTTGTATTTTTTAAGATTTAAAAATGAATTAGTTTTATTTTCTGAATATTTTGATATATTAATAGTATTTTTAGAAATAATACAAATTAAAAAGTTAATGTTTATTTATTTATTCAAAATTATTAATTACATCATTACTTTTGTTTATTAAAAGATTTATTTGAAATTCAAACAATAAAGAAATGTGGCATCGACCAACATGTTAATAAGATTGATATGATACTACTATCACATACATGCGTGCAAAACACTTGGATGCGGGACGGTATGGACCTCGGAAGTTAAGCGTGCTAGTGCTAGATTAGTGGGAGGATGGGTGACCGAGCGAGAAGTTTGACCATGAGTAAGTAATTTGACTAGAGATAATTATAGTTAGACGCTAAGCAAATAATATAAATTCTGGAAAAAAAAAAGGGAGTGAAAAAAGGGAGTGAAAAAAAGGGAGAGAAAAATTGGTGTGAAAAATAATTAGAAATCCAAATGAATTAAGGAAATAACGAAATAAAGTCTAGTCCCGGTTCAGGTGGCCAACCGGGACTAAAGGTCCTCCGCCCCCCGGCTCCGCCACCCGCCCACATGGCCGGGCCTTTAGTCCCGGTTCGTAATCGGCGCGACTATAGGGGGGTCTTTAGTCGCGCATAGCTAGTCCCGGTTGCTCGGTCGGGACTACTGGTCCTGGCGAACCGGGACTATAGGCCTATTTTCTACCAGTGCATAATGTGCAAATCAAGAACGAGTAGATGCCGCGGCCGGCTGGCCGGCCGGCGGAGCTTCTATCACCAGATCAAGGAAAATGCGTAACACTATATCGGTTGATCAGCAGGCACCTTTCTTGGTTGAACGAGGTATGCAGGAATCAAGAGATCTTTTCAACATACTAGATGACCCGTTGCGCCACTGGCGCAAATGACGGATTTCTGCCGGAATTTTGTTATATAAGCGAATCATGATAAGTTATTCTAAAGATCCATGCCTTATAAAATTGAAAGGTTGTGTTTTTCTTAGAAGGAAAGGGCCCAGCCCCGGTTTTATTTAAGAAACCACAGCTTGGAAGGCTATATTATTGTAGGCATAATTCTTACGTGCTTTTTATGTCTTTTATTGCGTGTGATTGATATTTTGTAACATTAGAGTTATTAATTTTAAGTAATGTAGAGATAATTGAATGAGTCTTGAGGCGCTGAATTGTTTCATGTTATGTGTTTGGTTGGCACGTCCTCCTCCTCCTGGTTTCCTGACCTGCCATCACTGCAGCAAGCGTTGTTGATGAGATACCTCGGCATACTGCAACACTCGTGGGCGGAGTGGGTGGCAGAGATCACCGACCAAGCGTCGTAGATGAAGTACTTGGGCGTACGGCAGCACTCGTGGGGGACGTGGGTGGCGGAGATCACCGACCACCTCACGAAAGAATTTGGTTGAATCCTATCACTTGGTCGCATAGACCAACGATGACATACAATATCCCGTCAGAACTTCCCCCTCAGCTTCCCCAACCTGCTGGATTTAGCCCCATCAACCCCCAGGGGCCTCCGCGCGTGAGCTGAGGGATGATCCGTAGGTCCACGAACAACTTGTAGGATTTCACCGATCTTCTTGTGTAATTGTTGAAGGAGACGGTACATTGGCTTTGGCATGTATATTTTGAAGAGGTGAGGGGGTGTGGTTCTGGGCTCTCCATCCATGTGGGTGTTTGAGGTCACAAAAGCAACCATCTTATTAGATCACACTGCACAAGAAAAACAAAACGTATCGGCGTACATATATATATGTTAAGTCTTGACATTTTATCTTGGTTAGAAGAATGGAAAGAAATGACATAAACAACTCGGTCTAATACATCTATCAGTTCGATAAAATATATGTATACTTAACTTGAAAACATATGAAATATAATCCAACACGTATAACATATGTATTCCGAATTAACATATCCACCGGAAAAGTGTCATTTCAACAACCCAAACACTGTACAACATGTAGCAAGGAAACCTAAGGCTGGAGTAGACAACAATGGCACCAATGAAGCTCACAATTCTCTATAGAAGTAGAACAAAAGAACCAAAACATAATCGACTTGGAGCCATCAGACGAAGCTGGGCTTATCCACATTATAGTCACCAAGATCCGACTCGCAATGTTGACTATCGACTGACTCTCCTCTCCATGCTATCACCTGTTGCTGATAGTGTTGAGAGCCGGAATACACATCAGTGAGATAAATGATTGACAAGGAGTCATCTGCATTCTTCTCATCTCATCTGCAAAGAGGACAAACCATGGCAAGCTAGTGTAAACGACCAAATCTCATTTATCCCAGGAAACAAAGGGAATAAAATAATGATTTGACAAATAAATGTCTGAACAGTTAGGATATGCGCTTGCTATTGTAGGATTGATACTCCCTCCGACCCATTTTAAGTGTCGCTCAAAACAACTATCACAGCACAAATTAGCAATACAACTTCTGACACTTAATCTGGATCGGAGGGAGTAGAACTATTAATTTCAGGAACATTTAGTCCTAAAAAACTGCATAGAGTAGCACTCCAACTATTAAAACAATTTAAGATCAAACTTTGTTGGTAAAACAATAGGAATATCCTTGTTTTGTACCCAATATTCCTCCAGCAACTACAAAGTGAAGCAAAATTTTGCTACACAGAAAAACAAATCAATTGCAACCACATAAAGCACATATCTAGGTCGGTAGAAAAGGGGGATAGGAAGCTCCAGCTTCCTCATGGACCAGCAATAATGTCTGCTAAACAGTCCTACACTACTCTTGTTAGAGAACAAATCAATTCGTTTTCGAGCATGAATTGTATAAGTTCTATAAAATCTTACCATGAATCGTGCATGCAAAAAAATCCACGTAAGGAATTCACAGTGTCCAATGTTTAGTAGTCGATGGAGTGAGACCTTACGTGGATGACAATAGCATACAACGGCAATGTGATGTAGCTGCAGAGAACCTGGACGATGATACTGCAAGTTCAATGCATATACATAATCTCAAAGGAATTCTGGAACAGGATGAAATGGATCAGATGGAGGACAACCCTCAGATTGCTAAACCAGAAGTGCTCCTTGCATGTCATATTCTAGGGGTTTGCAGATGCTTCATCTAAACACTCAGCTGCTTCTAGAGCCAACCGAGTGCTGATGTACTCCAGCTCTGTGCCCACAATAAGCAGAAACTGCAATTTTGTTTACCCCAAGCGGTAAGAACCTCTTACTTCGTCATAAATACAAATGTATTTACTGGAGTGATAGTTGGTCAGGTACTTACAACTAAGGGCGAGAAAGATAGACAGAATTATGTGTGACACCCTGCATTGACAGTAAACCAATAGTCATTAGTTACCAAAAAAAGCTAGTTCATACAGCTCCAACCTAGATAACATTCTATTATGATTTCTCTGACTAATGAATTGTTCTAATCGAGTAGGATGGCTTGCAGTGCTCGATTACGTCTGGTCTATATGTTGAAGGGGGATTAATGTGATGTGAAGTATGGTCCAAACAAATAAATGAGGCCACTTGTTCTCGTAGGTTTATGAAAGTTACCATTCATATTCAGGTCCAGGTTGAGCTTCGAGTCTTCCCTCCGAAGTTTGCATCTCGGGGATGGCATCTCTATTTCTCTTGGAGTAGCAGCTCTTACGCGGAGGCATGATGCTTCCTCTCCGGCGTGATATCACCAGTCACGGATTAGCCTATTGTGTCGGCGCCTTGCTAGTGCATGGCTGAGATGTGGAGACGGCAGGACACTCCTCGAGGACAAAGCGGCCCTGACGGCCGCGTCCTATGCACTACAGATTTTAGCTGCACAAACGAAAACGAATTCGATCAATAACCTGGTATAATATCTCACCCTGCAGTATATCCAAACAAAATTTAATAGACTGGTAGACTTACAGCAAGTCCCTGCCATAATGCTACCATGTCATTTGAGGTTGTGCACTTTATAAACTTTGTTGCATCCTAAATTTCGAAGAAATCAATTCACGAGCACATACAAAATATAAATATGATTCTTCTTGACTATGATTCTTGTGACGAATCCAGAATTCATCCATAAAACTTTTGGATGCATCGTTAATGAATCTAACATGGAAAACTAACCAGGACCAAATATGTAGCACATACTTCATTAGAGCAATGATATCAACCGAATCAGTCTATTCCTAAATCAAATAAATAATGCTATGATCATACAAAGCATGGATAAAAATATTTGCAGCTGATACCCCACAAAAAATCCTCTCTAATTCAGGTTAGCAGAAAATTTTGTACTTATAGATCAAGTATACTACCACAAGAAAATAAATGGTTGAGCTGTGGGGCCGTTGATATGTAGACTGAAAAGTATCGGGAGTGTTTTATGTACCTTAAGATGACCCGCTTCCTGCTAGCTCGAGGGCACACAACTGATGTCCTCTGCCCATTGCCGCGAGTTGACCTGCACCAACGTTCAAAATAAAATTACTTAACCCTGTTCAACTCCAAAAAAATTAAGAAAAACTGTTAGGCAGTTGGGAAACCAGCAGCGCCAACGCCATGCCAACACAATACTCGCAATAATTAGTTACGAAATAACTAAACATCAAATGAACTTTCTCACAAGAAAAAAAGAATGTGCAAGTTTTAATTATAAACCAACAAACCAAACCATACAATCAGAGCTAAGCAGATAGAAGCATGACTAAAGCCGATTTATTAAAGTTGAAAGCTAATGAATGTATTCCTTCTGCAGCTTAAGAAATTAGTAGCGCCATTTATAGATGACAAGATGGCAATGACCAGTCAGCGAACAAATATATTAGGCCATCAGATAAATTCAAATCTCTGATACATAAATGTACTATAAGCGGCACAGCGAACGCATCGAGCTCAACTTTTTAATTAACCGCAGTGTTGTAGCACTTCTATCTGGTAATAACCCAGAAAAGGTAACTAAAAATCTGATGTGAAGGTCTACATAACTGAAGTGCTATGAACTGTAACAGAGAAAAAGAGAGGGGGGGAGGGGTCCAGATAGATATCACCATATCCCAACCCACTTCTTTGATATTCTTCATATCTGAAGCATTATTCTCAAGTTTCAATAGGCAACCTGAACAGAAATCAAACACCATATCCAACTAAGAACTAAATCATATTAGAAAAAACTGGAAACAAGGAAAATGTATCACTATTCTATAATATTTATCATTCTATCGCAATTAATAACAAAGATCACAAAACCATACATTCCCACCTCAGCCTCACCTCTGCAGCCACCAACCATACCCATCAGAACCCCACTAAGAAATTCAACATTTGTCTCTATGCTGCAAAACAGAGAAAAATACTATGACTTTCCAATTGGTTGCCAATGTAACACAAGTAAACTAATTTTATAGCATACTGAAAGTAAAATAGGAAAATCTCAATCAGAAACACATATAAATATATGGCCTTCTTCTGTAACTACCAGTTCTGAAACCAGAAATTACGTGCTCAGCTCGAGTATGCCGATCTGCAGCAACTTCAACAACAATCGAGCAAGATATATCTGTTGAGCCACCACCATACACAATTAAACTGTTGATGATCATATTCCTTGCAACACAAAGGGCATCAAGAATACTTTGCCCGGTCTCAGCAATCATCATTTTGTTGCATGTGCATTACCAAAAACCCGGTCAGAAGATAGTCATATCTTTTTACTGCGATAACAACTGAGATGTATACTAATTACGATTTGAAAGGCAGCCACTAACTTGTATTTATATGATAGTTAACATCATATTCCGAGGAATTCAAATCCTACAATCCTATAAGTAACACCACACAACGAAATACTACATGTGATTTTACTGTTATGATATGATTGTACACGGATAATGGAAGTTTCTAAATCATGGGAGGAAATGACTCTTCCTACCACACTCATATTTACAAAGTATGATCCACAATGATGCCATGTATCACTGCATGCAAAGAGCCAAAGCTTATTGGTTTGATCTTTATTAAAACTAACAAGAAAACCCAGAATATTGAGGTAAGACAATAATATACGTACCAGACATGGTCGAACACCATCAGGCCTATCATAATCAACTTAGATAGGAGACAATGACCATTAAGCTCATTGGAGGTAAGAAACAATTTCTTCGTTACCTGAAAAATAAGAATTGGATATAATTATGCCATCACACTTTTCAATCAAAAAGATTACGAGTCATAATTGACTTCAGAAATGAAAATATTAGGGAAAGCAAGAGATTTCGCTATTATGAGTTCAAGGTCCTGGACCGTTGATTTTCAGCATACACGACAATGAGGAGGAAGCCAGCAAAGGTTACTTACCATCTTTATCCTCGTCCCTCCAATGTCGTCTCCCCAGCACAGGAGGCAGTGCTATAGATTCATCGTCAGAGACAAATGGCTCCTTCATCTCCCTTGACAGAAGCACATGACGGGCTTCATCTCCTAGGTGGCACTCGCTGCCGTGCTCCAGAGCTTCCAGGTCATTAGGGTTGAAGACACCCGCGCCTTCGTCATCCAGGCCACACACGAAGTATAGGATGAAAATCGTGGGTAGCAGGGGAACCCTATTCCTGAACAAAAGCAAAACAGAAGATTAGCTCACAGGCATGGGAAAGTCACCATGTAATTTTATTTAGGTCTTCTTATAAGTTTGGGAATAACATGAGCATAAGATGGAAGCTGAAATGCTACCAGAAAAAAGAATGCTAACAACATACTCCCTCCGTTCCAATGAATAAGGCGCGCACGCATTTCGAGATTTGTCTTTGACCAAGAATTAATCCATATATATAATAGTATTTGGTATAAAATCAATATCATTAGAAAGTGTTTTTCACTACGAATCTAACAATGTCAAAGTTGCACTATATAGTCAAGATATTGTTACTCAAATCTTTCGGTCAAAGTTTGTCTTAAAATGCGTGTGCGCCTTATTCATCGGAACGGAGGTAGTAATAGAGATGATACAGAAATATCCATACAAAAAGACCTAATTTAGATACTTTAAATTTGCAAACAAGTTCTCACAAATACCAATTCAACCATACAAAAAGAATGCCACGGAGAAAAATCTAGCATCGCAATTATATGATCATAAACCGGTCAGGGAAAAAGAAAGTAGGTGCGGTGACTTAGGACTTCAAGATGTTTCACTTTTACCACACATCAAGGATTATCAGACATTGACATATATCCTCCCCACAAAAGAAGCTCCAAAATGCTAACCTAAATCAAATACTACTATCTTGGCCTAAATAACTATAATTAAAGGAATATTTACCGTTATATGGGTATAAACCTCACAAGGACCTAAGGTATTGAGGAAATAAAGAATTCATACCAGAAAAATTACTACTGTCTCAAGCATAAATGCAGTACACTGCTAAGATGGTGAAATATTAAAATAGCATTTTTTTGGGAAACGAGTCCAATGCTTGAACATTTTGAACCTTTGCCTAAGCCATTACCGTTGTCTTCATTATGCTGGTGGAATGATTGAGAAAATATGGAAAGCTCGTCGTCATTTTTTGAGACTGATCAGAAAGGAAGACCAAATAGACATATAAGAACGGATGTAAAGTGAAGAAACTTCGGGGAACAATCAAGTGCACAATGAGGATGATCGATGTAGTCTTGCAGATGCGAAATAGGCCTATGCCATACAAATACCTCAGGTATAGATTATAAAGGATTTACATATTTCGTTTCGTGTATGCATCACCACTTAAATGACACGATTTTCACTTTTCAACCATTTTTTAATATCTAGGCTGAAGCATTGCACGGTAAGGTAACATAAGCAGCCAACACCAGCTCAACCAAATAAGTAGAATTCTTAAACATGAATTAACCTTACCACATGATTAAGCATACTACTAATTGGCGCATTAGCAACCTCATTCTCTGTATCCATAGAATGAGAGAGAGATGACAATTTCCTTCCACCACTAAGAACTTGATTTTTCTTCAAAAGGTCTTCATCTGTAAAGTCATAATTAGAGAAATGATTAGTATATTATCCCAGACCAACCCCTGGGAGTAAACTGAAGTAAGAATCATGAAAAAATACATTTGCCAAAAGTGAGACTGTGTGTAACAGATTAGTTTGGACATACATAGTAGATATACGTAGTATTCAGAATAATGAGAAAAAGATACTTGTGGAGTAGGGAGAGAGGAAGGAAAGCAGGACGGAGCCTCCCATGTCTGCAGCTCCTCCTCTAGGCCAGCGCTGGCCCAAGACCCTCCTTCACCTCGCGTTGCTCCTTGAGCTCCCTCCCCCCTCCTCCACCTCCAGAACCACCCCCATCTTCCACTTCTGCACCTCAAGAATCTAGACGAGGCTTCCCCGACAAACCTCCATTACACCCCCGCCATGATTGAGTTTTGGAAAATACGAGATTGACGGGGACGAACCTGATCCCAGAGTCATCGCATCTCACGCAGTAAGGGGACGGGGAGTGAGCCGCCCCTACAGTCAAGTGCCGTCCTCGTGGTCCACCTGCCTCCATCCCCGCATACCGTACATGGCTCCAAGCCCCTTCGCCATGCTACTCTACCCGCCTCCTGTGCACCGCCTCGCCTGGAGCAGGGAGAGAAGTCCTCCCGTGGAGGCGGAAGATTGGGGAGAAGGGGTTGAGGTGGGGACTGGGAAACGAGAGGAGGAATCGGGGGAGTAGGGCGGACGTGCAGGTAAGGCAGAGGCGGTGGGCGGCAGCGGCGGCCTGTGGGAAGGGGAAGATGGAAGGGGTCGGGGAAGCGGTTTTCACCGCTCTCGTCCGAGACCACCGCCAATGCCGTCCGGCCGCGCCGTCATCCATGGATTCGCCCAGCGCCGCTGCTTCCTGTCGGCGCGCCGTCGGGCCATCCTCAGGTGCGGAGGCAGGTGAGGATGGGACAGGGGAGGCGGAGGTGGATGAGGCGGCGGGAGGAGTAGGGGCACAGAGGGGAAGACGGGAGGGGATCGGCGGCTTGACGCGGGCGGCGACTCAATCCGGATCGGGGGAGGAGCGACGAGCAGAGACTGGCCTAGGGTTCCACTTTTCGCAAGCAGGGCTCGGGATCTAGTTTTGCATCCACGCATAGAGAGCAGGAAGACTCCCGCGCGCGGCCAATCCAGCGCGGACACATGGCGTCTCCAGGAGGAGCGCGCGACGGAGGACGCACCGTGGCCGATCGGCAGAGAAGGACTAGGCCTCCAACCTTTATAGAAGTAATTTTTTTGTTAAAACAGGATCGATCTTGCATTTTGTGTTTGCATATTAACATATCTCAGCCAGATGCGCACACGTAGCACTTATTCGACTCGATCCTGAAAGGTATATCTTCTACACATTTGATTTATATTGATTTCTTAATCCATGGATTGCTAGCGCCACTTCTTTCCATTCTCATGGCCGGCGTCGACATCATCCGGGCAACTAGTGTGGCTGCTCTATACCTGCGCAAGGTCGTGGTCTCGCTCTTGTCCCGGGCGCAATGAGCAGTAATGGTCATCCTTGTCAGCGGCCCATGGCCTAATCATCAGCCTGTGGGTAACCATCCTCGTTGATGTCTCTATGTTTACATGGCCGCCGTGAACTGAATGGCGTGAACTTGTTCCAATATCAATATCAATGTCAGATCGGGTGAAATGTGTCATATTCTCGTATGGTGCTTTGATATGATGCGACTACATCTCTCTACGAAGGATGGTGAGTTTCATTATAGATGATACATGCTTATTTTATCCCCTTGTTTGTGCTCACGGCTGGCAATAATTTACTGATTGTTGGTGCTTCCATTTTTTCTTTTGCATCAATTCTTGGTTCGTCGATCTAATTTTGTGTTCATGGTTCTTATTGGTCTCAAATTCATTTTTCTGCGATTATTTTGTTTTGTGTTCATGGTTCTTATTGGTCTCAAATTCATTTTTCTGTGATTATTTTGTGCTAGATCTATAAGGAGGTTCATCTGTAAGACAAGGAGTTGCGGCAACAGTGGACTACAAAGACCTCGTGACCTCGTGTGAAATCACTGCAAGTACGCTCTACGCTGAAGGCCTTTGCATGGAGCACGTGCAGTTTTGATTCCAACAAAAAGACCTTCTCTCATATCTAGCTTGGAATGTAATACATCTATGTATCGTCATAAAAAATAAATAAGATTGTGTGACTCAAATAATATGTGATCGCTTGCTCTTTTGATGTCATTATATGAAACTTATGGGTATATATACCCTCATACTAGCATGATACTTGATTTTCTGGAATTTCATGTCATGTGCAAGTACACATGCATATGAAATGAAATCTTACCTCATTTTTTTTAAATCCTACCCACGATTTCTCACGAACTTTGAATTTTAACTACCACCGACACTTTCTAGCTTTCTCACAAATTTTGACTAAGGCAAGGGTATCATATGCCAACTTATGTGTTCTAATAACGCAAGCCGTTGTGTTCTTATCTTAAATTCAGGAAAAAAATCATAATGGGTTTTCTCTCCAATTTTGTTTATTCTAGGTATGAGGTACCTCATACAATTATCTAGAGAGATACTCAAGGTATCTAATTCACAATGTATCCTAATACTCAAGGTATCAAATACTCACGGACGTGGCGGACAGTGATGGTAGATCCCTTTGTAGTGCAAAGCTCATGTGATCTAGTACCCTTGTGTACCGCAGATCCGCAAGCCTTCAGTGCTTTGAGAGAAGTTCCGACGAAATATTCGCCCAACCATGGTGGTCCTGTGTAGCTCGGGCTACGTGGCGACCAATTTTGCGGCATCACAACTGAACCATGGTGGTGCGAAGCCGGCTATTCCGGTATATTATACACGTTTCGTGTGATAATATCCCGTGATATTTTCATGTGTATATGCCTTATGTATTTATGGGTATATACCTAAGATATTTTTATGGTAGTTTAATAATCTAGAAAATATATTTTAGCATAGTAATCACATTTTGACGTATACATACTTAAAATATGTCAGGGTACACACAAAATATATTTCTCGGGCATATACTTAAGATATTTTTATAGGTATTTTAACATACCCTAAAGTGTATTCACACCAAGTACCATATACTCACATACTCACATACCCATCATTTTCAAGGGGTATCATAAACTCGCATACCCATCATCTTCAAGGGGTATCATAAACACACATACCCATCATTTTCCGTTTGATATAATATACCTACATACCCACATATTTTATGACATACCCGATATTAACTTTGAGAGTGTCTGGGTATGGCATAACCAATACTCATTTTGAGATTGCCTTGGGTATGCCATCCCCAACACTTAGTTTGAGAGTGTCTTGGATATGACATACCCAATACTTACTTAGATGTTTATATGGAGTATCCATTGCAGGTATGAGTATTCAAAGCTTTGGTATATGTCTATTCAAAACCGGCAACTAGCAAAAACGACTACCGACGGAGATTCCATCTACTTTTGCGATGAAACTGGAGCAAACATCCTAACCCTAGGGTTCCCTTGGCCCGGACCGCCGCTGCCTGGCTCTCCTCCACTACCAGTCGATCACCTCCCCGCTCCTCTCCCTCGCGCCTCATCGCTCCCCCGCCAATGCTCACGTTGGTGTGGGGCGCGGTGACGGTGTCCCCACGTTTCCGATTGGTGTTGGGTATTGGAGAACGTGGCGGCGACTACCTTG
This sequence comes from Alopecurus myosuroides, assembly GCA_028641055.1. Taxonomy (NCBI): domain Eukaryota; kingdom Viridiplantae; phylum Streptophyta; class Magnoliopsida; order Poales; family Poaceae; genus Alopecurus; species Alopecurus myosuroides. The sequence continues at coordinate 219,556,121 of CM054063.1, read as the reverse complement.
GCCGACTTGGACCGCGCTAATGGAGGTTGATGTGAGCGGGGTCCGGGGTGGCGCCCCTGGCCTTGCGGCGGGTGTTTCTTCTACCCTAGGCACCTCCATGTGGAAACTGATTGGTGGACGGAGGTGGTGGTCCGTGGGTCTGGGATCCCGCCCCGACGCTGGCTGGTTTTTGCTGAGTCGATGGCGCCTAGAGGGACGGTGTGGGCCGTAGTGGCCCTCTGTCAGTGGTACTGCGGAGGCACATGCGCCTCCATGGCACGCTCTACAGGTCTGCAGTCAGCTTCGTGTTCGGTGTGGTGGGGCTGCTAGTGAAAACTGAGCCGACTACAGTCATGGCGGATGATTTGTGCTCCATATCAACTAGATCGACCGTCCCGGGAGGAAGGTTTTAAAGGTATGCTTCATGAGTGGTAGCAATTATCGAGAAATAAGAGAGAATCATAAGATAATTATGTGAGATAAGAGATAGTTTATCTGTATGGCATACCCATGAATGGTTTGAGAGTGTATGGGTAATGACAGACCCAAGACTACCTTGAGAGTGTGTGGGTACATACCCACCGTGTCTTGTAACTGTCTAGCTAGGGATGACATACCACGACTTAGTTTTAAAGGATCCAGATATGTCATAACCAATATTCGGTTTAAAAGTATCATCTTGGGTATGACATACCCAAGACTCGGTTTGGGAGTATCTAGGTATGACATACTCATATCACAAATATATTTTCCCGGGTATACACCTAAGATATTTTCCGGGTATATTTGTAGGGGTCTATACTTAAGATATTTTCTGGGTATATTTCTAGGGGTCTATATACCTAAGAGGCTAAGATATTTCGCAGGTATGTACCTAAGGTATTTCTGCGTATATACCTAAGATTTTTTCACGAATAATAATATACATTTTGGTTTTGTATATCTTTACCTAATAATAAAGAGAGGAAGGCTTCTTCCGGTCCAACCTGGTATTTTACCGTTTTGTCCTCCCACCAAATACCATATTACATAGTACGCCACCGTCCAAGTCAGAAAAAACGATTCGGTTTAGAGAAATTCACCGCATCCTCTACCTTGTCCTCCACGCCTATGCTTCCCCAAATTTTTTCGGAGTTGCTCTCGATCTGGACTCTCCTTTGGTGGAATCGATCTGGAATCTCCTCTGTATGGAACCCTCGCATAAATATGCCTCCCAAGAACCTTTGTCCAGGGCCGAGCACACGAACATGCCTGATTGTGGGGCTCCTTCCATGACTCAATCGCCGAGGTCATGCGCGACGAAGCCAACGCGCCTGACACATGGCCGAGCAGAAGAGCCTTGCCGATGCGCTCATCTCACGACCACACGGGATAGGAAGCCACGTAATGAGTAACGTCGGCGGAAGCAATTGAATGCGATGCCGGAACAGGAGCAGCATCTAGCGGGGAGGCCCAGGAGGATGCTCGCGTCTGTACAAGGAAGAGGTGCGAGTCGAGCGACAGCTCCGGTGCGGCCCACGCGGCCGCAGCAGGAGGGCCCTCCCGTGGTAGTCGCCATCCCGTTCTCCTCTGTTTTTGTGAGAAGCGTTCCCCGCGCTGGCCACGCATGGCATCGAGAGCCGCACCGCAACCGAGTGGCGCCAGTCGACGCGCACCCGACGGCGGCGGCACAAGCCCGGGGCATAGGTGCAGGAGCCCTCTACGTTGGTCCTCGTGATGTGTTCGTACCTGGCCCGGCTTCAACGGCCGGCACACATCAGTGTGCTCTTGGCCTCGCTGCTCTCCTCGACTGCGCACTATTCAACGCTCTCATCGCTACCGTCCAGGTCGATGCCTTCTCTACCGCCACTGCCTTGGCCTGCAGTGACGCGACCCTTCATCGGGAGTCCATGCATGGCGCCGCTCCGCGGAGTCAAGCCCGCGCTCCAACAGCTTGGCGGAGAAAAGGTTCCGCTCACCGTCTTCGACCGCAGGCCGCGTACATGTTTATCTGCTCCGTGTGCGTGTACCCCACGCCCGCGCGGTCCAACGAGGCGCTCAAGGAGAGACTAGGCAGGGCCGTCGCGTTGTACCCGCACCTTGCGGGACGCCTCGCCGTGGACGGCAAAGGCCGGCGTTTCCTCCACATCAACAATGAGGGCGTGCTTGTGATCGAGGCCACCGACCTGGCGGACGTGTTTCCCGCCGCCGGCGCAAACATCCATCTTCTCTCCCCGACGACGCCGAAGGTAAGCGTGAATTAGCTGTTGCGAACTAATCTTATTCTGGACTAGCAGTGCTGAATGTTGGTTCTGGACAGGAGAGTGTTGGCGCGGCCCTGCTGCAGATCAAGCTGAATCGGTACAAGCGCGGTGGCCTTGTCCTGGGCACAGCCTGCCACCACCAGATCGCGGACGGATACTGGATGAGCACCTTCGACGCCATGTGGGCGAGCGCGGTGCGCCATGGCAAGGACTTTGTCGCGCCTTCGCCTTTCCTCGATCGTGCGGCCACGGCCGTGCCTCGCAGTACGCCGGCGCCGGACACCCGTGATCCACGCACTCTGTTCTCTGTTTAATTTTTTTGTCCGAGATTGCTGGGCTCCTTCCTCCCGAGCATCCCACTAACACTGACTCGCCAGTGCTGTCTTCGAATGGTGACAAAGTAGGAGACAAGATCAGTCCGCTGCTCTTGCTCCGTTTCATTAGCATCAGCGAGCATATGCTGGTTTTAAATTTCACACTGTATGATTCTAACTGTGCAGGTTGTGCTGGAGTAGCTTATGGTATTGATCTCATGCTCTTATGATTGCCTTGCTATTCCATATATGAGAAGTTTTATCCTGCATTTTCCACGTTCTCTAGAGATGAACAGATATTTTTTTAGATTGGAATTTTGTGTGCAATGACAGGCATGCCTCGGCATCATAGACTACTTCCAGGACTAGATGGATTTCTCTCTTTATTGCAAATAGCACAATTTGATTTGTGTTTCCCAATCTCTTATCACAGCTGGGAACATCTTCCTCCATAAGAGTTCACAAAAGAGTTCAATGTCTTTGTTGCATTACTCATTTTGGCAATTATGTGCTATCTGAGATTACTGTTCATAAACGAGTTCTCAATATCTATGGAAATCGAGATATTTTCGATGGTCTGTATGGTGAAATCCAACAGATATTTTTTGCTCTTACGGTTTACAACACTATCTCTATTATTTGAGCTATCATGTACTTTTTTTTCTTTTAGCTTCCAATATATTTTCAATTCAGAATAGATGCACGAGCATATCTTTAGTAATTAATTAAATGTGCTTCCAAAACAATGCATAGGCTTCTTAGCCGACGTGGAGATCGCTATCGACAGTCAGTTCGACACAAATCTAAGGATTGTGGGTGCTGAGGTGAGATACTTTGAAGACTCAATCTTAATCCTTCATTCCTTTTTATTTTTTTGCTTCTTACACTTGTAGCCCAACAAGTGTGATTTGCTCAAAAGCACGAGCATGAGTCATGTACAGTTTGTGATATTTCAGTATACTTGAAAATTAGACACCACCCACCAGTGTAAAATTATATCATGTATAACAGTGTCGTTAAGGTAGGATTGAGAAAGTCTTGCCTGTTTATAGGTATGTTTGCTGCTTCTGGTAGCTTTCTCTAATATGGACCATGTTTGCTTTGTGCAAGTAGGACTTCATATGATCTAATAATAATCATGTAATTATCTTTCACATTTCTAGATTTTACTAACCGCCACTGTACCTTTTAAAGAAAACAATATATTGTAGCGTAATATATTATCCCAGTATAGATAATTTATTTGATTACTCCAAAGCATTATGGCCGTGGTACTTTGGGCCCATGGTTCTGACCGTGAAGTTCACCACGACAACAACGGTGATCTACTGCATGTGAGGTTGACTCTCCTAAGAAACCATGCCCAACATGATCCAGACTATGCTGAACCTAACTTACCCTCGCATGAGTGGTTTATGGAGTGTTCAAATCTTAGATGAGTTGATACGCTTTCCAACAAGTAATTGTTCCTTTTTGGCACTAATTTGTTGTCACTACGTACACTGTTAATAAAGCATTGCAATAGTTATGTTTCATGCTAACAAATAAGTTTTTTTTCTTCTAACCGTTGTAAAACCAATTCGGCCTTTGTGAGTCTCCATGATGATGATTTTTTCTCCCCCGTTGCAACGCACGGGCATGTTTACTAGTATCTATAAAAATAAGGCACCTACATATTTGAGATCATGTATATATTTGAAGTCATATTTTTCACATAGTCAGATAATTACATATTCAAGTACCAATATAACTAAGAAATTTTTTGTCCCATGACATTAAACTACATGTGTGATACTCTCAAGAAATATCAAATACCCAGAAAATTTATGCATGATACACTTTTTATTTATAAATTTAGCTACTAGAAAAATTATTTAAAAAAGACATGTCAGCTCACGTACACCACATACCTCATTTGCAAGCATTCTATAAGGCAACAATCATTCAGCCATAAATTCCTAGCGTGTACACCTTGCATCCATGGAAATAAAAAATGTCCATGGATTGACAAATCGGTTACCAGTTTCCATATACCCCCATTAATTACCAGCCCATTCAATGTTTCCTAATTAACCAATGCAAACGGGTATAGCCATTAGTTTTAAGTACCCTTGAAGAACCACGTATCTAAATGCAACCAAATGGTGGAGAGGTATGGAGCATGGGCACCTTGGTGCCCATTCTAGCTTCCTATATACCATTTTCTCTCTCTCTCTCTCTCTCTCTATAATCTGAAAGGTATTAATTTTATGAATCAAATGCAATTGGTTTGAGGTTAATTGGAGTCATAAAACAAAAGTTATTAAAAACAGAAATAAAAAGAAAAAGAAAAAGGAAAGATGACTTCATGACGACGTCATCATCATCAAGCCCTCCCCGTAACTCTCTAGACAGTTTCCTTCCGTTTTAATGTCGTTGATTCTGCGCGTTTGAGAGCAGGAATGGAAGATCTGAGACCAACCCCTTAAAGCCCTGCCTCCCCTCTCCATTTCTCCTCTAGAGGCCCCCTCTCTCTCGCCACCAATACAAAGGAATAGCTCCCCGGAGTTCGCTCCTGCCGTCGCGCCATTCTGTCATTTTCCGGCGAAATAAGCGATAGTGCCGCCCCATTTCTGTACCCTTTTCATCCCTTTGATCATGCGCCCCTCCTAAACACCTCTGGTTTTATTTTGTAGCAATAGAATTGTCGCGCCGTCCTCAACCCTAGCTCACCAAAGTTGTGTCCACGGGATCCGCACACTGCCGTCGTTAGGAGCTCTCCGGGAAGATGCCAACAACCCCATTGCCTCCCTCATGCTCTACTGGATCTTCTCATGGTCACCATCAAGCTCCGAGACCACTTGAACGTCGACATCATCAACCCCGGAGCGCAGCGCCGCCGGGCCGCCGTTCTTCGGCGAGATCCGCCACCAGGTACTACTCAAACAAACCTCAGCCATCAGATCTTGTAGCAACGGCCGCGATTAGAAATTTGAAACGAAGAGGTATAAGCGAATAAGAGAACGCCACGCAGCCTGCCAAGTCAGCGCGCGTTAAGTTCCTTATCTGTCGCTCGGAGCAGCGCGTAGCCAGCCCATGCCCACTCCCTGTCTGCCGCACCACGCGGTGAATAACCAAATCTGATCCCAGCTGCTTTCTGTTACTTTTCTGAATAAATTAAAATTGGCATTTTGCAGAAAAGCCCCTAGAAACTATAATCATCATAACTTTTTAACCACTTGGCCAAATTTAGCAATCTTGGACTTTTGAAATCAACACAATATGTAGAATCATTTAGCACTGTCCAAATTTAAATTGGACATTTAAAAATTATCCAAATTTAAATATGCTTGTTTGATGAATTTTGGCATAATTCAAATTCTACAAATCCAAAAATTTCAAATAAAATATTTTTGGAAACCTTAGGATGTGTAATTTCATATCCTATGTCCCAAAATAATTTTTTAACAAGTTACATTAGGATTTAGAATTAAGTGTTATATTTGAGTATTTTTGACATAGAATTAATTATAGAAAAAAATTAGAATATGGTCCCTTAAGAAAAATTGCTCCAATTGGTAACCTTGAACCAGAAATAACCTTTCCCAACACTTTTAGAAACCCTTGGACCATGACCATGTATTTTAGCCAAAAATCCATCATAGTAGTCCACCTTGTTGTCTAAGTCTTAGAATTGTTTTATCCTTTTTACCTTTGTTGTTATGGCTAATCGGAGCCAAGACCAAGTCCCTAAAATGTGTCAATCACATATATGACCAAGTAGTGAACCTTAAATAATAGTACCATAGTTTCTATCTACTCCTCCACTCCCCTATTCTTGCTTCAAGAATCCATCAAGTTAGCAAATGGAAAACAAGACTCTAGCAATAGAAGGCACTTCACCTTCAGCTTGGTGGCAACATGAAGAGATACAAGGAAGATCATTGAAGAAATTTTGAAGGAAGGACTGGGACTCCACAACAACTATGAAGCAACTCAAGGAAGCACAAGTGTATGAAGAAATCAAGAACAAAACATCTTCCTCTCTCTGCTATCATTTCTATTCCTTCTTTTTGACTTAGCCCATCCCATACCTAAACCAAGTTGTGAAGTGAAGACCATGAAGATTTATCAAGTTCAAGAGAATCTTCACAACAAGGAGGAAAACTACAATAGAAGCATGAAGATAACTTCAAGAAGAAAAGCATGTTAAGACTTGGAGCCATCCACACAAGTTGAAGAATAACAAGTTGTTTTGTCCAACCATTGACCCAAATGGAAAATCCAAGACTATAATCTTGTTATCTCTATTGTATTATAGTTAGTTGAACCTAGACCTACCTTAACCCAAAATTGAAAGAATAAACTAGATCACTCAATTTTTTTGATGAAAGCAACTAAGTGTTACACTTTGTTATTGGTTATTTAGTTGAGATAGTTAGCTCACCTTGGTGAACTCTTGGAACTTCCTTGAAAAGTATGACCGATTGAGTTTGAATATTTAAACCCAAGTCCTTACCAAATATAGTCCCTTTTGGAAGACCTTTACCTAATCATAATATTTTCCTTAGCAAACTAGATTATTGTGATTAACATAAAACCCTTTTGACTAAGTGTGTGGATAGTTATTCCTTGTTTTCTTGTTGTTTGTGAAAGTTGTTTCTTGTTATTTGTTTGACTTGTCCAGATTGTACAAAGAGAAACTATCTAGTGGTCAAGAGAGTGTACCTCTACATGAACTTTAACAAGGCAAGTGACACATCATAAACTACCTATTATTTCCTATATGAATTAGAACTTTTGAGTAGTATGCAGGATAGAAAAATCTTTGGTAAAATATTATGCTATGCTATTATCCCAAGTAGTGTGTAGCCATCCTTGTTACCTTGATAGAGTAGCAACCTCAAAATTTGGTAGTTGATTGGTTAGCTATGCTTGTAGATGAAGTTGATGTGATTGGAAGTATAACTATGTTTTGAATGATTACCCTAAGGGGTTTATGAATCATTTTTCGTGGAGTACTACATACTAACAAGTAAGTGTGGCATGGTAGGGGACCATTTACATGGTTGAACCTATGAAAATGTTCACATGAATAACATGGTAGGGGATCACATTAGTGGTTGTACCTATGAAGATGCTTATTACTCCAGCATGGTAGGGGATCACATTAGTGGTTGTACCTATGAAAATGCTTATTACTCCAGCATGGTAGGGGATCACATTAGCGGTTGTACCTATGAAAATGCTCTTATCTCTGGCATGGTAGGGGCGCATTCACAGGGTTGTACCTATGAATATGTCAGCATTTCTAAAGATGACTCTTGGTTCACAAATCTCTATCCAAAGATACCTCTTATGATCAAAAATGTTTTATGAAAAACATAGGAGAAAACTTGCTTTATGCAAACTTAGCCAAAACTCTACTCAGCTAAATAAGCATGTAGTATTGGTTTTTCCATTTATATCCACCATAGTATTACTTGACAATACTTTAAATTGTATTGACTCCCTTGTGGCTGCATATTCCATCCTGCAGATGTTTCTGAAGATGAGTGAAGATTTCGTTAGGATCTCGAGTCTATCGCCAACATGTTTTGCCTGTGGCGCGTGAAGAAGATGAGGCTCAATGTTGTACTATGTTTTCCGCTGTATTTCTTTGTTTTATGCTAGTGTTTTAATACTATGCAATTTTTAATACTATTTTTGTAAAGACTGGATCATGCGATGTAATAGAATTTGATGCATTTGCATGATATTTCATTTGGTAATGTGGTGCGAGCAATTGATCTAGGGACTAGCATACTAACACAAATTTCTTACATTATTTAAATGTGGGAACGCTACAACCAAAAACCAAATGAGATGCAAGAAACAAAATAAAATAGTATGTAATTGGAATAAAGAATCCAAATTACCTTAATTCCAAAAATCCTAAAGCCTATTTCTAAAATAAAACATGTTCCCTCATGAGAATAAAATATTTTCTTAGCAAACATATTTACCAAACATGTTTTCAACTCAACTAATATTATGAAAATGATTATGATAATTAAAAACCAGAGAGTTACTATCTCTAATATTTTATCCTTGTCTCCAAGAAATTATGTCACTATTATTATTAACCTCAAATGGATAAAAGTTGGTTAATTGTTTTCCAAGTATTATGTCAATCAAAAAAACTATAAAGTGTTATATATATTATTAAGTTATTAAAACAAGTAAATTACCTTAGAAAAATAATGTTTTCAATTGGGAAAAACAAGGTCTTCATTAGAGAAAATCTCTCTGTTCTTACTCACCCTCAATTTAAAATTTATTAATAAATTCTCTATTTTGATTCTCTTACTAAGATACCATGAATGAATTGATAATATGTTAAAAACATTTTTAAAAGGCCTATAAAACAATAATTTGAACCATAGAAATATTTTCTAAAATCATTTAAATCATATTTCTATAATTAACCCTCGTTTTCTATTAAGTTACTATTCACGTTTTCAACATATTTTAAAAATTATAAAAGTTGAAAACACTTTGAATTGGTTTTGTAAAATAGTATTTGATCATTATAAAGCTAATGAAATTTTTGTTTGACAAATATTTATAATTTACAATTTTCTAAATTAAAAATCACATTAATCACTGTTAAGGAATTATTTCAAAAAATTTCAAATTTCAAAAAAAATATGTTCAAATATTTAAAAAAAATGATATTTTTGGAAAGTTAATAATATTTCAAGATTTTAGAATTTTTTTTGAGCCCATTTGGGTTTATAAAACAATAGTTACAAATTAAAAGAGAAAACACGAATTAAAAAAAAATGCTGATGTCAGCTCGTCATCAACCCAGGCCCGTGCTCTTCTGCCGTTTCTACCCATGGAAGAGGAATTTGAATTCCTTTATTGTGGACGTTTTAGGCCATTGATTTGTTCCTCGTCTCCTCTCCCTAAAATCCCCGACCCCCTCTCTATTTCCCCTCTCGTGCCTCCCTTAATCCTGCCCATGCTCCGATCATTTCCTCGCCGGAGTGTCTCCCTTTCCGCCGCCATATGTCGCCGATTCCAGCCAGGTAAGGAGGTTTACGAGGCAGAGACCTAGCCCATTTTGTTCCCCGTGGTCATGCGCACCCTTAGATGTTTTTTTTGTTTGGTTTTACACAGCACGTCTACGGCGTCGTCCATCATCGAGCTCGATGGAGCCGACACGTAGGGATCTCCACCATGGAGCCAATTGGGTCACCCCCGCAGGTCTCCGTCCATGCCATTTTCCTCGCCGTGTGGCGCCGAGTCGCATTGTGGCCTCCGCAGTTCCCAAGGACCCCTGTAGCGTCGTGGCCGTCCAGGATCTCTACCGCCGGCCACCGCGTCTCCATTTTCCGATCGTCCAGCCGCCGACGAGATAACCCTAGCTCCCCCACCGTCCGATCTGTATCCTGAGGCTATGATAGAACAACCCATCGAAGCGGTATAGACAAATGGTATCGCCCCACGTGGCTGCCAAGTCAGCCCGCGTGTTAAGTCCTTATCTGTCACTCGGCGCATCACGTAGCCGGCCCTGGCCCACCCCTTATCCGTCACACTACACGACAGATAAGCAATCTGAGCCCAGCCCGCCTCTGGAATTAGTTCCGAATAGAAATAAAACGTAGTTTTTGCAGATTAGCCCCTAGAACTTTGAACCATCATAACTTTTTAACCACTTGGCCAAATTTAATAAACTTGGACTTTTTGAAATCCCCATAATGTGTAGAATCTTTTAGCACTGTTTAAATTCAAATTTAACAAAATTAAATTGGTTCAAATTTAAATATGCTTGTCTGATGAATTTTGGTATAATTCAAATTCTACAAATATAAAAACTGCAAATAAAATATTTTTCGAAACCTTAGGATGAAAACTTCATACCCTCTGTCCCAAAATAATTTTTGATCAAGTTAATTTAGAATTTAGAATTAAGTTGTCTAATAGAGTTTTTTTGATATAGATTTAATTCTATAAATAATTTCAATATAGTTCCTTTTGCAAATTTGTTCCTTTTGGTAACTTTGAACCAGAGACATCTTTACCCAAACACTTGGACACCCTTACCATGACCATGTGTTTTGAAAAAAACCCAACATAGTGATTATTTCATTTTACCATGTCTTAGAATTTGTTTTCATCCTTTATTCTTTGAATGATTGTGGCTATTTTGCAGCCAAGACCAAGTACCTAGTATAGGCTAACCATATAAAATACCAGGTAGTGAACCTTAAGCACTAGTACCTTCTTTTCTACCGACTTCTCCACTTCCCCATTCTTTCTTTAAGAATTCACCAAGTCATCAATATGGAGATCAAGACTCAAGCACAACAAGGAAACTTCATTATGAACTTGGTGGCAACATGAAGATATATGAGGAATATCATTGAAGAAATTGAAGGAAGGACTTAGACTCCACATCAACTAAGCAACTCAATGAAGTACAAGTGTATGGAGAAAATCAAGGAGAAGACATCTTCCTTTCTCTTTCTATCCTTTCTATTTCTTTCTTTTATATTTTGACATAGTGGTATTTTGTGCACATCCCACCTTGGACCAACTAGTGAGAAATCCAAGAAGAATCCACCAAGACTACAGAAGAATCCATCCAAGGAACAAGACTGCGATAGAAGCATGAAGATGATCTTCAAAATGAGAAGCATGTGAAGACTTGGAGCCATCCACACAAATTGAAGAATAACAAGTTGTTTTTGTCCAACCATTGACCCAAATGGAAAATCCCAAGACTTTAACTTGTTATATCCATTGTTATGAAGTTAGTTGAACCTAGACCTATCCTAACCAAAATTGGAAAGACTAACTTAGATCACTCAAATGTATTCATGAAAATGACTAAGTGTTACAAATTATTATGTGTTACAATACTTGAGATAGTTAGATCATCTTGGTGAACTCTTGGAACTTCTTAGATAAATATGTTTTCAATAAAGTTTTATCACTACAAACCCAACCAAGATATTGGTGAACTCTTGGAACTTCTAGGTAAATATGCTTTCAATAAAGTTTGATTACTACAAACTCAAACTAAACAAACCCTTGGTGAACGCTTGGAAACCCCTTAACAAGTATTGAATCATTAGAGAATGAATCTTTTGAAAACCAAATCTTGACCTTGTCCTAGCCAACTTTGCTCAACCCCTTTGTTATGTTAATTGCTCTGTTTGTTTTCTTCACTTATGTGTTTGATTGCTCGTATGATTGTTTATTTTGGTTATTGTGTTTTCAACGTATAGATTGTACGGAGATAAACGATCATTTGTGAAGATAGTGTGATTTCTTCACCAACTTCAACAAGGCAAGTAACACATCATTCAATTACCCATTATTTTCTATATGCATTAGTTGATTTTGAGTAGTATGCATGATAGGAAATTTTACTAAGTTATATTATGCTATGCTATATCCTAGTAGTGTGTAGCCATCCATATACCTTGTTATTTTGAAGCCTTGGTACTTAGTTGATGCTTAGCCATGCTACATAAATCGTTTTACTTGATGTTGTGGAAAACTTCTAAGTAACAACTTCAATGAACCACCTGGGTGGATTGGTAATGCGGGTTTGTTGATAGTTGAGTGTCTCTCCGAGGGGAGTTCATTTGAAGGAATGACACCCAGGAACAAAGTGATTATGATGTTCCCCAAGTTTAGATTGCTTCAAGTGCAACCTTTAGTCATATGGGCTAGGTCTTGATTAACTAAGTTGCGAGGGTTCAGCCTGGGCTTGACAAGCAGATGTAGCATAATTATAGGTGGAACGGGTCTTGACATTAGGTTGAATTATTTCTTCTAAAAGATCTCGTCTCAATCTTCTCCTTTTCTTAATGCACTCAGAGTGTACAGGATGTTTGGGCTGATTTGAGTCTGAAGGTGAAAGTGCACAAACTCTATAGAGTCAACAAACTAAGATCTTAGCCGTGTCCCCGGTTATGGACAACTATGAGCGGCTGGACAAGGATGGACGTAAGAATCAAATCACCATATTCAATAGGGAAAATTTTGACCAAGTGAACAGTAGTTGTGGTGCTTGGATTTCAATCCAATGATGCCACCCTTTGAGAAGAAAAGTTTGTTTTACTAAACTGATAGGAGAAAACTGGCTTTATGCAAACTTAGCCAAAACTCCACTCTGCCAATAAGCATGTAGTATTAGTATTGCCATTTATATCCACCATATTGTTACTTGCCAATACATTAAATTGTATTGACTCCCCTATGGCTGCATATTCCATCATGTAGATGTTTGTGAAGACGAGTGAGGATTTCGTTTAGGATCTCGAGACTATCGCCAACATGTTTTGCCTGTGGCAGATGAAGAAGATGGGCTCAATGTTTTACTATGTTTTCCACTGTATTTCTTTGTTTTCTGCTAGTCCTCTAAGACTATGCAAGTTGTAATTCTATTTTGTAAAGACTGGATCATGCGATGTAATAGAATTAGATGCATTTGCATGATATTTCATTTTGTATTGTGTTGCTAGCAATTGATCCAGGGACTAGCACACTAACACAGATGTTCTTACATTATTTAAATGTGGGAACACTACAAAATCATCAGTTCCCATAAAAGATTTAACGCATTCATAATCATAATTTATACCTTACTTTCTGCCTTTGTCATTCTCCCATCCTTCAGTGTTCTCTTGAATATGGCCAAGAAGATCCCATTTAGCTTCTTCCTTCATGCATGTGAATGATCCAGAACAAGAAGCATCCAATAAATCCTTATCATGAAGAGAAAGCCTTGCATAAAAATTATTGATAACAATATTACGCGGGAGCTCATGAACGGGACATTTGAGCATTAATAACTTCATCCTCCCCCAAGCTTGGGAAATACTCTCTCCATCATGAGGCCAGAATCTCACTAGGAGGATAGAATTTAGAATAAAATAGAGGAACAATTTCCTCCCATCCAATAGATTCACCATTCTTCAGTAATTTGAACCATCCTGCGGCTCTTCCTTTCAGCTATAAAGAAACTAATTTCCTTTTAAGTTGATCCATAGTAATACCTGCACATCTAAATAACTTGCATAATTCAAGTATAAAGATCAAATGATCACCGGGATAGACAGTTCCATCTCCATAATAGCAGTTATCCATATCACGTCCAACAATTTTCATAAGTATTTTATAAGGATCTATTTCAGCAGATAACGGGTCAACTACTACCCTAGAAGTGATAGTAGGAGTACCTCTAAACAGATAATCAAAAGTATTCACCATAATGAAATAAAACAGCAGAGAGAAATAAAAACAACACTCACAGTAAAGGTTTCTCTTACCAATAGCACTTCATTCCCCGGCAACGGCTCCATAAAATAGTCTTGATGACCCACAATTATAGGGGGTGTATCGTAGTACTTTCGATAAATAAGAGTGTCGAACTCAACGAGGAGAAGAAGGTGTTGAAAAGCATGTTGGATAGAGGATTAACTATTAACACTAACAAACGGGGTTTTGGTGGTTTTTGATTTAGCAGATAAATAAAGTGCAAGTAAATAAAACACAGTAAATAATATTGCAGCGAGTGGCCCAATACTTTTGAGAGTAAAGGAAAATCCGGTTGTTCTAATTATGATTACCAAACGTTATCGAGGACACATGGTAATTTTGTCAAGTGCTTTCGCTTCATATAGTTGATTAATATTTATTGGTTTGTTAAGTGTTGTGTGTGTGAACCTATGCTAATGCACCGCCCAACCAGGACCATTACATACTTGTGATTATACCCCTCATAAGAATCCACCTATACAAGAAAGTAATTAAGATAAATCTAACAACAACTTTAAAACTCCGGGACCCAACACTCCCTCGTGCATTGGTTTCCTAACGGGGGTTCAGGTTTTTGTCACTCCGGCAACCACACAATTAGTAGCCAAACACACAATGCATCCTCCCATGCCCATAAAGGTGAAGTATCATGTAGTCGATGTTCACATGACACCACTAGAAGAATAGAACCACAACTTAAATACCGAACCGAGAGATATTACTTCAACATAACGTCACTACTAGCATCATCACTTCTCCCATGTCATCTAGAACTAAACTAACTACTCATGAGACATCATATGGATCATAATAAGAGGTGATATAATGGATAATAACAATCTGGTCATAAAGTATAAACACCGCTAAATCTCACAAGCATCAACTACTAACAAGTAATCCATACCGGGAGAGGGATCTAATGAAAAACAACGATAAAGACCCCTAATTGTTACATAGGGATGAATGTGGACGATGGCGGTGATGGTGCTGGTGATGAGGATGATGATGATCTCGATAAAGCCTGGAGTGATGATGGTGACGATCGCAATGATTTCCCCTCTTTGGGGTGGAATTTCCCTGGCAGATTTCTCCTTGTGGAAGAGCTTTTCTCTCTCTGGTGTTTTCTGCCCCGTAGCAGCGGTGGAATAATTCTTCGACAATGTCCTGGGGGTCAAGTACGCGAAAGGGGGCGCCCAGGAGTGGGCCAGAGAGGCCAGAGCACCCCCAGGCGCGCCCGGGGGGGTGGTGCCGCCTGGTGGTGTGGGCCCCAGGTGATCGCCCTCCGGGTGCCCTTATGGATAGCTTCCTCCTCGGGACATCTAAGACTCCTCCGGTGTTCCCCATCTTCTTTTGCTCTTCTGAAATAGGGTGTCCTGACGGTGCTTTTTCCGTCAGATTTCTGGTTCCGGTGTTTTTTCCCATAATTATTAAAAATGCAAAATAAGATGAAATACCATATGTAATGTATCATAACTTGAAATATTCGATGAATAAAAGAAAATAACGATATAAAATAGTGATGCAAAATGGAAGTATCACCCCTACAACAAGAAGTGTGTATCATACTTTCAAAAACATTCATATGGCAAAATGTGGTAGCTAAGTCCTAAGTCCATGTTACTTATACTGAAAATAGAGAGTATAAAAACACCTAAAACATATAATAAAGGACAACAAACACTACAATAAAAAATTCATAGATAAATTTTTTCATAAATATATAGTCATAACTAGGCCATAATATTTGGAGGTTTACTTCTATAACCATTTCAGAGCGTGCATGTGAACAGAATGTGCGCTAGTACTATAACATTTCTGATCCCTTGGGGCATATTGACAGATATAGACTTCTTATGTGGTTTTTCCTTGTCCACTTGTACATAGAGAATGCACAACAGACCCGTAATATCTAAATGCAGTTAGAATGAATCATCGGATTATAGACTATAGGTCCTCCACTTATTGTCGTTGTTGGTTTTATTTTTATTAACCGAGTCACGAGTTTTATAGTTTTCATATGAGCAACTATATGTGATTTAGTTTCCATTGTCGTTTTCGCATCTTAGACGTGCTATTTGTGTTTTGCACTTGCAGATTTTTATCTATCAAATAATGTAATCCATGTCATTGTGATTGTTTCTTTAGTGAAGAGTCATAGGGCCATTTCCTCAAAGATGTCATCTGCTATGATCATTTACCATCATAGCCGAGAAATTCTGTTGAAATAGCTTCACGGATAAATACATGAGAAAAATAAGTTATATGTCGAGGAATTCACACAAAATCACCTGATATGGAAGAATGTGATACTAATCAACCGCATATGCTGTTTTCAGAAAGGAATCATTTACATATACTTGAACAGTCATACTGTCAAAAAGGACAAATTGAAAAAAATTTAGTCGAAAAAAATAGTTTATAACAAGCATACAATATTAATTGCAACTCTAGAAGATACACTAAGGCCCTCCGGCGCGTGAAAATGGCCCGACCCGCATATCTGCTCGGCCTAGATAACCTTTTTGGGATCCAGATAAGCGGCCGCTCCGACTCTGTATGTAGGGTGTAGGGCATATTTAGGATAAACATCAACGGAAGCCGCATCTACAATTTCGCCCCGCTGGCGCAATCCAACACAGCTCTGGCAAGAAATTAGCCGTCGGTGGTGGCTGGTACGTCATAAACGTATCCTTATTTTCTGATTTTCCATGTTGTTTTCATGTTATTTCCTACATGTTTGCTATACACTTTATGTCATTTTTATCGATTTCCAGAACTAACCTATTGACAAGATGCCATAGAGCCAGATCCCTGTTTTCTGCAGTTTTGAGTTTCACAAAAATTGTTTCGGAAATATTCTCGGAATTGGAAAAT
This sequence comes from Alopecurus myosuroides, assembly GCA_028641055.1. NCBI lineage: Eukaryota > Viridiplantae > Streptophyta > Magnoliopsida > Poales > Poaceae > Alopecurus > Alopecurus myosuroides. The sequence goes on along the minus strand of CM054063.1, from coordinate 219,539,413 downwards.
TCGAAGCCCGGGAGTCTTTGAATTCCCGAAGGTTGCACGGAGTCCCAAAGAGAACTGGAGGGGGGCCACAACATAGGGCGGCGCGCCCCTGGTCGCGCCTGGGGGTGGTGTGGGTCCCTCGGGCGCCCATCGCTCTTTCGCCTATTTATTCCCGCTGACATATCAAGCCTAAAAATATACCATTTTTTCCTGAGAAACACCCGAGGCTGCCGTCAAAGTCATCCCGAGATCGGGAGGGTTCTGGATCTCTCCCCGGCACACTGCCAAGAGGGAAATTCATCACCGAAGGGGTCTACACCAATATGCCATCCTCCGAAGTGATGCGTGAGTAGTTCATCCCTAGACTATGTGTCGATAGCAGTAGCTAGATGGTTGTTTCCTCCACTTTATGCCTCATGTTTAGATCTCGTGAGCCGCCTCACAATATCGAGGTCATCTTTATGTAATGCTACATGTTGTGTTTGCTGGGATCCGATGAATGTTGAATGCTATGTTTTCTAGATTATCAATCTACCATGTTATCTTCATGCATATGGTATTTATGATCTTGTATGCTCTCCGTTATTAGTAGATGCTCTGGAAAAGTAGATGCTAGTAACTCCAAGAGGGAGTACTTATGCTTGATAGTGGGTTCATGCCTCCTTTTGCATATGTGCTCGAGTGAAAGAAGCGTGACGGATGGAGGATGTGTTGATTCCATTAGGGAGAAAACAACGATGTTTACTTTGTTTACATTGTTTACATTACACACTTTGCTTACTGTGATTATCTGTTTCTTGCAACTTAATACCCAACCTTTGTTTGGATGATACTCGGAGGGTGGATTATTTTTCATAGATGTAGTTCGATGACGGTCTATGTATCTTGTTGTAATGCCCGCATGAATTACATAGTAATCTTTATTTCTTGCATATGCACTACGGTGCAGCCTTCATTTTTATCTATTGCCTAGCTGTAATTTTTTCACCACACATGTTATTTATCTTTCACGGAGAGACACCACTAGTGAACTATGGTCCCCGGTCCATTGTCTCATACTGATAATACACACACTGCTTCCACTGTTTTCACACTAGTGCTACTATTTTTATACTGTTCTCATATTGTTTTCCACACCATACGTTTAACCTCTTTGTGTTCAGCAAAGCGGTGAGATTGGCAACCTCACTGCTTCGTTAGGGCAACGTTTTGATTGTGTTGTGTAGGTTCCACGTTGCTGCTAAACCGGTAGTGCCCCCCTCTCAGTTGCATCAACCTTCTAAAGTTACTCCTTCGTCCTACTGGCCGATTCAACCTTGATTTCTTTCCGAGGGAAACTTGCTACTGTGCTCTTCATACCTTCCTCTTAGGGTCTCCCAACGAACGTGTGTTATACGCGCATCAAGCCGATTTCTGGCGCCGTTGTCGGCGAGAAGAGAATTTCTGCAAGGGGAGTCTCTCACCTCCAATCATTTTTTACTTTGTTATTGTTTTGCTTGTTACTTGCTTTATCATGCTTGCTAGCAATGTTGGATTTCTTTGAAATTATATCTTGTTGGCAAGGTGGGTTCATGGAAGAACAACAAACATATTATAAGGAACACAGCTTGTCACAAAAGGGAAACAGTTAGGGGAACAAATTAATAAATTGCATATCATTGATAGAAACTTGTGCTCTACTTATAATGTTACTAATTGCAATGATAAATCTTGTTGATGTAGGAGGTATAAACCCCTCCCTTTTCAATGTGAGCATACTGATAATGTTACCATATCTTCTTATGTTAAGGGAAATTCTGAATTATATTATGAGGGACAAATTCAAGAATTTATTGCTTGGAAGGGTGCATTCGAAATTGCCTATTTACTTTAAAGTATTAATGATGCACCTTATAAATATGAGATTTATTCTATACTTGAATATTGCTTTGATAATTAGAAGGATTGTAATTACTACATACTTTAATATCTTAATAAATTCTCTCAACCTAAGGAAGATACTAATGCCTTGCAGGAGCCTATGGAAGAAGAAATTAATGAATCTGGAAGCTCATTGGATGAAAAATAGGAGGAGAGTGATGATAAAGAGGAGCAAGAATGGAGCTGCCCATGTCTACCTCCAAATGAGAGTAACTCTTTAACTCATAATTGTGATGATCCTATTGATTATTTTGAAATATCCCTGTTTGATGAAATTGATATTTGCTATACTTGTGACCTTGATACTACTATGAATGAAACTTGTGAGAATGATATTGCTACTGTTATTTATGATAATACATGCTACTTTGATAAATCCTATGAGAATCCTCTATTTATTCCAACTATTGATATGCATGATAATGAGGAAGTTAGTTTAGAAAATTTATATGATAATGCTCTAGATGATGGTCCTATGTTACTTGATTTTATAAATTATAATGCTAACGAAAATAGGATTTCAATAATGTGTCATATAACTTTTAAGAGTGACCTATCATCTTGTTTTTCTATTGCTAAAAGTGGGAAAGAAGAGGTCTTTAATTTTAATTTTGATCCCACTGTTTTTGAGATTGATATGAATTGTGTGCTTTTAGACCATGACAAACATGCTTTATGTGATAATTATGTTGTTGATTTTGTTCATGATGTTACTGGAAATTATTATGAGAGAGGAAAATATGGTTGTACGAATTTTCATGTTACTAAAACACCTCTCTTTTTGCTGAAAGTTTTAAGATTGCTCTTGTTCTACCTTCTAATGATTTCTAGTTTGAGCTTCTTTTATTTATTTATTTACAAGATTCCTATGCATATGAAGTGGGTTAGACTTAAATTTGTGTTATACTTACTTCTTGATGTTTTTTTTTCTTAATTCATATTTCTTATGTGAGCATCTTCTTTATTTCTGTGCCTTAGGTTAAAGGCGTTAAAGAAAATAACTTCTTGGGAGATAAGCCATGGTTTTATTTTCTGCTTAGTTTTTCTCTGTTTTCTTTGAGTCAAGGGGTTGTATACTTCTGTATCAACTCCTTTGTATCTTTATTTTCATGCTTTAGTTGTGCCAAGTAAAGTTTCTGACGAGAGTTGGAATTGGTTTTTGGATTTCTATGCAGGAAACAAATTTCTGTTGTCCAAAAATCATATAATTCACAGAAAAATTGAAATGACCTGAAACTTTTGGTGCTTATTCCTTATCTAAGTCAGAAATTTTTTGCTCTTTAAGTTTTTTTATTTTATCAACGTAAGTGCCCCGAAAAAATCTTCATTACATACTGTTCTAGTTTTGGCAGGTTCTACCATTTTTCTTGCATTTTCTCTTTTATGATGTCAAGTGGATTTCTTTGCTTCACAAAACATCAGTGGCTATATCTAATGTTTAAAAGTATCAATAGAACTTGTTTCCATACAGAACCCATGGATTTTTGATTGTTGCACTAACCCTCTAATGTGAATTACTCTTTGAGTGTGGTGTAAAGGAAGTTTTGAAGGGTGAAGAGAAGAGGGTGATATAATGTGATCAAAAAGAGTGCAAGGTCAAAGCTTGGAGATACCCCCGGGATTCATCCCAGCAAATTATAAGAATACTAAAGCATCTAAGCTTTGGGATGCCGAAGGCATCCCCTTCTTCATCAACAATTTAGCAGGTCACTTCTAGTGAAACTATATTTTTATTCGGTCACATCATATGAAATTTACTTCGAGCGTCTTTTAATTTTTGTTCTTTTTTTATTTTATTTCGTTTTCCTTGATGCAATAATATCATTGGAACCTGCCATCCCTGTTTGGGAGAGAGACACACTCCACTTTTTCATTTGAATACTCGTTATGCTCGTATATTAAATTTTTCTTCTAGCTGCTGAAAAATTCCTGTTTAGCTCTTGTTTTCATTTGCATCTCTTATTCAACGATATTAGTTTTAGTAGTGTTATGTGAGTAATCTCATGTTTTCTTGCTGTATCATTTAGAGAGTTTTTGTTAAAATATATTTTTTGGTGCTTGTTGGGAAAAGAAACGGCTGCATGTGGTAGAATTTATAACGATGCAAACAGAAGCTTGTATAGACTGTGGCTATACATTTTAATATCATTATAGATGTTATTTTAATTTTAAAGCCTAGAGGTTATTCTGTAGCATGATTTGATTAATAGGGATGACTGCTAAAACTATAGATGAGAATCTTTTTGCTGCTTCTAATTCCATCCAAATTCGAATTGATGATAATGTTAGGATGTTAGCTGAATTGCATGCTAGATGGAAAGAGAAGATTGAATAGCTAGAAAGAATAATATAGATAATGTTTGCACCATTACCACCCTAGTAAAACTGAAGCCTCTCATGCTAGTAAACCTTCTACTACGAATGTTAAAGTAATTCATGTTTGCAATATTCCCACAACTGCTATTAAAAATGCGAAATTACATGAGACTGCTAAAAATGCTCCTGATAATAGTGCTGAAATTTTTAGAAACATGGGAGATAATGGTCCCATTACATTTTATAAATATGATATTTATTTTGATGATTGAAACATAACTGAAGTGATTAAGTTCTTACAACATCTTGCTAGTTGTCCTAATGCTAGTGCTATGAATATGGCTTTCACAAAACACTAGACCATGAATGCGCACGTTGCCGCGCCCGTCCATCTTCAAAAAATAACGATGGAAATAGCTGAGAAAACTTAAATGGTAGAAACATTTGATAAAACTATCAAATTTTAATTAGAATGCGTTGATACAGGTGGTGGTACAAATTCATATCAAGTAAAAACTTATAACCTCACATAAATTGTTTCATTTTTAGATTTTCTCTATATCACATCATGAGAATAAGATGCAAAACATAGATATAGAAAAAACTATATAGCTATTTATCTTGTGAAGTCTACCATCTACTCTTGACCATAATTGAACATCGCATAAACGGCCCATCAATTTTCATAGACCAATGATCAAACTATCTTGGAAAAATATGGGCAATAAAAATATAAAGAAATATGCGAGTGTTTAAGGTTACAAAGAATCAAATAAGCTCCATGTGACGAATATTGGCTAGCTTACCTTGTGGGCAACTCACAAAAGTAATCGCGAAATTATTCTGGTAGCAAAAAAATTCGAATATGATGCATAGTAGCAAGATAGCATTTGTCAAGAACCTTTACTATTCTTCTTCATAGTGCCTTTCCTTCGGTGTCTTCAATATTCTTTCGGTTATGATGTGCCTACAAGAGATACGATCTGACCACATGGCAAAAGCATGAAATTCCTGAGGAAAACAAAACGATGGAAGATAAGATTATAGAACACCAGAAAAAATTATGCAAATTAAGCTAGTATAAGTAAGTAGTTTCATGAAACAACATGATTTCATATAGTATGTTTTGACACCTAATCTGCATAAATAAGGATAAGATAATGTTGCTCTGCTGAATGTCAGTTTCCTATGAAACAATTCCTATTTAGTATACCTAATAGTCCCATCGTTATAGTTGAAATGGTTACATGAAATGGAGCAATGATGCATGAAAAGGTTGTTTCCCTAAAAATAATTAACTAATATTCAGAGAAATTTTAACAACATTTGTTGGTTTAATGGATCATACAACACCAACTACTTATCTTCTATGTCTAAATAGATACCTCCCACTATCTATTTGTCATATCTCTTACAAAGCTGGGGACAGTAATATCAATGCTCATGAATAGGCATACCAAATAAATTGTTTGATAGCGATCGTTTTTTTTACTTATTACTCAAGGAAGTCCATTCCGGAGGGATAAAATATTAGCTACTTATTCCTACAAAGATAGAGAGAATAAGATCAATGCTTATGAATGGCTATATGCAAATAATCTCTTTAGTAGCCAAGTTTTTAGTAGTGATTAACCACAGAACAAAAGTACATTTGTATACTATAAGGAATGTAGGCATATTCAACGACCGTTCTGTCTTAAAGAAAATGACATAAAAAGGAAATACAAATTCTTAAAATTTTAGGGATTTTTTTCTCAAAAGGGAAATTTGAGAGTGGAAAACAAGTAACTGAGGGTCTTATTTCAAAACTAACAAGAAATTTTGATGATGCAGTTCAGTTGATCAGGTGTAATGAAATTTTAAGGATACATTTATAATGATATATGATTTGAAGCTTAAAAGTGTAATGTAAGATGTTTATTAGCTTAACCAGGACAACCATACAATTTTTGGTGAACTGAATTTTGGAAGTCCATTGAGCTTAAGCTTCACATGGAATGGAGTGTAGCTAACCTAAATTAATCTCCAAACTAAAAAATAAATATTCCGGTAAATGAGTTTCTTGTCCTGCCCTTTGGTGTTCATCGTTGCTAAGAGTTATTGGTTGATAAAGTTATAATCAAGCGTTAAACAAAGGAAGTTGCATAGTTGCTACCATGGCAGGATTGTTTTAGAAGAATTTCAAGAGGAAAGGAAGGTTGGTAGAGTTTTGAAAAATGTAACAACTTTCAGGGTGCTTCCAGGTTGAAAGATTTTCTCCTTAGCAAAAACAGTAAATGCTGCAAAATGTAGCATCAAAGTATAAGCACGGCCTTCCCGCAATAAAAAAAATGGATGAGTGTAGCCAACAAGAGTAGAATACAGATAAATGAAAGTACGATGGTATGCAGTTACTTTTTTGGATTTTTTTATAACTAAAGTATATTATCTGCCTTCTCTTAGACATTTTACCAGCCAACATTTCGTTGTGTAAGAGACAAGCAGAACCAACTTTTGTCTGTTGGCTCCAAGTGATTGAATCATGAACCAAATGAAGCAAACAATATTAAAATATAGATGCATGCAAATATTTTGCATATTTGAATAAGTTAAATCTTACCGGGCATGTTCACTGATTATCAATAGACTTTTCATATCGATAAAAAATGCTCACATGCATGTTCAATAAGACTGCAGTTTATACAACCTGTCCAAAACGGGGAATGATCAAATTTCATTATTAATAGGGTTTATGAAGTCCTACGGATTAGCACAAAGAGCACGTAGTGATCACTTCCTAGTGGATTAAACGTACGTCTATTGAAACCAAGAATTAGAATCGCGAAAGAGCTTCTTCAGTGCTACATGTGAGCCCAAGTTATCAGAAGTGAACTACGCAGCTGTATATTTCTAGTATGGGGATCAGAAAAATTTAAAAATCTAAATTACCAAGATATTTTCTTAAAAGAAAATTACATACATGCAGTGTGAAGTCTAATTCATTTCCTCCATCAAGTAGTAAATTTTATTTCGTTTTGGTTCAGTGCAACATTGCATACAGGTACAGAGAGCTGATAAATTAGAGTATGAAATGTCGGTACCTTAGTAAAACAATTCTCAATCTGAAGTCTGGATGCACATCTATACAATAACCTCTTGTAAATGCATGGATGAAATTTTTTAAAAAATGTATACAGTTAGTCGGTAAGAGTGAAAATTTTCAAGCTAAAGAAAGGAAAGAACAATACATGTATCTAAACAGGGACATACAAAACAACATAAGTTTATCTTGCCTATGGGTGTCCATCAATGTGGAGGGCATAGGGAGGGAGGGAGGGTGGCAAAGAACCAGCGCTGGAGCCAAGAGGTACGTCGTACAAAGATCTCAGACCTTGGCAACACATCTGATCTGGATCAACAGTGATTTGGAGGCGACCGGCGTCGTATTGGCGCAGAGAGTCGTGGCCAGCGAAGGGAGGCTAGCTCGTGGAGGGATGGGGATGCGCAAAAAGATCTGGTGGTGGCCGGGCCGGCGGCGGCGGCTGCGATGTCGAAACTCTTGAGGATGGGAGGAGGAGCCCTTGCATTGTTCGTGTTCTTCTCGAGAAACTGCCGGATGGGCCAACTATATAAAGGCCTAAACAACCATGTATTAGCCCAATTAACCACATGCCAGCGTGGTAAGTCTGCAGAGCAGCATCCCTTCAGTGTACGGACGGCCTGGACACACGGGGTGACGTGGTGAAAAAGACCCACGCGAGGGTGCGGATTGGCGGAAAGATCTGTACCGTTCAACTTCGTGTTCGGACGACCAAGTACATGAAAGTGTTGTGGTGGCTCCTAGGTTGATATGTTTTACTCTTTCTTAATATTACAAATGCTCTCATGCAAATAAGGGAGGATGAATTAAGATGTGAACCCTCTATCCCTAGGAGGTTAGATGATGGGCTAGAACATATCATTAAAATGAAAGTGAATGATTTTTAAATGCAATGCTCTATGTGATCTTGTGCAAGTATCTCTGTTATGCCTAAAAGACTTTATGATATTCTTGATTTGCCACCTTTGGAACCCTGTTATTTGGATGTTCGTCTTATTGATAATGTTAGAAAGAAATTTTTGGGGAGAGTTGATGATTTTCTTATCATGGTTAATAATAACATTGTCCCCGTTGATTTTGTTGTCTTGAATATTGAATGGAGTGCTTCTTTTCCAATTGTTTTGGGAAGACCTTTTTCTTAGAACTATTGGTGTTGTTATTGATATGAAAGAGGGGAATATTAAATTTCAATTCCCACTGAAGAAAGGTATGGAACACTTTCCTAGAATAGAATGAAATTGCATTTTGATTCTATTATTTGAACTCATTACAATTTGAATGCTTCTTCAATTGAAAACACTTGAATCCACTTTTCTGGGCCTAGCTAAAAGGCGTTAAAGAAAAGCACTTCTTGGGAGATAACCCATGGTTTTAGTTTTGCTTTGTTTTTCTCTGTTTTCTTCGAGTCAAGGTGATGTATACTTCTGTAGAAACTCCTTTGTATCTTTATTTTCTTGTATTAATTGTGCCAAGTAAAGTTTCTGACAAAAGTTGGAGTTGGTTTTAGGATTTCGGCGCAGGAAACAGAATTCTGCTGTCCACCGTAAAAAATCGTATAATTCACAGAAAAATCAAAATGACCTAAAACTTTTTGTGCTTATTCCTCTCCTAATTCCGCAATTTTTTTGTTCTATAAGTTTTTTTGATTTGAGCAGTGTAAGTGACCTTAAAAAATTGTCTTTACAGACTGTTCTGGTTTTGGTAGATTCTACCATTTTTCTTGCATTTGCTCTTTTACGATGTCAATTGGATTTCGTTACTTCACGAAACATCAATTGCTGTAGCTAATGTTTAAAAGTGTTAATAGAACTTGTTCCCATAGAAAAACCATGTATTTTTTTATTGTTGCACTAACCCTCTACCGCGAATTACTCTTTGAGTGTGGTGTGAAGGAAGTTTTCAAGGGTCAATATAAAAGGTGATATATGTGATCAAGAAGAGTGCAAGGTCAAAGCTTGGGGATGCACCCGTGGTTCATCCCAGAAAATTTTAAGAACACTCAGAATCTAATCTTGGGGATGGCCAAGGCATCCCCTTCTTCATCAACTATTTATTAGGTCACTTCTAGTGAAACTATATTTTTATTCGGTCACATCATATAAAATTTACTTGGAGTGTCTGTTATTTTTCGTTTTGTTTCCTTTTGTTTTAATTTTGTTTTCCTTGCTGCAATAATATCATTGGAACCTGTTGTCCTTGTTTGGAGAGAGACACGCTCCGATTTTGCGTTTGAATACTCGTTATGCTCGTATTCTTAGTTTTTCTTCTAGGTGTTACAAAAATTCTTGTTTAGCTCTTGTTTTTATTTCATCTCTTATTCAGAGCTGTTAGTTTCAGTAGTGTTATGTGAGTACTCTCATGCTTGTTTGCTGTACCGTTTAGAGAGTTTTTGTGAAAACATATTTTGTATGGTGCTTGTTGGGAAAAGAAACTGCTGCATTTGGTAAAAATTATAAACGATGCAAATAGTAACTTGTATGGACTGTGGCTAGACTTTTTCATATCATGCTAGATGTTATTTTAATTATAAATCCTAGTGGTTATTTAGTAGCATTATTTTTCTCAAATAGCTGAGAGTGTTTAATGTGCCATTGAAAGAATCATGAGTTATTCTTGTCATATTGAAGCATAAATTTGTTGTGTTCTCCTTTGAATGATTTATTTGGTTGACTTGGCGCATGCTTACACCATGTTTATGACTACAAACTAATCACCTATAGCCTCTATTATCATTTATTTTTTGAACTTGTTGTACCACTTATGCTTTTATTAATGATGTTTTTGTCACTATGCATGATTATGGCCATTATTGCTCTCTTGATTTGTCGCTCCCAGTCTTTTGCTAGCCTCCACCTATACTAAGTATGAGCTCTACTTGTGCAATCCAACTCCCAAAATCCAAAGTATGGCAAATGTGTCCACCATACCTACCTACATGTGGTATTTAACTGCCACTCCAAAGTAAATTTCTCATGTGTTACCTTTAAAACTTTCAAAATTATTCATGTTTTGTGTTCCTGTTTTAGCTCATGAAGACGTAAATAGAGAATCTTTATCTCACATGTTGATTGGAATTTCACACCCTAGACTAGTGCCTTCATCCTCTTATCCAATTGATAGAAGAGCTGGCAGCGGGGTGCCCAGCCCCAAATTAATACAAACAAATTCTCTTCACTATTTTTGCCCCTCATTTATCAGTCAAAGCATAATTGTGTAAACAAAATAGAAAGAGGGATTACCTTCTACACTAGTTGCGTCCTTCAATGGGAGACGCTCTTGTGAAGTCTAGTTGGCTTGTGACGTAATGTATTTTCTTTTTACCATTCCTTGACATAATCATACACCTCTCTAAAATGTAGACACTACTCCACGGTATGTGATTGTTGGAAGGCACCCGAGGATTCGGTTAGCCTTGGTTTGTGTAAGATGGCTGGGAGGAGTGTCAAACATTTTATACCTCTGTTTAATAAAATAAAAGCTCTAGAACATTAGTGATCCATGCTTCCCTCTGCGAAGGGCCTTTCTTTTACTTTTATGTTGAGTCTCCATCTTCTAACTTTATGCAAAGGTGAGAGAGCATAGTTGCCATTCTGAGTTTAATATGCATTTGTCCCAGAAACATTATTAATTGATTCATGATGTGTTATTGTTTGTTCTCAAATTATTTGTTCTAGTCTTCCTCATAAACTATGAAGGTATCTTGGCATTTATGTTTTTTCCCACTCTTAAGGACAAGCAAAATATAACTTTGCCATGATTTCTCTATACTTTAAACAAACGAATAAATTTCAATGCATTATTATTCAGGATTTTTTATTTGTGTTACTTCTCATGATGCAAAGTGATTGCTATATTTTATTTCTTGAATAATATCTATCATTCTTGTGTTTAAAGTACTATGATCTCAGCTTACATATGATTTTACATTATTGATGATCAAGTTTATGTTGGTAGCATGTCACCTCAGAAATTATGTGTTTTTATCGTTTACCAACTCGAGGAAGACTAGGAACTAAGCTTGGGGATTTTGATACGTCATGAACGTATCCTTAATTTCTGATGTTTCATTTGTTTTCATGTTATTTCTTACATGTTTGCTATACACCTTATGTCATTTTTATCGATTTCCGGGACTAACCTATTGACAATATGCTTCAGAAAAGTATCCAGTTCTCTGTTTTCTGCTGTTTTTAGTTTCAGAAAAGTTGTTATGGAAATATTCTTGGAATTGGAAAATTCGAAGCCCGGAAGTCTTAGAATTCCTGAAGGTTCCACGGAGTCCCGAAGAGGCCCGAAGGAGGGCCACAGGGGGCCACACCATAGGGCGGCGCGCCCCTGGCTGCGCCTGGGGGTTGTGTGGCCCCCTCGGGCGCCCACCGCCATCGCCCTTTCGCCTATTTATACCCCCAACATATTCAATCCTAAAAATATACCACTTTTTCCCGAGAAACACCCGAGGCCGCCGTCATCGTCATACCGAGATCGGGGGGGGGGGGGGGGGTTCTGGAGCTCTTCCAGGCACCCAGCCGGAAGGGAAATTCATCACCGGAGAGGTCTACACAACCATGCCCTCCTCCGAAGTGATGCGTGAGTAGTTCATCCATGGACTACGGGTCCATAGTAGTAGATAGATGGTTGTCTCCTCCACTTTATGCCTCATGTTTAGATCTCGTGAGCTGCCTCATATGATCGAGATCATCTTTATGTAATGCTACATGTTGTGTCTGTTGGGATCCGATGAATGTTGAATGCTATGTCTTCTAATTATCAATCTATCATGTTATCTTCATGCAAATGTTATTTATGATCTTGCATTCTCTCTGTTATCAGTAGATGCTAATAACTCCAAGATGGAGTATTTATGCTCGATAGTAGGTTCATGCTTCCTTTGCATCTGTGCTCAAGTGACAGAAACGTGACGGATGGAGGTTGTGTTGTTGCCATTAGGGAGAAAACAACGATGTTTACTTTGTTTACATTAAACACTTTGCTTACTGCGATTATCTGTCGCTTGCTACTTAATACCCAACGTTTGTTCGGATGATATTCCGAGGGTGGATTATTAGTCATAGATGCAGTTGGATGACGGTCTATGTATCTTGTTGTAATTCCCGCATGAATCACATAGTAATCTTTATGTCATGCATATGCACTACGGTGCAGCCTTCATTTCTGTCAAATGCCCAATTGTAATCTGTTCACCAGAAATGTTATTTATCTTTCACAGAGAGACACCACTAGTGAACTGTGGACCCCGGTCCATTGTCTCATAATGATAGTACACACACTACTTCCACCATTTTCACACTACTGCTACTTTTTCATACTATTCTCATACTGTCTTCTATACCATACGTCTAACCTCTTTGGGTTCAGCAAAACCAGTGAGATTGACAACCTCACTGCTTTGTTGGGGAAAAGTGATTTGATTGTGTTGTGTAGGTTCCACGTTGCCGCTGAACTGGTACCGCCCTGCCATCTCAGCTGCATCAATCTTATGAAGTTATTCCTTCTTCCTACTGGTCGATTCAACTTTGGTTTCTTTCTAAGGGAAACTTGCTACTGTGCTCTTCATACCTTCCACTTGGAGTCTCCCAACGAACGTGTGTTACACGCGCATCAGTGGCATGTTCCTCACTATGCGAAGGTGTCGGGCGCTAAGGCCGCTACAGAGGAGAAGAAAGGCACCATTCGTCTTGGATCAAGATACCTATATCGCTAGTCAAGGGGGCGTGTACAAGCGCGAGCAGCTTCGGGGCATGCGTGGGCCAGCCTCATCCCCTCGATCCTGCATCTGGCCCACACTTCGCATGACACGGAGGTGGGTAGCTCTTGTGGCTCCCGTAGGGCCACCGTCGGAGGAGGACACCGACTATGTTCTGCCACCGCTGGCAGAAGGGGAGGTTTTAATTACCTTGGGGAGCGGTAGGAGCTCCGGTGGGCGCAGCCTCAGCGAACTCCTCGACCAAATCGTGTCGGCGTTCAAGTACACATATGACGTTGATTATGAACTCAAGATCTCCATGATCGCCTTCGACACCGACTCTCGTGGTTCCTTGGCCCTCTTCCAAGCCTCAATGGATGAGCACGAGCTCCATTGAGAACCCCAAAATCCCGTTGCGGGCAGAATGAATGAAAAAGCAGATGAAAGACACTACACATACCAATAGAATGAGAAATGTAGAATAAAGCTAGGTGACGTGGTTGCTTCGCAAGATGGTCGGTTTCAACTACCTAGGAATCGAGTATATTAGGTTTAATTTCAGTTTGCACTATGATGATGAACTTATCTTGAATCGAGCGTCAACTAGTTTGTATAAATTTATGGTATGAATATCGCATATCCGTTTTGCGCAAGCGAGTTCCGTCCCGAAAACTAGTTTTCCGGATTCCCCTACAACCATCTTCAGGTATGCCATCTTAGTGTATCTGCTATAGTTTCTCTAAGAAAAGCATCCTTATTTTAAGGAAAAATATGATTTACGTAATAATCACGAGAAAAAAACATGATTTACATAATAATCGAAAGAACAAAAGAGGAAATATTTATAGCGAAGCAACTTATTTTTTAGACCTAGAAAAGCAACGTGTACCTACATATTATCCTATAAATATTCTACTAAGCATGCCAAACATTTATAGGGAGTCTCTTTTCATAAAGATGTCTTCTTAAAGATCTAAGCGCCCTGTTATTCGTGAGCTATCCTTGCTCCACGCCAGGCCGCTAGTGTTGGGCCCGCTGTTAGCATATTCGTCTCTCTCCGTATGCACACGTGTCTCTATCAGGTCGGTTGCTGGATAAATGCACAAACCATTGTATCCTTCTACTCCACTCTTTCCCGCACGCCCTTGACCTCTCTTCTAGCGATTCCCCGTCGCCATCTCAACCTCCTGACATCTGCGTGCCCAGTCACCGGCGTGGCGGTCCAGTGGTCTTTGGCGTCGCCTCCTATAGGCTGCAGCTCCTCTAACCTGAAGCAAGCCCCTCAACATGAACAGATAGCCTGCGGCGTTGCGGCAGGGTGGGTCACATGTGAGGGAGCCACTAGCTACTCCAAATCGAGGTACGTCTGGTTCCTAATGTCTCCTATTCCCTTGCAGGTGGTGGCTTCATAGGGAGGGTGTTGGCTGACCAGTTTCCTCCTCCTCGTGTTTTGTGCTGCAGATGTCGAATAAGGAACGGCATAATTGTTTTTTATTTGCTTAGTTGCAAATTTGTTTTAGCTTTGCCATTGTAGGTGTGTGTGCGCACCAATAGATAGAAAAAAAATGCCTGATGTGAAAGATTGCACAAAATAAAGTTTTGATATATGACGTGTCAGGTGTGTATGCCAAGTGTTTGTAGAAATTCCTGATGAAAAAGGTTTCGCAAAATAAATCAGAAGCATATGCTCAGGTGACTACCCGAGCTAGACTTGAGTGCAATGTAAACACCTAACATACATCATGACATTAGACTTGCACACATTCTCACTCTTCTGTTTAATTAGTACTAATACAACAATATGGAGAAGCACTTGAGCATGAACGGGCATGGTGACTGGAACTGGTCACTTCATTCGATATTTTCAGTTTGGGTAGTCCGGAAACATTTTGACCAGCTATTAAAGTGGACAGGCTACAACATGCATCGAATGATTTAGCTACGGAGCAAAACAAAAAAGCTGACTGGAGGGATGCAAGTCACGGATATATACAATATTTGTGGAGTGTAAAGGGTGGATACTGTTCATGCATTATAGATGATATTTGGCATGGCTCTGGTCCTGAAACTCTGGTTCTGGTTCAACTTGTCCCTATAGAACAGACTCTGCTGTTTGGCATGGCTCTGGTCCTGAAACTCTGGTTCAGGTTCTTGGCCATGACATGTCTATACCCCTATCTTTTTAATATATTCCTTTTATCCTAAAAGAAATGCAATGGTATACATCTTGACATTTATATGGAGGACCATCGTCACTTAAAGAGAGTCCTTAAGCCCAAGCAGGTACTACTAGCATCTTGCATACATACTCCATATTTTTCTACAAATCTGACTTTCATTGTTCAAGGGCGTACCATGTTTAGATAAAAAAACTCTAAGTACAACATTTAGATTTTAATTCAAATACTTCTTTTGGTAAAGAAAATGCAGCCCATATTAATAGATGATATTTTCAGTATAATATAGCTCTATATGTTCTAGCGTATTACTAACAGACAAATTAGCTTCCGATATGGATTCGTCGGTATGTCAACTTGCTCAGAATATATGCATCTTAATTTTACTTGCATACTTGTTGGTGTATGACGTCTGATCCGAGCTCAAGTCGATCATGTGTGATATTAGAATATGCGTACAGTCTTTAGTTTTTACCCTCCAATTCTTATTTTACATTCTGGTGATTTAGATTGTCAGCTAATTTGTTGATATTGTACACGCCCATATGACACATGTTTTTTGCGTTTGGAAACCGGTAAGATTGTGTAATTGGTGATCAGTTGTTCATTGGTCAGCCTAGAACTTGCGCTGTTGCACAAGACACACGAATTTACCTATAACAAGTATTCTTACAGGTTGCTTTCTTCTCACAAACACAAGATTTTCATGTACCGACAAAGATATGTAATGTTTGCTTCCGAACCACAAACATTGGCACATGAACTTCCTTATTAGACTCCTCTGTGAGCAAATTTCCCTTATTATATATAGTCAAAAAATGACCTTTATTCTACTATACACAACAATTCGAGCTGTTGCAGTTGATGAATTGATAGTGTCTAGCGGTTATCTCAATTTATTTGTCTAGCTTGGCGCACTTTAAATTTGTAGGCTACTAACAATTTTTTTGATAGCTATTGAGTGTTCTGATACGAAATGATATTTTGTTTCTGAATTTTGCATTCAAATATTCCAATATTAATTCTAGCTCGAGAATTTACATATATCCGAGACAATGATGGTGAAGCATGAGCTCGGATAAAAACCCTAGTGTTTTTACAAATAGGCATACGCTATTTCTGGTTATATAAAATACTTATGATCTTCATGTCATCTTTCTGGCTGTAACTCTCAACCTTCGTGTATCACCTACAGCTCACTTCATATAATATGTTATACTTTTCTCTCTCATGTATGCTTTATATGCTTGGTTTGATTCTATTTATACTGGTTTGCACCTTATGTTGATGATATATGTTGAAACGGAAAACCAAATTGTTTGCAAATTGCAATCCTTTGTCAAAGATTCCATTATTATTACTGTACTTTAGAGCAAAGGATTTTTTTTATCTTACTTCCGCCATATTTGTTGGAAATTTCCGAGCATGTGTGCTTAACTTTGGTCAGGAGTATCAGGAGGTGTTTTAATGTTAAGAAAAATACTATGTGTTAGAACAACAATAGAAGGAGAAGAGGCAAGTGTCCACAAATATGGCATCTTACTTGTATATAAATATTTGGTGTGTATCCACGCTAAAAAAACCAGTTCCCTTATCAGTTTTTAGAAATAATAATTGTGTTTTTGTTGTAAATATAAACGGTTATGCATCAACCAATGAATCTTTGTATTTTTGCACCCATATATTTTATATGTTAGGTCTTTCATATGATACGTGAATAATGGATTTATTTGGTTTACATAGAGTATTAACTTACTTAATACACATCATTTTGTAATTATAGAATTGGTATTGTTTCTCTTTATTTCACATTATGTGATACAAAAAAGCAACACCAATATTTGTTAGCTCCCAACTTATGACCTGCCATCAAGTAGGGATAAATATTTTAGGGATGCTCATTTCATGTGTAGTTTGGTTGATCCCTCTTTATTTCAAGCTTTAGTTGTAGCATAAAGCATTGTCATCAGCTTCAACACCTTTACCCGCTCCAAAAAGAGCAATATCAATTGGCATGGAAAGACCCAAATCACACCCTTTATGCTAACATTGAAAGAAACACGCAAGAGCAAAAACGGCGCGACAAAGCGCGCGAGGCCCTTCTAGTACCATACAATGGTCCTATTAAATAAACTAAGCAGTGGTTGATCAAAAGGGATGTAACCTACATTCACTAAACTATATAGTAAGGAAAAACACAAACTTGTTACTCAACTCTTCTATAAACAATTCCGGAAGGTTGTTGTTAATGGTTTGATTATACTATGTAAAGAATAACTTGGTAGTCGTCCTTTATTCACTCAATGAGTACGCCAAGTATTTGTTGACAACACACATGTTTAAGCGCTTCATCCTTATTACAACCATAAATATAACATAATGATAAGACAATGATGCATAAGTGGAGAAAATCGACAATCCACATATTGTTAACATGTCAAGTTCGTAAATCACATTTTTTTGTGTTTATTATTATATACATGCAAAAATATCTTAGTTTATAGAGAACCTTATGGCCACCTTTTTAGCGAGGTCTTCCTAAAAAATAAAGTATATATTGGAGATTTACATAGTGTCGTGGTATGGAGAAGACAGATGCCATAGGATGGCTAAAGTTGGGGCCGATGGACATTGTAGGTATTCGGGGAGGGATCGCACGCCAAGTAGGCGAGCTCAGGAACACTGCAAACAACGCAATCTACCCAGGTTCATGGCCCTCGTGTGGAGGTAACACCCCTACTCCTGCCTATCTCTTTGTATATATCTCAACCGAGTAGGCACAGTACAGGTTATGCTCTCAGCCGAGTAGCCAATTGTTAGCTCTCTCTCTGTGTAGTGCTAGACCTCGCAATAAATGCTCTCCAGGCCAACGTCCCTCGCGCAGTAGGGGGCTCGCCACCTTATATACTGGTGTCCAACGAGTAAACAACGCTTAAAGTACATGACGTGACAACTCCACTGTGACAACGGCGCACACCTCTGTGTTCCCGCTGACGCCGTTATCAAAAGTCGCCGCGCCGTCCGGCTGACAGGTCTTGTCCACCTTGTCAGCCTCTCAGAGTAGGTCACTGACACGTCCTGTCCCCTTGTCAGTGACATGACTTGACATGCGCCTACCCTCACTGTACCCATGCCTCAGCACAGATAATCATGTTCCTAGTAAGTTGAACCGCATGCCTGTATGGCTGCGGGATACGCGGGATCTCGCACAACGGCTCCATTGACTTTGTGCCCGAGTAGGATAGCTTCCCATCTACTCGGACCACCCGAGCTCTACCCGGTGGATCCAGATCATCCTTGTTATCTTCTCTTGGCATGCAGTACTTATCACCGAGTAGCGTCTACCGGATAACGGATACCCGGGTATCACCTACCCGGCAAAACCACACCTTGTTCACTATTACCACCAGTCTTACCCCTACTTGGGGGTAGCCCCCCGACATTAGTCCCCGAAGCTGGTAGAGTCCGGCGAACTTGTCCGTTGGGCCCTGCCAGCTTTAATCAACTTGCTTCCATCGTGAAGTGTGGCAGAGTTGCTCCCAACTCGGACACTCATCATCTTTATTCGGGTCTTTCTTCTTATAGCCTTCAGAGAAACCTTCTCGGCACCGAGTAGACCACGTGATGCTGAGTTCCACCGAGAATCCACACTTAGCAAAATCTCCAACGCCCTCCCGCTCGATCCAGATAGTATCTACCTTCTCGTGTCCAGGGTGGGCATGTGTCACGCACCCGCGCCCCCGACGCCTCGGTTCTGGTGTTACTGCATGGCACGCGCCCATCACTGCACCTAGGGCCCATGGCCCGTTGTGTCACCTCTCGCACGTGTACTAGAGATCCCACGACGCACGTCGTGAGATTAACTGCGCCCGTTACGCGATCATTTCGCGCTGTGTGCGTTTCTAACGGGCAGTTAACTCCCACCTCGCACGATTTTGTGCACGATTGATCCCACTTGGTAACTGCAGCCGCGGCGAGATAAATACCCCCGCGCCTCCCTTCGTACTCTTTTCCTCGCACTTTCCCCTCTTTGCACCTCCCTCTTCGCCTTCGCCTCCGCCGCAGATACCAGCGCCGCCGCGAGCTCGCAGCGCGCCGCCGTTCTGAGAGCAGAGGGAGAGAGAGAACATATTCGCGCTCTTCCGCCTTCGGCCTTCGTCTCCATCCTCGACGCGCCCGCTTCTCCGCCAACAGAACATCCATGGAGCTCGAGAATGTCGCCGCCGGCTGGGAGGGCTTCGACGTGAAAGCGTCGGACTGCCAATGGCTCGTCAACACGCGGCGAGTCCCTCCCGGCGTCATCTGCCGCCCTCCCGGAAAGGATCTTGTTCCTGCTCCTGAACTCGGTGAGTACGTAGTCTTCTTGATCCACTTCAAACGGGGCTTCGGGCTTCCTACCTCCAAATTTCTCCAGGACTTCCTGCGCCATTTTGGCCTTCAGTCTCACCACCTACCCGCCAATGCGGTTGCCATGCTCTCCACCCACGCCGCAGTATGCGAGGCCTTCCTGGGTGTTTATCCCACTATTCATACTTGGGCCAAGTATTTCTTCCTTCGCCAACAGAGTATCCCCAATCCCTCAAATCCTCTAGCCCCAAAAGTGATGACCCAGACGGGTGGGGCCATGATGCTTCAGCGCTCCACCGGGTACCATCCGCGGGTACTCGGGCTGGAGACTTGTCGCAAGTGGCAGAGGGGTTTTCCTTATGTGAAGAATGCCCCTCCCGCAGAAGGGGAGGTAGCTGCGGGCAGGATCAAGCTTCCTGAATTCCAGAATGTTGTCCCCACGGGGCAGAATTGGGTTTACAACCCCAAGAAGACGGTGAGGGATGCCGTCAAGGTTGAAGAACGCCTGCAGCAGCTGGTGGGGGAAGGATTTCTCCAAGATGACCCGGTGGCCTGCTGGGTGGAGCGCCGGGTACTCCCGCTCCAACACCGGGTACACAAGATGTGTTACATGGGCGCCCCCCGCGACTGTACCCGGACGACCACGTTCGAGCTCTCCAAACCGGAGGTGGCGATCTGGGCTAAGTCCATCCTCCGGACCATGCTCACCGACAACTGGTTCTACGGCTTTGTGCCGTAAAGCCGCACCAAGAGCATTCCTCAGGTAAGTTCTTTTCTCTGCACACTTAATTCCCCTCTTATTCCGAATAGAGAACTACTTGTCCATATTTCTTGGGGCTTATCCCAACATGCTTGATGTTTGCATTTGATGCCGGATAGATCTCCTCTATTAGAACTTAGCTTAATGTGCTTTATGTTTGCACGTTGTTCAGAGTAGGGCTTCTGCTCGTTTATCTCTTCTAGGACTCTAGCATATTTGTGCTTTATGCTTGCACACTACTATTCGCCGCAACTTGGGCGCTGAGCTAGCTAGAGATGGTAGGGCTGCTAGTCAGTCAGCTAGTTTGAACACTGTTGGTAGGCAAAGATATAGCTCCCCTGCCAAAACACTTAGGTCTGCACAGGCAGTCGCGGCCGAGTTGCCGCATCTCATTGGCGACGCTCGCGCTAGGCATCAGGAGCGGCTTAATGAGCTAGTTCTAGAAGATGGCAGGTAGAATGAGGCTTTCCGGAAGGCCAATCCGGGAGCCGGTGCGTCTCATGTTGTTCATTCGCATGGGGCTAGATTCGTGGGCCAGGCCTCATCGCCGCTTCCCGGAAGTGAGAGGGCCCAGAGTGTGACCTCTGGGAGAAATAAACAGATGCAGGTGTACGACCGGTTGTCGCCGGAACACAGCCTGCTCTAGAGCGGCAGCCCGGCCAGAAACACAATGCTGCAGGAGCTGGCTATCAAGCCACCAAAGCTCGCCGCGAGGGACAAGGAGGAAACCGAGATTGTCCATCTCGGCACCAGGCTGCCAACCCGGCTCAGCAGACGGTGTGGCCGCAAGCAGTTGTGGCAGCGGCCAACCCGACTGCTCTATCTAACTTGCTAGGAAGCCTAGACACAGGAGTAAAGCCATGCACCCTATTGTACTCATTTTGATATAGGTTAAGCTCAAGTCTAACCTTCTCCAGCTCACTACTAGGAAAGTGGACATAGATGACATAGCATCAGTGGCGCACCATGTAGCCGTGTGCCACTGATGTGGGCTAGGAGCATAGATGTACATGCATCAGTGGGCACCTCCTAGTGGTGCGCCACTGATTATATGTGCCATGTATGCCCGGAAGCATCAATGGCGCACCACCAACCATACGCCACTGATTCTATGGAGCATCAGTGGCGCACCGTCTAGTGGTGCGCCACTGACGGTGCACCACTGATTCTTGCCACCCACTGACGGTGCACCACTGATTCTTGCCACCCATGTATTCTTCATAGAATTAGTGGCGCACTCGTGTTTTGGAGCACCAATGATGTGTCAAAGATCCAAAGAAGCGGGACAGGAAAATTTACACACTCACTAGAGAGCCCGCAGTCGAAATTTGATTTTGCAAGAAGAAAAAATCGTTTCGGACCGAGCGAGAATTCTGGGCCCAAAATCGCACAAGACAGAAAGCGTGAGGACCCGAGGTCCCGAGCGAACGAGCCACCTCCCTCGCGTCTCGTCCCCTCCGCTCCCCACCGAACCAATCCCCTTCTCGCCCCACCGTCGTCGGGAGATTCCGGCCGGCTCCTCGCGTCGCCGACCACACCCCGGCACTAGCTCTTTCTCTCTCTCTATTCCATGGCGGGAAACTTCCGGTCGACTCCCGTCACCCGTTCTCGATGCATCTACTGCGGGCGAGATCCCCATTCGCTCTGTCGCTCGGCTGCGCCGGTGGTGGCTCGCCTCCGCCTCCAAACTGCTGGAATGGCGTCTATGACGACGCGGCGCTTGGTGCTGGCCTTCGCCAACGCCGCCAAGCCCTAGCGCCTTCGTATGCTAGCAGCAGCCGATGCGCGCAAGGGAGCTCGATGCTGCTCTGCTCGCACCGCCGTTCGGAGAGCGGAGTGGCTAAGGCTGCCCGTGGACGACGACGCACAGCGAGTAGGGATGACCTGGCCTGTCACCCCCGGAGGGAGACGTCGGCGTTCCAAGTCACTGGTCCGTCGGCCTTTCATCGCTGGTCGATTCGGATTCAGCCATCTCAGGTATTAGCTCTGACTCAACCCCCAATCCCATTCGAAATCTTCTCCCCCCAATCTGAATACAAAACTCGAATCTTTCATGAGCAGTAGCCCAAGGAGCCAAGGAGGAGTCCCGGACGCGCGACGGTCGAGATGATGCTAAGTTGTCTCCAAGGCAGAGGAGGTTACGGCAGCGGCTCCTTGGCCGGTGTGGCTCCCCGCCAGCACCTGGACGCTCCTTGCACGGCCTCCTCCTCGTCCTCATGTAGATGGTCATCAGGTCAGACCAATTCCTCCACCTGCTGCTGCAGGATGTAGAACCACCGCAGAAAAAAAAATTGTGAGCAGAGATGCAAGACGTTTGGTTGGTGGTTGATGCCTAATACCTAGTCAGGTTCATTCTAGCAGTACCGGTCCTCCAGATTACGTGTGGTTCACCCTGCTTTTGTATACAGATTTGATAAATCAGTTATAACTCCTGTACAAATGACTTGCAAGGCTGTCAAAACTGAGTGTATGCGTGTCTTGAGGCTTGGCAAGTTGTTCTGTAAATCAACTTGGTGGTTACCATGTTTGAGTTTGGATCCTACCGTCTAGGATTAGTATAAACTTGAATTACTCTATTTCATGCAGGCTATTAGAAGTCCTGTGCAATAGGCTGCTATAGCTGTATGCATTAGCTAATTCAGGGAAGTAGCGAAGTGGTTTTATAGACTATAGAGAAGTATGGAGCGATCCTCTGTTAATGGATGGAATCCATGGGTTAGTAGCTTCAGTAATTAGAGCAATATCTATTGTTTGATGTCGTTGTTTGGTCGTGTCGATTCGAATCCTGTAGCTCGTTCCTATCCTGGATTCACTTGTTTGATGTATTTGAAGGATAATGCTTAGCTCCGTGAGAAGATTATTACAAGACGTTTTGGTAGTGTGGCCTACCGAAACCTCTTATACTAGTATGCATGGGATGGGAGAGAGGAAGTAGTTATGAAGAGTAGTCATGATCGTGACATATTTTGTGTCCGTGTTGTTGTTACTTGGGCTTCTAATATTGATAGTTTGTTGTGCGGCGCAGGCGATGGAGCTTGTTGAAGCAGCGACAGATTGGTCGGGAAGGGGGAAGAAGTGGATGTCCAAGGCAGTATATCCGGACTTGTGGATATTGATAGACTACGGCGCGGCCAGCCTTCCAAGTTTGGATCAACTCTTCTTGGTGACCTGCGGATAAAAACACGAGGGCGGTGCTATGCATGCACGCCCTGTTCCACCGTCTGACTGGGCTTTGAAGGAATTTTAGGCCTAGCGTGCTGCAAATGGTATCATGGCATCTACAACCCTCACTGCACAGGCTGTGTTTCCTTGGGGTTTTGTTGCGACAGTGTGTTGAATGTTACTGTGGAGGAGGTAGGCGGAATGTAGCATTCCAGCCCATAGTTAGGGTCTTGCCAGTTTACATTGTGTTAAACTAGCATAAGATGTGCCTGTTTACCCAAATTGTGGCACTAACAGGTTAACCTTTTTGTCGAAACAAGTACGGAAACAGAAGTTTGGTGCTACACATGTGTTCCGTCCCACATGGGGTTGGTCCTTGAATAAATTGTGCCTAGGCTGTCTGAGCACATTTATCACTGTGAAAATATCTACAATTTACATTATAAACTATAGAAATACTAGTACAGAAAAGTAGAAGGTAATAGGGATATTAAGTTCTTAAATGATACGCATATAGTCTTGGTGTGTTGAGAACCAGTGTTTTCTGTTAAGTGTTGGTGCTACTTATACAAAAAAATCACTTTGACTTAGCTATATAGCAGCATGGGAGTTTGGACTTAGCCGATCTTAAGTGTTTTCTGTTAGCCGTATCCAATATAAAGATACGGCTAGTTTTACGGTACCTTTGTATAATTTATTATTGTGCACATGTGATCTCTTATATCTCGTCGTTGACTAATGCTATATCTCATGTTTTGTAGATGTCGAGGGTTTATGTGGTCTTTAGGGATAGGGTTCCACGGGTCTATGCCCATTGGGAGCAGTATCACAATCAAGTGACGAAGTTCGGTGGCAACTCTTACAAAAGCTACAATACTATAGCGGAGGCGGAGGCTCGGTAGATGAAGCACATGCTAGAGGAACGTGATCAGAGGAACATGAACCGGATGAAGACCTTTGCTGTGTTGCTTGCCGCCGTGATCGTGGTTCTGATCCATGTCTTCTGTTGGTAGGATAGGTGACTGTCACCTACTTAATGTGTAATGTGATGAGATCGATGAACTTGTGATGGACGACTTGCTACTAGCTAGCTAGACTATGTGTTGATGAACTTGTAATATTTCCAAACTTGTCACTATTTCGGGTTTTAGCTATGAGTGAGATGATGAACTAGATTGTGACAATGATCATCTTTGTCTATTTATACTACTTTGCAATCTGCTATCTGAATTGTATAACCGGTATAAATACATGTATACATACCCGTATAAATACGTGTACAAACAAAACTGCGTAAACATATGTTAGAATCAGTGGCGCATCCCCAAAGGAATCAGTGGCGCATCAAAGAGGAATCAGTGGCCCAGAGCATCAGTGGCGCATCAGCCTGGTGAGCCACTGATTCCCTAAAGTGCATGCATACTCTAGAGAATCAGTGGCACACCAAAGTCATGCGCCACTGATTCCCCAGAGAATCAGTGGCGCACCATTGAGGAATCAGTGGCGCATCAGATTGGTGCGCCACGGATTCCCAAAATGGTGCGCCACTGATGCCCATTTCCCTAGTAGTGGCTCCTGGGCCTCCACGAGTAGCGCCTGGCGCTGCTGCTCGAGTTGCGCCCTCACCACAACGGGATCCGCGTCCGTGGCGAGTGGCATGCCCAGCTGCTCGGTGGCGCCAACACGAGCAGCCGGTACCGCTGTTGACATAGAAGGATCCATGTAGCCCGGTATGTTCCGGGGCATGTCGTAGGGCTTGTGGACCTTGCGAGCAGCCGTCTCGTCGACAACCTCAGGCACAGTGGGCGCGCCTTTGTCGGCATCGATAGCCGGACCCGTCATCATCACCTCCACGCTGCCCGCAGAGCAGCTGACCGGCTTCCCACGGACAGCGAGTACAGCAGGAGGATCATCAGCGACGAGCACCTCCTCCGGAAACTCGTGGATGACGGTGGTGGCGACATACACCAGGTGCGCGCCGAAGGAGAGAACGGAGCCGCCTGCAGGCATGGGCCTGCCGCCGAAATCGTCGGCTTTGTTGGTGACGAAGCCGAAGGAGCCGAATCTGTGGACAAGGCCACAGACCACGCGCTCCCCCGATGGAGAAACGGGTCCCGTCCGAATATGAACCCCATCCAGCGCCGCTGCTGGCCCCACGGTGGGCGCCAACTGTCGTGGTGTGGAGAAGACAGATGCCATAGGAAGGCTAAAGTTGGGGCCGATGGACGCTGTAGGTATTCGGGGAGGGATCGCACGCCAAGTAGGCGCGCTCAGGAACACTGCAAACAACACAATCTACCCAGGTTCAGGGCCCTCGTGTGGAGGTAACACCCCTACTCCTGCCTATCTCTCTGTATATATCTCAACCGAGTAGCCACAGTACATGTTCTGCTCTCAGCCGAGTAGCCAATTGTCAGCTCCCTCTCTCTCTGTGTGTAGTGCTATACCTCGCAATAAATGCTCTCCAGGCCAACGTCCCTCGCGCAGGACGGGGCTGGCCACCTTATATACTGGTGGCCAGCGAGTAAACAATGCTTAAAGTACATGACTTGACAACTCCACTTTGACAACGGCGCACGCCTCCGTGTTCCCGCTGACGCTGTTGCCGAAAGTCATCGCGTCGTCCGGCTGACAGGTCTTGTACATCCTGTCAGCCTCTCAGAGTAGGTCACTGACACGTCCTGTCCCCCTATCAGTGACAGGACTTGAAAGGATCCTACCCTCACTGTACCCATGCCTCAGCATAGATAATCATGTTCCTAGTAAGTTGAACCGCACGCATGTACGGCTGCGGGATACGCGGGATCTCCCACAACGGCTCCATTGACATTGTGCCCGAGTAGGATAGCTTCCCATCTACTCGGACCACCCGAGCTCTATCCGATGGATCCAGATCATCCTTGTTATCTTCTCTTGGCCTGCAGTTTTTATCACCAAGTAGCATCTACCGGATAACGGATACCCGAGTATCACCTACACGGTAAACCACACCTTGTTTACTGTTTTACCACCAGTCTTACCCCTACTCGGGGGTAGCCCCCCGACACATAAGCACGTCCATATATATAACTAAAGGGTGTATGTATCTCATGGATGAATATATGTATATAAATAATGATGAAGTAATTTAGGTTCCATCTCCCCTTCTGCATAAACATGATTAGTACTAGAAATGTTGAAATGGTATGGAAAAACCTTCTTGTGAAAACTTTCCACACTTCCTCTAGACGTTTTCTTGTCACAAAGTGTGGTGGACGATATTTTCTGAAATGAAAGGTGGGCCACACCAAAACTTAACACATAATTTTTTTCAAATGTATGGCTCCGAACAAAAGAGTACCATTTAAGATTGTCTAAATGTTCATATCACATTGAACACTTTGTTCTTCAAGTATGCATGCCTTGCGAAGATAAAATAAATAGAGAACATAATGGTTCACATAAGCTCCTTATATAAAAAAATCATTATAGGAAATATGCATAATTTTGTTCGGAATAAAATAGAATATAGATAACATACAATTTCATCATGTATTTTTTGATTAAATCACAGTGAATGATACATCTGATAATTACTATTTTCAGTGTTGCCTTTGGAATAAACTTGTTAAGACCTTGGATGACCTATCAAGAAAAGGATAAATAATTTTTGGTTGATTCCACATAGATGGTTTGGCTCTTCTCTTTATACAGAGAGGATTAGCCTGTATCAATAGGATCTAATCATAACCGACTGATACTCTCTTAAAAGTAGGAATATGCGTAGGTAGTAAGATAATCTTAATTATTGAGATATTATTCCTTATTTAGTGGTATTGGAATGGGTCAGCCTTCCCCTCATCCTAATCCCTAACAAAAGTGTTTATCACACTTCCTACAACATTCAGGTGGTAACATATAGTACTATGCCACAAGTCCATCTTACATATTAAAAAAGTGTGCATGAAAACACAAGCAAAAATAATAAAGATAAACAAACATCACAATAACATTTTTATAGATATGGACGGAACCCTAACACAAGTATATACCACACTTTCTAAAAACCTCATAGGCATGTATCACACTCCCCAAAACATTAAGGTGCTAACATGTGGTAGTATGCAACATATGCCCCAAGTCCATGTTAATTATAGTAATTAAGTGAGAAAGAGAACCGAAGGAAAAATAATAAAAAGCAAAAAAACATCACAATACCATTTTTTAGATATGACCACAACCATAAAATTAATAGTTATAACCAAATCATCATATTGGAAGGTTAACTGCTATAACCATTTCAGTAAGTGTGTGTGCTCCTAATTTAGCTTACCTTGTAGGGAAAACACCTTGGGCATATTCAAAGATATAAGTGGCTTGTGTGTTTTGTTCTGGTCCACTTGTCCCTGTAAGTTCAGTGTATCATAACACTAATAACGAAAGATGGAGCAGTGATATAGGTAGAATGACCCACCTAATTGTTGGACTATGGGTCCTCCACTTACAGATGCTATTGTTTTTGTATTTGTTAAACTAGTCACGAGTTGTGACGTTTCGACATCAGGAACAATAAGTGGTTCATTTTCAATTTTGGATCTCTCACCATCTGGCTTCTGGTGCTGTAGCCAAGGAGGCTTCAACTTTGCTTTTGTTATTTTTCTTGTGCTTGCTGAAGCTGGAGTTGTTGTTCCTATTGATATCTGTGGCTTCTATAACACTATTTCAAAATTTTAATTAGCGCATGATACAATCCATGTTTGCGTGTTTATTAATTTAGTGAGGATTTAATAGGTCATTTCCTAAAACATGTCAAGTGTTATGAAAAACTACCATCATACCCTACAAATTCAAAAAGTTTCACAAATAAATATCTTAGACTAGATCTTATGTTTCATGGAGGATTTCAAACACAATCTCTATATTGGGAAAAATATGCTAGTACTCAACTAAATATGTTATTTTTGGAAAATATCATATACAAATACTAGACCAGTAATAGTGTCCAAGGGGAAACACTAGAAAATGGCAGTACCATCGAGAAATGAAAAACTAAAATTCACACATCATCAAGCCAAAACTGCTCATTTTAGAGGAAAGATAGCAACAAAAATAACATGATATACCGCCAGACCACAAAAAAGGATGAGTATGCAGTTTAATTATACCGACCTATTATCTAGTAGAAGTGTTACTAAATAAGCGATACATTCTAAAGAATGCCATGTACTATACAATGGTATTATTTAATAAAATTAAGGAGTGGTTGATAAAAAAGGTGTAACGTACAATCGCAGAACCATCTAGTAGGTAAGACGTGAAAATTTGGAGAAGCCAGTGCACGGATTTACCTTGATGAAGGCCGTGACCTTGTTGACTGTCATGGTTGGACTCAGCTTCGGCGCCTAGTTCAAGCATTGAACAACTCTTAACTAAGCATGACAAAGCAAAGCTTGGGGGTGGGCGTTGACCATGTGCCTCACGCGTAGGGTGCGCGTCTCCCATGGCGACGCCAAGGGCGATGGGGCCGCATCTTCCTCGCCGTCGCGCGCAGGCGCCAAGGCGCGTCGGAGGTCCGGCCGCAGGGAGCGGTCGCGGCTAGCGGAGATGGAGGCGGGGCGCTGCTTCCGGGCGCCGTCGCCGGAGGCGCGATCTGCCGTCGAGGGAGGCGATGGATCTGACATGGAGCCGGGTGGGGCGGTCTCCATCGGAGAACTCCTAGGCGCTGCGCTGGGAGCGGCTGCCCGGGCGCCGGGCGCTGGGGGGACGGCGCCGGTCGCTACCGTTGTGCCCTCTCCGCATCGGGGCGGGGAGACGGAGATCCGGGGGCCGCCGTGGACGCCGCGCGATTTTCCTCCGATGGACAGCACCGCGTTGGATCCTGGGAGGATTCCTCCGCCGTGGCTTGGGGGGCCCGAGATTCTGGTCGGCGCTGTGCTGGTGCCGCTGCGGCAGCGGTCCTCGCCGGCGGAGAGCAGGCCGGAATCGGGGGCGGTGACGGCGGCGCTCCAAGGAACCCTACCTTGCTCGGGGGAGGCGAGCGAAGGAGGATGGACCCAGGTTGGGCCTCGGCCCAGGAAGCGTGGCGCGGCCAAGGGCCCAGGGGAGTGGGGCCCGCTGAAGGGTGCTCAACGCGTGCCTGCCAACGTAACGGTTGGTGGGCCGCACTCGGTGCTGGAGGCTCAACATTTGGGGGAGGCCTGGCCCAAGAAGCTGTTCGGATTTAAGAGGGGGTGGCTCACCCCCGAAACCCTAAACTGCTTCCTTTCTCGTTCGTCTTCCTCTTCCACCTCTACCAGCCGCCACCCCCACCCACAAGCGAAGCAACTGCTTCCGCTCATCTCCTCCACAGGCGAGCATTCCTTTCGGCTCGTGAGGATGGATCGGGAACGCCGCTCCGGTGATCGACGGGGGAAGCGCTCTCTCGAGGACCGGGAGCTTGGCCGCGGTGGGGACCGTGGCCAAGATGCAGATCTGCGACTGCAGCTCGACCGCGAGCGTGACAGGGAGGCGTCCTGCCGGGCGCAGCGCGAGCGGGAGGAGTCTCTCCGCCGGCGGGAGGCGGACCAGCTGGAGGAGTCTCGCCTCCGGGCCCAGATCCAAGCCAACGGAGCGCGGGGACGCGACGTGGGGAGGGCCGGGGCGCGCCTTGCCCCACGGCTCTCTGGCTCCAATTCCACACCGGTTGGGGGGGCCCAACCAGCTCCGACGGATGCGGCGAAGACAATATGCTTCAAGTGCGGACAGCAGGGGCACTTCCAGGCTGCCTTTCATGGCGAGCCATTCTTTGTCAAATGTGAAGTGAAGGGGCACTGGTCGGCGATGTGCCCGGGAGGGTCACAGTGCAAGCTCATCTGGGTGGGAGCAGGCCTAGGGGGCCGGGGCTTCTTCCACCTGTCGGTGCCTTCGGAGAAAATGCCGAAGTCCACTCCTAACGCAGCGACCGTGATAATCGAGAAAGGGAACTTCTCGGTGGAAGAAGTTGAGGATGAATTCAAGGAATTGGCCGACGAGCATTGGGATTGGCAAGTCCGACAGATCGGCCCGACGGAGTTCTCCCTGGTGTTCCCCTCCCGCGAGCTGCTGCGCATGGCTACACGTGGGGGCGGTCTGACGCTCCCCATCACGGAGTTCAGGGCGGTGGTTTCCGCCTCGGAGGGGGACCAGCGGGCTTCAGAGACCCTCTCAGCGGTCTGGGTTAGGCTGCTGGAGGTTCCTCCTCCTTTCCGCGACGAGTCCTACCTGATGGGCGCCACCTTGGAGATCGGTGTCCTTCTAGAGGTGGACAGAGGTTCCTTGGCCGGCGACCACGCGCTTATACGCATGAAGTTTGCGTGCCGCGCCCCGGTGCAGATCCCCCTCCATCACCCTCTTTGTCAACATGCAAGGGTACTGCATCCCGGTGGAGCTTGAGGCGGAAGAGGCCAAGTCCCCTCCTCCTCCCCCTCCTCCCAGTCAACCTAGGGAGGATGACGACGACGGAGAAGACGACGAGACGTCCTCGGACGACGAGGGGGAGGACTGGGACAGTCGTCGCTCTCGGGAGCGGGAGAGGGCCAGGGCCAACTCCCTCCCCTCCAAGAGTGACAAGCAGGGCACCATGGACGGGGTGGGTGGCAAGCCCCCTCCAGGTAGGGCCACGGTCTCCACGGCGCCTCCAACCTCTCTGCCCACCCTGCCCAAGTCCACCTTCTCGCAATACAGCTCAAACTTAACTGATGACGGGGACATCTTCAAATCGCTTGGGGCGATCGTGTCGGCCGTGCAGCTGGAGCTGTCCTCCGATGCCCCGGCTCACTCCATCGCCAGCAACGCCACCATCCTGTCACCCTCCGGCGCCCTCGACGTTTCTTCCTCCAGGGCGGACAGACCGGAGCGCGCGCAGTCAAAGGTCCGCCGGCTGGACTTCTCTCCTTCTCCGACCGCGTCGCCGGTCGGCCCTCCTGCCGCCATCGCCAAGGAGCGCCGCAGCAAGGCGAATCACGACCGCCCCTCTCGGGTCGAGGCGGCTGCGGGCTCCGCCGTGGTGGGCTCCTCGCAGTCCGCGGGACGTCCGGCGCCGCCCCCGGCCGTGATGCTTGGACCGCTGAGGGATTCGGCGTCCGTGCTGGCTCTCGCCGCGCCGGTGGCGGGGGGCCTGCGCTCCAAGGGCTCGGTGCCGGACTCCTCCAAGCTGAGTGCGCGCGCGGGCGGTGTTGCGGCAGACTCGGTGCTCGACAAGGCGATGCAGCGCGCCACCGACAAGGACTCGGCTCCCTCCCTCAAGCATCCCGCAGGTACGGACGCGGACCCAATCTTAGCAATTCTACATAACTTACCAGATGGACGCCTCCTCTCGATGGCCGCGGACTGCGGCGTTTTGTTTCAATCGGCATGCGAACCTCCGGCAGAGACCCTCTCGATCATTAGGGCCAACGAGATGGCGCAGGCGAACTTAGCGAGTGTACGTGCGGCCAAATTTCATAACTTAATAAATAAAATTCCAAACTTGGTAAACAACATTTCAAATTGAAGCTAATGTTGTTTTCTTATTGTTTTCATCATCCATGCATCATTCTAATCAACTTTCACATGATGGTTATTTGTAGATCACTTAATTCAACCTTAATTCTTGGGCCTTTCTATATGCAACCCAAATTGCATATGGGCCCAGTTAAATATGGTTACCATGTCAACTAGCTTATCTTTGATGCATCAATGAAATTGTCATGCATCATCCCATGTTTGTGCATTATGCCATGTTATTGATTGTTGTCTATGTTCGTTGTTTGTTTGCTTCTTCTCGAATAGACGACGACGTTGAGACAGACGAGGTTTACGATACTATTTCAGAGGAGTTAGCTCAGTACCAGGCTACTGAGTTTGAAGGCAAGTATTCACTCACATGAACCATTGTGTCCTTTCCACACTTGATACCGATACTTTCCGTTGTCTAATCTGCTAGCCTTATGATTCGTTGCTTGTGTTCCGATCCTATCACATGTCATCCTGCAGCCATGAATATAGCCTCACCCCCACACCTACAACCCTGTTGTTTGTTAGCCGGTGTTGTAGTATCATGCTTAGGTTTGTTGTGCTCAAGTCTTGTTGTCATTTATCTTATCACCTGTTAGTTTGATAGATGGGCTTGTTATAATCCATATCATGTTAATGTTTGGGGTAATAATAAATTGATGATAAGGCACCGGCAGGAGGCCCGGGTTAGGGTTTTGAAGCCTGCTAGTGTCGACCCTAAATAGGAAAAGGGTCTTGTCCTCTGATCCATGATGAGCGTGCTCACCGCATCCGGGTGGTCGTATGGAACCCCCCTCGACTTTGACCTGATCCGCAGTTTGTCCGAAGAGCCACCCTTAGTTCGGGTGTTCCATTTGCGCATACGCATGAATGGGTCGCGCCCATGGTTGATGATTATGATGATGATGATGCATATAGGGCGAGGCCTGTGGTGCCGGGGGGTGTGGTTTTCACCCTTGCGCTTAGGTTAGGTCGGACTGGCCGGGACCTTATAGCTCCGTGGCTCCTAGGACGGGTTGCAGAGATGGTTCGAGTCGTGTTGAGTCCACCTGAGTTTTAGTTGGTGGCTCTAGTGTGTACGGGTACTGGAGCACACCCTGCAGGGATGAATCTTCTCGAGAAGCCGTGTTGTCCGCGGTTATGTGACGACTTGGTGAAAGTGCTGGCTAACAAGTACTCAGACAACTTACACCTAATTAATAATAATTTGACTAGTAATAGGCTTATTGACACAATAACCTGAACCTTCATTAATTCAACTGTGTGAGTTATCCTCGGATTGCTTCTTTGGATAAGGGCGATATCCAGGATGGGTTTGTTTGGTGAGTAGTTGTAGTTGGTTCCAATACGCTATCTTATCCTTTTCTTTTAGCCGGAGGTTGTGGCGTGTTTCTGTAGTTGGTTAGCGCAGCCCGCTGCCGCTTCTTTGTATCCCCTATCTTCCGTTGAACCCAAAGCATCTGTACTTGGTGTTGTCGGGTACACTTTGGTATCTTGTGCGTCTTGCTTGCCAGTACTCGTCTGTACTGAACCCTTTGGGGCTGCGTGTTCTGCAGACTACGTTTCCGAGTATCCCCATGGTGGCTACTACGTGGAATATGACGAGGCTGCTGACGAGTAGATAGCGGACCCGGGCAGGATCCGAGACTTCGTGGATGGGCTCCGTCTTTTCGTTTCCGGCCTCTTAGGCCTATTTGGATCTTGTCTGTTCTCAGACACTCTGGATGCTTCCGCTGTGATGTAATGATGACTTGTTGGGACATGTGTCCTCTGGATGATTGTATTTGCTATCCCTGCTCTAGTGAGAGCTATTTGCAACTTATTTCTATTTCTTTGTGTCTTAGAGATTTGTTGTGATATCACTTGTTCAAATGCCGTTGACGTACCATGTGTGTATGTTATGAAGTACGTCAATGGAAGTAGTCGGATTTCTATGGGATGGTTTACGCAGACGATGGATAGTAGAGAATGGTTGTCACACGTTTACGTGTTGGCCTGCTCATATTGAGATGCGGGTGCTGGTATGCCCCGTAAGCCATTACTCTACTGTTTAGCGGGCTGTGAGTATCCTCTAGAAGTCCGGGTGCGACAAATGGTATCAGAGCCTGTATGCCTGTAGGATCCCTTTTACTGGTCGCAGTTGAGTCTAGAAACTATTTTGTAGCTATATAGGAAAAATGAAACGTGAGAGGCGGAATTCTGTTCTTTTATTTCTTTCCCCACCCACCCTCCCTTTTCTGGTAAGGAAGTGCAACGTTGTTTTTCTCTTCTCACCTAAACTTTCAAGTTAGGATTTCACGTATCCTGGTTTCTCGAGGATGGTTATATCTACTAGACCATAGGAATGGAGGTGGTTGTGACATGATTTTCATGTTGCCTACTCACGATTGAGAACGGAGGCACATAAGCCCTGGAAGCAGATCCTCTATTCCTTAAGCGGTAGATATTGATCCTCTAGAATCCCGGATGGGTTTTTCCGTAGTACCTCAGGTGTTTGTGGTCTCCTGTTTCCCAGTTGTTGCTTTGATATCATCCTTCACAAATCTTCTCTTCCGTTGTAACAACTTATCTGTTGATCCGTTGTTAACCTCCATCCTTGTTCTATGCTGTCGACTTACCGTATGAAGTAATCCTTTTAAGCACTTATATTGGATTTTGTGATCCGGTTAGTGTGTTAATCTTGGTATCCTCTTCAGGATGGAGAGTGGTGACGAAGAACCCACACTGCCACCTGAGATGGGGAAAGTGTTGTCTCAGATGACACAAGTTATAAGGCAGATGCAGCAGAACCAAGATCTTGGGAGTAATGGAAACACCCGGGTGTCTATTCGGGAGTTCCTTGAGCTCAATCCGCGCACGTTTGATACCTCCTCCGAGCCGTTGGATGCTGATGACTGGCTCCGTGAAATGAACCGTACTCTTATGGTAGCTCATGTGGCTGACGAGGACCGTGTTCCTTACGTGACCTACCTTCTCCGTGGACAATCCATGTCTTGGTGGGAGAACTTCCAAGAAATGAGAGGTCCTAGTGTGGCAATCACATGGGAGGATTTCAAGCAAGCCTTCGTGCGCCATCACATTCCCGATGGGCTCATGGAGAGAATGCGTGAGGAATTCTATTCTTTCACACAAGGCAATTTAGATGTTCTCGAATACCAAAGAGAGTTCAATCGCCTGGCTCGCTACGCCGGAGATGAAGTCTCCACGGAAGCGAAAAAGATGGCAAAGTTCCGCAGGGGTCTCAACCCGGAACTCAAGTATGCTCTCACCAACGTCAAGGCCAAGAATTTTGAGGATCTCATCAACATCGCTCTAAATGAAGAGCATGGGCGCAAGTTGGTTGAGGAATCTCGTAAGCACTCTCGTGAACAGGCTAATATCTCAAAAGCTATCATGCCTCCACAAAAACGAAGAGTTTGGGTTCCATATACCACTCCAACACCGCCCATCTATTTGCCAAGCCCGGCAGGAATTATTGCCCGCCCTCCCACCCCAGTGGTATCTTCAGGAGGTGCTCCATCTCAGCGAGGTCCAACAACTCCTCGTTCTGTTGTTACATGCTACAAGTGTGGACAGCCGGGCCACTATTCCGATAAGTGTCCGCAAAGGCACCTCTTTCCACCTCCACCTCGCCACAGGTCGACCCCGACAAGAATACGTGGTCCTCCGTTGGGTTGCTACAACAGCAACGAGCTTGGCGTGAGAACCGTCAAGGTTAACCATGTCAAGGCCCAGGGAGTAGAAGAATCTCCAGAGGTTGTAATGGGCACACTTCTTGTGAACTCGTTTCGTGCTAAAGTCTTGTTCGATTCTGGTGCTTCACACTCTTTCATCTCTCAATGCTTTGCAAACACGAGTAAAATCAACTTGGAACAGTTGTCTATCCCTCTCCTAGTGAAATCACCGGGATCTAGCTGGCAAAGCAATAAAGTTAGCCAGAACATCGAGATCACAATTGGAAACCTTCCATTCCAGGCATCTCTAATAGTTCTCCACTCTTCAGATATTGATGTCATTCTTGGGATGGATTGGTTGGTAGCCAACAAAGCAGTCATTGATTGTCCTGCTAAGTCTGTCAAAATCACACACCCTTCTGGTCAGATAGTCTACTTCCATGCTGAAAATCCAGTTGTTCAACTCTACACTCTCAATACAAATCCTCTACCATCTATTGAAACTGTTCCGGTGGTTTGTGACTTTCCCGATGTCTTTCCAGAAGAATTGCCAGGAATGCCTCCTGACAGAGCTGTTGAGTTCGTTATCGAACTTGAACCAGGCACTGCTCCAATCTCCAAGTATCCATACAAGATAGCTCCTCCTGAACTGAAATTGTTAAAGGAGCAAATCGATATGTACATGGAAAAAGGTTACATTCAACCTAGTTCCTCGGCTTGGGGATGCCCAACTCTCTTTGTGGCAAAGAAGGATCAAACAAAGAGACTCGTTGTTGACTATCGTCCTCTTAACGAGAAAACCATCAAGAACAAATATCCAATTCCTCGCATCGATGATCTCTTTGATCAACTTGCTAGAGCCTCTATATTCTCCAAGTTGGACTTGAGAATGGGTTACCATCAAATAAAGATCAGAAAAGAGGATGTTCCAAAGACAACCTTTGTCACTCGCTTCGGTCGCTATGAATACACCGTCATGTCCTTTGGTCTCACCAATGCACCGACGAATTTCTCTCGACTCATGAACTCTGTCTTCCATGAATACCTCGACAAGTTCGTTGTGGTATATCTTGATGACATTCTTGTCTACTCCAAATCCGAGAAAGAGCATGAAGAACATCTTCGTCTCACTCTCATGAAGCTCGCGAGCATCGCCTCTATGCCAAGTTTACCAAATGTGAGTTCTGGATTTCTGAAGTCACTTACCTTGGTCATGTCATATCTGCCAAGGGCATAGCTATTGACCCAGAAAAGGTTAAGGCCATTGTTGAATGGAAACCGCCTAAAACGGTTAAGCAAGTCAGAAGTTTTCTTGGTTTGGCTAGCTATTGTCGTCGCTTCGTCCAAAACTTCTCCAAGATTGCCAAACCTCTCACTGACCTCACAAAGAAGGACAAGAAGTTCGTCTGGTCTCCACAATGTGATGAAAGCTTCAATCTCCTGAAGACTAAACTCACTTCTACACCAGTTCTGGTTGGCCCAGATCCTTCCAAACCTTTCCAAATATTTTGTGATGTTTCTCTCCAAGGTCTAGGTGCAGTTCTCATGCAAGAACGTCAAGTTGTGGCTTATGCTTCTCGCCAGTTGAACACAAATGAGCTCAACTATCCTATTCATGACCTTGAGCTTGCAGCAGTTGTCTTTGCCCTCAAGAAATGGAGACAATACTTGTTGGGTAATTGCACTGAGATCTTTTCTGACCACAACAGTCTAAAGTACATCTTCAGTCAGCCAGATCTAAAACTCAGACAAAGGAGATGGATTGAGAAGATCAAAGACTTCGATCTCACCATCTCTGACACTTCAGGCAAGGCTAATGTAATGGCCGACGCTCTCAGTCGCAAGTCCTATTGCAACAATCTCATGATCATGAAAAGCCAACCTCCTCTTCATGAAGAATTCCAAAAGCTGAATCTTGGACTTGTTCCTCAAGGCTATCTTGCAAACTTGACAGCCAGTCCAACGCTTGAGGACAAGATTCGTTCTGAACAACTTCGTGATGCTGAGATCAAGAAAATCGCAAAGAACATCAAAGCAGGCAATGTGAAGTATGAGTGCTTCTCAATTGATGACAAGGGAACAATGTTTTTCCAAGGACGCATTGCAGTTCCCGAAATCCAAAGCCTGAAAGATGTGATTTTCAAGGAGGCTCATGATACTCCTCTTTCCATACACCCTGGAAGTACAAAGATGTACCAGGATCTCAAAACAATGTATTGGTGGTCTGGCATGAAGCGTGAAATTGCTAAATATGTCTCTGAATGCGATGTTTGTCAACGTGTCAAAGCAGTTCATCAGAAATCAGCGGGTCTTCTCCAACCGCTGAAAATTCCTGAATGGAAGTGGGACATGATTGAAATGGACTTCGTCATTGGTTTTCCAAAATCCAAGAGAGGCAACGATGCAATCTTCGTTGTGATTGATAGACTCACTAAAGTCGCTCACTTCTTTCCTGTCAAAGAGACAATCTCAGCTAGTCAATTGGCAGAGCTCTACACCACAAGAATTGTTCCTCTTCATGGTGTTCCGTTGGAAATCAGCTCAGACCGTAGAAGCATCTTCACTTCTCATTTCTGGAAAAGCTTTCAAGAAGCCTTGGGCACCAAGCTTCTGTTCAGCACAGCTTATCAAACTCAGTCTCAAGGGCAAGTCGAAAGAGTCAATCAGATTCTCGAGGATATGATCAGAGCATGTGGTCTCTCTTTTGGCATGAAATGGGAGGAATGTCTTCCATATGCTGAATTCTCCTACAATAACAGCTTCCAGGCAAGCCTAGGCATGGCACCATTTGAGGCTCTCTATGGCCGCAGATGCAGGAGTCCAATCAATTGGTCTGGAGCTGGTGAACGTTCACTCTTAGGCCCTAACATTGTTAAGGAGGCCGAAGAGAAAGTTCGCATCATTCATGACAATCTGAAGATTGCCCAGTCTCGTCAGAAAAGCTACTATGACAGCAAACACAGAGATATGGTCTATGCAGCTGGTGATAAGGCCTACCTCCGTGTAACTCCTCTCAGAGGCACTCATCGTTTTGGTGTCAAGGGAAAGCTTGCTCCACGTTATATTGGTCCCTTCAACATTCTCTCAAGGCATGCAGAAAATGCCTATCGTCTTGAACTTCCAGAAAAGCTATCCAACGTGCACGATGTGTTTCACGTGTCGCAGCTCAAGAGGTGCTTCAAAGACCCAAGTCGTGCAGTTGATCATGATTCCATTGAACTGCAAGAAGACCTCTCTTATGAGGAGCACCCTATTCGCATTCTCGATGAGGCCGAGCGCAAAACTCGCAACAAGAGCACCAAGTTCTTAAAAGTGCAGTGGTCTCATCATTCCGATAAAGAGGCAATGTGGGAGACCGAAGAGGATCTTCGCAAGAAGTATCCGGACATTTTCTCTTCTCAGTAGGAATCTCGGGGCGCGATTCCTTCAAGGGGGGGCGTTTTGTAACATCCCAAGTATGAAAAACTCCCAACTTAGAATGTTTGCTTCTTGATTTTATTTCAAATGCATCATGTCATCATATCCACACATGTGTGGAATTTCAAATTTCAAATAAATTCAAATCATTATGTTTCACACTTGGTCTGTTACAATTTTTTTTAAATAAAATATTCAAATCAAACAATTTAATTGTTTTCCATAAATTTGAATTTCCAAATAAGTGACTTGGGTGATTTTCAACTAATCAATTTATTGCAAAATTCAAGCAAATTCATTTAAATTTCAAACAACAACAAATATTTAAAATTTTGAAAAACAAAAGTTGGTGCAACTGGGAATTTTCAATAAGGAACTTATAAAAAATTATCACCATAATTTTAGGGTCCCCAAAACCCCTTCTTTTTCCTTTTCTTTTCTTTTCTACAAAAAAAAGGAAGAAAAAAAAAGAAAAAAAGGGAAGTGGGGAGGCAGCCGAACTGGGCCAACGAGGCCCAGTCAACCACCTACGACCCAGCTGGCCGTCTTCCACCTCCGTACGGTGGTGACGACAGCGTACAGAGCACCACCACCATCGATCCCCTCCTCCACCTGCTCCCTCCTTTCCCTTTTAGAGCCTCCCCCTCCAAACCCTAACCCTAGCCCCTCTTCTTTCTCCTCCCCAGCCACCGCCGCCACCCTGCTCCCTCTCCCCTCAGATCCCCTCCTTTTCTCTGAAGGTTTTCTGACCGGAGCAACTCCGGCGAGCTCGCGCCGCCGTCCCCGACCACCTCCAACCCCACCGAGGGCACCCAAACGTCGAGGGTGAGGTCCCGGTCCGATTCCCGTTGTTTTTCTTCTGGTTCCTATGTTGTAAAGGTCGCGCCGGTCTCCTTCTGTCCGCCATGGACGTTGGAATCGAGCTCTTGTACGTACGTGTGTTTGATCTTCAGTTTCGTGAAGAAATCTCCGCTCGGATCCACCTCAAAACGGGCCGAAGCCCTTTTCTATCACAAGCAGCGCACTAGCCCAGTGGCTAGGAACCGCGCGCGCCTAGGAGGTCCCTGGTTCGAGTCCCCCTGGAAGCAAAAGCCACCCCTTTTTCGTCCTTTTTCTTTTATTTCCCGAAATCCAGAAAAACAGATCTGTGTCTTTATTTGTAAAATCCATAACAAATTCAAAATTGCTCCAATTTCAATGATTCAAGTTTCTGTGGATTCAGAATCTTGTGATCTATCATTTAGTCACAAAGTTGCAACATGTTTCTGTAATAAATTTTGCATTAAATAATTAAATACAGAAAATGCAATAAAAATTGGAAACTTTGGGAATTCATAACTTGAGTTTGGTTAACCCAAATTGAGCAAACTTGGGCTCTAAAAATTTGTATTAACAAACTATACACAGTGGTATTTTATTTGGTCACAATTGAATTAAATTTGAACATGTTTCCTTCTGTTTACTAAAAAGGGCAGAATAAAAATGGTTATGGAAAAATGCATAATAAATTCAATAATGATCCAAAAATTATGTTTAATAGCTCAAAATGTTCATTGAAACATTTTATACATGTTTTCAACATTTTCAATACAATTTGTTAACTGTTTTTCCTAATTAAAATTGGAGTAATAATTCAATACTTTAATTACACCTTTTAAATTACAAAATTCATAACTTGGGCATAGAATTTCCAAATTCAACAAACCAAATATGTTTTCCATTCCATTTTTCATGAACTTTGCAAATATCAACTTTGTGTTCTGTTTTAAATAAATTAAATTGCTGAAAACAACTGTTTCTTAATTAAGGCATTTAAAATTGTCAAATTAATAACTTGCTCATTTTAAATCCATTTTTAACAAATGAAATATGTATTCCATCTAAAATTTTGTGTTCTTTCCAAATATGAATTTTTTTATCTGTTTTGAACCTTTAAAATTGGTGAAAACAACAAATGCTTGTGTAACTCACTTAAGAAGCCAAATTTCATAACTTAATAAATAAAATTCCAAACTTGGTAAACAACATTTCAAATTGAAGCTAATGTTGTTATCTTATTGTTTTCATCATCCATGCATCATTCTAATCAACTTTCACATGATGGTTATTTGTAGATCACTTAATTCAACCTTAATTCTTGGGCCTTTCTATATGCAACCCAAATTGCATATGGGCCCAGTTAAATATGGTTACCATGTCAACTAGCTTATCTTTGATGCATCAATGAAATTGTCATGCATCATCCCATGTTTGTGCATTATGCCATGTTATTGATTGTTGTCTATCTTCGTTGTTTGTTTGCTTCTTCTCGAATAGACGACGACGTTGAGACAGACGAGGTTTACGATACTATTTCAGAGGAGTTAGCTCAGTACCAGGCTACTGAGTTTGCAGGCAAGTATTCA
Organism: Alopecurus myosuroides; assembly: GCA_028641055.1. Lineage (NCBI taxonomy): Eukaryota > Viridiplantae > Streptophyta > Magnoliopsida > Poales > Poaceae > Alopecurus > Alopecurus myosuroides. The sequence goes on along the minus strand of CM054063.1, from coordinate 219,497,983 downwards.
CTCACATGAACCATTGTGTCCTTTCGACACTTGATACCGATACTTTCCGTTGTCTAATCTGCTAGCCTTATGATTCGTTGCTTGTGTTCCGATCCTATCACATGTCATCCTGCAGCCATGAATATAGCCTCACCCCCACACCTACAACCCTGTTGTTTGTTAGCCGGTGTCGTAGTATCATGCTTAGGTTTGTTGTGCTCGAGTCTTGCTGTAATTTATCTTATCACCTGTTAGTTTGATAGATGGGCTTGTTATAATCCATATCATGTTAATGTTTGGGGTAATAATAAATTGATGATAAGGCACCGGCAGGAGGCCCAGGTTAGGGTTTTGAAGCCTGCTAGTGTCGACCCTAAATAGGAAAAGGGTCTTGTCCTCTGATCCATGATGAGCGTGCTCACCGCATCCGGGTGGTCGTATGGAACCCCCCTCGACTTTGACCTGATCCGCAGTTTGTCCGAAGAGCCACCCTTAGTTCGGGTGTTCCATTTGCGCATACGCATGAATGGGTCGCGCCCATGGTTGATGATTATGATGATGATGATGCATATAGGGCGAGGCCTGTGGTGCCGGGGGGTGTGGTTTTCACCCTTGCGCTTAGGTTAGGTCGGACTGGCCGGGACCTTATAGCTCCGTGGCTCCTAGGACGGGTTGCAGAGATGGTTCGAGTCGTGTTGAGTCCACCTGAGTTTTAGTTGGTGGCTCGAGTGTGTACGGGTACTGGAGCACACCCTGCAGGGATGAATCTTCTCGAGAAGCCGTGTTGTCCGCGGTTATGTGACGACTTGGTGAAAGTGCTGGCTAACAAGTACTCAGACAACTTACACCTAATTAATAATAATTTGACTAGTAATAGGCTTATTGACACAATAACATGAAACTTCATTAATTCAACTGTGTGAGTTATCCTCGGATTGCTTCTTTGGATAAGGGGCGATATCCAGGATGGGTTTGTTTGGTGAGTAGTTGTAGTTGGTTCCAATACGCTATCTTATCCTTTTCTTTAAGCCGGAGGTTGTGGCGTGTTTCTGTAGTTGGTTAGCGCAGCCCGCTGCCGCTTCTTTGTATCCCCTATCTTCCGTTGAACCCAAAGCATCTGTACTTGGTGTTGTCGGGTACACTTTGGTATCTTGTGCGTCTTGCTTGCCAGTACTCGTCTGTACTGACCCCTTTGGGGCAGCGTGTTCTGCAGACTACGTTTCCGAGGATCCCCATGGTGGCTACTACGTGGAATATGACGAGGCTGCTGACGAGTAGATAGCGGACCCGGGCAGGATCCGAGACTTCGTGGATGGGCTCCGTCTTTTCGTTTCCGGCCTCTTAGGCCTATTTGGATCTTGTCTGTACTCAGACACTCTGGATGCTTCCGCTGTGATGTAATGATGACTTGTTGGGACATGTGTCCTCTGGATGATTGTATTTGCTATCTCTGCTCTAGTGAGAGCTATTTGCAACTTATTTCTATTTCTTTGTGTCTTAGAGATTTGTTGTGATATCACTTGTACAAATGCCGTTGACGTACCATGTGTGTATGTTATGAAGTACGTCAATGGAAGTAGTCGGATTTCTATGGGATGGTTTACGCAGATGATGGATAGTAGAGAATGGTTGTCACACGTTTACGTGTTGGCCTGCTCATATTGAGATGCCGGTGCTGGTATGCCCCGTAAGCCATTACTCTACTGTTTAGCGGGCTGTGAGTATCCTCTAGAAGTCCGGGTGCGACACCACACCTGGGACGAGACCCGGCCAAAGGGAAACTGCATGAGACCCGGCGTTGTGATGCTACGCCAGGTGTTATTAATGGGCCAACGACTGCGTTGGAGACCCTACCCAAGGGAAGAGAAGATCTAGAAGGCCGACGAGGCAGTGCAAACCATGTGATCCGTGACTTGGGGATCACGGTAGGTAATTTAGGGCTATGTATGGATCCCGAGTAGGATTCCGGATGTATCTAGTAAGGAAAGCCAGGAATCCGGGTATTATATAAACCGGCTTCTAGGGTATAGAGACACCAAGATTGAGAGAGATAGAAGGATTCGAGTATTCTAGGTATTCGAGAGCTAGTCCTTGTAACCCTTGATTGGAGTCTCGGCGACATTGCAGCCCGAGCCTCTAGATCGCCAGTCAACATGATTTCGCCTGAGCTAAACCCTCTCCCAAACACTAGAGTGGAAATACCCCAATCCAAGTTACCTCCGGTAACATCTGCCGTGACTATCCCACGACAGTTGGCGCCCACCGTGGGGCCTACGTCCAAAGGTGTTTACATCACGGGAGAAGCTCTGTAAAGCATGAAGAACCTCGTCATCGGCGAGATCATCACCAACCCTGAAGGAGAGAAGATCGTAGACGACGTTGGCTGGGGGCCAGAGTCCGATCAGCTGGAAACCGGATCTGTCGTCACGATCGGCCGGGTCAACGTCTTCGTCGGTATGGTACGTGCGTCTGGTTTTGTTTCTGAAAATAATGAGCATGATTCTATGTCAGAGGACGCCACCTGTGTCCAATCAGACGGGGAAGAGTCGGTTGGAACAGCAGACCCGGAGAAGGCACCCACCACAAAGAGGGAACAGCCGGAGGGGCCGGTATGGACCCCTCGTGGACGGGTCGTTGGAGAGGATGATAGCGAGTCTATCTTGCATCTGCTTGAACATCGGTATGAAGAAGATATCTGCGAAGAGGAAGAATACGAATCTTCACCAGACATTGCGCGCCGAGTCGTGGTCTACACAGCCCCTGCAATAAATCTCAATCAGGGCGATGTGTCGGCAGCCGCGACTGGTGCGGCGCAAGCGCTGGCCCAACAACAAGCACCGGTTAACGGAAACCCGATCGTAGCCCAGGTCGATGGTGAACCGGCATCTGTCACCAGCGAAACGGGGAAACTGCTCATCTCAGAAACATGTTTGGATTCAGGACGAACAGAACAGCTGGGGCAGGAACTTCACACCCACAAAACCCGGCTATGTTCAGCAATAACCTGATCTTGGATCCCACAGTGTTGGCGACGGTGGCAACTCCAGAAAATGCAGCAGCACGTGCCAGAGACCTGGATGTAGCTCGCCGTGCGTTGGAGCAGCAAAGGAGAGATGTAGAAGCTGAGAGGCAAGGAATGGCCGCGCGCCAGCTGTCGTAGGATGGGAAAGACAGATGCCATGGGATGACTTAAGGTTTGGGGCCGATGGACGCCGTAGGTATCCGGGGAGGGATCGCACGGCGAGTAGCCGCGCTCAGAGACACTGCAAACACAACAATCTACCCAGGTTCGGGGCCCTCGTGTGGAGGTAACACCCCTACTCCTGCCTATCTCCATGTATGTATGTTATCCGAGTAGCCACAGTACAATATTGTCTCTCAGCCGAGTAGCCACTCTGCTGCTCACTAGCTCTAGTGCTGGCTCTTGCAATAAATGCGATCTGGACCAACGTCCCTCGCGAAGGAGGGGGATGGGCACCTTATATACTGGTTCCCAGCCGAGTAAACAATGAATAAAAGGTACAACTGATGGGACAACTCCACTGTGACATGCAGGGCACGCTTCCGCGTTCCCGCTGACGCAGGTGCGAGAAGTCGCCGCGCCGTCCGGCTGACAGGACCTGTCCACCCTATCAGTCTTATAGAGTAGGCCCCCCGACACGTCATGGCCCCTCTGTCAGTGACAGGACATGACAGGCGCAAACCCTCACTGTGTCCACGTCGGAGCGCGGATAATCAGTACCTAGTAATTTGTACCGCACGCCTGTACGGCTGCGGGATACGCGGGATATCGTCAGAACGGCTCCATTGACTTCATGCCCGAGTAGGCTTGCAGCTCCTCTACTCGGACCACTTGTTCTTTACTCGGACGATGTTGATCTTCCTAGTTATCTTGTTCTGGCTATCAGTGAGCATCACCGAATAGAACATACAGGGTAGTGAATACCCGGGTAGCCGTCTACTCGGTCAACAGCACTTTGACCTTTGCTTTACCACTTGTCTTACCCCTACTCGAGGGTATCCCCCCGACATTAGTCCCCGAAGCTGGTAGAGTCCAGCAAACTTGTTCGTTGGGCCCTGCCAGCTTAAACTAAATTTGTCTTCATGAAAGAATGAGGCCGAGTTGCACCTCAACCCGGACCAGTAACTACTACTCGAATATCTCCAGCTGTGTTTATGAGAGAAACTTTCTTGGAGCCGAGTAGAGCACTCTCTTCACAGTGCTGCCGAGTAGTTTTACTTGGTGAAATGTTGGACACGATCCCGCTCGATCAGACCAAATCTATCTTCTCGTGTCCCTGTGGGGCACGTGTCACGCCCACGTACCCCCGACGCCTCGGTGCCAGTGCAACAGCAGGCCACGCGCCTATCACTGCAGCCGGGGCCCACGGCCCATTAGGTCACCTCGAGCGAGTACTCGAAAGCCCGTGACCCAGGACGTGGGATTAACTGCGCCCGTTACGCGCGTGGAATGCGCTTCGTGCGTTTCTAACTGGCAGTTAACACACGCCGCACGATCTCTGGCCACGATTGATCCAGTAGTAACCGCAGCCCGCGGAGGAATAAATACCCCCGTGCCGCCCAATTCACTTTTCCCTTCGCATTTTCCCCATCTCCTCTCCCTCTCTGCCTTCTCCTCCGCCGCCGAGCACAGCGCCGCCGCAAATTGCAACTGGCCACCTCTCCACGCGCCGAGATATGCACAGAGAGAGAGCACCACACCTCGAGCGCCTTCGCCCTCGTCCTCGCCTCCAACTCCGACGAGGACCCGCGACTCCACCGGAAACTCCGCCATCATGGACCTCGAGCACGTCGCCGGGGACGAGCACGAGGAGGAGGTGGCGCCGTCCCGAGCCGGCTGGGAGGGCTCGGATGTGACAGCCGCTGACTGCCAGTGGCTGGTGAACACTCGCCGAGTCCCCCCAGGCGTCATCTGTCGCCCTCCCGGCGACGAACTCGTCCAAACACCGCAAGACGGTGAGTATGTTGTGTTGTTATCGGACTTCAAGCGCGGCTTCGGCCTGCCAATCTCAAAGTTTTTCTCGGATTTCCTCCGCCATTTTGGCCTCCAACCCCATCACATTCCTCCAAACGCCATCGTCATGCTCTCCACACATGCCACCGTCTGCGAGGCCTTCTTGGGTGTCTACCCAACCGTGCAGACCTGGGCTCGTTATTTCTTCCTCCGCCAACAGAGCGTGCCCAATCCAAACAATCGTCTTGTTCCTCGCGCAATGACCTAGACGGGAGGCGCGATGATGATGCAACGCTCCACTGGCCACCACCCGCGAGTTCTCGGATTGGAGACCATGCGCAAGTGGCAGCGCGGTTTCCTCTACGTGACGAACGTACCTCCTGAACAAGGGAAGCCTGCTAAAGACCGGATTGGACTCCCAAAGTTCCAGAACGCGCTGCCCAACGGGCAGAACTGTGGGTACAACCCGAAGAACACTGTCCCAGATGTTGTTGAGGTAGAGAAACACCTGATGCAGCTGGCTGAGGAAGGGCTCTTGCAGGACGATCCAATCGCCTGTTGGATCTGTTGCCGAGTACTCCCGCTCCAGGCCCGAGTACATAAGATGTGCTACATGGGAGGGCCGCGGGACTGCACTGAGACCACGACCTTCGAGCTCAGCAAAGCTGAGGTGGCCATCTAGGCTAAATCCATCACGAGGACCACGCTGAACGAGAACTGGTCCTACGGCTTCGTGCCGTATAGCCGCACGAAACGTGCCCCCAGGTGAGTAATGCACTCTGTATGCTTAATGTTCGCATTAAACACCAAGTAGAATCCTTCTTGTGTCCATGTATGCTTCATGCTTGAGCTCTATGCCGAATAGGTTATCTCCTAGGCATTATATGCTTTATGTTTGCATGCCTTACTGAGTAGAACTTTTTAGTTAGCCCTTGGCTTTGTATGCTTAGTGTTTGCATGCCATGCCGGATAGATTATCTCGTAGGCTTTATATGCTTTATGCTCGCATGCCTTACTGAGTAGAACCTTCTGGTTAGCACTTGGCTTTGTATGCTTTGTGCTTGCATGCCATGCCGAATAGGTTTCCTTAGAGTTATCAGCTTCCTGTGCTTAGTGTTTGCACGCTAACCGAATAGAAACACTTCACGATCACCTCATTTGGTCCTTAGCCTTTTATGCTTTTTGCTTGCACGCTAGACCGAGTACGGTCCCTACTCTGCAGGGGACCACTTTACTTATGCTTTATGTTTGCATTTCTAGCATATCAACCGTCAGAGGGACGAGGACGATACCCCCTTCGAGGCCAATTGGAAGGATGACCGAGGAGAGGACGATGTCACAGCTTATGACACCCAAGACACGCTCTGCATCCCTCGTGCCGGCCAGGAAGGTAAGTCCCGTGTTGATGCCTCCATTCGGGACTGGTCAGAGGATGACGAAGGTGACTGAGTTCACCTTTCTACTTGACCGCACTCTGTTTTGCTTCTTCCCTTTTGCTTACTCCGAATCCTTTTCTCTTCTCTGCAGAGGAACCTGTGCTGGAGGAAGGAGAGGAACCAGTGGACGCGGTTCCTGTGTCTGTGCTTGCTCCCACTACTCGAAACAGGGTGGGTAGTGGTGCGTAGAAACCCGCTCCCAAGAAGCTGAAGAAGAAGCCGGGTAACAAACCCCCGACTGCAAGCAATCCTGCTTCCCGCAGAAGACACACCCCCGTTTCAGATGGGTAAGTTCTTCCGAGTGCACACTTGTTCTCCGCTGCGTTTCTCCCTTTTCTCCTTTTTGCTTTCCTGCTGATTTTTCTTTTTTGTTGCATCTTCCTTCTCAGAGATACACTTAATGCAGACGCCACTGCTCCACCATCCCCCAAGAGGAGAATGATCCCGCCGCCCGAGCAGCTCGTGAACCTCTCGGACACGGATGAGGATCAAAATACGGAGGGTAGGACGCGCACGTCCTCCCCATTCAGAGAAGAGCACGACCTCGGCGCCGAGAACGATGGCGCCAGGAATGACACCGACCGCGTCTCCAAGCAGCCGCAGCCTGAAGCGCAGCGGGCTGCTCAAGACGCTGCCAACACCGACAGCTCTCCAACTCCCCCAGCTGCATCAGCTGGGGAGACCGCAGAACACGCTGCCGAGCAGCAGCAGGAGGACGCCGCCCTGGAGCGGCCAGTTTCTGTTGCTGTTCAGCAGCCAGAAGACAATGCTGCCGCGCAGCCTGAACCAGAAGATGATGCCGCCGAGAGACCAGACCCCGCAGCCGAGCAGCGGGTAGAAGACGATGTGGTGGAGCCAGCCCGCCAGGACCAAGTGCAGCCGGACGCTGCACCGAGTAGCCGGCCACCTGCGCCGCCAATTCAGCAGGCAACTCCACCCCTCACACAAGTTCCACCACCAACTCAATAACCATCTCCGCTAGTTCGACAAGTGCCACCACCTTCTCAGCCAATTGTCCAAGCACCTCCGCCTTCTCGGCCAACCCCCACGCCAAGCACCAAGAGAACTGTCAAGTCGGGTGCGGAACCAACCCGGCAGTAGCCCAAGCGTGGCGCCTCATAGGTTGGGAAGTCATTGGTGCCCTTCCAGCCGCAAGGCGGACAGGCCGCGCAGTTGCCCAAGAACCCCAAGAAGAAAACGGTCAATCCAAATGTCAGCCTAGTTCCAGTCGACACCACCTTTGGCCCTATAGAGAAGCTGGGTGTTGGAGCGAGTGCCAGCGAGAAGCGCGATTTCCCAGCATACTGGAAAGACTTGCAAGAGCGCCACCGGATCCAGATGTCGCAGGAAGAAGAGCGGCTAATGACTCTGAAAGAGCGAAAAGCCGCAACTCTTTCTGCGACAGAGGGGAAGAAAGGTTCCCTTCTCATCAAGGAAATCTCTTATCGCAAAGAAAATGACGAGGCGCTTCCTAAAGAAGGTGCTGTAGCCATCCTGGACCGGGTAGGCCATATCGAGAAGACCTGGGACAGCAAGGTGATTGGCAACGCTGCCTGGGATGGTACTGAGTTAGGCAAGCTCGATCACTATCGGACAGACTGGAACAAGGCCGACACCGGCCCTGTTGGCATGGCAGTAGCCAGTCCTTGCAGCACTTTGGCCGGCAAGCTTTTCGTCCTGCGCAAGAACACCGAGGACATTGAGCAAAGCTATGTGGTAAGTGTTCTCTCTCTTTCTGAATTTTCCGAGTTGCCAGTTTTCTTCTTTCTCCTTTTCTTCTCTTAGCCATTCCCCAGTCCCCGAGATTTGGGCCGAGTAGGTGAGATTCCACCGAATTGAAGTCTACTCGGGCCAAATTTTCCAAAACTTATACTTTTTCCTTCTCCTCTGCAGGATAGCGTCCAGCAAAGGACGAAAGTGTTCCGCCAGCTACTCTGGAACCACCGCCAAACCAGAGACTGGAACCGTGCCCTGGAGGCCGACAAGAGCGACAGGGATGCGTTGGAGAAGAACGCCCTGGACCGCACCCTCAAGCTCTCTGAAATGGAAAGTAAGATTTTAGCATTCTGGTTTGTGCGTTTTGTACTTACGCCCATTTTTTGCTTTTTTCTTTTGCTCAACTGCCGTCTTCTCTGTAGGTGAGCTCAAGGCCCTGTTGGATAGACACCAAGATTGTGAGGTTTTCGCTGCCTCTGCGCAGAGTAAAATCTCTTTTCTGGAAGGTGAGCTTCTGTCGTGGGATAATCACGGCAGACGTTACCGGGGGTAACTTATCTTGGGGCAATTCCACTCTGGTGTTTGGGAGAGCGTTTAGCTCAAGGGAAATCATGCTATCAATCGATCTGGTAGCTCTGGCAATCAAGTCGCCGAGTCTCCGATCTAGGGTTACAATCTCAACTCTCGTATTACAGGGGATACTCGAATATCTGGTGAAGCTCTCTTTTCCTGACCCTAGGAGCCGGTTTATATCTTACCCGCCTCCCTGGCTTCCTATCCAAGGCACACTCGGAATCCTACCCAATAACCGCATACAAACCCTAAGTTTCCTAATAGTAACCCCAAGAGCCAGGTTACAAGGCCCATGCTACTTCTTGGGCCTTCTAGAAACTCCTCTTCCTTGAGCCGGGTCTTGCGTGGTTCCCTTTGGGCCGGGTTACACCTTGACGTTAGCCTACCGGGTTATCATCCCTCCATCAGTAGTCCCCAGAATAGCTTGGGCTTCACGGGATCAACCATGAAGCGCACGCTATTCCCTGCAAAACAATAAACATACAAGTTCATAGAATACCGAGTTAGAATGCTTTGATAACAGCTAGGCCTAACTCTGTAGGTGGTCCATATAGTAACCCGTCTTTCCCCGAGTCTAGCATTGTTTTCCCGGGTCAACACTCCGAGGAAACACAAAAGACCCGGACTCGCATCGCTCGCCAGTCAGTCCGAATATCGCGCTTGCAATCTGTTTCAATCTTTTCCGGATATCACGTAACGGGCGCCTTCAATTCTTATCCCAAAAAATCCGGCTGAACATCCTTTTCCGAAATTTTTGGCCTTTGCCGCCCAACCCTAGGGCACTTTCCTGCTCAGCGCCTATAAATAAACGCCAAAACGCCATTTTCCAGATCCACACTTCATTTCCCCCCATCTCTTCATCTCCACTTCCTCTCGGCGCTCTCACCTTCGAGCTCGAGCCCGCACCGCCGCGCCGTCCACGAATACATCACCGGAGTCGAGCCTCCGCCGTCCGCGCGCCGCATCCGTCCCCGTGACGCCTCCGTTGACCTCCGCCGCCGCGCCCTCGAGCAACTCACCAGGGAACCCTAGGGACTGCCACCGTCGGGCCATCCGCCGCCGCCGTACTTCCATCTAGATCTCACCGGTAAGATCCTTCACTTGCTTTGATTTGAACTTTGATTTTCTTGCGAGTAGATTGGATCTAGCTCCGCCCCTAGATGTCCTTTTTATTCCCCCTTGATTGTTCACTCCATGCTTTGCACTTCCATAACCAATGCTTGATCTAGATTCAATAGCACACCTCGCAGCGCATCTCCATCACTTGTAGTCACGATTTTCCCATAAATTTTTCCGCCTAGATCCAATTAGCCAAAATTTCTTGTTAGCATTATTCTCTAAGTCGGATAACGATCGTTTCCGGATCTCAGGTTATTTATACTCTGCACTTTGTATTCTTTTTAGATTACGCCCATGGCACCTAAGGCCAGTGCGAAAACGAAGGGCAAACAGCCGGCCAGCAAGGCTAAGCCGAGTCAATCGATCTCCGCCAACTGGGCGAGATCGACCGTGACCAAGGCCAAGCTGGATAAACTTGCAGAGTCGGGTGTCTTACCGGCCCGGGAGGATATTCACTGGAGAGTACCTGGGGAGGAGACCCGGCCCTCTCCGGGTATAGACGAGGTAGTAGTTTTCGTTGAACACGTGATCTGGGGTTTCCGCCCCCCGGGTCACCCTTTCTTCCGCGAACTCCTAGATCATTACAAACTCCGGGTGTTTGATATTGGCCCTAACTCCATGCTGAACATTACTCTTTTTATCGTCCTGTGTGATTCGTATTTATGCATTCCTCCGAATCTTTCCCTTTTCCTTGAATTATTTCAATGCAAACCGTGCCGAGAGAGCGGCGATGGGGCCCTTTTGGTTTGTGGAGGGGTTTCTATCCAGAGGCGGAAGAACTCGTTAATGCCGACTCTGAGCCTCAACTCCCACGTCAAACACTGGCAAAAGACCTATTTTTATTGCCAAGACACCTCTCCAGCCGTTGAAAAATCATTGCCGGGTTTCACCGAAGATCTCCTCAACCTTTCCGACAATCTCAGCTCCTTTGCTTCTGAGTCGGAGAGGCAATCTATCCAGCCCCTCCTCACCAAGCTTGCTGTACTCTCGGCCCAAGGCCTTCTTGGGCTCAATCTAGTCAAAACTTGGGTAACTTACCGGATCCAACCCAATGCTGTCCGGCCCAAACTTATGTGCAGCTACTCTGGGCACGTCACTGATTCCCTTCGTTATTCGCTGAGGAATTACCTGGCCTCGGACGTGAACAATATAATGAAAAACTTCTTCACCGAGAAGCTGGAGGTGATCCGGACCATAGCCGGCTTGGACCCTTTCACCCGCGATAACCCGGCCCCAGCTGTAAGAACCGGTTACCACTTTTTTACCCGACTAATACTTTTATTGCACAATTACTAACTTTCGTCACTGTATTTTTCTCTCAGGAGGACAGCGTTTCTGGAAGATTGATACCCCACCTCCTTCCGAAAAATCGGAAGAGGACGAGGAACCGGCTGACTCGGACGAAGGTAACATCCGAGTCTCACCCGCTCCCCTTTTCGTTAACTTATATTTCCAACTTGTTTTCCTTTTTCCGACAATACGCTTAATTGACAAAGCAAGGAGGAGATGTCTCTGGAGGAAGGACAAAAATAAGCAAAGAGTGAATTCTTTGGCTGCTTGGGATATGGTCCGCAAGCCCAAAAGCAAAGGAGGATTAGGGATCATTAACCTTCAGATTCAAAACAGACCTTTACTACTTAAATTCTTGGCAAAATTCTATAACTCTATGGATATTCCTTGGGTCCATTTAGTTAAGAATGCTTATTATTTTCAGTCAGTTCCACATGTTGTGACCTCCTGTGGCTCTTTCTAGTGGAGAGGTGTTATGCAATTAGCTGATACTTGGTGCTCGTTATCTTCTTGCACAATGGGGAATGGATTTACTGGGCTATTCTGGAAAGATTCTTGGATGGGACAACCTTTGTCAATAAAATTCCCAAGATTGTTCTCCTTTGCCAAGGACCCTTTGTCCTCAGTAAGAGATTTGAAACTGATGACAGACCTCTCGGATGCTTTTCATTTGCCACTTTCAAATGAAGCCTTCCTTGAGTTTACTGACATGCAAGTCATACTGGATAATGTTCAATTGAATGTCAGTGATGATGTTTGGACATGCAATTTCAATAAAGGGGTTTATACTTCAACTAAATTCTATCAACTGCAGTTTGCTCAACTGCCTGAGGATGGGCCTGCAAAATGGATCTGGAAATCCAAATTCATGTCAAAGCATAAATTCTTTGCTTGGCTGATTCTAAAAGATAGAATTAATACAAAGGACATGATCAAGAGAAGGAACTGGAAGATTGAAGGCACTGATCACTGTGTTCTTTGCTGCAAACGTTGTCATGATGACTGGATTCATTTGTTCTTTCAATGTGTTTTTAGCTCACAGATTTGGAACTACTTGCAAATCAGCTGGAGTGATAACACAGTTTTGCATAATCTTTCCATTGCAAAAAAGGCTTTAAAAGGACCTTGCTTCACTGAGATAGTGATCCTTGCCTGTTGGAACATCTGGAAGCAAAGGAATGGAGTCATATTCAAATCGGAAAGGCATTCCTTTATGGGATGGAAAGTTGGCTTCTTGTTAGATCTTCTTATGCTTAAGCATAAGTTGAGTGCTTCTGTGGCTGCTGACTTAGCATTATGGATTAAGTCCCTAAATTAGATAGCTTGGGATAGACTGCCTTAGTCTATTTCCCTTTTCCTGTATATTTGTACATAACTGTAACACTCTTTTGGTTGGCAATAAAGGGCTGTGGGGGACTCCCCTGCAGTAGAAAATGTTTCAAAACCTGTTTCCAACCAAGATGTTTTTGCAAGTATTTCAAAAACTCCCTCTCACTTCCTTCTTTTGCAAAAACAATAAGAGGGGATTATGTTACCCCTGTGTTTGACCTCAAATATATTCTTTTGGAAATAACAACTTCTGAGATGAACCTCTTTACAAAATCCTATTGTCATGGTATGTCTTGATCACTACCTAAAATTAACACTTGGGAAAACACCTAGAAATTAAATGGAAGAACTTAGTTGTTTGAGTGATCTTGTGTGTCTTGATATTTTATCTGCTTGTTGTGTGATCTTATCTTGTGTCTGCTTGAAGTATTTATTTCTGTTTGTTGATTAATGTGTGCTGTTATAATAAAATAAAACCTATTAATAACAAGATCAAGCATGTATATCATATCCCATCACATGTCCATTTTCTCCTCTGCTTTCCTAAAAATTTCCAACTTCGGAGACATGCTTTTATGTCCAATTTTCTTCTATTCTCCAATGCATCATCATAAATCTCTTTGTCTATATCTATGCTATATATCCAAGTTGTTATTCTTGATATTGAAACACTTTGGTATCTCTTTTCAAAGTCCTTTAGAAGGCATCCCTAAATGTTGATCATATCCCTGTTATCTTGATGCACTTTTTCTGTGATACTGAAAATCACCCCTTATTGTTTTCAGGCCAAATAAACCTACCCTTGTCATATCCTTGACCTATAAATCACCTCCATATGGTCCATTTATTTTCCAATGGCCATTTAATTATTCTTCTCTCTTGGTTTTTAGCCTATTAAATAAACTCCTGTTTTCACCCTTTTTGCACTTGGTGTCTCAAATATTTTCAAAAGAGTTGTTTATTAAAAATCACTTTTGAGACTTATATTATATACTATATCATCCCAACTCAAAAATATTTGTTTTAAAAGCATTTTACTATTTATTATTTTCCATTTTCCAAAAAGCCAGAAATGGATTTTAAAATATTTTGTGAAGGAAAGTTTTTCCTAAAATCTTGGAAAAATTACCCAACATGCCTATGGTCATGTGGGACTTATTTATACAAAAACATTTGGAAGTTGTGTTGAAAATTTTGGAGAAAACATTTAAAAAACTGTCTCTGCCATTTTTGAATTTCCAAAATTTTGTGAAAGAAATGTTTTTAGAAAACCTTGAGACCACCATCCCTAGACTCAATTTTTAACCATCTATCCAATGGACATGATATTTCATATCTGTTCTATTCATAGTTTTACTGAAAACAAGCAAAAACCACCTCTGTTCTTTCTGGACACTGTTGAGTTCATGTCTCTACTAGTCAATCATTGTACTCTCTCCACCTCTCTCTTGTTCTGAGTAGTAGTAAGTATCTCCCTTGACCTCCTGGACATGGTCTACCTTCCCCTACACCTCTCTCTCTCTTCCTCTAGCTCAGCCACCAACATAGGGACAAGGATGGTGATCACCATCCATTTATCTAACCCACTCCCTCAGTCAATTCAAGGCCGAGCCCCTGCGCCACAGGGCTCCTAGTGCAACATGTGAGCTCCCTGGAAGAGCCCTCCCCCTATCCTTGTCTTTTTCCCTCTCAGCCATGAGCTGACCATGGTGTCCAGAGCGTGCTCTCCATGCCCCTCGTGTTCCGCTACTTGGAACGCATGCCCAAGCTCGAAACCACGTCAACTCGATCCACAAGCTCTCGTGGAGTGTGCCCATGCCTCCCATTGTCTTCCACTCTCCCTCCTCCCACCTCTAACCATGATCGAACACCTGCGGGTGCCGACAATGTCACTCCTCTCCCGCTCACCTCGACCCTCCTCCTTCCAATACCTCTCGCCTGGACAACCTCCTGACCACGGTGACCCTCCCTGACCCTCTCTCAACCCTTCATTGTGCTGGAGCAAGCGAGCCCGTGTCCTCCATGGTCGCCGTGGGTGCCGTCCACCGTGCTCTGATGCCAGGCCACGTGAGGCCACCTTCTCGAACTCCACCATGCCACATGTCGCACCCTGGCTTCTAAGGGATACTCATCGGGCCGAACTGGATAGCGGGTGCTTGGATTATGGGGCATAACTGCTCCCACGTCCCAGCTTCCTGGTAGGCCTGCGCTTATGCGCGACAACACAAGCCCTGCTATTCCATCGTCGATGTAAACTATCCACTAGAGGTCAAAGGCACTACTGTCGACGTACTTTATATCAATCACGCACGGTACGTCAACAGCGTTGAACGAATGATAATCACAACATGTCTCTAAGACACAAAAGATTGAAATAAGGTTGCAAATGGCCTTCACTAAGGCAGAGATAGCAAATACAATCATCCAGAGGACACCTGTCCCAACATAGCATTCATTACATCAGCGGAAGCAAACAAGGTGTCTGAGTACAGACAAATCTAACAGGCTTAAGAAGCCGGAGAAAATAAAGAAGACGAAGCCCATCCACGTAGGTCCTGGATCCTGCCCGGGGTCCAGCTAAGTACTCGTCTGCAGTCTCGTCAAACTCCACGAAGTAGCCATCCTGGTGGTCGTCGTAGCCGTAGTCGTAGTCTGCGTAAACCACAGCCCCAAAGGGGTCAGTACAACAACGTACTGGCAAGCAAGACTCACAGTTCACCAAAGTGTAACCCGTTAACACCAAGTACAGAAACCTTGGTTCAACGGAAGAAGGGGATATGAAAGATGCGGCAACTGGCTGCGCTAACCAACTACAGAAATCTACAACTTCCAGCTATCAGAAAGGGGATAAGATAGCGTATAGTAACCAACTGTTGTTAACCATCAAACAAACCCATCCTGGATCTCGCCCCTTATCCAAAGAAGCAATCCGAGGATAACTCACACAGTTGAATTAATGAATAATGGATCAAGTTTGTTGTGTCAATAAGTCTATTACTAGTCAATTCATCAATAGTTAGGTGTAAGTTGTTCTGAGTACTTGTTAGCCAGTACTTTCACCAAGTCAACCATAACCGCGGAAAACACGGCTTCTCGAGAAGATTTATCCCTGCAGGGTTGCACCAATTTGGCCGTACACGTATGAATAACCCGCCAGATGGGATGCCTCCCACCAAGCGGGGCACTCAACACAACTCGACTCTTCTTCGCATCAAGCCCAAAGCACCTTGGGCGCACGGCTAATCGAGCCCAGAAGAAAATGGACCCTCATAGCACTCTAAGAACGTGTCCCCCTATATGCCGACTACAAAAGTTCCACCCTGCGCTGGGCTCGCAAAAACATGCATGCGACAAATGGAAAACACGAACTAAATGAGATGATTTGGACGAGATGCGAATCGAATCAAATTGAGGGGGGCACCCATACTCGCTTCCCACATGCGGGTAGTGCGCTCATCATGGATCAGTAGACAAGACCCTTTTCCTATTAGGGTCGACACTAGCAGGCTCCAAAACCACACAGGGCCTCCTGCCGGTGCCTTATCAGCATATTATTAATAACAGGTTGATTGATTAACATCGAGCCCCCAGAATAAGATAGAATAATAACAGAAAGTAACGGGTAACAGACTCGAGCGAAAGCAACCTAAGCATGCTAGTAAGACACTGGCTCAATCAAGGGGTTGTAGGAAGGGAGATGAGGCATTATCAGGTTTAAAGGATTCAGGTGATAGGTTCGTAACAGAACAACTACTACTAAGGCTAGCAGAAAAGAACAACGGAAAGTAGCGGTAACCAACGTTGAAAGGAACACATTGGTTCATGTGAGTGATAACTTGCCTGCAAACCCAGTAGCCGGGTACTGAGCTAGATCCTCAGAAGGGGTGTCGTAAAGATCGTCGGTATCAACCTCGTCGTCTAACCGAGAAGAAGAAAACAAACAAGGCAGAAAGATAAACAATCATTATCATGGCATAGTGCACAATCAAATATGATGCATGACAAGTTAAGGGTTGCATCAAAATAAACTAGCTAACATGATAACACAATTTAAATGGACCCATATGCAATTGGATTGCATATGGAAAAGGTTCATTGAAATAAGTGGAAACAATTGGTTTACAACTAATTATTTATGTGAAAGTTGTTAGCATGATGCATGCATGATGTTAACAACAAAATAACAACAAGTAACAATAATAGATGCAAGTGAGAAAGGATTTGAACATGTTTGGAAATCATTTATTAAGTTTAGGAGATGTTTGGTTACTTAAACATGTCACACAAGTATTTGTTGTTTTCAACAAGTTAAAGTGTTCAAAACAAATAACAAAGTTTATATTTGAAAAGTACATCAAATTTTAGTTGGATTACATGTTTCACATATTGAGATAGGAGTTAGGATAATTTAATTATGAATTAAACAATATTAAACAAGTTTTAAATGATTTTAAAACAAGTTTGAATATTATTTGAATTTTATTTATTCAAAACATAATTTCAAACTCACATTTGAAAATTTCACACTTTGATGGTTTGAAAACATATTTTGCATGTTCAAAAATATTTTATTTTGAGAAAGTATGATTTTAGCAATTTTAATTGGATTAAACAAGTATTAAATTATTTAGGCAATTTAAATTATTCAAACCAGGAAACAAAAATTATATTTGAATAGGTTATTCAAAATGCTATGGAAAACATATTTTATTTGTATTTATTGGATTAATAATGAATTAGTTATTGATTTTAGAAATTTGCATTTGAATTATTTGAATTCAAATTTAAATTGTATTTTGAAATTTCAAAACAGTGAACAAATGATACCAAAAGATAGACAATTGAATTTAGATTAGTGTGCATATTTTTTTTTCATTTATTGGAGTTATAAAATAAAAGTTATAAGCAAAAGAAAACTAGGGACCAATCTGTGATTTAATTGGACCTAGATTTGATTACAGAAAGTTTAAAATTCGTTTTAAATCGTTTGATACGCACTGGAAACACACCCAGTCACTGACAGGGGGGCCCAAGCCGCGCTGTGCTGGCGTGGCCACACGAGTGACTGACAGGGGGCCCTCCCTGTCAGTACTCCGTCGAAAAAAGACGGGATTTATCCCGCGAGGGCAGGGGCTCGAACCCTGCACCTCTCGCTCGCTGCGCGTGCTCTGAACCAGTTCAGCTGTTGCGTTCGCTTGTCAGTTACCGATGCGCGATGAGGATATGGTGTGCAAAGTGCTAACTGAACTTTCTGAAGAACAAACGCCTCCGCGACTGCAACCCGTCGGTGATCAACGACGGCGATCAACGGAACGTGATCGACGTGCTGGTGCTGCTGTGTCGTGGTGAACGGGTGCAGATGCGTGCGGTGCTTGCGACGCTGACAGAGAGGAAGGGGAAGATGGGCACCGCGTGCACACCGGGAGGTTGTCGTGGAATCGGGTGCTCGGGGTGGCGCTGCCGGCGACGATGGCGTTGATGGCGGCGGGGCTGTAGCGGATCTGCGGGCTCCCTCGGGTGTCCAACGTGGAGAGGAAGGAGTGGGGGTCTGGTTTCTGTGTCTACGGGTGGTGGAGGAGGGCCATGGCGACGGCGGCGTCGGCGGATTCAGAGCGGGTGGCCTCCGGCGAGTGACAGAGAGGGTGGAAGCGACGAGGAGAGGGAAAAAATGCGGCGACGATCGATGGGACAGGGTACCTAGGGCTAGGGTTAGGTCTGCGGGATGCCCTAGGGTACTTATAGGGTCCAGACGCCAAGGATGGCCGTCTGCTCGGCGAGGAGGGGTACGTGGCACCGGCGGATTTCTTGCCGTACGGGGGGACGACGACGGCGGTTGTTTTAGCGAACCGGTAAGCTAGTTAGTTGGGTTGGGCCGCGCGTTAGTTAGCTTAGGTGGGTTTGGGCTGGTTAGTTGCTGCGCGCGCGGCTGGTTTCCTTCTTTTATTTTTTCTGCTTTCTGTTTTTTTTGTAGCAATTAGAAAAGGAAGAAAAACATGAGATTTTGGTTAGTAAAAATTCTAGGAAAATTTGGGTGTGCTTGTTATGTTAATTTCAAACAGTTAACAAGTTTGGAGTTCAAAAAGGTTTAAATTTTTGTGCTGTTTGTTAAGTAAACCAATTTAGATGATTTTTGAATATTTGAAATGATTAATAAAATAAACCTTTTAATAAGGTGACTCAATGGATTCAATTGGTTACAAAGAATAAAAGAATGTTTTGGTTATTATTTTTATAGTTCCAAATTGGTTCTGTTTGAAATACATTTGGTTTGAATTTGAAAGTGATTTGAATTAATTGTTTGATTAAAACCAACAAGTTAATGAGTGATCAACATGGAATAAAATGGAACAATTTGGTTGTTTTCATTTGTGATTTTTATTCCAAAAGTTGTAACAGAGCAAGTATGAAATAACCATTTGAAATTTGTTTGAGTTTCATTATGAAAACAAGATAAAACAGATGCAAACAAATAATTAAACATGATGGCATGATGCAATACTTTAATTAAACATGAAAACAAACATTCTAGGGGGTATTTTCGTACTTGGGATGTTACAAAACGCCCCCCTTGAAGGAATCGCGCCCCGAGATTCCTTACTGAGAAGTGAAAAGGTCCGGATACTTCTTGCGAAGATCCTCTTCAGTCTCCCACGTTGCCTCTTTATCAGAATGATGCGACCACTGCACTTTCAAGAACTTGGTGCTCTTGTTGCGAGTCTTACGCTCGGTCTCATCGAGAATACGAACAGGGTGCTCCTCATAAGAGAGATCATCTTGCAGTTCAATGGAATCATGATCAACTGCACGATCTGGATCTTTGAAACACTTCTTGAGCTGTGACACGTGGAACACATCGTGCACCTTGGATAGTTTTTCTGGAAGTTCAAGACGATAAGCATTTTCTGCACGCCTTGAGAGGATGTTGAAAGGGCCAATGTATCTTGGTGCCAGCTTTCCTTTCACACCAAAACGATGAGTGCCTCTGAGGGGAGTTACACGGAGATATGCCTTGTCACCAGTTGCATAGACCATGTCCCGGTGCTTGCTGTCATAGTAACTCTTCTGACGAGACTGAGCAATCTTGAGATTGTCACGAATGATACGAACTTTCTCCTCGGCTTCCTTAACAATGTCAGGGGCTAAGAGTGAACGTTCACCAGCTCCAGACCAATTGATTGGACTCCTGCATCTGCGACCATACAGTGCCTCAAATGGTGCCATGCCCAGGCTTGCCTGGTAGCTGTTGTTGTAGGAGAATTCAGCATATGGAAGGCAATCCTCCCATTTCATGCCAAAGGAGAGACCACATGCTCTGAGCATATCCTCGAGAATCTGATTGACTCTTTTGACTTGCCCCTGAGACTGAGGGTGATAAGCTGTGCTGAATAGAAGTTTGGTGCCCAATGCTTCTTGAAAACTCTTCCAGAAATGAGAAGTGAAGATACTTCCACGGTCTGAGCTTATTTCCAATGGAACACCATGAAGAGGAACAATCCTTGCTGTGTAGAGCTCTGCTAACTGGCTAGCTGAGATAGTTTCCTTGACAGCAAAGAAGTGAGCTACCTTAGTGAGACGATCAATAACAACGAAGATTGCATCGTTGCCTTTCTTGGACTTTGGAAACCCAGTAACGAAGTCCATTTCAATCATGTCCCACTTCCACTCAGGTATTTTGAGAGGTTGGAGAAGACCGGCTGTTTTCTGATGGACTGCCTTAACACGTTGACAAACGTCGTATTCAGAAACGTATTGAGCAATTTCACGTTTCATGCCAGACCACCAATACAGAGCCTTGAGATCCTGGTACATCTTTGTACTTCCAGGGTGGATAGAGAGAGGAGTTTCATGAGCCTCCTTGAGAATAACATCTTTGAGACTTTGAATCTGAGGAACTGCAATGCGTCCTTCAAAGAACACAGTTCCCTTGTCATCAATTGAGAAGGACTTGAATTTCTCGTTGCCTTCTTTGATGTGCTCTACAATCTTCTTGATTTCAGCATCACGAAGTTGTTCAGAACGAATCTTGTCCTCGAGAGTTGGACTGGCTGTCAAGCTAGCAAGATAACCTTGTGGGACAAGACCAAGGTTCAGCTTCTGGAATTCTTCATGAAGTGGAGGTTGGCTTTCCATGATCATGAGATTATTGCAATAAGATTTGCGACTGAGAGCATCAGCCATAACATTAGCCTTGCCTGGAGTGTAAGAAATGGTGAGATCAAAGTCTTTAATCCTCTCAATCCATCTCCTTTGCCTGAGGTTTAGATCTGGCTGAGTGAAGATGTATTTCAGACTCTTGTGATCGGAAAAGATTTCAGTTTTGTTACCCAACAAGTATTGTCTCCATTTCTTGAGGGCAAACACAACTGCTGCAAGTTCTAGGTCATGAGTGGGATAGTTTTGCTCATGTGCATTCAACTGACGTGAAGCATAAGCCACAACTTGACGTTCTTGCATAAGAACTGCTCCTAGACCTTGGAGAGCTACATCGCAGAATATCTGGAAAGGTTTGGTGGTATCTGGGCCAACTAGAACAGGTGTAGAGGTGAGTTTAGTCTTGAGGAGATTGAAACTCTCATCACACTGTGGAGTCCAAACGAACTTCTTGTCCTTCTTCGTGAGATCAGTGAGAGGTTTAGCAATCTTGGAGAAGTTTTGGACGAAACGACGGCAATAGCTAGCCAAGCCAAGAAAACTTCTGACTTGCTTTACCGTCTTAGGGGGTTTCCAATCAACAATTGCCTTAACCTTTTCCGGGTCAATGGCTATGCCCTTGGCAGAGATGATGTGACCAAGATAAGCAACTTCTGAAATCCAGAACTCACACTTGGAGAACTTGGCATATAGACGATGCTCGCGAAGTTTCATGAGAGTGCGACGAAGATGTTCTTCATGCTCTTCCTCGGATTTTGAGTAGACGAGAATATCATCAAGATATACCACAACGAACTTGTCGAGGTATTCATGGAAGACAGAATTCATGAGTCTTGAGAAGGTCGCCGGTGCATTGGTGAGACCAAAGGACATTACGGTGTATTCATATAGACCGTAACGAGTGGTGAAGGCTGTCTTAGGAATATCTTCCTTTCTGATCTTTATCTGATGGTAACCCATCCTCAAGTCCAACTTAGAGAATATTGAGGCTCCAGCAAGTTGATCAAAAAGATCATCGATACGAGGAATTGGATACTTGTTCTTGATGGTTTTCTCGTTGAGAGGACGATAGTCAACCACGAGTCTTTTTGTTTGGTCCTTCTTGGCAACAAACAGAGTTGGGCAACCCCAAGCGGAGGAACTAGGCTGAATGTAACCTTTCTCCATGTACATATCGATTTGCTCCTTCAACAATTTCAGTTCAGGAGGAGCTATCTTGTATGGATGCTTAGAGATTGGAGCAGTACCAGGTTCAAGCTCGATCACGAACTCGACTGCTCTGTCCGGAGGCATCCCTGGCAATTCTTCTGGAAAGACGTCAGGGAATTCACAAACCACCGGTACATTCTCAATTGCAGGAAGAGCTTTAGCATCGAGGTTGAACAGCTGAGTAGAACTTGATTCATATGGAGAATAGACTATCTGGCCAGCCGGATGGAACAGAGTTATTGACTTGTTAGCACAGTCAATTTTAGCTTTATTGGCCTTCAACCAATCCATGCCCAGAATGACATCAATGTCAGAATTTCCCAGTAACATGAGTGAAGCAAGGAATATGCGACCTCCAATCAGGATTTGGTTGTCCATGCTTATCTTGGAAGTCAACATTTGCGGTCCCGGAGAGTGAACAGTCATTTGATTGCTTAGCGGAACCAGAACTAGGTTGTATGCTTTTGCAAAAATCTTTGACACAAACGAATGCGATGCTCCAGTATCAAACAACACTTTAGCTGGAAAAGAGTTTACGGGTAATATACCGAGAACGACGTCAGCAGCTTCCTCAGCTTTGTCGGCCTTGATATGGTTCACCCTCGCGGTCCTCCCGGCAGGCCTGTTGTTGGAGTTGAAGGCTTTAGCCGGGGGAGCACGAACCATTGCCTGGTTGGTGTTGGGGCGAGGAGGTGGAGGTAGCTGCCTCTGAGTGCACTTATCAGCGTAGTGTCCAGTCTCCTTGCACTTGTAGCAAGTGACGACACGAGGAGTGCCTGGCCTTGGCTGCCCCATTGGAACCCTGTGACCCTGCATCTGAGATGGGTTGGGTGGGCGGGGACCAAAGCCTGGAGAAGCTTGGGCATTTGGAGCCCGAGTGACAGCACCATTCGGCACCCAGATGCGGCGCTTCTGCGGAGGGGTGGTCATGTTGGAGGAGGAACCACCCTCACGTGAGTGCTTGCGGGAATCTTCGAACGCCTTGCGCCCATTCTCCTCATTGAGCGCGGTGTTCACGAGTTCCTCGAAGTCCTTGCACTTGACATTTGTGAGAGCGTACTTCAGTTCCGGGTTAAAACCTCGGCGGAACCTTGCCATCTTCTTGGCCTCAGTGGACACTTCGTCACCAGCGTATCGAGCGAGGCGATTGAACTCGGTCTGATAACTGAGAACGTCCAGTTTGCCCTGCTTGAAGGAGCAGAACTCTTCACGCATCCTTTCCATGAGGCCATCTGGGATGTGGTGCTTCAGGAAGGCATCCTTGAAACAGCCCCAGGTGATAGGATAGCCAGCTCTCATAGTCTGGAAGTTCTCCCACCAAGAAGCTGCCTGACCTTTCAGTAGGTAGGTGGCATACTTGACCTTATCTTCCTCAGCAACATGTGCGATCTCCAGAGTCCTGGCTATGTCACGGATCCAGTCATCAGCATCCAGGGGCTCACGTGTTGCCACGAAAGCTTTTGGGCCCAAGCTGAGGAACTCCTTGATGTTAACCCGTGGAGAATTCTGGTTGTTGTGCTGGTTAGCCTGGATCTGGGCCATCTGAGCCACGACCTGAGTCATCTGAGTCAACAGCTCCGTGAGCGGAGGTGGCTCAGGCGGGGAGTTCCTGGTTGGAGGCATCCTGAACAGAAATGCATTTTAGCACAATAGCAGAAAAGGATAGACTTGGTAACCGAAAGATAGATTATTCCGACGCATGAATAGATAACCAACAGGTACATCATCACATGTTCAAATACATCAGAATATCTAACAGACCAATACATGGTTCGAATGCCAAAGGATAACTAAACATAGCTAGGAACGGATACATCGGTACTCCCATGCTCATCACGCAGGACGACGGCTAGGAGTACGGCGAGAGATACGGTGAGGAGGAATCCCACGGAAGTAAGTATCACGACGGTCCCTGTAGATAGGAACTGCTCTGAGAGGGACCCTCGGAGTGGTGAAGTAGAAAGCGTCCTCTCCCTGTGCTCCATAGCGGGGAATCCCTGTGTAACCAGCACCGAGGTGGAGTAGTGGACCTCTGATCGGCTCGTAACCTCCAGCATCTGGCAGAGGAAAACCAGCTGGCTGAGTGAAACGCGCAAAGCGCTCGTCTCCAACGAAGTCTGTGGTGTACGTCGCCAGACGAGTCAACGCGAGGTAGAGCTGCTCCCTGACTGAGGCCAACTCCTGAGACAGTGTGGAAGCAACGGCGTCACTGTGCCTCACGAACTGAGCAGTGGTGTGCAGCCTGGAGCTATCAGACTCGTAGGTATCCAGGTTGCTGTGGAGAGTGAAGTGAACTCCCGCCGACGTGATATAACCACGGGGGATGTGACGATAGATAGAACTATCAAACCCCCAGTAGTCAGCCCGAAGGACGGTGAGACTCACGTACGCTGCCTGCTGCACAGCCATGTCCACTGAGGAACCTACTGCCTCGTAGCGGTGTGCTATGCTCCTGCCATCATCCGACAGAATGTAGACGATGGCTCGGTAGAAAGTCTGCTCAAACTCGCGCTGGTGCTCGTAGACCTGGTACTCTGGTGCCCAATGGAACCCCAGATAGGTGACCATGTCCCTCAGCGTCTCCGGATAACCGGCGGTGCTCTCACAGCGAGTCATCCGAACCACCTGCGGGTAGAACCTGAGATCCATCTGCAGATGATTTGGAAGGTTTTGATTAGACGCCGGTGGAAGAAAAAGGAAGTGGAAAACAACAACAAGATTTCAACGGACGAAAGGTTCTTTAAAAGAACAGGATATCGAAGCAACATCGGGAAAACGAGACCAAAAACTCCTGAGGTACTACGGAGAACCCAAAACACGTGAAATCCTAACTTGAAAATTTGGGTGAGAAGAGAAAACAACGTTGCACTTCCTTACCAGAAAAGGGCGGGTGGGTGGGGAAAGAAGAAAAATGGCAGAATTCCTACTCTCACGTTTCATTTTCCCTATATAGCTACAAAATAGTTTCTAGACTCAAACTGCGACCAGTAAAAGGGATCCTACGGTCAGACAGGCTCTGATACCATTTGTCGCACCCTGGCTTCTAAGGGATACTCATCGGGCCGAACTGGATAGCAGATGCTTGGATTATGGGGCATAACTGCTCCCACGTCCCAGCTTCCTGGTAGGCCTGCTCTTATGCGCGACAACACAAGCCCTGCTATTCCATCGTCGATGTAAACTATCCACTAGAGGTCAAAGGCACTACTGTCGACGTACTTCATATCAATCACGCACGGTACGTCAACAGCGTTGAACGAATGATAATCACAACATGTCTCTAAGACACAAAAGATTGAAATAAGGTTGCAAATGGCCTTCACTAAGGCAGAGATAGCAAATACAATCATCAAAGAGGACACCTGTCCCAACATAGCATTCATTACATCAGCGGAAGCAAACAAGGTGTCTGAGTACAGACAAATCCAATAGGCTTAAGAAGCCGGAGAAAATAAAGAAGACGAAGCCCATCCACGTAGGTCCTGGATCCTGCCCGGGGTCCAGCTAACTACTCGTCTGCAGTCTCGTCAAACTCCACGAAGTATCCATCCTGGTGGTCGTCGTAGCCGTAGTCGTAGTCTGCGTAAACCACAGCCCCAAAGGGGTCAGTACAACAACGTACTGGCAAGCAAGACTCACAGTTCACCAAAGTGTAACCCGTCAACACCAAGTACAGAAACCTTGGTTCAACGGAAGAAGGGGATATGAAAGATGCGGCAACTGGCTGCGCTAACCAACTACAGAAATCTACAACTTCCAGCTATCAGAAAGGGGATAAGATAGCGTATAGTAACCAACTGTTGTTAACCATCAAACAAACCCATCCTGGATCTCGCCCCTTATCCAAAGAAGCAATCCGAGGATAACTCACACAGTTGAATTAATGAATAATGGATCAAGTTTGTTGTGTCAATAAGTCTATTACTAGTCAATTCATCAATAGTTAGGTGTAAGTTGTTCGGAGTACTTGTTAGCCAGTACTTTCACCAAGTCAACCATAACCGCGGAAAACACGGCTTCTCGAGAAGATTTATCCCTGCAGGGTTGCACCAATTTGGCCGTACACGTATGAATAACCCGCCAGATGGGATGCCTCCCACCAAGCGGGGCACTCAACACAACTCGACTCTTCTTCGCATCAAGCCCAAAGCACCTTGGGCGCACGGCTAATCGAGCCCAGAAGAAAATGGACCCTCATAGCACTCTAAGAACGTGTCCCCCTATATGCCGACTACAAAAGTTCCACCCTGCGCTGGGCTCGCAAAAACATGCATGCGGCAAATGGAAAACACGAACTAAATGAGATGATTTGGACGAGATGCGAATCGAATCAAATTGAGGGGGGCGCCCATACTCGCTTCCCACATGCGGGTAGTGCGCTCATCATGGATCAGTAGACAAGACCCTTTTCCTATTAGGGTCGACACTAGCAGGCTCCAAAACCACACAGGGCCTCCTGCCGGTGCCTTATCAGCATATTATTAATAACAGGTTGATTGATTAACATCGAGCCCCCAGAATAAGATAGAATAATAACAGAAAGTAACGGGTAACAGACTCGAGCGAAAGCAAACTAAGCATGCTAGTAAGACACTGGCTCAATCAAGGGGTTGTAGGAAGGGAGATGAGGCATTATCAGGTTTAAAGGATTCAGGTGATAGGTTCGTAACAGAACAACTACTACTAAGGCTAGCAGAAAAGAACAACGGAAAGTAGCGGTAACCAACGTTGAAAGGAACACAGTGGTTCATGTGAGTGATAACTTGCCTGCAAACCCAGTAGCTGGGTACTGAGCTAGATCCTCAGAAGGGGTGTCGTAAAGATCGTCGGTATCAACCTCGTCGTCTAACCGAGAAGAAGCAAACAAACAAGGCAGAAAGATAAACAATCATTATCATGGCATAGTGCACAATCAAATATGATGCATGACAAGTTAAGGGTTGCATCAAAATAAACTAGCTAACATGATAACACAATTTAAATGGACCCATATGCAATTGGATTGCATATGGAAAAGGTTCATTGAAATAAGTGGAAACAATTGGTTTACAACTAATTATTTATGTGAAAGTTGTTAGCATGATGCATGCATGATGTTAACAACAAAATAACAACAAGTAACAATAATAGATGCAAGTGAGAAAGGATTTGAACATGTTTGGAAATCATTTATTAAGTTTAGGAGATGTTTGGTTACTTAAACATGTCACACAAGTATTTGTTGTTTTCAACAAGTTAAAGTGTTCAAAACAAATAACAAAGTTTATATTTTAAAAGTACATCAAATTTTAGTTGGATTACATGTTTCACATATTGAGATAGGAGTTAGGATAATTTAATTATGAATTAAACAATATTAAACAAGTTTTAAATGATTTTAAAACAAGTTTGAATATTATTTGAATTTTATTTATTCAAAACAAAATTTCAAACTCACATTTGAAAAGTTCACACTTTGATGGTTTGAAAACATATTTTGCATGTTCAAAAATATTTTATTTTGAGCAAGTATGATTTTAGCAATTTTAATTGGATTAAACAAGTATTAAATTATTTAGGCAATTTAAATTATTCAAACCAGGAAACAAAAATTATATTTGAATAGGTTATTCAAAATGGTATGGAAAACATATTTTATTTGTATTTATTGGATTAATAATGAATTAGTTATTGATTTTAGAAATTTGCATTTGAATTATTTGGATTCAAATTTAAATTGTATTTTGAAATTTCAAAACAGTGAACAAATGATACCAAACGATAGACCATTGAATTTAGATTAGTGTGCATATTTTATTTTCATTTATTGGAGTTATAAAATAAAAGTTATAAGCAAAAGAAAACTAGGGACCAATCTGTGATTTAATTGGACCTAGATTTGATTACAGAAAGTTTAAAATTCGTTTTAAATCGTTTGATACGCACTGGAAACACACCCAGTCACTGACAGGGGGGCCCAAGCCGCGCTGTGCTGGCGTGGCCACACGAGTGACTGACAGGGGGCCCTCCCTGTCAGTACTCCGTCGAAAAAAGACGGGATTTATCCCGCGAGGGCAGGGGCTCGAACCCTGCACCTCTCGCTCGCTGCGCGTGCTCTGAACCAGTTCAGCTGTTGCGTTCGCTTGTCAGTTACCGATGCGCGGTGAGGATATGGTGTGCAAAGTGCTAACTGAACTTTCTGAAGAACAAACGCCTCCGCGACTGCAACCCGTCGGTGATCAACGACGGCGATCAATGGAACGTGATCGACGTGCTGGTGCTGCTGTGTCGTGGTGAACGGGTGCAGATGCGTGCGGTGCTTGCGACGCTGACAGAGAGGAAGGGGAAGATGGGCACCGCGTGCTCACCGGGAGGTCGTCGTGGAAGCGGGTGCTCGGGGTGGCGCTTCCGGCGACGATGGCGTTGATGGCGGCGGGGCTATAGCGGATCTGCGGGCTCCCTCGGGTGTCCAACGTGGAGAGGAAGGAGTGGGGGTCTGGTTTCTGTGTCTACGGGTGGTGGAGGAGGGCCATGGCGACGTCGGCGTCGGCGGATTCAGAGCGGGTGGCCTCCGGCGAGTGACAGAGAGGGTGGAAGCGACGAGGAGAGGGAAAAAATGCGGCGGCGATCGATGGGACGGGGTACCTAGGGCTAGGGTTAGGTCTGCGGGATGCCCTAGGGTACTTATAGGGTCCAGACGCCAAGGATGGCCGTCTGCTCGGCGAGGAGGGGTACGTGGCACCGGCGGATTTCTTGCCGTACGGGGGGACGACGACGGCGGCTGTTTTAGCGAACCGGTAAGCTAGTTAGTTGGGCTGGGCCGCGCGTTAGTTAGCTTAGGTGGGTTTGGGCTGGTTAGTTGCTGCGCGCGCGGCTGGTTTCCTTCTTTTATTTTTTCTGCTTTCTGTTTTTTTTGTAGCAATTAGAAAAGGAAGAAAAACATGAGATTTTGGTTAGTAAAAATTCTAGGAAAATTTGGGTGTGCTTGTTATGTTAATTTCAAACAGTTAACAAGTTTGGAGTTCAAAAAGGTTTAAATTTTTGTGCTGTTTGTTAAGTAAACCAATTTAGATGATTTTTGAATATTTGAAATGATTAATAAAATAAACCTTTTAATAAGGTGACTCAAAGGATTCAATTGGTTACAAAGAATAAAAGAATGTTTTGGTTATTATTTTTATAGTTCCAAATTGGTTCTGTTTGAAATACATTTGGTTTGAATTTGAAAGTGATTTGAATTAATTGATTGAATTAATTGTTTGATTAAAACCAACAAGTTAATGAGTGATCAACATGGAATAAAATGGAACAATTTGGTTGTTTTCATTTGTGATTTTTATTCCAAAAGTTGTAACAGAGCAAGTATGAAATAACCATTTGAAATTTGTTTGAGTTTCATTATGAAAACAAGATAAAACAGATGCAAACAAATAATTAAACATGATGACATGATGCAATACTTTAATTAAACATGAAAACAAACATTCTAGGGGGTATTTTCATACTTGGGATGTTACACCACAGTACCTCCACCCCTCCCCAATAGAACCCTCGTATCAACAACCCTCCCCCTTTGGTGCTCAATCGCTAGAACCAGTGGTCCCTCCACCGTGGACAGCCACCCGTCGAGCCACCAGCACCGGCGCTTCTCAACCCTCTCCTCGCACTCCATACCTTCCTCTTGCTCTCAATCGCCCAGTAGACATACCCATTTGACTTTTTATCCACTGCAGGTTCGCCCCGAGAGACTCTTTGCTCGGTCGCCCCCACCGTCCGTCGAACTCCCACATGCAGTCGTTTCTGTCAAGCGCGGATGGCACCACGGGCTCGGCGGCACTCTCTCGATCCCGTGGTGCTGGCGGCGTTTCCAGGCGGGCCTCTCAGCGTACGTCGGCGAGCTCTCCGGTGGACAGCCACCGCGGTTCTATTTTGCCCCACCCATCTTTGGTCGTCGGCGGCGGGCGCCTACGCGGCTGTCACCCGCCCGTTGGATCTGAATCCAACGGCGATACCCGCCCCCTAATGATCCTCGCAGATGGATGGGCCAGCCCATCGGGCATTTGACTCCTCTC
Source organism: Alopecurus myosuroides (assembly GCA_028641055.1). Classification (NCBI taxonomy): domain Eukaryota; kingdom Viridiplantae; phylum Streptophyta; class Magnoliopsida; order Poales; family Poaceae; genus Alopecurus; species Alopecurus myosuroides. The sequence goes on along the minus strand of CM054063.1, from coordinate 219,468,155 downwards.
CACCACGCGGGAGAATACCGTGGCCCGGCCTAACTCGACATATCCGGCCTCGGTGCAGTTTCGGAGCAGATCTGGCCCGTTACCATTTTCTGCAGGTTGTTTCATTTTTTTCTGTGCATCTGTTTCTGTCTGTTTTATTTTATTCGAAACGAAAATGCTATCTACTAAATTATGCCATCCTAAAAATCACAGTTGTAGATGTACTAATTCCTAACCATCTCCAACTTGTAGATCTGCATTTTGTGGTATATTTTAGGAGAAATAAAATAAATGGCAGAAGTACTCATTAATACCCTTGCTTTAATAACTTGAGTTTTATGTATCCAAAACATGCAAACTCAACTGTTCTAAGTATCCCTTGAAAATGTCTATCTATGGCAGTTGGCCTTGTGTTTACTTGAGTTATGGTGTGAAAATGACATGCATGTTAATTTTAGGCCAGAGAGCACTTCTGTGATTTATTTAATTTTATTGATGATGATTTTTGAGATGAATCAATTGTGTTGGTTTTATAATGACTAGGAGTACCTTATACTAGATTTTCATGATTTTAGGAGTTTCAGAATAGGCTTGGTGCATTATTTAGTGTTTAGCCCTTTTATGCATATTAACCCGTGTGTTACAACGGGAATACAACAAGGCATGGTACGTAGTTCGTGTTAATGTGGTTGAGACATAAATAATGGTTTAAAATTGAATAACAAACAACTTGACCAGGCATTTTTGGTTAAGACATAAACCCCTCCTCATCCAACGAGAAAATAGTAAATTTGCCCGTGTATTCTACGGGTTTATTTAATATTTTAGGTCATGGAGAATTTCATTATTGAAAACCATACTCTTGCTGTAATGATTTGAACATGAAGAAGTGCTTACTCGAGTTTTGACTACTAAGGTGCTTACTCTATGTAGCAAATCTTGTTTGTGATAGTGTGCATTCCTAAGTGTACCTTTATAAGTATCAATTTTAAACCTAATCCCTCAAACATTTTTTTTTGTAAGAATCAATTTTCAGACAGGGAAAGGTAAAGCTATAGAATAAATCAAGTATGGCTATCTCACAAAGAGAAATCTAGTCATTTTCTAGGAAAAAAAGAGTACAAGTTCAGGACAGGCTTAAGTGATGCAACTTAATTAGCAAAGAACATCGATCGACCTGAAATATTCAATGCATTTATCGGTGCAATACGCAATAGAACAAAGGATGATACAATCTAAGTTGAGGGTTAAGAATATCTGCACACTTTGCATGGATTACCGCATAGCTATAGCTATTTCCCTTTTCTTTTTTGCTTATCTGCACACCTATTTGCGCCACCAGAACTCGACAAAGGTAGCAGCACATCAGCACACAGGCGCCTGGCAGGCAGCACAAAAAAATCCTAAGCAGCCTGGAGCAGCACGTGCGCATTCGGCAACGTTGCTGTCGCACAGTTTCTCGTCATCTCATGAAATGCCCGTGCATTTATGGTCACTTTGGTCATTGTTGGTATCTCTCGCTTTGATAACAGGTTCGCCTCGCGCGGCTCCGGCTCGTCTCCACGGGAAAATGAATGGGCGAACGCCCATGGTAGCCTGAGCCGAGCGCATCGTTACAGGCTTACACCAAACATCGAGCGACCGAGGCAGCGGTGGTTACCGGTTGGAGCTGGGTATAGTTGTCGGTCAGAGTTGGGTTAAAGTCTGTAGGGACTTCGTCTGGTGGACAGGACGCTGCGGGATATGGGCACGGGGAGATGTACAGGTTCAGTCACGCGGTGCGTCAGATTCGGAAGCAAATCATAAAAGCAAAAACATGTCATATACCGAAACGTTTTTCATTAACCGGTGGCGTGGTGCGTAATTTATGTCAACTTTGAATATAATTTTATAACATACCGACCAACCAACCAACCATCAACACCTAAAGCCTTTTTATATAGTAGAGATTATTACTATGCTTTTATTAATTTGTGTGTTATATTGTTTTTGTTATAAAACTGATTCCTAGCATGTGTAGGGTATTAATTCATGTTTAATATGTTTCATGAGTGTTTCACTAGCATGATAGGGTTTGTGTGTGAAAACCATGCTTGTTCTAGTTTAAATCTCATAGGGTTGTTTTCTTAGTAATAATAGATTAAATTATGTTATTATTAATATTGGTATGATGACTTGAATAAATGTTGTAGTATTGTTTTCCTTATCTTAGCTACTGTTATTCTAGCATATTATACTTTCTTTCATTCTTGAGTGATCTCCAGATAAATTTGCCATGCTATGATAGTTTTAGATGATTTTCTGCCCTAGTTGTTATTTTGCATGCTTAATTTTTGAAGCATTGAGTAGATTGTTATTTTGATATTACTAGCATGTCTAGGTGTTGTTTTCTCTGTTATTTGGATTCTATCTTACAGATCCATCATGTTAGAATAAACCTTGCTTAATGATCTCTTATGGTTATGCATGTCTACTTGTCTAGATAGCCCTTTTTCATGTCTAGTTTTAATAGTTGTTTTGCTCCATTATCATTTTCATGTATTGAGTGATACCATGATATGTTTGGTATTGATTTGTCTCTGTTATCAGGTTGCTTAGCTACTGGTTATATTATTTCTTCAAGTTTAGAAAAGCATGTTCTACTATGGGCTTGTAGTATTGCTTGTTATTATTTTCCTATGCATGTGTATGTGTTCCTAGGTTGTTTTGTTGTTATTTTGCTCATCCTCATGAATGACCAGAGAGTCATTTAACCTCATTTGAGCATGATATGAGAGTGGCACACCCACTTAACTCATGCCATTTTGGTTGAGGATCCATAGCACCTATTCTAGCGTTATTCATGCGTGTTGTCTGTGCATGTTTTGCTTGATGGTGTTCACCCTAGTACCATTGTTTATGAGTGTACTTGTTTGATGAAATCCTTGCTATATGTTTACCTTTTGTCAAGTGCTTTCCTTTGTTTTGTTCTGATTGGGTGTTTTCCTTTTTGAGTTTAGGACGTTAACGAAGACGGTAATATTTCCCGAAGAGGTTTTTATTGCAACTCTTGTTTATTTCAAGAGAAAGACCAAGACCAGTGCCAAGGAAAGCCACTCTAAATGCTTGCTGTTGTTTTAGTTATCATTATCTATCATGCATGATTTAACTTCTGAAGTTTTACAAAAGTTTGATTCAAAAACTATTCTTCTAAGTGGACTATACCACTATCGGTTTTATGTATCTAATATGCTTTATCCACTTTATAATATTGGTGTTACCAAGACCTTTAGATGTTTTAGTATCACCACTTCATTCACTTAAGTCCCCTAGTGGACATTTTAACTTGATATATTTGGAAAGCAAAAGCTTGGAAAAACCCCTAGGAAAGGTCGGACCTTGTCCGAGGGAGGTTCGTGGAAAAGGAAATGTTTTCGACTTGTTTTCCAAAAATGACACATAACCTAGTCTTCGCCGGACAACCAAGCCGTACTGCCACATTAACTCAATATGGGAACGGGGTCTAGCTAATTGCTTGTTGGTGTTAGTCCGTGCCTACCTCAAAAGTGCTATAGGGGTTAAAGTCCCCCGAACCGAATTGTCGCCAGGAGGAAGAAACGTAACATTCACAGTGTAGGATTAAGTTCACTACCGGTTGTAGCAATTGGGTCTCCTGCCATGGCGGTGTGTTGTCAAGGGAAACCGGATCGATATGGCTGACTCACTCGGTGCCGGGGAGAACAAACCCAGTTGAAGAGGTAGTCATTTACTAGCACTAACATAGTGGATGGTTAGGACCAGTTATCCGATGTTTGCATATTGTCTCGGACAGTCCGTGGTTGGTTCACGACGGATGTACTGGATCTTGTGGATTGTGTACACCTATGCAGAGTAAAACTATTCAGAATAGCCACGTCCTCGGATATGGATAGTTGAATGGCCATGTAGCTAGCATTGTGTCAATGTTTTCGAAAAGCTGGAAAAGTGTTTTGGAACCTGTACCTGGGAGGTACGTTGAAAGCGAATGATTGTTCCTTTGAGGTACCGGATAAATGATGATCTTGAAGATGTGATCTTCCAAAAAGTTTTGCAAAGAGAAACTTTTATTCTATTTAAAATGCTTTATCAAAACCTTGTGGACATGCCATATTTATAAGAGAAATGAAATATCTTTTGAAGTATCTTCTTCAACAAAGAAAAATAAAACTTGTGTAACTATGATGGGTCTTAAATTCATCATGGCTAGTTGAACCCTAATTAAAGCCTTCCTACCACCTACATATGTGCATACTTGCATGCTTAGCTTTCATTTGGGGTGTCTTGCGAGTACATTCCAATGTACTCACAATGGTTTCGTCCCTGGCTATTGTCTTAGCCAGAATTTGAGCAGAAACCTGGAGGACCTAAATAACATGGTGTCGCTGACGGCTATGCGAACTAGGAACGTCTCCGAGTCAGTAGCCTGTAGGTAGTCAAGGCATGACTTGGGTTTACCACGAGTGTGTTTTGTAGACTTCCGCTGTTTTTAGTGTGTGTTCCTGCCCTGCGTGCCAGTTGTTTTTCAACTGAGTCATGTGACCAGTTGTGTAAGCCGTGTATTCGTATAGTGGATGTTGTATCTGTAATGCCAACTCGAGTATGTTGTTCACGACTAACTGATCATGGGATCGTGAATGTATGCATACTGGAGGTCTCGGTCTGCTAGTCTGGGGTCCCCACAGATATTTTACTTGTTCGAGATCCGATCATTGGTATCAACCGTACCTAGTTAAATATCGTTACTGACAAGTACTCTTTTACTCGTTCCGTGATATGACATCCTTGTGACCTAGTCACATGATTGCAAGCGGTGTCGATGTGATATCACCGAGAGGGCCCATAGTATATCTCTCTGTCATTTGGATGGACAAATCCCACTCTTGATCCATGAGCCTCAACTAATACTTTCTGAATACCCAACAAAATATTTATATTCACCCGGTTACGGTGTGACGTTTGATGACATCAAGGCACTCTTTCGGTGTTAGTGATTGACATGATCTCATGGTCTAAGGATTAGAGTTATTTTGTATGTGTGATATAACAATGTAACTTAATGACTTGATCGCATTGCTATATTCACTTTGGGTCAATGTGCATAGAATCATCCTACCAATGACATGACCTCGTTTTTAACAACATCCAATGTTCATGATCAGGAAACCTTGATCATTAGTTAATCAACAAGCTAGTTAAACGAGAAGCGTTACTAGGAACTCTTGTTTGTTTATTAGACACACATGTACCACATTTCAGGTTAATACAATTCTAGCATGAGAAATAAAAATTTATCATAAACAAGGAATAAAATAATAACCAATTTATTATTGCCTCTCGAGCATATTTCTTCAGTCTCCCACTTGCACTAGTGTCAATAATCTAGTCTGTAAGCACTTAACACATATGGCGTTCCAGTGTTGTTACCATGCTTCGCATTTGGTTAACTTCATCAAAAGATCCGACATGTTCAGGGCCTATTGTATTTGCATGTCTTTGCGTCTACATGCATCACTCATTCTCTAATGAGATGGGTTTGTATATGTTTGGTCAACTAGTGAGACCTTAATTCCTCAGCTTAAACTAGTGTTACTAACATTGTGAAAATGTATCTTCATAGTGTCAGCATTCTTGGAAATACACCAAGTTCAATAAAGAACTCCTTGACACAAAATATTCATATTATTTATTGTCAACACAATAATATACTTAGCCTTTGTTGTAGTATCTGTCACAATACTTTAATTTTGTAACTTATTCAAATCTAGCTTGGAACTTTCTTCCATCTTATTGTGCTACCTTTCATCACATATTTTAATTGAGATAAAATTACTTGAATAATGACAAGACTATTAGTGTAACATACTAGAACGAATATTTGTCATTACTACATAGGAAAACATATCCTTAGCATTTCTAAAATGGCATAAGGATCTCACCCACTGTTGTCTAATCATCATATGAATTATCCTGCTATAATATTCTATATCACAAGACTCATATGGTTTTGTACATAGCATGGAACACATGACTCAGAAATCTCAATTTCAATTATGCTCATCATGTGTCAAAACACTTGAATATTTCTCAATTCTTTTCCATGTGGCAAGAACTCCTTCTTGTCATTTCGATATTGACTCACTTCAATATTTCATCTATGTAATTTGGCTTCAATCATATCATGTGCTTCAATCCATCACTTATAGATATCGATGCCCAATATCTTCTAAGCCTCTCATCAATATGAAAATCTTAATCGTATTAATTTAAAATACATATTTTCCAGTCAACCATATGTCATTTACATAAAGCATTAGAAATATGTCATAGAGCTCCCACTTAATTTCTTGTAACTCTACAAGCATCTTTGTCGTTCATGATGGAATCAAACTCTTTTGATAACTTCACTAAGGTAAAGATTCCAACTTCGTTATGCTCACTTCGATCATTGAAGTGTGCATACCTTTCCAGCAACCTTTTGAATTTTATAAAACTCTTAGACCGTGTCAAGTACACATCCTCGATCAAACTTCCTTGAGAGGAAAGTTGGTTTTTATTATTCAACTGCCATATCATAAGATGAAACTTTTGCTAGAACTATCTGCAAATACTAAAGCATCACTACGGAAGATCAAAATCTTGTAGTAGTCAACTCTGTGAACTTCGTCGAAAAAAATCTTTTTGACAAGCACAACTTTCAAAGGATGTAAATATCGATGTCTTTGTTGATATATAGACCCGTTTACTATCGTTAGGCATCATGACTTTTGAAATAACTACCAAGTCACATACTTGATATTCATACAAGGATATTATTGCGGATATAATGACTCATAGTCAATTTTACGAAGTCAGGGCCCATCATTTGCTTCGTTTATAAGTTCAAGGTCCTTTTTTTTGTCAAAACAACACTTTACTCTTAAACCACAAGTTGGTATAAGTACAAAGTTTTAGGACTTCTTTGGTTCAGTTCGCACACTCATTCGAAGTATCTACAACACATGTAGTGTGTTCTACTTTGTCAAAATAGGAAACCTTAGAACAACTTCCAGTGTTGGCCTACTCTTGACATGTTAACAAAAATTCTCTAATCTCGTTGAGTTTGTGCTTTCCTCCCACTCACTTGTTTCACAAGAACTAGTTTCTTGAGAAATCAACCCTTTCTAACAAACAACAATTGTCTCTAGTTTGGTGATAGGAGAAATGATTCTTTGAGATAACCTTATAAAAATATATTTATCCAATTTTGGTTGTAAACGTTTTACACATGCTATGCATACCAAAACTTAAGAAAAACACAATTTAGGTCACTACCCAAGCCATAACTTATATGGTGTCAATTTCAACGGATCATGACGGCGCTCTTTTCAGTGTAAAAGCGGCTGTCTTTAATGTATAAAGTACAAAATTATAATGGCATTGTTAGTTTATCTTACAATGTCCAACAAGGTTTGAATTTTTCTCTCGAACACTCCAAAACTAATGTGGGGTATTTGTGAAGGATAAGTTGTAGAACAATTCTGCAACTCCTGAGATGTTTTGCTAAACTTGTAACTCAAACTTTATACTTTATGATCCAATCATAAATAATTGATTATCCTGTTACGATGTTTTTTTACTTCATAATAACAATAGTTTGAACCAATTCAAAAAAATTCAAACTCCGTTCTCTTTAAATAGATTTACTCATATATCTACTCAAATCATCGACGAAATTTTATGAAGGAAAAATTAATCTACCACACATGACTATACATAATGAACTATATACATCAATATGTACAATCTCCATTAGTCGTCCATTCTACTCTGTCGTATGAATGAAATTCTAGTCATGTTTTGGAAGATGTCTCACAAGCGTCAATTCATTCAAAAATAAAATGACTCCGTAAGTCCATTAACATGGAGTTCCTTCATGTTTTCCTTTGCGATGTGAACTAAAATGGTGGTGTCAAAATTTAAGTGAAATTCTTTTACATCTTGCAACGTTTAGAATTTAGTCTTATAGGTGTTTACTTTACCAACATGATTTATATTAACGCATCCATCAATTATGGAATATGGTCATAGTTTGAACAATATCATTTGTTCTCACAAAAGACCGGAACAAAATAACAACTTATTAATTTGTTAAAATAAATCTTGAATGTTTGGTTTGATACGATAATGAACACAATAATACTTTATTTATGTTCTTCTCATTGTGTTCCTTTGAGACCCTTGTATTTCTTGCATTGTGTTGCTTTGTATGACAACTCATACCAACCAATATGGTATCAAAATACCCAAAAATACTTTGTTAACTAGTAATACATCTATAACTTGTATATCAAGCATATACTCCTGAGCTGGATTTTTCTGGTTATCTTCTTTTCTTCCATATACCTTCTGAAATTCTATTTTCAATATTCCCTTTTATTTACAGTAGAATCATTCAACTTCAAATGATGCTAGTCATACTAGCACATTTTACATGGTGTGTTAGTCATATACTATCACCCATTGAGTCATACTTTGAGTTTGATAGTTCTACTAATATCACCATAATAATAGCATTCTTCAAGATTCCACTCTTAGCAATCCTCAAGCAAGGTAAACGATTTTACCCATACTTTTAATTCATACCAACGTAACAATTTTGTGATGAAGCTACTATAGCTCGAAGGAAGGAATCTAGAGGATAATATTAGCACCCAACTTTTTGGAAGATACAAACGCCTAGCGTCTTCAATCATTGCATATATTCAAATAATATAAGCACATTGTCATGCTAAATTATACTCAGTCATGTTTCCACAAATAAGTTTCTTGATATCAATATATCTTTCACTTGATTGTTTCTGAAAACAATTCTTTTCAGTTCCTAAATCACCTTGATCAACAAAACATTCTTTTGAAGATAAAGTATTATTGAAGCAAGCATGACACTGGATTCTAAGTAGGAATTATTTTCTCTCTAGATCAATAAATAATTAATCATAAGGAGCCAGGTAGTGTAACAACCCAATTTTTGGAAGACAGGAACAAACTTGTTTTCAATAACCCAAAAATCAGGGCCAACAAAAACTTTTTAATATGTTTGACCAATGCTTGTGTTTATTTTCTATTTGCTTGTTGATTGTGTTTTTGTTTTAGTTTGTTAACAATTACCATTAAAATCAATGATCATAACATTCTTAAAACACAACCATTGTGATCAAGTCATGACAAGAAAGCTTACGATCTTCATCTATCACACTCTTTTGGTAAAAACCTTTTTGAAAATGTTTTGATTTGATAAGAAACCCAAAGGCCAAGTTTTGAGAAAACAAAAGATAATTTCCAAAACTATATGAAAAGTTTTTGGAGCTAATCATCTCTAGCCTGTTTTCAACCAATATGTTTGTGCAAGTATTTCAAAAACTCCTTCTCACTTCCTGTCTTTTGCAAAAACAATAAGAGGGGACTATGTTACCCATGTGTTTTACCTCAATTATATTGTTTTGTAAATAAAAACTTTTGAGCTGATCCTCTTTATAAAATCCTCTTGTCATGGTATGTCTTGATCACTACCTAAAACTAACACTTGCGAACAACACCTGAAAAATTAAATTGAAGAACTCAGTTGTTTGAGTGATCTTGTGTGTCTTGTTATTTTATCTGCTTGTTCTGGGATCTTATCTTGTGTTTGCTTGGAACATTTATTTCTGTTTGTTGATTAATGTGTGTTGTTTTAATAAAATAAAACCTATTAATAACAAGAACAAGCATCAATATCATATTCCATCTCATGTCCATATCATCTTTTGTTTTCTTAAAAATCTCCAACTTTAGGGACATACTTTTATGACAAATATTGAGCTAACAATCATATATCTCATTGTCTATATCTAAGCTATCCATACATGTTGTTATTTTGAATATTGAAACTCTTTGGTATCTTCTTTCCAAGTCCTTTAGAAGGCATCCCTAAATGTTGATCATATCTCCTTTATTATGAAGCATATTGTCCATGTTACTCCAAATCACTCTTTATTGTTTTCAGGACCAATGAACATACTCTTGTAATATCCGTGACCTATACATCACCTCCATATGGTCCATTTATTTTCCAATGGCCATTTAATTATTTATCTCTCATGGTTTTTAACCTATTAAATAAACTCCTGTTTTCACCATTTTTCCACTTGGTGTCTCAAATATTTTCGAAAGAGTTGCTTGTTAAAAGTAACTTTTGAGACCTATATTATATACTCTATCATCCCAACTCAAAAATATTTGTTTTAAAATCATTTTACTATTTATTATTTTCCATTTTCCAAAAGGCCAGAAATGGACTTTAAAATATTTTGTGAAGAAAAGTATTTCCTAAAACCTTGGAAAAATTACCCAACATGCCTATGGTAATGTGGGACTTATTTATACAAAAACGTTTGGAAATTGTGTTTAAAATTTTGGAGAAAACATTTAAAAACCCTTTCTGCCATTTTTCAATTCCCAAAATTTTGTGAAAGAAATGTTTTTAGAAAAGCTTGAGACCACCACCCCTAAACTCCATTTTTCACCCTCTATCCAATGGACATGATATTTCATTTGTGTTCCATTCAAAATCCTGGTGAAAATAAGCAAAAACCACCTCTGTTCTTTCTGGGCACTGTTGAGTTCATGCCTCTACTAGTCAATCATTGTACTATCTCCACCGCTCCCTTGTTCCGAGCAGTAGTAAATATCTCCACTGACCTCCTGGACATGGTCTACCTACCCCTACACCTCTCTCTCTTCCTCTAGCCCAGCCACCAACATAGGGACAAGATGGTGATCACCACCTATTTATCTAATCCACTCCCTCAGTTCATTCCAGGCCGATCCCTTGCGCCAAAAGGCTCCTCGTGCATCATGTGACTCTCTGGAAGAAAAACCACCCCCTCTCCTTGTATCCTTCCTCCTCAGCCATGAGCTGGCCATGGTGTCCAGGGCGCACGCGACACGTCCCTCATGTTCCAACACCTGGGCCGCATGCCACGCCTCCACCCCTTGTCTACTAGCTCCACTAGCCTCCCATGAGCACACTCGTGCCTCAAATTCCTCACCTTGTGCTCTCCTTCCTCCTCTAATCGATGTCAAACACCTGTGGGTGGAAGCTCGGATCTCAGGATCCCGCTCGCTACAAACCCCCTCCTCTCGCTCTAGCTCTTCCTAGAGAACTCCCTGGTCATGCTTCACTCCCTAGACATCCTGCCCTCCCTTCTTGATGCCAGCAACCGAGCCGCCATGGTCGCCTCGGTCCGTGCTCACCGAGCTCCAGCGAGGGCCATCTCTGAGCCATCCCCTTTGTTGTCACCATGTCTACCCAACCCCTCTTCATCTAAATCGAGTTCAGGAAGAAAGAGCTCCCTCCAAATCCTCCTGAATCGACCGAATCGTAATCGACCTCGCCGTGGACAAGCACCTCGTCGAGCCACCTAATCAGGTCGTCTCCGCTCCACCAATTACTTCCTCTTGGTCCTTGAGATCTCCGTTGAGCTCATGCTCATATCATTTTTGGACCTTGTCCCTTGCAGGTGCGGGCGCGACCTCGACCTAGGCCCGCCTCCACGGGTTCACGCTGGGAACTCTGCTAGGGCCCTCTAGTGAGACCATCGTTGGGGGCATCGCATCCGCAACCCCGTCCTGGTCCTCCTGGTGCATGCTGCGCTTGCTGGCGTTCCTTGGCGCCACCGGCGGCGAGCTCGCAGCATCCAACCGCCGTCGGGGGCGGACTCCGCCGCGTCGAATGGTTGACGCCGGCGCCTGTCGACGTGGCTCCCTCTCAAGCGTCGGATCCTGATCCAACGGAGGCTTACCGGTTCAACCGCGCCCATCGCTTCTCTTTGGGCCCAGCCGTGGTCCAGTTTCGCTTTTGAACTTTTCCCGCGCGGCAGAATTCCTGGCAGGCCGGCCCAGTTCGCAGATCTGGCTTGCTCCTTCTCTGCATGTTTTTTTTCTTTTTCCTGCAGATCCAGACCTGATGCTCTAATTTAAATCTAAATAAAAATGCTAACAAGTGAATCTTGACAAACTAAAAATCACAGTTGTATATCTACAAAATATTAACCATATCCAACTTGTAGATCTTCATTTTGTGCAATATTTTCGGAGAAATAAAATAAATGGCAGAGACACTCATTAACACCATTTACTTAATAACTTGAGTTTTATGTATCCAAAACATGCAAACTCAACTTTTTTGAGTAGCCCATGAAAATTTCTATCAGTGGCAATTGATCTTGTGTCGACTTGAGTTGTTGATTGAAAATTACATGCATGTTAGTTTTAGGCCAGAGAGCACTTTTCTGAATTATTTAATTTTACTGGTGATGATTTTGTATGTGAATCCACTTGTGTTGGTTTTATAATGACTAGGAGCACCTTATACTAGCTTTTCATGGTTTTAGGCGTTACAGAATAGCCTTGGTGCAATATTTATTGTTTAGCTCTTTTTTGCATATTATTGCTTTGCCTTTATTAAAATTGTGTGTTATATTGTTTTTGATATAAAATTTATTCCTAGCATGTGTAGGGTATTATTACATGTTTGATTTGTGTTTTTAGGGTGACACTATCATGTTAGGAGTTGTGTGTGGAAAACCATTTTTGTTATAGTTTATTTCACATAGGGTATTTTCCCTAGTAATAATAGGTTAAATTATGTTATTCTTCGTATTGGTATGATGACCTGAATAAATGCTTTAGTATTGTTTTACATATAATATCTACTGTTATTCTGACATATTCTACTTTCTTTCATTCTTGAGTGAGCTCTAGATAATTTGTCATGCTATGTCAGTTTAAGATGATTTTCTACCCTAGTTGTTATTTTACATTCTTAATTTTTGAGGCGTTGATTAGATTGTTATTTTGATATTACTAGCATGTTTAGGTGTTGTTTTCTATGTTATTTGGATGTTATCTTACAGATACATCAAGCTAGAATAAATCATGTTTAAAGATCTCTTATGGTTATGCATGTCTGCATGTCTAAATGGCCCCTTTTGCATCTCTACTTTTAGTAGTCTTTTGCTCCATGATTATTTTCATGTATTGAGTGATGCCATGATATGTTTGGTATTGATTTTTCGCTGTTATTAGGTTGATTAGCTACTGGTTATATTATTTCTCCATGGTTATAAAAGCATGTGTCACTATGGGCTTGTATTATTGCTTGTTATTAATTTCCTGTGCATGTGTAGTTGTTTCTAGATTGTTTTCATGTTATTTTTCTCATCCTCATGAATGACCAGAGAGTAATTTTACCTTATTTGAGAATGTTATGAGTGTGGCACACCCACTGGATCCATGCCAATTAGGTTGAGGATCCATAGCACCTGTTCTAGTGTTATTCGTGTGTGTTGTCTCTGCGTGTTTTGCTTGTTGGTGTGCACCCTAGTAATATTGTTAGTGAGTGTACTTGTTTGATGAAATGCTTTCTGTATGTTTATTTTTGTCAAGTGCTTTCCTTTGTTTGATTCTGATTGGGTGTTTCCTTTTTGAGTTTACGACGTTAGATAACGAAGACGGTATTATTTCCCGGAGAGGTTTTTATTGCAACTCTTGTTTATTTCAAGAGCAAGACCAAGACCAGTGCCAAAGAAAGCCACTCTAAATGCTTGCTATTGTTTTACTTATCATTATGTATCATGCATGTTTTACTTCTGAAGTTTTACAAAAGTTGATTCAGAAACTATTTCCTCAAGTGGGCTATACCACTATTTATTTTATGTATCTAATATGCTATATCCACTATATAATCTTGGTGTTACCAAGCCCTTTAGATATTTTAGTATCATAATTTAATCAACTTAAGTCCCCTAGTGGAAATTTTAACTTGGTGTTTCTGGAAAACAAAATCTTTGGAAAAATCCCGAGGAAAGGTGGGACCTTGTCCGAGGGAGGTATGTGAAGAAGGAAATATTTTCGACTTGTTTTCCAAAAATGACACATAACCTAGTCTTTGCCGGACAACCAAGCCGTGCTGCCACATTACCCCAATATGGGAACAGGGTCTAGATAATTGCTTGTCGGTGTTAGTCCGTGTCTACCTCAAAGTGCTATAGGGGTTAGAGTCCCCCGAACTGAATTGTCGCCAGGAGGGAGAAATGGGACATTCACAGTGTGGGATTAAGTTCACTACCAGTTGTAGAAATTGGGTCTCCTGCCATGGCGGTGTGTTGTCAGGGGAAACGGGATCGATACGGATGACTCACTCGGTGTCGGGGAGAACAAACCCAGTTGAAGAGGTAGTCATTTACTAGCGCTTACATAGTGGATGGTTAGGACCAGTTATCCGATGTGTGCATATTGTCTCGGACAGTCCGTGGTTGTTCACGGCGGATGTACTGGATCTTGCGGAATGTGTACACCTCTGCAGAGTAAAACTATTCAGAATAGCCGCGTTCTCGGATATGGACAGTTGAATGGCCATGTAGCTAGCATTGTGTCAATGTTTTCGAAAAGCTGGAAAAGTGTTCTGGAATTTGTACCTTGGAGGTACATGGAAAGCGAATGATTGTACCTTTGAGGTACCGGATAAATTATGATCTTGAAGATGTGATCTTCCAAGAAGTTTTGCAAAGAAAAACTTTCTTTTATTTAGAATGCTTTATCAAAGCCTTGTGGACATGCAATATCTACAAGAGAAATAAAATATCTTTTGAAGTATCTTATTCAACAAAAACAACTAAAACTTGTGCAACCATGATGTGTTTTCAATTCATCATGGCTTGTTGAACCTTAATTATAGCCTTCCTACCACCTCTATATATGCATACTTGCATGTTTATCTTTCATTTGGGGTGTCTTGCGAGTACATTGCAAATCACTCACAATGGTTTCATCCCTGGCTATTGTCTTAGCCAGACTTTGAGCAGAAACCCGGAGAACCTGAAGAAGATGGTGTCGCTAACGGCTGTGCGAGCTAGGAACGTCTCCGAGTCCGTAGCCTGTAGGTAGTCAAGGCATGACTTGGGTTTACCACAAGTGTGTTTTGTAGACTTCCGCTTTTTTTGGTGTGTGTTCCTGCCCTGTGTGGCAGTTGTTTTCAACTGAGTCATGGGACCAGTTGTGTAAGCCGTGTATTCGTGTAGTGTATGTTTTAATTTGCAACGCCAACTCGAGTATGTTGTTCACGACTAACTGATCATGGGATCGTGAATGTATGCATATTGGAGGTCTCGGACTGCTAGTTTGGGGTCTCCGTAGAGTTGGTATCAGAGCCATCCTGACTTTAGAAGACCTTAGTGTTGGATATATACCAAATAGGGGTATATTAGATGGTAGTCATAAGTGCCGGATTACCAGGGTGGCCCAAGTGGTAGTGGGCTATGGTCCATTGGGCGGCCCAGTAATCTGACGCACAGAAGCCGGATTCTAGGAGGACCCGGATCACGGCCCACGCGATCTGGCTTGGAGGAGAAGACGGATTCCTTACTTTCCAAGTTATCGTATTCTTCTAGGTTTCCTATTCTGTAAGCCCTAATCCGGCTATTATATAAAGCCGGACGGGAGATGAGATAAAAGACACGAAGCTATAGGCTAACTCGCCGGGAAGATGATCCTCTGCGAATAGCTAGATCTAAACCTAACATTGTAATTCTATACACAGGCTTTAGCCCTGATTAGTGAGATTGCAGGAGTAGGAACGTCGTACTGTCACGACGTACCGAACCTGGGTAAATCCTGTGTCAACTGTCCACCACGCGATCCCGTTACCCCACGTCTCTACCGTCTCATGGCACCCCCGTCTATGAAAACTACTACGATGTCTCGACAGTTGGCGCCCACCGTGGGGCAAACGACGTCAGGCGTGAAGTTCCGATCTGGGATACTCGGCGGAATCGGAAGATCAATCACTGTCGGAAGCTTGGAGTTCGACGACGACGTCGGGCGCTTCCTCGACAACGGATCCTACATTCCGGCGCAAAATCACCTGGTAAGTGCCTGCGTGTTACCGATCGGATATGCTAACATCTTTATCGGACTAACTGCAGAAGTAATGGGGTTTTGCGGTGGAAGCAAGTATTTCCCACCCGCCCTATACCCAGTCGAAGATGACTATGATACCGGATTCTGCTCAGATCGCCGACAAAATAGTGATACGCACTTTATCGGCATGGTACAATCTGAAGTCGCCGAAAACACGGATGATGAAAATCCCGTGCAAAAGGCAGATAACAACACACCCATCACAGAGGCGGAAAATCCGACACCCACCACAGAGGTGGAAGATCCGACATCCGCCAACATGGCGACGAACTCGGAAGCTGACTCTGTGCTAGCGGCCATAGAGGCGAGATTAGAGTCAGAAACCGGATCAGATGATTTTGATTCCGAAGACGAAGACGTGGACGCCTTCGAAAGAAAAGTTAAATCTTTTCAAGAGGGATTCCATGAAGTGCTAATGGCAAAGCCGGCTGAGACCGAGGATGCCGGAAGCCAGGAAAGCCCTAAAACCCCTCTGCTAGAGGAAGAGAGAGAAGACGGAGAAACTTCTCCAGTATTTCCCAACGTCAAGGAATTGACAGAGGACGAACCAGCTAAAAAGCCTCCCTCTTCCAAGAAAAAGCATAAGACCGCAAAAAAGCTCCAATACAAGCTCCGGAAGAAAAAATTGGCTGATGCAGCCGAAGAAAACCCGGAAGTAGGAGATGCCAGCGGAACAAAGCCTGCGGAGAAGAAAACAAAGGAAATCCTTGTTATGCCAATGACAGAACAAGAAGAACAGGATCTATTGCAAACACCAGTGGGAGTAAACGAACCCCCTGAGATGCTGGAAGCAAGGAGACGAGCCTTCCAAAGGCAACAGCAACATCTACTCAGATCTCGGGAACACCTCCAACAAACCCAGAATGACAACAAGGTCATGAAGGAAGAAATCGAGGAGTACGAGAAAAAGAATAGATCTGGCATAAAACCTACAAGGTTACCCGGAATCGTAAGACCGGAAGTACTGACGCCAAAGGAAAGGTTTCAGAACCCATCTTGGGAAAAGCAAGTAAACGGCAAGGATGCCAGAGGCGAACCAATATACAAAACCGCAGCAGAAAACGCGGAAGCAGCGTTCGCCATCCTGAACAATGACATGTACTCCAACGGTGAAAATCTTCAAGGGGTGTATGCTTTCCTAGGAAAGGCATTGCAACAACAGCAGCGGGGCCAAGAGCGATCAGGGAGGTTGCATGACAACTCAGCCCTATGCAAAATAGCTACTTGCGCAGCTGGAGCACCTGGACCGGAAGAACCTGGAGATTCAGAAAATTCAAAGGATAAAAAAGAGGATCCGAGAAAAGACAAGAAAAATCCTGACAATAGGGATGAAGCGTCTAGAACCGGATCCCATCTCCCGAAAGATGGACATAAACCTCACGATCGGGAAGAATACCGGAATGACGGCAAAGCAATGCCACCTCCGAGAAACCCAGCTGAAAAAGCTGGAAGATATGAAGTGCCTCACAGACGTGAGAGATCTCGGACACCTCCTAAGGATAAAGAAAGCCACAGGAGTAGAACTCCGCCTCATCCAAAAGGGCGCGATCACGGAAGAGATAGAAACAATCCCGGAAAAGCGCGTCCGTGCAACAATGGAAAAGAAAGGAGCAGATCCCCTTCTGTCCATTCAGCCGGAAGATATTCTGCACACATTGATAGAGCAGAAAAGGATGATCTATACTTTGGGCCTAAGTGTTTTACTGATAGGATCCGACGGATAACCCTGCATTCTGGCTTTGCCAAGGTCGGTCCAACGTACCAGAAATACATCGGCAGTACAAACCCGGATACCTGGCTCTCAGACTACTATACAGCCGTCCAGATTAACAACGGGACAGACCTGGAAGCTGTAAAGTTTCTTCCCCTAATGTTACTGGATGGAGCCAGAGACTGGATTAATGGATTAACATCAAGAACTGTCGACAGCTGGGATGATATGGCTCGAGTATTCACTCAGCACTTCCGGGGAACGTATAAACGCCCGAACAACATCAACCAGCTGAACCGTTGCACCCAATTTGAGGATGAACCATACGTGGACTTCATCTCCAGATGGACGGCAATGAAGAATAGTTGCTCTGGAGTAACTGACGTACAAGCAATGCATGCTTTCGTCAATGTCCTAAAACCCGGACTGGTACCATTCATGGTTGGTTCCAAACAGCACAAGGATCTCAGATCTATGCTTACAACCGCCAATGAACACACTGCAGCCGAAAACGACATCAGAGCAAGAGGAGGCAATATCGAATCACTGATACTTGCCAAGAAAAATCCTCGTTCTGACAAAAAAGGAACTTCAGAAACAACGACAAAACCCAAAGAGGTCAACATAGCCTTTGGAAGTGAAAAAGGGAATAAGTGGAAAGGACGCAGTCCAGATCCAATCAATTACACTCCAGAAGAGTGGGAAAGG